>JAEVLN010000008.1:1484093-2084093 GCA_018350325.1 Globodera rostochiensis | reverse complement strand
CGGAATGCCCGTCCAAAGCACTTCCCACAAATATTGCGTGTCTTCGTAGTTCAACTCGCGCTTGAAGGCTACCAAAATCCAACGGAAACAAAAGTACATGTGATCAGAATCATGGCTCTCTATTAAACGGAAATAAATTGCAAATTGAAATATTCGTGACCAACCCAAATAATTGGCCAGTCGGGGATTGACAATTTCAACGAGACTTTTTAAGTTGGACAGCTGCTGTTTAATGTGCACCTGATCCAACTCGAAGTTTTTGTGCTGAAAACGAACGAATGCGTCCAATCTTAAACGCCTTTCGAGTAGAGTTGGACAAACTGGGGGATTTTTTTGGGGACAAGAATTATAAATAGGGAACATAAAAACTCGAAACGGGGGATTTCTCAGTGCCGTCAAACGCGGGCCTTTAGTTTCGAAAACTCATCCGTGATTTTTGTCCAATTCTACATTCATTCACAACACCTACCACAAATTCCATAAGTCCAACAAAGCACCAAAAAATGTCGACTTCCTTCTCTAAAACGACACACAAAACGCTAAGGAAATCGCTCATTCCCTGGACATAACCTAAAACAAAAAACTAAAAAATATTCTTTAATTGCTACCAACCAAGGTCGAAGTCGTACATGCAATAGGTCATGAGGAGGTTTCGAAGTAAATGCAAATTCGCCGGGTTGGTTCGGCTAAAAAACGGATGGGAACGGTCGGTGCGGGCGACGTCCTTCTCTGAAATGTTAGCAATAAATAAATCCAAATGTTAAAATAAACGCCCACCGACAAGCGCTTTTCTGTCCCGAAACCCGCTAAACCGATTCTCCTGGTCTTCACTGATAGACAACCACTGCGACTTCATCCTGTAATAGTCCTCCTCCAATTTCTTCCGATGCTAAATTCCTTTTTTAAATCGGTCGAATTTCTATAAATAGTTAACTTGTTCATTTTCGGAGTCGGACCATTCCCACTTGAAGAAGCCGAGCATGTACTTCCACAAAATTGGACGCATTTCTGGAGAAATTCCGCCACGGAAAATTAAACTCTTCAGTCCATGTGGGTCCAAAATTCGTCCGTCATTTCCGGAAAGCGATCTAAATTTGTCGAACACTGTCTTGTCAACGGGCGGGTCACGATGGAGAATTTGTGGACGATGGGGCAAATCCAGCTGGAAGACATGCTCAAAGCCAGCCTCGCAATATTGTCTTAAGCATAAACAGCAAAATGTATTTATTTGGTGAAATTTCGCTCGCCATTCCGTTCTCTAATCGAGATCCGGTGATATGTGAGGAAATTAAATTCAACAAGAACTCACCTAAATTTTGAACTTTCGTCGTCTTCTGCGATGGGCTGCTGTTGGCTCATTGCTCGGAGCTGATGTTCACTAATGACCGCCTCCGGATCAAGCAGTGGAGCCAGTGACGAAGTGACTTTTGATGCCAAAGTCATTGTTGTTGCATAAGGGTTGGAAATAAATCGCTAAAACAAACAAAGTCAACAAAAAAATCCCCGAAAACTTAACCGAAACAATGTCCTTCTTGTCCAAATTGAGCATGCCCACCGATTTCTCCAAAGCATCGGTGCGACTGTCCGAAATCAGAACGAGATTTTCCGCTTTGGCCGAACGAGTAAGAAAAACGTATCTGACCGAGTGACAGAGAATCGTAGCAACACAACAACCCTTGACTGCTTTACCTCTGCAGACAATTGACGAGCGATTCATAACCCCCGCCACGGAAATGATAAGTGTCCGACTCAGTCCCATCCTTGCAAATAAAGCGCAGCCAAATGGGGTCTAATTGGAAATGGCACGGGTAAAAAAGACAAGTCATTTGGGAAACTTTTCTTCAAATTCCCATGGACAAATGAACGAATTGAGTTGAGGTCAAGCGAAAGGCTTTGTTTCAAATTGCCACCAGCACTTTTCTGCTCCGTCCCGGCCCCGCTGTGCTCGCCATCGCCCTCCTCTCCCCCCTCAATCACCCATTCAGTGTCGTCGGGATCGGGCAGAGCGGTTAGAGGCGTTGCCCCGCAAGGCTTCCACTCGACATAAACTCCCATGGACTAAAGGGGATTATGTGATAAAGACAACCAATTGTTTTTAAACCTTTTCCACAACTGACAACACGCCGTTCAAAAAAACATACATTCCCTTCTGCTGGTCGAAAACCTCGCCAAATACTTCGCTAAGGACGAAAACACTCTGAAACAAATAATTATAGTTTGTCTGCTTAAGCTAATGTTATTCCACAGCTTCCACTCACCGCTTCAAATTCATTTACTGGACGTTTCTTCTCCGCTTTTTTGTTGCGGGTTTTCCCCTCAGATTTGGAAGATGTGTCATCCATCGTTTCTTAAATATGTATGTATCAAACTCAGTGTTTTAAAGGCTTAAACTTATAAAACGTATATTTTGATTTATAATAATGTTAAAACTAATGATTACCTAATTAGACAATTTCAGTGATTCTAGCAATATTTTGAAAAAACAGCAAAATCTTTAACAGTTTCCCGTTTACACTTCACCCAAAGGGGGAAAAATGAAAATGAAAATGTAACTCTAATTAGTGTAAATCCCTTTGGCAAAGTGTTTTTCATTAAATATTCGAAATGGGGCTCGAGGCAAAAAGGCAACGCGGTTTGTTGTGTTCTACTTTAAAAGTTAAAATTAAATTTCCACCGCCTGTTTAAATCATAAGTTAATAAGGATTTTCTTTTATTTTGATTTTTTTTACAAACAGCAACAAAAATGAGCAACCAAAAGGAGGATTTGATTAATCTGTCAGATAAATTGAAGAAAAAGCTAGCAAAGCTTGAAGAGCGCAAAGATGAAGACCAGGGGAGTTGTGAACATGACGCTGATACAACAAAAGAGATTCAACAGAATCAACCGCACGTTACGTTTGAGGAATTGGTAATATTTTGCTAAATTAAATAACGATGCGCTTATTCGACATAGAATTGCTAATTCATTTAGGGGATTAATGGAGAGCTTTGCAATGCGTGTGAGAGTCTCGGATGGACAAAACCTATGCCTATTCAGCAAAAAGTCATTCCGTTGGCTCTGAGCGGTCGCGACATAATTGGATTGGCTGAAACTGGGTAATTAATCATGGAGAATGGGGATCCCGATTTTTTCTCAAAAAAAATGAAAATTATTTGAGAATTCGTAAAAAGATGCTTCAAGTAGTTTTAAGAGACGTAGAACACGAATCTGAACTCCATTTTTCCTTATTTTAGGGATTCTCATTCTGAAGGATTGCCAATTAAAGGATTTAAACTTTCTGTTTTTAATTAGTTCGGGAAAAACCGGAGCATTTGCCTTGCCCATTCTACAAGCACTAATGGATGCTCCACAGCAGCTTTTTGCCCTCGTTTTGGCCCCAACAAGGGAACTTGCTTTCCAAATAAGTGAACAGTTTGAAGCACTCGGAGCAACAATTGGGCTTGTTGTCTGTAAGTGCAATTTTAAAGCTGCGATGGGGTGCTTCTAAATAGATTTTTACTTTTTTGTTCTTGAAAGTTATTTTCAATGTGAAAGCTAAAAAAAAATGCGAAAAATATTGATAAAAAAATGATGTGTTGCAATTTCTTTTTTATTTTAAGGTACAATAGTTGGCGGCATTGATATGTCTTCCCAGGCACTTTCTTTAGCAAAAAGGCCGCACATTATTGTTGGTATGATTTGACCCCTCCAGCGTTTTTACCCTTTTGGCTAATGTTCATTTTAAGCCACGCCAGGTCGTCTTGTCGACCATTTGGAGAATACAAAAGGCTTCGATCTGCGTCCCGTGAAATTTCTTGTCTTGGATGAGGCCGACCGAATATTGAACATGGACTTTGAAGTGGAATTAGACAAAATTATTAAAGTGTTGCCGAAGGCACGAAAAACTTATCTATTTTCGGCAACTATGACCCAAAAGGTTGTTGGTTTGCATTCTAAACTTTGTTGCCTTGGAATTGGCACATTGCAATTTTAGGTGTCCAAATTGGAAAGAGCTCATCTCAAAAAACCGGAGAGAGTTGAACTTTCGCTGAAGTATCAAACGGTAAGCACGCTCATCCAGAATATGCTGTTCATTCCCTTCAAATACAAGGTAATTGTGTCCGTCAAACAGCAAATTGATGTTTTTGTGCTTATTTTCAATATTCAGGAGGCTTATTTGGTGCATTTACTCAACGAAAAAGCGGGGAATACGGCGATTGTGTTCGCGAGTACTTGTGCCAGTGCGGTCAAATTGTCGTTGATGCTGCGACATTTGGGCTTTGGTGCGATTTCCCTCCATGGCCAAATGTCGCAACCGAAACGATTGGAGGCGTTGTATAAGTTTAAAAAAAGAGACCGACCAATCCTCGTCTGCACGGATGTCGCGTCGCGAGGCATTTATTTTTAGAAGTTTTGAATGTGAAAGGACCGGCTTTTTAGGTCTCGACATTCCCAACGTGGACATGGTCGTCAACTATGATGTGCCTCAACACTCTAAAGACTATGTTCATCGAGTCGGTCGAACAGCGCGGGCGGGAAAGGTGAAAGGAAAGGGTGCATTTTTTAATTGATTTTTAATTTTGGATCATTCTAAAATTTATTCCACGGTTTGTAATTCAAGATTAATACTTTGATTTTTTAAAGTCCGGAATAGCGCTTACAATAGTGACTCAATACGATGTGGAGACTTACCAAAGGGTGGAGAATTCAATAGGCAAACGACTCGATGCCCTTGAATTAAACCACGAGGACGTGATGCAATTGGTAAGAATCGGCTAAATTTCAATTAATCCCGGCTAACGCATTTAGGTCGAAAGGGTTTCAGAAGCGGGCAGAATTGCGGCAAACGTAAAATTATTTATTTTAAATTAAATTTCAATTGTTTTCTGTTAGCGCTACAAGGAAATGTTAGATAAAAAGGGGCAAAAGCGGAGAATTGGGGACGGGGACGATGAATTGGAACCCGCGCGAAAGCATCAAAAAGCGATGGTGAAGTCGGACAGGCGGAGAAACGGACGCAACTAATTGGTGAATGTTCACGTTGTTGCTTTTTATTTGTTATTGATTCTGCAAAAATAAATGCGAAATGATTTGATGCATTGAAAAAATAAAATGAATTTAAGGTCTTTGTTGGCTATCCATTTCCAGTGCCCTCTTCATCAAATCGTTCATCTCTCTTTTGCCCCTGCATTTGTTCTTCCAAATCGTCTGCCAATTCGTCGTATAAGCCGTCCTATAAAGTAAAAGTAGCGGACCAAAATTTGTCAATGACCTCGTCATCCTGCTCGGTTGAGTCGCGCGTCGTATCTTCGTCCCCATAGTCTGTGAATTCCCTTCCCGTTTCTTCCTTAATTAGTGTTTTATTTGAAATTGCCCTTTCGTCACTTTTACCTCGTTCCGACGGTCACTGTCAACAGTAAATGCCTCTCCTGTTTCAGAATAATCAGCTGATGTCGTGGAAGATTCGCCGTCGTCATTGGTTTTGTCTTCATTGTCGTCATTTTCGTCCCCATCAGACAATACACTGTCAACCTAAACTCCGATTACTAAAATTATCATTTCACGTGCTAACAAAAAAAATAAACGATAATTTTGTAATTCAAAACTTTCTGAGTTTCCAATGTTCATTCACCTCACTTTCCATCTCGTGGAGTGTCTTTGTACTAATTGTGTCCATTTGGGCAAAATGATCCATTTTCTCGTCAAGACAGAGACTGATACTGCTGAGACGGTGTCGTTTAACTGCAACAAATAGTAGTTATTGAAAACAGGTTACCTATTCGAATTTCGTTTTCACAAAAAACAATTTGCCAATTCGGAGGAGGTGGAGTCTCTCCCGCCCCTCTTTGATAGTCAACCAACGGTATTTGTTCGTAACCTTCCGCAGCCTCCTCAGAACTTCCGGCCATTTCCGCTGTTTTGTTTTCGGCCATGCGCTTCCTCAGCCCTGCGCCCTCCTCCTGTTCATTGAATTTGCTTTCCCCCGATGGCGCCGACGTTTGCTGTTCGTCCTCCTCACGAAAGAGAAAGTCCCTTTTGTCAACCCTTTGCCACCGTTCAAAGCAGGCGTCCAACCACAAAGTGCTCACTATGGGAATACGAAGACGTTGCGCGTGACGAAATTTCCTTAAGAATGGTGAAATAAAATTTGTAAGAATACACATAAAGGCGGATCGATTACTCTGTTGCTGCTCGCGCCGCCACTAACACCGTCGTTTTTCGCTCCACAATTCGATCACCAACTTTCGCCCCGAAACGAGTGCACATTCGGTAAATTTCGCATGCTTTGACATCGACACCGAGGGGAATAATGCCAGAGAAGACAATGTGCTCGCCACAAAGCACTTGGAAACGCAGCCAAGCCAAAATGCGTTTCACGTCGGGAATCTGAGAGTGAGTGAAATAAATGTATTAAATTAAATAAAAACAAACCTTTTTATCCTTGTCATATTGTTGATAGAACAACGAATGCACCTTAAAATGGGAATAATGATTTGCCATCAACGTCGTCCGTCTGACTCAAACCTCCGACAGCACTCGCTCGACGTGTACCAATGCATTGTCCTCGTCGACAATGGCGCCTATTGGTTCAGTTAAAGTTCTCTCCACAGTCTCTGGACGATTCTCCGCCATTCCGCTTTCACTCGCGCTTTTGGCCATTGTCTTTTCGTCCGTCGTTTGCTCTCTTTCTTTTGTTTGCGCATTTTCTTCTCCGTCCTTCAACAGTAACTGGCGATGTGCTGACTCTTCCTTCTTGGATTTAGATTCCAATTTCAGCATTGGTTATGTGATGAACAAAGTTGGTCAAAAAGTTGAAAACTTACCAATTCTTCCTCGCCCAAATTCCGTGCTTTATCAAGACCATCCGAAGTTTCCACAGAGTCGAGCAGTTCCTGTGGCGGAGCATTGATATCGCCAACTTCCATGAAAAATCGGTAGGGTTTGACCTAAACTTAGTATACAATCTTTACAACTAAAGGTAGAAGTTAACTCACTCGAATGAGGGCATCGGAATGCATCCAAACATCCGGTCGATCGTCCAACATCAAAATCATTTGTTCACTGCAAGGGAAAAGCGCCTTCAAATTGCCTGTTTTGTGCATGCTGCAGACAAAACAAAATTAAAAATATAATTGTAAAATATTTCAGTAATATAAATTTTCACCTGCTCAACAATTCGTCCCTCGAAAGTATGCGATAGTCAAAATATTTTCTTTGAGGGTCCAATAATTCTGCAATTTTGTGCGCATACATTCGTTGACCTTTTAGAAAAAGTTTTAAACCGTTTTGTTTTAAAAAAGAAAGAGAACCAAAGGTAACGATGTGCATTTCAAACAAATTGTTCAGGTGGTCAAGAAGTTTTCTTGTATTTGGACGAATTTTCGTGCAAAATGTGCATCCATTCAGTCGATAAACGGTTAAATCCTAAAAGAAATATTGCAATTTATTTTTTAAAAAAAGTCAACTGAAGCGCCCATTTCCTCTGCCCTCAACGGTCTGTTTGCTGTGTGGACAAGCGTTTGGTCGAGGTCGAGCAGGAGAATGAGCCTTCTTTGACGCAAAATGTTCTCGTGGTCACGCGCACCCAACTCGTCGGCTATCTAAACGGTGGCATGCCTTGGCCAAATTTTGAGGGGATTTTTTAACAAAAATTGTTAAATTTCCCGCGCCGAACCTCTCTATGATCATAAAATTGACTTACATTCTGTCCTTGTTTTTACATTAAGCCAAAATTTATTTTATTGTAAGAATGCTGAGTTTTAGAACATATAAATTCCATCCTTAAAACCGGAATTGTCAGTCAAATATTCGATTGAATTCGGGATTCAAAAATGATTGAAATGGACAGTTTGGCTTCTACGCCCTCCGAAACCCCTAGGAACAGTTTCTTAAGAAATAAGAATAATTTTTCGAAAAAATTACCCAAAAGATGAACACAAATTATTTCAAAATTGGGCTGTTCATGGATTTATTAAGAGGTAAACCTTTAATTAATGAATGGTATACCTCCTTGGAGACCACCAACTCGGGAACGTGGTGAATCATTGAAACGTTGGCCGTCGTTGGTTCATTGCGTTCGCCCGAGAAACCGCCTTCCCTTAAGTTTAATGTAAATGCTTTTTTGTCAATGCCAACTTCACATACGGTCTAAGATTCCTGCCACAGATGCAGCACATATCCTTCATGATCACTTTATGGGAACATTTCCCATTATCATTGGCATCCCCCGTCAAAGCTAAAAACCATCCGTTTAAAACCGATCCAAATATTTTAAAAACCAAGACTCAAGGGTATTTGATTGCTTAAACTGATTTTTCGCTATCTAGAAAAAACCAAAAAGGCTTTTAGCAATAAAAATCTGCCCTCCACTTATGAAGTTTTTAAAATGTGTATTAAGCCCCTTTTTTAAATATAAAGCATTGTACCTTTAGTAGTTTTGCTAAACTGCTGCGAATGATGCTGAGAAATACTTTTGTCCATTTTATGCACAATTAATATTTCTAATTTGTAAGGGAATAAATCTGCTGACACATACAAATGTACAGCATTTGAATGAGCAGATCAGATGGCGTTTCCCATCTGAGCGCCAATTTTTGTTAAAGCATTTTCAAAAATCCTCTTTTTTTTTGTTGCGAATTCTGCTTCACTTCAGGGCCCGTATGCAAAGAACGGGGTAAAGTTACCCAGGTAAGGTTACCCGGGTAACTTAACCCACAACTCGGGGTAGTTCATTGAATACGGGTAACGGGTAAGGTTACCCGCAGCGGAGGGTAACCTTACCCTTACCCCGTTCTTTGCATACGGGCCCAGGGAGCAGGGGGGTCGGCGGTGCCGAGAAAATTTTGCATTTCTGACTCAGTTTGTTAAGAGAACCAAATTTTTAAAAATACGGGCACTTTCAACAGCGGGAGAGGATTTCCAACAGGACTCCGCGCCGGCCCACGTGGCTCGGGAAGTTCAGGAACCGCTCCCCAAATATAAAGTGACTAGTAGAAGTTCAAAGTTAAAAACATTTTCATTATTTCTTTCTCAAAGGTATAATCGAGTTCGAAATCGGATGGTGTGTATTTATTTTGTAAGAAAATTACCCATTTATCGTCTCTTCTACTTCAAATTACTTTTTCTTTTCAACAAGCCGATGCATTATAAATCTGAAAACAGGAATTGTTGCTGACCGACGTACCTTGTTGATGGTCAGTATTAGCGGAATTCAGCAGATCGACCGATGAAGATGAGAAGGGAAGGGGAAAGGAGAGGGGTTAGGGTTATTCATGGTCAAGGTCCAGCTTTGGTAAAGACGAAGAGGGGGAATTCCTCCTCCGACCGTCAACGAGACGCCCTTTACCTTTGCATCTCAAGGGGATGGAGGGGGGGGGGGGGGGAGAAAGGTTGAAAAGCTACAAGGACGACGACGAATAACCATTAGAGAGAAGGGAGGGATGGCGGAGAACAGCTCATCAGTCCATTTGAAGAAGTCACTCGCCTCATCTTCCTAACGCATCCAATTCAGTTGTTTCGATGACCGACCTTTTTGCTAGAATGGCCTGACCTGGCCGGCAAAGTCCGGTCATCAAAAGTGACCTGACACCGACCGACCCTCGGGCAGAATCGAATTCCGAGACCAAAAATGTCGATAGCGGTATCCCTGTGGGCGGAATTCCGTGCCTGGACTCCGGTTAGGTCATCCGGTCATCGAAACACTGATTCAATCCATTTTCTGATGTACGTCTTTTCTTATTCCCAATTTCCTTCTTCAGCTTTACTTTAATGCCTCCAGCCATAAAATTCTTTTCATTAGCTGTTGTTCGTCATTTGCTGAGATAATACATAAGTAACATTTGTACCTGGGGCTTTATGTGTTTATGGCTTATGGGGGAATGGGTTGGGTGGGAATGAATGTTATATTTTGTTTGCGCTTCCGCCCTTCTACCCCTCGCGCCACGGACCCGCCCAGTCCCATCTCGCTCGACCTGCCTAAGCGGAAGGCCTTCGGCTGCCGCCCCTGTGGTCTCTCCGACCTTTACTACCGAATAGAACAATAAACAGCCTCTTATTGGGCTATTGAAAACAAACAAATTGACCCGCCGATTGACCGTCCATTTCTTTTGTACAAAATATTCCGAATTCCCTAAACACTTTGTCCGTTTTGCTTTTTTTGTTTTGTTTTGTTATTGTCGTCTTGACAACCCGCACTGTCATCATATAATGCATTTATGTGTTTATTTTTAGGCTTTTTATTGGATTTCTCACAATTCTCTCTGATTTTCTTCTCCTTTTCCCCTTTCTGGGTCCAATTCCCCCCCCCCTTTTTGGTGATTACCAATTCTCCGAACTGATCAGTGTTGGTGGGTGGCAGTCAGCCAAACAACAACAGACACGCAATAGTCCCCGCTGTTTTCTATACCACCCATCATTCCACACTCCTCCAAAAACCAGTCCCTTCCTTCAGTTCCAATCGATCAATTAGACAACGCATTTATTATACAAAATCCAAATCGAAGGCGATCGCTATTGCTGTAACAAATGCCAAGAAAAGGTTTGTCCAATGGATGGAATTTGTGTCCCCTCTAACCTTTATTTGCAATCTTCGCCTGTCAGACGTTCACCGATCATTGGAGATGTTGGAGGAATACCATGCAGAGCTATTCAGACCATCGGATGCTGAGCTGAAGATGGCCATTGAACGGGTGAAGCTTAATTTATGATAATTGAAATAATCTCTCGGCCATGAAATAATATTCTCTTTTTGCAATTTAGGTGATCAACGTCTTCAAACACTCTCTCTTCAACGCACTTTGCGGTATTTGTTTGGGACCTAAAGTACAATAGAAGCTCTCCCCTCCCCCCTTCCCCTACCTTTACAGATATTCACGATTTCTATGATAATGTTCTATTGAATGAGAGAATTGCCCTGGGCGATAAAGTGAGTTCAGTTCTTTCCATTCATTTTTTGTTTGTTTTCGTTCTGTCCGCTTAATTGCTCCGTCTCAGATATTCGAGTCGCGCCGCTTTGCCGCACGTTGGGAGCGTTCCCCCGCTGGCACTTCCGTGCCCACCCTCCACATCCCTACGGCGTCCCCTCAAGGCCATCCTCAGCCCCCTCTTCGTTCCCCTATTCGGCCCTCGTCCCGACGTTCATTTCTTGGCGATCCTGGCTCCTTCTTGCAGACTTCTCCAGTTGACGCTTTCTCTTTCGTTACCCTTGACGCATTGTTTGATGTTTGATTCCCCCACAGGTCAATCGACTTGTGGACGAGTCAGGCCAAGAATGGGAAGTGGAAGAAGTGCTTCTGGACGTGTCCAAAACCGGACTTGGTTTTTCAATAAGCGGAGGCCGTGATCGTGAGCCGGATTTAGTGTATAGTGACAGATACATTCGTGTGACAGATATTTCGACCGGGGTGAAAACATTACAAAGAGAAGATTTTCTTAAAATTGGGGTTTTAGGGCGCCGTGCAGAAAGACGGACGAATTCAAGTCGGCGATGTGATTCTGTTTGTCAACGATTGGGAGACGGCCAACCGAGACCACGAATACGCAGTGCAGGCCTTGAGAAATGCGGGCACTTTCGTCCGATTGGTGGGAATCACTCTTATTTTAAAAATAATCAGTTTTTTCTAGCTAGTCAAGCGTCTCAAGCAGCCGACAGTGCAAAAGTCGCTGAGCCAAAGCCACTTGAGCGAGTCCATCCTCGCGGGCGGAGGCTTCCAACGATCGCTGAGCGGAGTTGCGTCGGACAGCCGATCGCTGACACTTCAGCCCCCCGTCCGTTCTCGTACGACCGCCCGCCCATTCAAAATGGACTTTTCACATTGCATAAGTTTATGCGTTTCAGAGTCCCTCCACCAACTGCCAGTCAATGTGACAGCAAATTTCCCCAACTCACCCAATGCGACGGGCACTTTGCCAAGACGGGTAACCGTACAGCCGCAGCCTCCACTTCCGGCACAGCAACAAATGACCCCATTCGCTCCTGCACCAACTGATCCGGGAAGACAACCACGATGGTAACGATCGGTTGAAATGCTTCTTCTGATGGACGATTTTGAGGGTTTCCATTCGAAAGGGCGAAATGGGATTTGGTTTTAACATTGTGGGCGGAGAAGACGGCGAACCCGTTTACATTACGCGCGTAGCGCCCGGCGGCGCCGCTGACCAAACAGGAAACATTCGAAAGGTGTGGAACAGTTTTGTCATTTCGAAAGAGCAAAACTCAGGGCGACGTGCTGTTGCGTGTCAATGATGTGAATTTGTCGATGGCAACCCATGGAGAGGCGGCCGTTGCGCTGAAAGCAATCCCACCGGGCTCCCAAGTGCAGGTGCTGCTACAGTTCAGACCCAGAGAGTTCAGCGACTTCGAAGACAAACTGGAAAGAGCCCAACAGCAGCAGAACTACCGATAAAAACAGAAATGGAGGAAAGGCGGTAAAATCTTCAAAACAGCATTTCCATTAATAATTCATTTAAATATTGTAAAATAAGCGTGAAACAGAAACAATTGTGTACTTTGATTTATTTTAATAATAATTGCTGTGAATCTATGAATTTAAATGCAAACAGAACCATAACAAAAACAAACGCTCATTTCAGGGGTTGCCGCGACACGACTTTTGCTGACCAGCCTAACTTTTATTGGCATTTAAAACTAAACCTTTTGGTACTTACTCCATCTTGTTGTAATTTATTTCTAATCATTGAGAACTTAAAATAGAATAAAATTTGCAAAAATCGGGTCTGCAAATTCGTGTCGCTGGGTGTCCGCGTCAATCCCTAATGTTGTAAAATATGAAAATAAAAATATGACTTTCTTTTGACGTTCTCTGTATTTATCGGCCCATTTTCACCTTTCTAAAATGCTGCCCTTTTGAGTGTCCGCAAAATTCTTTTATGAAGAGGTTCCCTGGCGTTTAGACACCCTGCTTTTCAATCATTGATCGACTCGAGAATGTTTTACCAACATTTCTTTATTCATCGTCCTCTGGTGTATTCGATGCGGCTCGGGAGGAAGCACTTTTATTGCATAAAGCACATAACCGCCAGAAACCTAATTTGTAAGAGATAAAGCATAAGACCAGGTCAACTGCTAAACTGGGTGATTTTTTCAAAAAAAAAAATCCCGGGTTCGATTCGATAGTGTATAAAGTTTTTGTAGTGTATACATGTTGCTGCATGATCGGATGCGTTCTGTTGGAGAGCACTTGGTGGGAACGAAAGAATTGTTGGCTTAGCTGAATGTCCACGGCGGAACCGACGGATTTGAGCCATTTCCACGCGTTAAGCAAATGCTGCAAAAGGAACGCCTTTGGTATAACAAACTCCGCTTTTGGGAAAGACCTGTTTTACCGGGCAGTAAATTACAACTGTTCCGGACAGACGAAGGCCTTTGTACACCTTTTGGAGGATATCCACTGGATCAACGGTTCTGGGTAGGGGGAAAATAAAAAGTTGAGGAACAATATAACCCTTTCCAACCGAATCGCCATGCAAATGGAGTCGATTTTTCCTCCGTCCTCCTCGATGGGTCGGATTATTTCCATCGCTCGCCGTTCACCCTCCTCTCTCTCGAGTCTTTTCTGCAATTGCTGTTCCCGACGTTCCAGTAAGAATTCGCCGTCTTTATTCTCCAAATGATTTTAGGAAAAAATAAAAATCATTACACCGAAAACAAATAAGCAAATTTACCCCCTTGTCATCCTCCTCCTCCCCTGTCGATTTCTCTACCGCCATCCCCTCCCCCTCAGCGTTTCTTTGGCTATCAGTCCGACTCTGTCCAACGTCACTCTTCATCAGTGTTGTGATTCGCAATGTCAAAAGTCCGTTCAATTTCTTAAGTGCAATGATGGACGCTATAATGCCCCCCCCCCCTCCTACTATTTACTGTATGGTTGGGCTTTTTTAATTTGGATTTTTTGGCACCTGTTTATTCGAAGAGAATAACTCAAGGCACGGAATTGATTGAGGCCAATCGCCACGATGGACAAAAATGCAGTGACCATGCGAACTTATTCTTTCCAACACAGCGGCGCCAAGCAGTCCAAGCACCTTAAGACACAAAATCAATAAAATAGCACAAAAACTGAGATGTCGGGAACTTGATCGAAGACAAAAGCGTTGCATTGACCGGAGTGGAGGCCAGAAAGCTGGAGCATCAAACCAAGCTGATCAATTCTGAAGGGATTACCAGGTAAAACCATATAGGCTGAAATCGGTGTTATTATTTGTTTTAACCTCAAATGTCCGAGTTTCTCGGGGTCCTTCCGGTAATAGCATTTGGACAGCAGGCGAATGTTCGGTTTCAAAACAATAATCCGGTCCTAAACTTTAGGTTTTAAAATGGAGAAGCTTAGAACAAAAAACCGTAAACCGAGTGCTTTTGAGCCTTCTTCCGCATATATTTTTCTTTGGAAAATTTGGTGCGCGATTGGAAGCTAGAGTTTCCATTGACCAACTTGGAAACCTTAATACATTTTTATAACTTAAGCTTTGAATTTCGGGAGAGAAACGAGGCCTCCCAACCCCCCCCCCCCCCACGGTCAAAAATATTTGTACTTTTTGTAATTCTCAACTCATTAATGCTCAAAAAGAATACCCCCTCTCTCTCCGGAGATGTCAATGAAAATATTTGTATTATATAAACTCGTACCAAATCGTCGGTTGTAATTCCGCCCTCCTTAAGGCTCATAATTTGATTGCCTGTTAACTGCTGATTGCATTCTGAATAAAACAGCAGATCAAAGCGTTTGTGCGACTCGTATGTTAGATTTTGAATCATTAGTTGAATATTCACTCCTTACCGTCTTCATGTCTCCTTTTTCTGGTTCCATTTGTCGATTCGTGAGGAATTACAATTGGAATTGAGTTATATTGGACAGGACAGAGTGTGTCACCGCCACCACTTACCTTAAGAAGAATAGAGAAAGTATTATGCTAATTATTAATCTTTCCTTTAAAACCATTTTATGAAATTGCACCTCAAACATTCCATAGAAATGACCAATTGTGTTTTTCGGATCAAAACTCAGTCGTTCAATCAACACACGTTGACCGCTTAACAAACGACACAGACGAAGCTGCTCCCCTCCAACTTTTCGTACAATAGCAAAAACACCTTCGTGGATTTTGGAGGGTTCTTGCAGACAATGAGACATCTAAATGAAAAGAAAAAATGCCTAGATTTATCCAAAAAACGTAATTGTCCGGTTCCCTATCCTTTGGGCAGTGGATCCTTTGGGCAGTGGATCGATTGGGCAGTGATCCTTTGGGCAGTGAAATATAATTTAAAAAATTAATTTTTTGAGTACAAGTTGTTTGTAAGTTATAAGGGAAAATTAATGCTTTCTCTCTAAATCGGCGCGGTGCCTATGATTTGCGTTCACAATTCGTCCGAGCTTATATCTATTATCGCCCAGATTGTGCCATTGGCCAATTACATGGATGCGTCCGGGACAATATGAACCAGCAAACCCTCTTTAATAAAAAATAAGTTATAATACTTTAATTAATTAACTTTTGCGCATTTCCAATACTGTATGTTGTCTTCAACTTTGCTGTCCGCTTCAAACTGATAATCGAAGCCTTCTCGAGTTAGAAGGCTTTTGCCTTTTTTTGAAATGACCTCAAAGAACTTTAAATTGATTGATGGGGTGCCTCCATTGGATTCTCCTCCTGATCGGAATGAAACTCTCCTTCTTCTGATTCAGAAACGACTTCACCTTCAATAAAGCTTTCCTCTGAGTCACTACTATTCATATCTTAGAATTTAAAAAATAATAAACCAACTAAAAGTTTTTTTATACAAAAAAATATTTAAAAGTTAATTGACTGATTAATTAATTTTTGCAAAAAAAGTCACTGCCCAAAGGATCACTGCCCAATCGATCCACTGCCCAAAGGATCCACTGCCCAAACGATCGGTCACCAATGTCCTATGATTAGAGTTTGTCTGTTTTTTTTTGCAATTTAATGTGACTGCAAAAATCTAACATTAAAGCCAATGTTCTTATAGAAGAGAAGGGTAGGCATCATCGATGTAAGGATGTCAAAATGTCCGGAAACCGGAATTCCCGACTCAAATGTCGGGAATCAAATTGAAAATAATTATAGCTTAATAATTAACGCACTTTGCGGTTGCATAAGAGTTTAGCCTACAAAAGTCGCAATTGCGCGTCGCGCAGTTGTAATTGTAACATCGCAACCAAACAAAATTCTCTCCCGCCCATCGCTTTGTGCGAAAGACAACCTTATTTGTTAGTTACACAGCCAAAAAAGAAAAATGTGTTTGTATTTCCTCTGTACATTCTCTCTTCTTAATATCGTTTTGGAAAGCAAAAAGAGCAGGTAGGAATAATACATATAAAATTTATCGCTTTTACTTGGCGTTGTCACTTATTTGTTAGATGAAAACGTTATTTTGTTTTATAATCGATCTCCCTCCTTTTGCTGCGAAAAGTTGGGGAAGATGAATTGCCCAAAATGCTTTGTTAAAAATGTCAGCAACTCAAAAGATTCAATCATTTAGTTTATCGCTCGAAAAGCAAAGATGGAGGAAAATGCCCATACGCGCGATATTATATATGTAGGGACGAGATTCTTGACTAAAAACTTGAGCATTAAATTAAATATGCTAATTTTTGGCGTGTGGTTTTGTTCCTTCAAAGCGAGTCTTTTTTCTCCATGTTTTTGGTCGTTTCTTTCTGTCCCATCCCCGCTGAAGTTTTCTATTGCAAATCGACGGTTTGTTTGCCTTCAATTAATCGCTTAACAGTTGCCCTTTCCCCCTCCTTGCCTACGACAAAAACACCCAACAGAGAGAGAGAGAGAGCATTTAAAAGAGTGAACGAATGGAATTACCTTATTTCTGTCAGGCTTTTTTTTTTATGAATAATGGGCAACCGGAAAAGGATTTTTGCTGGCAGAATTCTTAGCTTCCCTTCATTTCGGTAAATTTAAAATTATATGTACATATGTAGTAGGATGCCACAAATTTGTTAAGAAAGCATAGGGCAAAATCGCCGGACGCCCAACACAAATCGCAAAATGGCGTTGTGCTGAAGGCAGCGGAGGGGGTGCGAGAAGTGGGGGGAACTTCTTTGGTGGTGGTGGTAGGAGGAGAGACGAAAGTGCACCAAACGGAGAGGAACAGAGAATTGGAGGAGATCGAGAGCAAATTTGAAAATAAAAATGGAGTGAATACCTTGGAGAACGACACGAAGGAAGAAGATGAGCACCAGCAGCGGGAAAAGGACGAAAGGACTGCTGAATCGGACAGAATCGTTGATAAAAGGGACAGAACGGTGCATTTTGGGGAGGGTGAAGTTGTATTTGCTGGAAGTGATGGAGGAGGGGGAAAAGAGAATGGAAGATGGACGAAGGATGATGATCGGCTGGATCAAGAGTGGGATGAAGCGGATGAGGGAAGGATGGGGAGCGACTTGGAGGATAATGTGGAGGAAGTTGAAGAGGTGGTTGAGAGAGAGCGGCTGAGATGGCACCAACTTCATCGACAGCAGAATGGGAGGACAACAGCAGCAAATTGGGAGTGGGAGTTGGACGATGCTGCACGGCTAACGAAGGATGATGAGGTGGGACGATTGAAGGAATGGGTAGGATGAATTGATGGAAGGCTTGCATCCACAAATCGCCAATGTCAACAATCAATCATTTTCTCACTTTATCATTTGCTCCAAAAGGTCCGGCGCTAGTGGGGGAAAACGACAAAAGGTCCGGTCCGGTCGCACAAATCGGACAAATGTCCGAAGAGCAGAATTCAGAAAAATTTCATCAATCTTTCAAACTCAAAAAATTTTGCTAAGTTTGTTTTGTGCTGAACTGAATTTTCGATCAAGAATTTTGTGCAGCAAAGCCTTTAAGACGGCTTCACTTCGACGTAGTTGTCGGGACCGGGATTGGTGCTGAAATGTTCATTTTTCCATTTTGGTATTGAAATTTTGGTCCAGGGTTTTCAAAATTCCTTCAAAACTCCCTTAAATGGTCCCAGTTTTTTACCAATCATTTTCTTTTTTTTTGCCCATCAGTCCCGGTTTTTTGACCGGGACAATCCCGGGTTTTCCCAAAAATCCCGGTCCCCGGCCAAACTCTACTTCGACGGCCCACTGGGCATTAGGGATGCTCAAGATCCAAATGTCTGGTCTCGGGTTAACAAAAATTTGACCCCTAAATTGATTTTAGAGAAAATTTCTTCTGGAAAAATTCTTTAAGAATGCAACCCAAAAATACGGTAAAAAGACGATTCGTTCCCGGCCGATTCGTTCACCCCCGATTCGTTCTCTTTTCAAAAGTTTTTTCGTTATAACTTCTTTCAAAGCTAACCAAATCAAACATTTTTGGTATCATTCGAAAGCTTACAACTAGTAGAAGCTTTCAAAAGCAAAAGCTAAGCGATTGGCCAAATTTCAAAAAAGTTATGGCCAGAAACCGTTTTTTTGGCTACAATTGGCCATAACTTTTTTGAAATTTGGCCAATCGCTTAGCTTTTGCTTTTGTAAGCTTCTACTAGTTGTAAGCTTTCGAATGATATCGAAAATGTTTGATTTGGTTAGACTTGAAAGAAGTTATAACGAAAAAACTTCTGAAAAGGGGAACGAATCGGGGGTGAACGAATCGGCCGGGAACGAATCGTCCTCCGTCCAAAAATACACCCCTAAAAACCAATTTTTCTTTTGTTGGTAAAAATTGCTTAAGAAAACCGAACTTTCCTCAAGGTAGTTCTCCATTGGTTGCGTTCTTTGAATGAAACACATATTCCACACCCCCACCCCCCCCCCCCCTCCACTTGGAGAGGACTAATTAAACAAGAACAATTGATGAAAGAAAGGGGACGCGATGTGTTGATAAGGAGGGAAGGGAAGGGGTGAGGGGGGGGGGGGGGGAATTGCGAACCAATGGGCCAGCCGTCCCACCATCAATTTCCCCCTAAATCATTCGATGATACTTTTTGATTGCTCTCCCTTCGCCCCTTTCTATTTTTACTCATTTTTTAGTTCTTTAGGGTGGCCAAAACTGTCAAGTTATGTAAAACAGTTTTCGGTTTCACTTTCCTTCTCAAGAGGTTAGGGCGTTCCTTCGTTAAAATGTATCCTTTTTTCGTTTTTTTCCAATAATTCAAAAACATTTCAGTAGGTAATTTCTAAAAGATTTAATTACATTATATTCTTCGATTCGAACTTTTTCATTTGGAAAAGGGCCAGCAGAATTTGGGAGAATTGCAACAGTTTCAAGTTGGAGACGGAGAGGAAAAGGGAGGAGAAGAACAAATGACGGACGGAAATGAACAGCGGTCACTGGAGGCGTCCGAACGGTGAGAAGGAAACGGAAAGTGCGAATCGTGAAAATTAAAAATAGTTTTAGACCTTTGGAAAATGTTTATTTGAACGGCAGCCTTAAGGAGGAGGTCGAGGTGAAGCCCACGGGAGTTCTGACTAAACGCAAACCCCATCGATTCATAGAACATGCGATTGGC
This sequence comes from Globodera rostochiensis, assembly GCA_018350325.1. Taxonomy (NCBI): domain Eukaryota; kingdom Metazoa; phylum Nematoda; class Chromadorea; order Rhabditida; family Heteroderidae; genus Globodera; species Globodera rostochiensis. The sequence goes on along the minus strand of JAEVLN010000008.1, from coordinate 2,064,633 downwards.
ACTCGGCAAACTGGAACAGAAACTGAAAGATTCCAATCAAGAAAGGGACTATTACAAGAAGCACTTCAAGGGCGAGAACGAAGGTCCATCCCTTTCAACTTCATAATTTCACTTCCCTCTAGGTGCTCACAATGGCCGCGGTCAGTTGACTGACGACTTTGGGAAGGAATTGATGATGGCCAACAAGAGGAAATACCAACTGGAGAGCAAGATCAAGCAGTTGGAGTTGGAGCTCCGAGAGGCACAGCAGGTGGGAGGCGATAAACCAGAGTTGCCATTGGGTCGATTTTTTATAATTTTCAAAAAAATTAGTGGCGCCTATCGGCACTCCGGTCTCTTTTGTAAAAAACAAATCCATAGTCTATCGGTGCCGTTCGTCGCCCTTTAAAGAAAAATGACCCAATCTGTTGGGAATTTAGTGTGGAAAAAAAATCCACCCCGTGTTTTTGCTGTCCTGTTTTGAAAAACTGGAACGGCCAGCTCTGATAGAGATAGTCAGGGTTTCCGAAATATTGAATTTTTGAAAATAACCCTGGGTGGAGTTTCACTCCCAGCACATTGACTTGAATAAATTTAACCAACATATTATGGTGGGTTCTGATTGAATGTTCATTGAAGAGAGCTCTCCATTTGGGGGAAAGTGTGAAGAGCATGGAAAAGCTGTTGTGGCTGGAGAAGGAGCGCAGTGCCACTCTAGATAGGGAGCGGGAACAGCTGAGGGCGGAGGTGGGCGAGTTGAGAATGCATGGAGACACGTTGAAGAAGGAATTGAGCGAGCTCAGCGGGGGAGAGGACGTCAGAGTCGCAGAATTTGGAGGCGAAAGTCAGCAGGTCCGTTCTGAGAAGCCATCGGAAGGAAATAAAGGAATGTGTTTGTTTGGTTTAGGAGGTAGCCACCAGACTTCGTGCTGAACAGGAGCAGCGATACAACGAGTTGTGCAACCTGAAGAACAAGGTGGAGTGGCGTCTCGGAGAAGTCTCTCAACAATGCCGTTGGTTTTTTTTCAAAATTTCCGATTTATCCTTATTTTACTATCAGACGACACTAAATGGCGTTTGGGAGAGGTAGAGGCCACCTTGGCCCACCGAGACTGGGAATTAGATCAGGCGAACAACCGAATCAAACAGTTGGAGACATCGGTTGCCGCAACGTAAACGGAATAAAATATTAGAAACATTTGAAGTAAGTGACTCCTTCAGTCCGTCTGCAACAATAAACGACGAATTGGAACGACTTAGGGAGGAATTGACACGGAAAGTGGAAGAGAAGAGCAAAGTGGAGTGGAAATTAGGTGAGGTGAACCAGTGCTGGAACGACGCGAAATGGAGGTGAGGCGATTGACTTAACAATTTGGACGGCGATGTTTCCATTTCAGGTTGGGCGAGTTGGAGGCGGAAACTGCACACCGAAGTCATCTGCTGGACAGGGCTCACCACCATATTGGCGAGCTGGAGAGGAGGTGAAGAATGCCTTGGGGGGGAGTTGAGATGGAGGAATTTGTTTGTTTGCATAGACTGGAGAACAACCTTTCCTATGAGGACATGAGACGGGAGAAGGAAGCGCTGGAGGATCGATTAAACGAACTCTCCAAAACGCTTGACGGCACCAAATGGAGGTTTTGAGATGACTGTGAATTTGATCATCTCAGTTTAAAGGGTTGGCGAACTTGAAGCCGAACTTTCGAGGAAGGGCGAAATGGAGGAGCAGAAAAGGAAGTTGGAGTGGCGACTTGATGAGATGACACATTGGTGGAACGACGCGAAGTGGAGAATCGGCGAATTGGAATCCGGTTTGGGACACAAAGAGCGAAGAAATGGAGTCGGAGATGAACAAAAGTAAAAGAGAGGGGGGGGGGGAGGAATCAAATCCATCGTTTCCGCGTATAAAAATTAGCATAACGGTGACCTTGGACCATCGGCTCAAAGAATTGTTACGGGACGGAACTCTGCTCATCAGGAAACAGCCGCATTTGGACAGACACAAATGGAAGTTGCTGACATTGTACGTGAAGGAGTTGCATCGGCGGGTGGTCTCTGGAAAGAAAACATTCAAAGTTAACAAAAATAACCCCGAGCACATTTGTGTCTGACATTCAATAATCATTTTATAATAATTAAATATCCCAATTTTAAGTGAAAATGCACTGAAGGAAGAAGTCCGTCTGAGACGGTGTTGGTTCGACGCCGATTCTGAAGGGCATAAGGAAGTGTTTTTGATTGTGAGGAGGGAGGGCTGGGTTGCCAAGGCCAATTGACCTTTTGGGGTCGCCTTTAGGGCAGTTTCGTCAACTGGGAATGCGCTTTGTTGTGTGAACCATTCCCCGAAAGACCGTCGCGTCGGGGCCTTTGGCTGGACCTCCCCCCCGGGCGTTACGAGTTCCGATTCCTCCGTGACGGTTTTTGGCATACGGAGTCGGGATACGCCGAATGTTGGAGCGAACATGGGACCAAGAACAATTGGATGAACGTCGAGTGACCGACGACTTATTTGACGATTTGTTATTAGCCTATTCCGAAGTGGTCTTTGAAATTTGTTTCTTATCCAAATCATCATCGTTGACACCACCGCCATTATTTTAAATAATTTTGTGACCTATTTTCTAAAAATCCTTATATTATTATATAATAATACAATAATAAATATTTTAGTAAATGTATACTCAAATGTTGAATGTCAATGTCATCCCTAATTATCTCAAATTATTTGAATTGAATTTTCATTTGCAAAATGTTAAAATTGGTTGAAAAGAGAAGTGTTTAAAATGATTTCTAATCTCGAAGTTATCAGCAGAAGTGAAAAGTACAAATGAAACAAAATTCTTTTTTTGAGGTTCGGTCAGCGCTTCCACATTTCACTGTTTTAAGTTGCCAAAGCTGTAGACCCTGTCGCTTTGGTGTGTGTGATTCTTTTTTGTGTTGACGATTTGGACGAATGAATGGCGGGATCAAAAACGAATTGGGGCTGCGGGGGGAGGGGGGGGGGGGGGGGGGGGGTTGACAGGGATTTTTGGAGGATTTAATGGGAGGGGGGGGGGGGGAATGGGACTGGTTCTGTCCCCTTGCCCATCCAAAAAAATTTCACGCTTCCAATTCCATTCAACACGTTCACCAAGTCCAATACGACCCCCCCCCCCCTTTGTTGTATAGTATTCCCCTTCGATCAAATGACTCCGATTGACCAAAAAAATGTTGAAAAATCCGAACCTTTTTATGAACGTTTAATCATCGAAAAAATAAAAAAGGAAATTATATTTACAGCAGCAGGTATATTAGCAAATGAATCTACAAAACCATTTGACTGACGAACGAATAAATACCGCCGTTACCTATTTGTAAAATGCTTATTGAAATATGAAAATGTTGGAGAAAATTATCTTTTTAAGAAAGCTTACCTTCCATCAATTCAATTAAATATTTTATCTTAAAATAAAATTTCTAAACAAATTTTTCCGAATTTCGTCGCCACAGGGGTCGCTCTTTTCATCCTCCCATTTTTCAAGATCATTTCCCTTTCAGTTGTTCGTTGATTTTATTAAACTGATCGGAAGGTGGATCCGTCGGTCCATCCAATTGCCCAACGAATAATAAATGTTTCTATCGATCCTTCCCCCCCCCCTTAACCACAAATTCCACTCAAAATTCATTCATTCGGCGATTGGATCTGTTAAGTAAGTAAAACGGCCTTGGCTTGGTGTGTGCTGCACAAAAACACACGGCAAAGGCCATCTTTTTTTATTTCGCGGACAAAATCAAACTTTACGCCTTTATAAGGCTACAATAAATTTGTTAGACGATTGAATTGGTGTCGAATTCATCTTTTCATAATAATGCAATAAAATCAATCTGCCGACGGCGGAATCGTCCAACCTCAAAATGCCCGGGGGCGAAAAAAGAAAGGCGAACGATTCGCCGTCGACCTCTGCGGAAAGGGGGACAAATGGCCAAGCGTTACCCGTAGAAGAAGCGTGCTCCTCCACTTCTGAGAACATTCCCTCCACATCGCATTGTGAGAATGCCCAACCGAATGTATAACCCCCCAAACAACAACGGAAAATGCTCTCCAATATTTCTAATCAGAATTGCTCCTCTTCCACCTCCTCACACAAATCATTCAGCGGAGGTGGCGAAAAGCCGTCGTCCCTCCGTTGCGGGCTCGGCCCGTGCACTTCCAATTGGCTGCAGAAGCTTCACACAGCCCGATGGTTGTTGGCCATTTTGTGCATGTAATTTGCATGAAAGGTGTTGGGGTATTAAAGTGCAGGTTTAGATGCGCTTTCAACCAATCCTTTGTCATCAACGCCATTTTCCCCGTGGGACTTTCTACGTTGGAGAAGCGATTTCACCTGAATAGGTATTTTACATTTGGGGGAGCGGGCACTGAATGCGTGCGTTTCCTGAGATTCAGCACTCAGACAGGCATCATCTCCAGCTGGTACGACTTCGCTGTTCTGATTGCCGTGTTTCCCGTTTGTTGCTACGGAAATTACGGTAGGTGGGGAGAAGACTGAACGGAACGGAGACCATCCAATCAATTCGTCTGCTACAATGTTCCTTTTAAGGACATAAGGGCCGTTGGATTGCCGTCGGCAGTCTCATAATGGCACTGGGCTCAATGGTCTGCGCTCTGTCGCATTTCGTCAGTGCCCCGTTGGAGGTGGACAACACGTCGCTGAACTCCAGCGACTACGGCCAGTGCTCTTTCAGCAGGTAACGTCTTCCACTAGTGATCTTTGGTTCATTGTTTCCATTTAAGAAATGATTCTCGCGCGAAGAACCTTCCTTCCTCCTTTTTGGACACGTCCAATGCCTATTTTCTGATGTTTCTGCTCGGTCAGACCCTCCACGGGTTTGGTGCAACGCCGCTGTTCTCGCTCGGGACGGCATATTTGGACGAAAATGTGTCGCAGAAGTCTTCGCCCGTCTATCTCGGTCCTCTCAATCAAAACATTTCAGTGTTATCGTTTGGATTTAGCCATTCATTCCTTTCTGACCAGTCTTGGACCTATTGTGGGGCTATTCGTCGGTGGAAAGTTGTTGACCATCTACGACGACTTTGACAGGGTTGACATGGACAGGTGGGCGAGCAGTCCGGTTATCTTTATTCCACTGAACAAAAACTTGAAGCAATTTGATTCTTTTGAATTTCCTTCAACCGCCGTTTTAGGTTGACTATGAAAGACCCAAAGGATCCTCGATGGGTAGGCGCTTGGTGGATCGGATTCTCCGCTTGTTCTATTGCCTCTCTGATTATCGCCTTTCCGATTATGGTTTTCTACAGTTCTTGATTTGCTTATTCTTCTAACTCTTCTTTTTCATATGTTCGCTCGGGAGTTGCCGGAGGCCAAAAAACGTCGAGCAAAAGAAGTTCGGCATGTTTTGGGACATTTAATTCTTACCACATACAGTACAATTCAGATGCACACCGTCTCACAACAAACGGACGCCAGTGGAGAGATTCCGGGGAGAAAAGACTTAAGACTGTTGAGCAACGACATTTGGGTGAGTGGGCGGTTGTTCCTGACCTGTTGGATTTAAAGATTTTAAAATTTGGATTTTAAGAACATTTTGAGAAGTCCAACATTTGTCGCCATCATTGTCATCGGCATTTTCGAGTCCATCATTCTCAACGGGTTCTCCGCTTTCATGCCAAAAATTCTGGAGATCGTATTGAGCACAACGCCTACCATTGGAGCGTATTTGTCTTGTAAGAAATGAAGACTCCATTCGGCGTACTTCAAATTTAGCTGTTGTCATTTTTGGTGCTGCCGGAGGAGTGATTGTCGGTGGGATTTTGGTACGGAATTTGCGGTTGCAGGTGGGCGGGATGCTGAAGATGGTCCTGCTCTGTCATCTGGTGAGTTGGGCACGGACATGCCAGTACCGAGGGATTGGAGAGAGAGTATACAACTGGCGCTATTCCCATTGTTTTGCACCGGTTCTTTGCTTTTATGGGTTGCCCTGTCCCTGATCTCCTGCATGCTCATCCAATGTCCTGCACGCGAATTTGTCGGAATTACTGTCGCATACGACCTTAAACAGTTCGTGACTCTTTCTGCAGCTTTACATAAACCGTGATTAATCGCTTTCAGGCCCCTCTCCTCCTCCCCCTCGGTCCCTCTGCGGCTGCTGGACGATCCATGCAATTCCGACTGCCACTGTAACTCCAAATGGAGTCCCGTCTGCGACAGAAGCAGCGGCCGTACGTATTACTCGGCCTGCTACGCGGGCTGCTCTCTGAGGCAAGACGTGTCCGGAATTGTGAGTGCCATGGCCAATTCAAAGTTTTGATTCCTTTTAAGGGTTCTCTCTGGACCGATTGTCGCTGTTTGAGGCAAAATGTTTTCTCTCCAACGGCCAACTCTTCGGCGACGCCTCGTTTGGTCGGCGGCTTTTGTCCGACGGACTGCGGCTGGAAAGTTTGGCTGTTCCTCTCCCTCCTTTTTTGCTCCGTCGTTGCCAGTTTTGCTGCCGGAATTCCCACCCAACAGGCAAAGCGATGAATGCCCCACGGCGCTATTCCGTTAAACCCTCAGATAATGCTGAGGGTCATCCCACTCCAGCAAAGAACCCTGGGAATTGCGGTCAATTGGACCTTTTTGCGTCTTCTCGGTCAGTTCTCCTCAAAAAGCTTTACCTTTTTCATTTAGGTTTTATCCCCGGAGGTGTCCTTTTCGGTTACATGATCGACACGACCTGTCTGAAGTGGCAGGAGTCCTCGTGCGGCACAAAACAGTCCTGCGCGGAAGTGTTTCAATACTTTTTTTAAATGAATTACATAAACAATGAATTACCTATCAATCAAATAATGTCTTGCTTTGTTTGTTTTTATCTAAAAATGCTTAAAAACTTAAGACACGAGTTTCTTGCACTTAAAGGTTATTAATTATTTCAGTGCCTGGTCTATGACACCTCTCAGCTCTCCTGGACGATCATGGCACTCGGTATTACATATGTGAAATTTGTATCCCATGGATGCGATTCCTTCGTATAGTAAAGTTTGAACGGGGTCGTAGAAATGGAGATAAGATTCGGAACTCCGACCCCGAAAACGCCCAGAATTCTTTATTGGCTTTAAGAATTTTTGAAGTTAAGGGCGAAGAGTTATTGTCCCGTTCCGGTCTGTATTCGAAACGGTCTGGGTTCGGTCCATATCGCACAACCTTATCAGGGATGTAGATCATATTGATAATCGGAAATTGGACTTTTTGACCTATCATATAATATACAAATATTGTACATTCGTTATACATTATAATGCCAAAGTTAAAATACACAGCCGTTGCGTGTAAGTTGGTCGCTGTTCTGGCCACAATCGTCGGTTACGTCACGTATAGTCCCAGCGACTTGGACAGGTAAAGAAAGACACCGAAAGAATATTTAATGGCATCGAATTAGTCGTAAAGTCTGTTCCAGGGGTCCCCTCTCTCTGATGGTTAACGACGACCGTACCCCGCCCCGTCCGGCCCATGCCAATGCCCTCTCCACCGACTCCAACGCGTCGAAGGCAACGTGACCCCCCAACAAAGTGAAGAAAAGCGAGAATTTGTGCTGTCATTTTGATATATTATTTAACAGAGAGTTGTGCTGTTGGTTTGTCTGTCCCGATGTGGTGGTTGGGAGCGTTTAGAGCCACGCACGCAGACCAGGCAGAGTTCGGACATCTGCTGCTTACAAACATCTTTTTGTCGATTTTTTTGGTTTTTTGATGCTTTTTCGATGCTTACAAGTAGCTTCTTCTTATTACGGCCTTTCCAATGATATAAAGATTATGAAGATTGGTCAGTCTTGAAAAAAGTTATGAGCTGCTAAACGTTCCTGAGACGCAGTTGGCCAGACGCAGTTGACCCCTACCCTTTTTTGAAAACCAATGAAAAATAAAATTAGCTTTGCTTGTATTAATAATGCTGTGATATGGAAATTAAAGTTGCATGCTTTTGTTGTGGGTTTAAAAGCAGCGAAATACGTTTAGAAAGTGTTCGACAAGCTTAAAAGCGAAAACAAAGAATGGTCGGTGGTTGTCGGTCGTGGATGGGTGTGGTGACTTCCCCCCCCCCCCCCCGTCTTCCCCCCCGTCCCCCCCCCGTCCCCCCCTCCCCCCCCCCCCCCGTCTTCCCACCCCGTCCCCCCCCCCCCGTCTTCCCCCCCCCCCGTCCCCCCCCCCTTCCGTCCATCCATCCTCCATCTTAAGCGACAATCAATTACACAACACACACACATAATATGTACATAACATTCACTCCCCGCTTAAGTTTCCCCCCATTCATTTACATTCATCCCCCCCCCCCCCCCTCCCATCCTCCATTAATTCATCATCATTCATCTCCAGATGGCCACAGAATAACAACAAAACAGCGCTCATCCCAAGGCTTTTTTGTCCGACCACTCATTCCCCCAATTGGACACTTTCATCGCCAACTCTCCGCTTTCCTTCACTTCACTTCACTGAATGAATGGATGACCAATCAATTTTCTTCTTCTTCTGATCAACACCGACGTTTTGGCCTTTTTACTTTCTCACATCGCCGCTCCTTTTCCTCCTCGTCATTTACTTTTATTGAACAATTCTCCCATTTTCCCATCGAATGTCCGCCACGGCGATGTTAAGTAGCGGAAGTGATAAAGCCACGACGACGTCATCAATTGCACCAATTTCCCTGGAGGCGCTGCTTACAGCGAGTGATTTGTTGAGGTTTAAATTGATTTTCTGAATTAGTTCTGATTATTCACTGGTCATTTCGCTCTCCCATCCGCAGTTATCATGATGCATTGAGAAATGTGTTAAAGCTGCGTCATGCCGGAGACATTGGGGACACGGATAGGTCTGACCTGGATGGAATCGGCATGAGCAGGCCTGAACAGAGGCGGATGTTGCGAGAGTACGCCAAGCACTTTTCTTTGGTTCAACGACAACAGAATAGCGTTGTGTGGAAGAAGTTTAAATTTAAAATGTCCCGGGATTCGAAGCCCAGCAAGCAGAGAAAGGCGTACGAGGAAGGCGACCAGCAGCTGAGCCGGGAGGGGAGGACGGATCAGCAGCATCTGCAACACATCATCCCAGCAGAACGTATTACACTGTGCAAGAAGATTGGTACCGGCGAGTTTGGTCACGTGTTTCAAGGTTACTCAGTAGCTTAGGGGCACTCAGAACGCTATTAATCGATGAAATTAAGCCGCATGGCGTGGCGCAACCGGAGACGGGAAGGAAGCGATTCAGGTTGAGTTTGGTGGCAGAAGGCCGTCCAGTATTTGGAATTGATCCGCTGTTGCGAAGGTGGCGGTGAAGCGAATTCTCCCTGAGAAGATGATCTCCCAACACGCGTCCTTCCTCCAAGAGGCGGCCATCATGACGCGCATGCACCACCCAAATGTAATTCGACTCTTTGGAGTTGTGCTGGAGACGAAGGCCGTCATGCTTGTGGGTATCCCCGTCTTCCCAACACCTTGGGGGTTGCTGGTCACTTGCAATGGCTTATTTGTTAGGTCTCCGAACTCGCCCCCTGCGGTTCTCTGCTCGAATGTCTCCAATGTCCGACCTGGCGGGAACCTTTTTCGGTCACTGTCCTCTCGGACTTTGCGTTGCAAATTGCGCAGGGAATGCTTTATCTTTCCGGCCAAAGGTTCTTCACAATTTCCTTTTTTTGCTTTGCTCTGATCGGTAACTTCCACCAAAGATTGATCCATCGCGACCTTGCAGCCCGCAATGTGCTCGTGTGCACGCCGAGCAAGGTCAGCAGCTTGTTGTTGACAATGACTAGGGGCGCTTGTCAGGTCAAAATCTCGGATTTTGGGCTGAGCCGTTGTCTTGGCCACGGCGAGGATTACTACCGGAGTGAGTTCAGCGCGACCATGAAGTTGCCCATCGCGTGGTGTGCCCCCGAATGCATCAATTTTCTGCGCTTCACCACCGCCTCCGACGTTTGGTCTTACGGCGTCTGTTTGTGGGAAATGTTTTCCTATGGAAAGACTCCCTGGGAGGGGTTTAGCGGATCGCAGGTGATCGGGTGGGAAATCACAGAGTTGGTGGTCAATTTGCGCGGTTTAATACCCTTGAAGATTCTCCATTCCATCGACACTCAGCGCAAAAAATTGAATTGTCCTGAGGCGTGTCCGCGGGAGGTGTACTTGTTGATGTTCAGTTGCTGGGAGTGGAATGCGCACATGAGGCCCAGTTTTGAACAAATTTGCGACCGGCTCCCCTCGTTGGTGCCCCCTCTGCTGGTGACGATTTCCGAGAGTAGCACTGCCAGAAGTGGACATCTCCACTACGCCCGAGACGAGACCATCGTTTTGTTGGACAAAAAGTAATTAGCCCAAACAAATTGCCCCAATTTCCGAATTCAGCCCTCCGGGAAAGGCTGGCCTTTGGTCGGGCATTACGAAGGCTGGCAAAGTTGGGCTATTCCGACCCGACGATACCATCGCTTATTTGGGAGCCGAAAATCCGTCGTCCTCCTCCAATGGCGACATTCCAGCAGACCAATTACTGTCAGAAAAGACAAAGACCAAAAAGAAGGGGGGAAATGGCAATGAGAACAAAGGGGGGCCGAAGAAGAAAAAGCCGGTGGTGATTAGTCAGCCCCAAGGGGACCTTCGGCACACGTGCCATGTGGGGGCGGACGGGAGAAGCTTTGGACTGCTAAATGTGAGCAAATCGTTTTTTTGGGGTTTCGGGATTGGTGAACGCAGCATTATCACCAGACTGACTATACAGGTGAACAAAAAGGATTTGGCCAAATCTCTTCCGCCCAAAATCAGTCCCCGCTCTTCCCCGCCCGGGGGCAAAGATGGCCAAATGTGCAAGCCGGCGGATGGTGTTATAATTTTGTCGCCTTTGATGTCCACTTCGATGATGTCACTGCCACCGCCGCCGAGGCCACCGAAGCGGGCGAACAGCACCAAAATAAGGACAGCGGCGTCCGAACTCGAAGATGTAATGTCGAGGAGTGTGTGCTTTGGACAGATCACCGGTTGGAATTGGAAAATCAATTTGCAAAATTCCAAAAACCTTTAGGGCACTCATCGGCGGAATATTTGAACTCGACGCCCTCCTCGTCGCTCTCCCCCCCGGCACTCCCACCCAAACCTCCCCGCTTCCGCGCCTTTGCCAACTTCTCAGAACACCCTTCTCCATCCGCGCCCACACCCAGCCCGTCCGACACCTTAACTCTGCCCCAACCTGGACACAATCAGTTGCCAATCACCCAACACAATCAGTTGCCAATCACCCAACACAATCAGTTGCCAACAACCCGGCACAATCAATTGCCAACAACCCGACACAATCAGTTGCCAACAACCCGACACAATCAATTGCCAACAACCCGACACAATCAGTTGCCAACAACCCATCCGCCTCCTCAAATTCCGAATTTTGAACAAAATCATCCCCCTGAACCGGTGCATCAATCATTGCCATTTCCGTTAGAGCCAAGTGAAGCGCCAAAAAGCATCGGAATTAAAAGAAGGGCATCAAATGCAATTGAAGAAAGTCTCAACCGATGTGAAGAAACGGTGGAGAAGACCAAGAAGGACGAAGAAAGGGGGAGGGAACAACGACAACATCATCAGATGGACGAGGAGGAGGAGGAGGACGACTCATTACTGATCAGGCCGTCGAGTGTTTGTTGTGAATTCAACAAAGAGACTTCAAAGTGCGAGGAGGAGAGTCGCATTCTCCAAGTATTGACGGACCTTCAACGGGACCTCAGCGCTTTTTCGCTTTCTTCGTTGGAAGACTGCTCGGACGGGAGGGCTCTGCTCGACGGAGAGCAGCGAAGGGAAAAGTTCGTCCAATTAGTAACGAATTTTAATTTGAAACAATTAATTAGGAACTTTACTCTGATGGAGGAACAGGAAAGGCGACTCAAAGAATTGTCCCTGGAACGGCATGGAATAGTCACCGGACATCCCTCCGATGTTGTGGGGATGGACCGAACGGAATTGAAGAGACGGGAGAACGAGGAGAGGAAGAAGGTGCTGAAGAAGCTTCTCAGGGACGGCGAGGAGGGCACGGACGAAAAGAGGACGTCCGTCGTGGGGAGTTTTATTTCATCGGCAAGCAAAATGTTTGTCGGCGGCATGGTGGACGGGAAGCAGGGGGAAGAGGGCGAGCAGTATCAGCACAGCAAGGGCACAAACGGGTGAGTAAAAGTACCCGGAAAAGAGCATTTCCAATTTAAGCCTATCGACGCCTTCCCGCAAAGAGCCTGTGACCAATTGGCCTCCCGAAGCACAACAAGCGTACAAATTGCTGGTACAATGTGGACAAACTCTGCGGGGAACTTCGATGATCGGCGGCTATCAATCGGAAGAAAAAATGCCATCGCCAAAGAATGGCGTGGCAATTGGACAAATGGCGGAAACGGTCGAACAACAGAAGAAAATCGAGTACATAAACTCTCTACTGGTCGGATGGGAAAGCGGGGGTCGAGAGGAAAGAAATGATCAAAAGTCAGACTTGGACAGGTGAAGAAGCAATTTAACTGCTAGTTGGCTGATGACCACCCTAGACCTTTGATCTTTCAGTGGAACAGTGCCCTACGGCTTTCCTTTGGACTCGGAGTCGCCACTTTCTTCTCCAATGACGTCACCCAAAAATGAACGGCGATCGCCACCGCCCGTCCCTCCGAAGCCGCAGATCAGGTTAGGCTTAGGCTTAGGCTTGGTTAGAAATCGTTGATCATTCGTCCCCTATAGAACGAAAACGAAGCCGTGAAGGTGCGAGGGACAATGGGGGAAAGCAAATGCCGAGTTTTTGGCCGCCATATTTTCGTCTTTGGCTCAATCGACCCCCCCCCCCCTCAGGGCATTTTGCAAATAAATGTAAAATTTGGGCTGTATCATTCGTTCGTTCTTTTCTCACAAATGTTTATTCTTTTTACACATATAAATAATGCTTAACAAATAAAAATGTTTTAATATTTTCAAATTTACTTATAAATTAGGGTCGCTTATTCAAATTTTGGTGGGCCGAATTAATGAATTGTGTTAAAATCTGGCCAAAATGCTCGACTAGGCCGATTCGGACATTAATTGTTGCCAGAACCGGTGGAGGAGGGCGAGACGATGGAATTGAGTGATTGGGGGGTAAAACGCGCTTTGCACCGGTACGGAGGCTGAATTGGTCGAGTTTGCCATTGTATGAGGCACAGCAATAGCGCCTGGAGGGCGAAGTGATTATTTTGAGGCCGTCGGAACCATTTTCGTCCCAGGGGGTCCGCATCTTCGGCAAGTACACCAAATTGTCTCACCTCTCCCGGGCCCTCCTTCCTCCCGTCGAGTCGGCTTCTTCTTTCTGGGCCCTTTCTCCTTCTGCACACCTTCAATCAAAATGTCTTTGGCTTTTAGTCACCAAAACCTCCCAACTTTCTTTAATCATATTCGCTTCAGCAATGCATTTTTCCAAACGGCACGCCTGGCACCAATTTCGACGGCATTTGTTCACTAAACACATCCCATTGCCCGCTTAAGGATATATTTTGTTTGGATTCGATGGGACAAACCAAAAGAAAAACCCACCGACGCATTTGTATTTCGCGTTCCGACGAATGCTTAACGGATTTGAGAGATCAAATTGATCTGATCAATTGTGTTACCTTCTTTTGAAAAAGCAACTGCACCCGTCACATACCCAAGCCCCATAATGCCGTCCGAAGGTTTTGTCCCCGCAAACTTTACAGAGATTTGGAGACGGAGTGAGTCGGCCTAAAATCGGGAAGAAGCGACTAAAACTATAAGGAGGGATTCACAAAATGAAAGACCAACTGACCCATTGGGAGAATGCAATTGGGGGGGGGGGGAATGAAAGTCCGAGACTTTTTATACGGTAAAAGAATCATTCCCAATTATCCCAACAATCACAAAGTCTTCACAAAGGGCAATCGTCTCAATTTCATTCCTCAGCTTTATCCTTTACATAACCTCTCATTTGCCATTCCATTATTTGTCCCCTAATTTGTAAGAAAAAGCAAAGTAAAAACAATCGTCCCAATTTATTGGCAATTGGGCGGGGGCCAATGAAACCGATCCGTCCATTGGTCGTGTGGACAAAAAGAGTGATTTATTTTTGAATAGTTTTAAATATTCAAATTGGCCAAATGGGAGGGGACTTATCGACTGATCCAGTGTTAGCCGACGGTCGCTCTTTCGAAAACGGTTGCCAAGAAACCGTCCGTCATCTGTCGCCCGCCACCCCAACTTTTTGGTCGCTGCCCCTAATTCATCTCCAACTTTATTTCCCCACAAAAGCAAATTAATTTCCTTTGATTCTTTCAAACCGCGCAACCCCCGCGGTGATGAAACGGCGGGACGATGATCGTTCCTTCATTTGTGCAAAGGACAAAGAACATCTTGTAGTCATTATCCCGCCATTTTGCTGCCGCTGCACCTCAAACCCATTCTTCTACATAATATTTGTTTCTTTTCTTTTCATCTTTCCACTGAATTGTCTTTTCTGATCATTTTGGGCCCCCCCCCCCGAAACGATCGATTCGATAACTTCCTCCTCCTACCCCCCCCCCTTCCATTTCATATTACCAACTTAAAATAGTAATTATTCGCTGCTTCTTCCAATTCCGTCATCCATAATCATTCATCAGTCAGCACATTCTCTCCACAACTGAAGAAAATCCGCCGACTTAATTAGTTCGATATTCGCGCGTTCCACCGCCCCGTTCTGTGAGCCCCAGTTGATCTATCTCCGATCACCTGTCTATCCAACTAATTCCGATCACTCGCCTCCCCCTCCCCCAACAATGAGTCTGCCCCCGTTCACTGCCTGTGGCTCGTCCCCGTTTTCCCCTCCTCCGCCGATGTCCTCTCAACGGCCCCAACATGCGTCCCCCAACGGACTGTCCCCATTAGCCCAACTGACCCCCAACTCCCCGCCCTCCTCCGCCGCCGCCGCTTCCAATGGCACTGCGCCTCCCCCATCATCCAATGAGCAGCACCCAACCAACCAATACGGCAGTTTTGAACACTTTGAGATGGAAAAGAAAATTGGGAAGGGCCAATTCTCGGAGGTTCTTTCAGCAAGGAACAAGCTGACCGGAAATATGGTGGCTTTGAAGAAGATTGAGGTCTTTGGGTGGGAGGGAAATTGAAGCTGAGACGGGTGGACTTGCAGATGGACTTGATGAAGAACAAGAAGGCCCGGGAGGACTGTCGCAAGGAGATCGACCTGCTGAAAAAGTTAAACCACGAAAACATTATCCGCTACTACTCCTCCTTTATAAGTGCAAGAATATTTATCTTGTTAATCTAAGCTAAGAGTCTTTAGTGGCTGATCAGTCCAAGGAGTATTTGATGATCGTCCTGGAGCTTGCCGGGGCCGGAGATTTGAACAAATTGCTGAGGGTACAGAATTGACTGTTGAAAATGTTACTTTTTACTCTCAGAATTTCAAAAAGAACTTCCGACTGATCCCGGAACGGAGTGTCTGGAAGTATTTTGTCCAAATCGCTCGGGCCGGTGAGTGGACTGATTTTCCGAGGACTTTGATTTCCCTCCCATGTTTATGAAGTGCATTACATGCATTCCAAGTCGATTATGCACCGGGACATCAAACCGTACGTGTCCATTTCCATCGGGCGAATAGGAAAAGCTTTCAATTTCAGTGCCAACGTTTTTATGACCACCAGCGGGGTGGTTAAGCTTGGCGACTTGGGCCTTGGCCGCTTTTTGTCGCTGGAAACGCTGACAATGAGTACTTTCAAGAAGGGAATGGTGTTTTCCATCGTCGGTACTCCCTATTACATGTAAGTTGGGGAAAGCCCAGTCGGGAATTCGATGTCCGGTTGAGGTCTCCGGAACGAATGAACGAGATGGGGTACAGCTTCAAGTCCGACATCTGGTCCCTCGGCTGCGTCCTCTACGAAATGGCCGCGCTCCAATCGCCGTTCTTCGGCGAGAAACAGAACCTTCTGGCACTGGTCCGCAAAATCAGCAAATGCGAATACCCGCCCATCCCGGCCAACATTTACTCGCAACAGGTCAGCAACAGAACGCGCATCGTTTAGAAATGCTTTCCCATTCGCTGCCATTAGTTGAGACTGACCATCGCCAATTGCATTTGCACAAACCCCGCCAGACGTTTCGATGCTCAAGATGTACTGACAGTTTCTGGTAAAGTTCTTTTTGTAAAAAAATGGAAGATCAAATTAACCCTTTATTCGTCACCGGAGGAACGACCCCCCCCCCCCCCCCCCCCCCCCACCTCACGACCGCAACCTTCCCTTTAATTAATCCCTTGATAAACTTTCAACAATTTTATTTTTTGCCAATCCTCTCATAAATAAACAATTTAATTAATATTTAATTGTATTCCGGTTTAATACAAAGCAAGGTTGCCAAGGTTCTAAAATTGCTCTCCACAGAACACATGCACTCGCATTTCTCCGCCCTCTCCAAGTCGGCGTTCAACTCCGTCCACGGAGTGACCGGTTTCCGTTCCTATAACCAAACGCCGATGATCAGACGCTTTGCCCCAAGTGCCAATCGTTGCGCAGGCGGCGGCTCCGTCTCTCTTCCGCCGGTTTGCCCCACAAATGCCGTCCAAGTGCTCAGCCAACCGCCCACAAAGCTTTGATATAAATCAACAAAATCAGTCAATCATTTTGATTTAATACTGGCGGTATTGACCGACTGAAATGCCCTCCCCTAAAATGCCCATTTGAATAAGTGCGGAACCGACTCAGTTTTTCTTTTTTTTTTAACCCTTCAAGCGAAAATTACTTATTATTAGGTGTTAATTGTTTTGATGACAAATTTTTTAATTTCGAAATGTTTTAATAAATTATTTTCAGCGAATTTACTCACTTCTTTTGTATTTATGGATTGCTTCAGAGTAAATTTATAATGATATTTTTATCTTTTGCAAAATTGGACAAATTTTAATTTGTTATTTGTCTGAAATTTGCTAATAAATTCCATTTCCACGTTCATTGATGAATAAGTTTTGAACATTAAGTTAATTAGCGGCTAATTATTCGGAAGGTTTTTGCGTCGGAGGAATGCCACAATTCCGTCCAATTCTCTCCTTTCCAGAGCCGCGAAGCAATCGGCGCTCGGTTCGTCCTCTCCAACCAGTCTGATCATCGCCGATCGGAGTTTGGACCAAATTTGGGCATTTTCGGGAGAGTTTTGGAGTTGGATAGCGGTCACAAAGTGTGCGGCTGCGTCCCTTTAACACAAATGCCGGGCTCTCAAGTCTTTTAGGGTCAATTCACCGGTAACTGTTCAAATTTGTGCAGGCGATGCCCAAATTGTACCGCGCTCTCACATAGGAAGGAAACAATTGGAGAGCCCTTTTATAGGCACTGAACGGCATTTGGCAATATATTTTTATTTTAATTCCCTTTTAAAGACATTCTCAGCCCCACCGACTTTATTGCCTCCGCCGATCGGTCTGCATTGGCCAAAGTCGCCCCGAGTCGATTCCACAACACCGGGTCCTGAAGGTCCTCGGGAATGGCACAATTGCCGCCGTCAATGTATAGCAAAGGCAACCGACCTCTGGATGAAAGGCCAACGCCGCCCGAACACACCCAACAGCTCGGTCGTAATCCCTGGCCAAATTGTAGAGAACACTTCTAAACCGTTCGTCAATGTTTCCTCTCCCAGGCCAATTGGTCTTTTACAGTGCGTTCTGAAGTTCCGCTTGATCAGAATTATGGTCACGGCTGATCGATGCCAAAAAGTGCTGTTCGATCTAAATAATTCAAATGCCATTCCTCAATAAATGATTTAAAGTTAGAAAAGTTGTTCGGTTTTCTCGTCCAAAACCTTGGTAAATTCCGCTCCTTCCAATTGCGCATATTGTCGATAAAGCGAAGTGTTCTGCGAGTTATCCTTCGGCAATTCCTTCTTCTCATGAACACAAATCCATTTATGCAGCTCGTGAAGGGCCAAATGGTCATAGGACTCGTTGGCCAATGAGACGGAGAGGGCCAAAAGGGACGGCTTATGGCACGGGTCCAATTTGAGGGCATTTCGAAGGGCCGAAATAGCACGGGGGTCTGGAGGTCATTGGGGGAAAGTCGGGAGTAAACGATAAATTACCGTCTTCGTTCTCGGCAAGTGCAATGCCAAGCGAATGCCTTTCAAAGGGAAACCAAAAGTTTGGTTGAAATGAATTGGCCCCAAATTTATGTTTTAAATTGTGCCAAATCTCAAAATCGCTAAAACCCACCACAATTCCACGTTGTCCGGCTCCCTCCGAACCGCCGCTTCATAATGCAAAATTGATTCGGCCACGCGCCCTTCGTGAAATGTCGCGAGAGCCCTCTCCAGCGGATTGTGCTCTTCCACAAAAGGATTCTTAAAACTTTTAATTCTCAAGAATTTCAACTCCAAAACGAACTTCCCGATTAAATCCGTATTGCTCCTGAGCCTCCTTCGAATGGATGGCCTCCCAAGCGGATTCGTAATCAAAAAAGGCCGTCTCCCTGCCCGGGGCTTGCCGGTCGTGTGCCCCTCCGTGCGTTAGAAACTCTCTCTCCCAAAATTGGGCCATCGCGGCGGCCTCGCCCTCCTCCAACATTTGGCCATTGGATGTCGCCACAGGGGACGAAGAAGAATCGAAGCGGTCCAGGAACTCCTTGGCCCAAGTCGACACGAAGCCGTCCCTTAGAGCAAATTGGACGGGCCGTCTACGCCCAACCCTTACCGCGCTTCCCCCCTCGTCTCCTCTCCGCCATTCAGTCGCTGTTCAAACTTTTCAGCCAGCAAAAACTGGTCGCTCCATTCGAGAGCCAAACTTAATTTTTAGAATATTTTAGGGCGATAACCGGGCGAACGCCCGGGGGGGGGGGAGTCCAACCGAATGCTTTGGCTACGGAAAACGCCATTTAAATGCTGTTTAAGTACCCTTTCTGTTGTGCTTTCTGCCAACTTTCCTCCATCATTGTCTCTTTGCCGGCTTCTTTCTGTTCGACAACAATTGGCAGTTGTGCCATCATTTGGCGCATGTCGAAAGTGTTCTGTGCTGGCGTCCGTTGAGCAATTTTTTCCAAATATTCTTGGGCCAACTGTTAAAAGGCCACAATGCCCCCGTTATTTATTCTCTCCGTACCAAAGTACCCGCCCCATTTGTCGGAATTGCCGCTTGAATCGTTCCTTCGACGCCCGAAGCTATTTGGGAATTCGTCTGACCAAAATTTTTGGAAAGAGTGACCAAAGGATTTTGTCCACCGCATTGGTCCGATGGATCAAACATTTGTTTGAGCATTTTCTTTTCTAAAAGGGCAGGAAAAATTTTATTCCATTTCTGAGGGTTGATTCATTTTGCGGTTTTTGAGAGGTAAATTTCAAATTGTTTTTTTAGGTTTTCATAATTTTGTACCTTTTTTGGTTTATTTTGGTCGGCAAAATTGTTGCGGTGTAAAATTTTACGCGTCGAGGAAAAAACCGTCGCTAATAGCGGACCACGGGGCGGATCAGTTCAATGCCTTCGAAAGCTCTAAATGAGAAAAATCATTTAAAAAAGTCAAGCGGTTAATTCGTTTTAAAAAAATTAAAATCGGAGTAATTTTTGCGAATTTTCTAATTGTTTAGCTTTGGCTTAACGGCACTGAACTGTGGTGGGCACTGAACTGATGTGTACCAGTGTTTTGCTGTTCCAGCTTGGCCTGTTCTGTTCCTGTTCTGTTCCTGTTCTGTTCTGTTCTAAGATTTCAGAACAGCACAGGAACAGGAACAGATTCAAAATCCTTGGAACAGGAACAGAACAGGAACAGAACAGGCCAAGCTAGAACAGGGTAAAAATTGAAGAATTGAACTTTTATTGAGTATATATTTGAAATTTTCCAACGATTCATTATGATCTCACGTGGCGCAGTGGTTAAATTGTGTGCCTTGGTTCAATTTTGTCTAAGGTTCAACTTTTCCTAGTGAAATTCTTTTTTATTCTTTATTCTTTACTCCCTGGTGTGGTGTAATGGTGAGTGATATGTGATGCCTGGGGCTGTGGGTTCGAACCCCCTACTTTGTAAATGATTTTTTTTTTCTCTTTACGAACTTTGATGGTAATTAAAAATATTTTAGATTTAATATTTTTTGAAAAATTTCATTAAACTTGAGAAAAAAATCATAGGGGTACCCTTTTGTTTTTAAAAATCAAGACCATTTTTTTAACAATTCCATCAAAATCTTCAAAAAATGGTTGCAAATCCCTTAACAAATTAAGTCAAAAATTCAAAATTTTCTCGGCGGCGCCTATTGGCACCGCCGACCCCCCCCCCCCGCCCCTCCCCCCTGATGTAAAGCAGAATTCTCAAAAAATTTTGAATTAGGGCTGCTCCCCATTCTCAAAATTGGGTCGCCCCCGACCCTCGATATGACCAACCCCGACATCCTCGGCTCCCAGAGGGTCGAGGAGCAACCTTATAAACCTAACTTAAAATATTTTGGTAAAAGTCTCGGATTTTTGGGAGTCAATTCTCGAGTCTCGGGGGCAACTCTTGTTAAAGTTAGGTCTCGAGCATCACTAGGAAGTGACGAACACTTTGACCAATGAATCATCGATTAAAATTTCAGACTGAATTTCACTCGGAAAATTTTTAATTTGGAACAGTCTAAGAACAGTTTACTCTGTTCTGTTCCTGTTCTGTTCCTGTTCCTGTTCTGTTCTCGAGGTCGGAACAGAACAGGAACAGAACAGATAGGCTGTTCTAAGATTTCAGAACAGAACAGGAACAGGTTCAAAATTGTTGGAACAGCAAAACACTGATGTGTACGTGCGGACCATGCCAGATTCGAATCCTTTCAAATAATACAACACGCCATAATTTATAAACGCGCGGTCACAAAATACCAAATGGCTTAAAATGCATAAATCCCAAGTCAGCGAGCCACGCTTTCATTCCATTCGGCCCCCTAAGACAACAATGAGGAAGGCTTTCTGAATCGGGCACGAATTAGTGCCAATGAGAATTAGCCTATAAATAAAATACTATCATTATTAACCCAAGTAACTTCTCCTAAAAAGGGCAGATTGGATAATATGTACCTAAATCCGGATTTCTTTTGGTAATTAGGATACTTTAACGATCAATTTATATAAA
This sequence comes from Globodera rostochiensis, assembly GCA_018350325.1. NCBI lineage: Eukaryota > Metazoa > Nematoda > Chromadorea > Rhabditida > Heteroderidae > Globodera > Globodera rostochiensis. The sequence goes on along the minus strand of JAEVLN010000008.1, from coordinate 2,043,574 downwards.
ATATTAATTAACAAAAAGCCTTTTGACTAGCTTTCTATAGGCTGTAATTTCCCTTCCTCGCCCTCCAATCGTTCAATTATCCTCCTGAACAATTTCCTTTCATCGTTTTCTTTCTTTTCTTCTGGAAATTGGTCCATTTGCCGTTCCATTTCAGCTAACATTCCCTTCATTATGCCAATCGCCTCCCTCTTATTGTTCAGTAAACTGAGCCCATCCGAACAGAAACGGTCGAGCAGCCGTGACAAAACCAGTGATCGAGTTTTTATCTCCTAAATGGCGGGAGCGCTAATAAATAAAACCATTCAATTAAATAAAATCATAAATAATCTCAATATTAATCAATTAAGGGTGGGTTCCCCGCATCCCCCACTTCAAAACTTGTCCATCTTTCAACTAATTGTGGTCTCCTTGACTACCCCACCTCGTCTTCAAATTCTTGCACTGATAAACTTCTGCTAGCCGCCATCGTCGATAGCAAAGATTTATTGGAGTCAATGCTCATTTGGCTGCTGATGAATGGGTTTGATCTCTCCTGCACTGCCCCACGTCCGCCGCCCTTCCCCCCAGGCGGCTCCTTACACTGAAACTAACGGATGAACTGCTCCACCACCCCACTCCCTCCGCCGCCCTTCCCCCCAGGCGGCTCCTTACACTGAAACTAACGGATGAACTGCTCCACCACCCCACTCCCTCCGCCGCCCTTCCCCCCAGGCGGCTCCTTACACTGAAACTAACGGATGAACTGCTCCACCACCCCACTCCCTCCGCCGCCCTTCCCCCCAGGCGGCTCCTTACACTGAAACTAACGGATGAACTGCTCCACCACCCCACTCCCTCCGCCGCCCTTCCCCCCAGGCGGCTCCTTACACTGAAACTAAACGGATGAACTGCTCCACCACCCCACTCCCTCCGCCGCCCTTCCCCCCAGGCGGCTCCTTACACTGAAACTAACGGATGAACTGCTCCACCACCCCACTCCCTCCGCCGCCCTTCCCCCCAGGCGGCTCCTTACACTGAAACTAAACGGATGAACTGCTCCACCACCCCACTCCCAACCGTCCCCACCCTCAGTTGACGAACATTGCCTCCTTGAGCTTCCTTGCCCCTCTTTCCGCAAATCATTCGTTTCAGTAAAAATTCCATCCTTCTCCGATGTCTCATTTCCCATTCATTTCCTTCGGGCCCTTTGGAAAAAGCTTGACGAAAATGCCATCGAAGGAGCGTTTGCATTGTGGCCAAAGATAATTGCCACAGATTGGCAGACCGTGATAAACCTGAAGTGTGAAAATATTTGTTTCTCATTGGTCCAATTGCGCCATTCTTTAACATTTACCAGTCAGTTTTTGAATAAGGCTTTTCAGTCCAGGTCTGAGTTCAAATTGTTCACAAATTGCCAGTGTGGCACTCAGAGAGGCGAGTAGGGGGCCGTGGACGGAGGGGACAGAGGGGAAGGGATCTGTGGGAAGGTTTAAGCGGGTAATAAATTATATGTCAGGGTGAATTAATGCAATTTTGCATGACATTTTGAGGAGCGATTTTCGTAATTTGTAATGGGCGAATCGCTTAAAACATAACATCCGCAGACAGAACTTTTGAATTATGTCCAAAAATGCCCCATTTCCAAAATTCCAATTTGCCAATAATGATAACCCATCGAGTCGAGTTGCTCGGAGACCAACTGGACGAGGAGTTGCTGACACAGCAGACTGTCCACCAACTCCTCCACGCCCATCGACAGTTTCTGAGACTCTCCGCTTAAGGAAGGAACAAATTAAGTGTAATCACTCCAACAACGGAAATGGCCTAATCCTTTTGAGTTTGGAATAAACGAAAAAAGAAAAAGCTTAAATTAATGGAAATCTTCTTCAGCTTCTTAAAAAACCTTTCTCCGCTTTCGTTGGCGCCATTTTCAAAGATGAACAAATACGCAAACTTTGAGGGGAGGTGGGCGCCTCCGAAAGTCGCGCCATTTTCACTTTGTTCACGTCGCCCCTCCCCCTCCCCCTGCAAATGTTTCCGTTTCCGTTGCTCTTCCAATTGAAACAACTTAATTCATTAGCGCTTAATTTATTTTTGGGGTTAATTAATTTGTAAGCTTTAATTGTATTAAGAATACGTTTCACAAACGATTTTATAAATAAACATCCAATAAAATCACATAACATTAAAGAAAGTCCTCGCCTGATTGGCTAATTGGTGCACATTGTCAACGCGTTCTTCCACTTCAGAAGGGCTTAACCCCAAACGGTAGGAAACGCGCATTTTGCCAAGGTCGGAGGAGAAGTCGGTGGAATGGATGAAAAATTGGGAGATGAGCATTCGGACAGGAAAGAGGGCGTACTGGCTGCAAATGATGGCTGTTTGTTGACTGAACAAAGGCAAAGAAAACGCACGTGGACTGCCAAATGGCACCGGCACAAAGGGCGCTAAACGTCGGGCAGCCCTTTGATAAAGCACACAAATTGCGAATCAGCGCACAGCCGACGAGGGAAAGGGTCTGAAATTGAGGACAAAAAAAGTAATCACAAAATAATTCTGTTGGGGAATAATCCCGAAAAAACGTACGCCCCCTTTGGCGACACAATGGACTGCCAACTGAAGAAGGTGCCATTGGAGAGTGAAACGCCAATGTTTGGACTGCTCGTCATCTTCGGATGGCAATGTCAGCAGTTGAACAACCGACTGGTGGGGGAGGAGGAGGCCAATCAGCTGCTTCAGGCAACGAACTCCAGAGGCAGTCAATGGAAAGGCAACCGCCCTTCGAATATCCGTCACCAAAAAAGCACATAAACAAAAAGTGGCGAAATGGACACCTAAAGATGGGGGGGGGGGGGTTTGGCCCTAAAAAGGGTGATAATGACCAATCTTTGCTGAAAGCTCTCCCAAAAAACATCCAAAATTAAGGGTCAGTCTCGACTGGTTAGACGTCCCTCCGCTAAAGCTGCCATTTTTGTCCAATATGGCATTTAACAATTTCTGCAGGAGAAAGAAAGAGTGGAGAGCGACGACGGCACGGGGCGGCGGCGTCAAAGAGAGATGGGCCAAGGGGCGATTGACCGTCACAATTTGATCTGAAAATGATTTAGAATTGGATAAAAGGAAGTGCCCGATCACTTCCCCACCTCGGAGTCCTTCAGCCTTTCTCCCACCTTTCAAAATTCCCTCCACCCATTCCGCCGTCGATGGACACTCCTCCAACATTCCCTGATCGCTCAAAAACGCCCCCAAATCGGTCAAAAGATGGACATAGTCGTCTTTGTTAACTTCTTCCTCACTTTTACTAGCCTCAACCATTATTTGCCATTGCTCGTCCCATTTTTGATCGATCACTTCAACGAAAGCCGAAGGAAGTGCAATTGTGGCGTTGAACAGATAGTCGATCAGAATGTGCTCAGAACGTTCCAAAAGAGAGAATAACTGATCAAAAACCGTCGATGAATTGTCGTCCATAGACAAAGACAGAAAGAGCGACAAAGCATCGACAAATTCGGAAAATGCGGCAAGAAGAACGGCTGGCTTGGAAATGGCCAAAAATTTCTCGAATATGTCCAAAACAAGTGCAACCAGCGGAGCATTGCGACTTTCTGACTCTTTATTCTCAGTACGAACGTCGACAGCAGTTCGTATGAGCTGCTGAACTTGGACAATATTGCAAGAACAAATCTGAATTTTGAAATTACCTGAGTGGTCGAGAACAAAGGGCTCCAACCGGACCCGATGACCTCGTGACTTTGGTCCACGAAGCTGAGGATCACTTGGCCAACCTGCAGGCACGTCTCAGGCACGCAAATGGACTCCGCGCTGATAATTGGCAAGAAAATGGAGAATAAAAGCGAATTCCATCCGGAGACGGTCACTTGCTGGTGCCGTCCCCATTCCCTCTGCAGCAGCACTTTGACCACTTCATGCACTCCGTCAATGGCCCTCCGATTAACTTCTCGGGGAATCGAATTGGCGGAAGCGCACTAAACCGGAGAAGAAAGGCTTTAACATTAAATCGATCGGACAGGGAAATGCCGTCATTCACCTGAATCAAATGGCCCCGAATTTGTTTCCAAACGGCAATTTTGGATATTAACATGGCGTCGTTACTCATTCCCACCACTAATTGGCTTAAACGTTGCAACAATTGGGCCGAACTTTCAGTGGGGGCCAACCCATCGGAATAAAAAAGATTATTTTCGTTGGCTGTGCAAAGTGAGCCGAGCAAAGAACAGAGCGAATTCAGAGGAAGGGGTGCCGGACAGTCAGAAAAGATGCTAAATAAGTTGGATTGTAAGAGTAATTAACATATTAATAAATAATTAGCAAAATCTAACTGACCGATCGATCAGTGCCAAAAAGTCGTCCACAAAACGGGCTATTTCTGTAGAAGTTGGATCATTCGCTCTAAGAACATTAGTTCCGATCGCCGTGTCAATGGGACGATGGCCACTTTGGGAGGATGGAGACTCGAAGATGGAAGCGTCGATAGTCATTTTGGCCATTTTGAAATGCCATCGTTCCAACTCCCACAGGAATTGCGAACATCTTTTTGGACATAATTGGAATAATCTTTATTTAAGGGTGTTAGCCCGCCCACCTGACGACGTGCTCAGAAACCTTCGGGGCTATTCTCAGTGCCCCTGGGGCATTCTCCAAAAGCACTTTCATCCCCGTCAGCTCAATTCGGCCACAGAACCGACGAATAGCCTTTTGTTGATCAGAATCACCGCTCCGTTTCAATCTGGACCGTTTGACGGCCTCGCGAAGGTTTTCCAATGCACACATTTGTTCCGCAATAAATTGGTACATCCATCGGAGTTCGAATGTTAACCCTTTCAAAGAATAAAGTGCCATCGTTTAAGCAAAACAATTCAAACTCACCGAGTTCAATCGCTAATGGCACCAAAGTTCCCAATGTTTCAATATTTGCGCGTTTTGCCTCTTCCGTTGAGTTTTGCTTCTTCAATTGACTGAACATCCGAACAAATGAACTCCAACAGTTATGAAGAAGTTCAGTGCGAAACCAGCAGAAAAGGATCTTTCGATTGTTGACGCTTTTATCGCTGTCATCGTTCGATGTTAAACATTCCAAGGGATCGGAGGCTGACAAATTCAATTGAAAGATTCGTGTGAAACGATTGCAATTGCTGTCATGCAAATTGCGACTGATCAATTCCATTAGGGGGCTATTTCGTCGTTGGCGGATGGCCAAATGAACCGATTCGTCAGCACTAACGGCAGTGATCTGTTGGACGTAAAACATTTTAGAAAAGCGACGAGATTGTCAAGATGTCTCTCAATTGGTTCACACTGGAAGTCCACATACTGCTTCAATGTCCTCTCCCAGCCATCCCTTCTGTTGCTGTCTGTCCCTGTCAATGGTCACCAACAATTGGACTACCATTTCAAACAATTCCATCTCCGTCACAGCACTTTCACGCGGCTGTCCCCTCCTAATTTCTTGCACTTCTCCATCTTCATCATTCGAATCCTCTGGCGTCGATTCGGCAGATGATAAATTTGCTTTTTCATTCCGTCCGCCTTCAATTTCCTCCCTGGGGCATAAAATGACGTTTAGTTGGGGACAAATTTGGACGACAAATCTCTGAACGGAAACATCCAACGAATTGGAATTGTCTAAAGCCTCCGACTCGCGCAACAGCCCAACAAAAGAATCGGCAAAAAGCGTTGCTGCCTTAAACAATTGGCCCCTTTAATGTTTTGAGTTGGCCCCGTTAACAATAATCACTTTATCCATTCGAAAAGCATTTGAAGACGCCCCTTTTTGGCCCTTTTTTATTGGCCACTGTTCGGTCCGCTTCTTCGCGACTTCTCTTTCTTTAGCAGCTTTATTAATCGTCGAGAACAATTCATCAAAGCAAAACTCCGAAAATTCCGCGGGAGGCGAATGAAAAAGAGTTGAGATGGCGGAAACCTTAACATTTCTTCGATAAAGACCTCCCACCGCCACCACCCAAACGTGCCATTGTCGTAAGAGTTCGGAAGGAATCGGCAGCCGTTCGCTGCTCCTGGCATAAGCAACATTCCTCCACACATTCGAGCAGCACAAGCCAAAAGGCATTTTTTCCAGAGACAACACTTAGCCGGATAAGCTCAGCAAAACGTTGCCCGTGGACACATATTCGTTTGACCAGACGAAGCGCTTCCGACCGCTTTTCGACGATTGGTGAGAGCAACGCGCAACGCCACAACTCTTCGAGCAGTGGAAGAAGTTCAAAAGAGGATGCCGCTGAATGTGCCGGAAACGAAAGTGGCATCGGAGACAAAAGTCGCAGCAACTGATCAACAACTCTTTGGAAGAAAATTAAATTGCCGCAGATTGAAAGTCTTCACTAACTGATAGAAAGAACGGGCACTTTCGGGCCCCTCCAATGCCATCGCCACGGAAACGACGCCCGAGGGACAAAAATCCTTTAAAAAAGGTCCCGCCCTTTTCATAGTTCCGATCAGCTGAGTTCCAATCCTTTTTGAGGCATTTCCACTTAGTTCCGTATATTTTGCACTTCCACGTAACTGCCAAATGATCAATGGGACCAATTCATTTCTAAAACATTCAATTAAAAATTAAAAAAATAATAATGCCAATGACAGACTTCAGTCGATTCAAAAGTGGACAGTGCCGTTCAATTAGCGGCGTTTCCAAGGCGCTTAGAACGCTAAAAATAGCGTCCAATGGGAGAAGCAGCGGCTGATTGGCCCGACCGTTGGCCGGCGGAAATGTGCCGTCCCCCGCCGTTTCCGCCCGTTTTCCCACGGCTGCCCCCATTTTGCTTATTAATTCGCCCAAAAGGGCTGCCACGTCCATCGCAGCTCCAATTTCTGCCGATTCACTTTCCTGTTGATAATAAATAATTGTTGTTTAATAGGGATTTTGTCCAATAGTTTTAGAATTCCTACCCCGAGGGCAAGTCTGTTGTGCACAAATGAATTGAGCATCTGAAAATGCCAAATCAATCCGATTGAATACAAAAAGTGCCTGTGTCAACGTCGCCCGAGCAGCCGGACGAACACTGGTGGAATCATCAGCCGATTCGAATGTTCTCGTGCAAATCTTAAAACGATAATTAAATAAGAATGAACTTTTAAATTATTTATTTCCGCTACAATAAACATAATTAAAATCAATTCACTAAATTATTATTAAATTTATAAAAGTTTTATTGTTATTTGTCAGCCTTTCTTTATATTTTTGCTACTTCGAGAGCACTTAGTGCATCTGCCAGTTTAATGGCTATTTCTGCGGACGAGATCAGTTGAACGAGCAAAGACAAGCATTGGCATTGGGTGGAGGGCAAATCGCGCCACAAATGGACGTGCGCGAATAGGGAGAGGAGCTGTTCGGGGAGAGATTCGCCCTCCGGCTCGGCCATTGACCCGGCGGCGTTGATTCGGAGGAGAAGCTCAAAAAAAGGACAAATTTTAATTCAAAATTCTTGGAAAAAACCCGCCTGAATTCCCTCAAAGGCAATTGACGCGAGCTTCGGTTTAAAGGCACCGAGTGCCAAAACGAAACATTCGATGCATTTGCGGCGCCGTTCAAATGCTTCCGATTGGGCGGGCACATCTGAAGGCTACCGAATCTGATCGATCAGAAAGTCAAAAGGAATCAGACAAACTTTTAGCCTTTTGTATCGCATCAAAAAGGCCCTCGACGTGTTTCAGATCGGACTGAAAGCCTCGGAATTATTAATCCTCTGATCACTTCCTTCCCCACTCACCTGATTGCCCAACTTGTTCAATATCACATCCATTTCTGCGTCTTCTCTATTTAGGCACCAAAAAAGACTTTTTTCGAAAGAAAATCCATTTACGGCATGGCCAGAGAGAATGGCAGAAAGAACAGAGAGAAATAGTGCGGGGACCGATGGGGGGGGGGGGGGGAGAAGAGTGCCGCCGCATTCCCTTCGGCAAATGCCCCCGCCCTCCCAAACCCAACAGCAAATTTAATTTATTACATTTTAAACACAAAATTCGACGATTTCTGATTCGGCCAGGGCAACAATCAAACATTTGCCGATTTATAGCGACTTTTGCAGACCAATACTCCAACTTTTGTTTATAACCTAATCCATAAAGTGGTACTACATAACAATTAACTTTTTGGGTATTCTAATCCGGCCTAATGCGGCTAACGAAACCATTAATGTGTAATTATTTTATCCTTTTAAATCATTTTAAGTTGACTAAATGGTATAATATTGGCGGATGGAAGCTGATGAGCTTTTGTGAGTAATCGCATGGAATTGCGGTCCCTTTTTTTTGAAATAACCGTAGCACACGAATTTAAGCTTGGAACCGCAATTCACAAATATATAAACAAAAAATGGACGGTATGGATTAATTCTATTGTTTCCGATTGACCGGCGCACGCAACAACAATTTGACCGCTCCCAGTACCAATGGTTTGCTTTGGCTGTGAAAGTAGTTGATGAGTTCGACAATGCTTTTGAACTCGCCGATTGTGGTTAATATCTGAATTTTGGGGTCGGGTCAGACCAATCTCCGGGATTTGCTTGTCCATTTGTTTATCCCTCTTTTAATTAACACCTTTCCCTCGCTGCCCAGCAAACACACGTGCCTCTGTTCCCCGTCATTCATCACCACCAAAATGAACTCGTTGTTGTTAGGACTTTTTCTGACCAGAAACTGTCCATTCTCGCGGACCAGCGTCTCAGCCTCTTCACGGAGTAAAGTTCCATGGTACCACCGGCACTGGTCCAACCCCAAAATGACTTCCTTATAGCGACTCAAAGGCAGCGTACCGAAAACACCTGCAATATTAATTAAGAACAACAAATCAATCAAAATGAAATTCTTTAATCACTAATTTCCATCATCTGAACATTTCCCACCCGTCGTCGTCCGTCTCTGCCGAGGCGGAACTTCCGGTGGATTGTTTGGAGTATTTGAAGACGTACGCGTTTCATGCAGCACATTTTGCTGATTGGAAGAGTCAAATGCTGCGTTTTGGCCGGACATCTCCAGACAAATTGGAGTAAGAGGCTGAAAAACATAGAAAATAATTTGGCAATTTAATAAACAAATGACATTTAATGACTCGCACCGTCGAAGAAGGCATCGGAGTTTTTATTTCTTCTCTGGCACTGAGACGGAAAGTAAAACAAATCGCATCTCGCAGTTCCAACAAAACAGAACGATCATCGGCCTTAAACACAAAACATTTGCGCACTCTGCCGTCCCCGTCGGGCACTTTGGCAACAAAACAGAAGAACGACGACATTTGCTGAAAGAAGCCCCCATTGAATAATTCCATTTTGTTTAAATCAAATTATATAATTCAACAAAAAGGAAACCTGCCTCCGAACCGAGGGACAACAAAGAAACATCCTGGATTAGGAAACGGTGTAAGACTCGGGAGGAAATTGAGTCGATGAGGATGATATTTCTGGTCGATACATTCATTAACACATCGCAATTCAATACCCGCACCGGATCCCGCGTATACTAAAAAAGGAAAAACATTTTTTCGAAAAAAATAATTGAAAACCAAAAGAGAAGGAATTTTACCATCAAATAAAATATTTTCAGTTTTCATGGAAAAAATTTTCGGATTCGGGAAGAGGGGGGGGGGGGGGGGGGGGGGGGTATCGTTTTGCTCCCACTCACAAATCACTTACTTTTGGGGTCGTTTTTATGCCAAATCTTTTTTATATATACAAAATGTGCACCCTCAAATATAATATTTCATGCTTAAAATGTGACGGGAGCAAAACGTACCTTTCCCAAAGGGAATACTAACATGGCAAATGTCCTCCTTTTCTGATGTTTCAGCTAAACCGCCATATTTCGGCTCTGCTTCCAGAGCGACCAATCGAATAAGTTCCCTTAAAAATAAATTACTTATGCATTTATAACAAAATTTGTGCCTTGCCACTTCGGTTTGTCGTTCCGTTGAGTGTGAATTCAGCGACTTTTCTACCACAACTGATCCGACAAACTTTAAGGGAAATTAATGGAAAAACGAATTAATTAACGGACAAATTGATCAAAATTCTGCGTTTTTGGACTAAAACAAATTACATAAAATTCAAAATGGGCAGGTCGCGCGCCCAGAAGCTTAAATTTAAGCCTAAAAGGGCAACTGAAGCAAAAATAAGGCGGAACTCTTACACTCTGTCGTTGCATAATTAGTGTCGCTTTTTGACTTCTCGATAAAAAAGTTATATAAAAAGTTGAATCGCCCCAATTTTTTATATGCTATTCTCCTATATGAGTAGAGCACCTTTGCTAGCTGGGCCCATTCCGTAGCTTTTCAAACCGGCGAGATAAAAATTCCCGAACCGGTTTGGTCAAAAAATCCCAAAGTTTCCGGTTTTAAACCCGTTTAGGGTGGAGATAGCTGCGCGACACCAGCGGTGTGTTTTTAGGCTAGCTTTCTGCGTCGAATACAAAAAAAAACCGCTTTCGGATCCGACAACTCTTCGTCTTTTTATTTTTTGAAAATTGGATAAAAATTTTTTTATGTCTTTTTTTGAACAGTTTTGTGGATCGGGCGCAATTTTTTGCTTTCTTGCATTCAATGCAGAATCATCTAGGCTATTAGACGGGGGTATGAAACCGTGCAAACCGGTTTAAAACAGGAAACCGGGTTTCGACCAATTGTAACTAAAAACCTATTAGTACAAATTTATGAGTTTTTTTGTTTTAACTTTTTTATCGAGAAGTCAAAAAGCGACACTAATTAAAATTGATATTTTGCCAAATAGTAAATTTACTTACCTGAATATAAAAAGTGATTCCGCTTGTCTGCAACTCGTTCAATGTCGCTTCTAAACATTGCGCATTTTTTGAGTGATTGTTCATCAGAACCGAATGCAAGCTGAAACCACAACAACTGCACCTGCTACATTTGCTCGGAGACGAACAATGTTTGATGGGATGAAGGGACAAAACGCCAAATTAAAATGCCAAAGTTGATTATTCAAAGTGTAAATTTTAAAGCGACTTTGAAAAAATCCCCGAGGGCCTGGAAAACTTTTTCTGCAAAAAAGTCTTAAGAGCTAAATAGCCAACCAAAATTCTCTAGAAAAGCCAAAATACCTCTAAGCGCTGCAATTTTTCTCCGATGAGTTGTGGGAGGTTGTACAATAATGGTGTGGAGGGTATACTGTACGACATTTAGTGTCCGTTATTTGAGAAGTAATTAATATCAGACAAATCATAACGATTAGCATTCATATTAGGCCAAAAGATCCGGGATTTTTTAAAAATTCGGGCTCTAATTCAAATTTTTATGACTACAGTCCCTCCCTCTATAGAAGGTAGAGCCAATTTGTACAACGTCCCTTCCGGGCATTTTATCAATTTATTTCTCTTTTTTTAAAGATGAGCTTATGATGGATTGGCACTGCTAACATGGGAATGTTCGGAGTTGCAGCCAAACCACCAGATTATTTGATTACAATCGAAGGTTTTATTCCAAAGAAATAAAATAATGAATGGTCGACGAAAGCATTCCTTTCTTCTGAAGCACTCTAAACCCCTAAAGTGTTCCGAATATTTGCTTCTTTCTATTTCCGTTTTGCTCATCTCCACTCGCCCAATTTGCATATCCAATCTTGGCCCTATCCAAAATTTATTTCCGAAGCCCATGGTTCTTTCAACCTTCCTCAATTTTTCCAAATTGGAACCTCCCAACCCTCCCCCCCCCCCCCCCGTAACCAGAATGAACAAGCAATGATGGAACTGACTTTGTTTACAATAACCAACCTTTCTAAGCATTTCCCACATCCTGACCACCACCTCTTAATCGTCCATCTTTTTTCATCCAATTTCCTCCTCTCGACACTTTTTGTTGGTGTTTGTCTCAGTGCTATGGGCCTGACAGGCCTATCGCCAGGAAATTGGTCTTTCTTTTCTAATTTACGGGGGGGGGGGGGGGGGGGGGGGGGGGGGTCAGCCGTTTCTTTCCGTTACCCCGGGGGGGGGGGGAGAATCGGCAGACGCCATTTGATTTAATATTCGTCGCCCCTAATATTCATCAGCAGTCCTTTTGTCTTCCAATGCCCCAAATTCATTTCACTTTCCCCTTTATTCTTTTCTTCTTCAATTTAATGATTTATTCAATTGGCCTTATACATTAACAAATAAGGTGAAACCCGACCTAACCCTTTCCAAATTTTATTTAAAAGCGATGTTAACGAATTTTGACAGATTAAATATCGGTAAAATGAGCTGTTTCCGTTTCGACCATTTGTCAACGCTTTCCCTCTAAGAAAGTGCTGCACATTTCACTCAGCTCAATTGTGTTCTGTCCCACGTTCAACCAAAACTAATGAGCCCCCTCCCCTCCCCCTCCACACGTCCTTTCCATTCCCTCCAACTTCATCAATTAAATATGCCGTTTTCCGCCGGAGAAAATTTCTTCTTCAAATCGCCATTCCCTTCTCTCCCCCGGCGGGTGTCAGTGCCATCCGTTCGTTAGCCCAATTTTATTTTCCCGTTTATTTCAGTTCCCCATGCCGATATGCACTTCATTTGGTGGGTTGGCCGTTACAATTTGGGAGGTACTCATCCCCCCCCCCCCGCCCCCGCCACCCGTCATTCTCAGCCCCCCCCTTTCCCCCCCCCCCCCCCTCCCCTCCCATGCAAATACCTAATCACTGTTGGGCAGGCCATTCCGCTTCCCTTCTCCTCTTCTCGGCGCTGACCAAATTGCTTTCGGGCTTCACCCCCTCTCCCCCCCCCCCCTCTCGACATTTGCCGACATTCCATCCCCCCCCCCCTTCTTCAACCGGAAAAGAATCCCCTCGGGCATATCTCCGCTCAAATTACCTCGGGCATAATGCGCATTTTATCCTTCAAAATTCTCTGATGAAAATAGCAACTTTTCTTTTAAATCTCGGCATTTTGATTTTTTATTTATGGAATTAACGGCACAAATTTCACTTAAAATTGGACTCCTTTTCACTTTGTCCACCTCCCAACGCAAACGATCTTCCCCCCCCCCCCATTCTCTCCAACGGGGCCATTTTCTCATTATCACTAAAATTTAATTATAATTTATCCCACAAATATAAATAATCGTCGATACGAAAAAAAATTCTCTTTGAAGAGCCTTTCAAATTCTCTCGTTCGATGGTTACTCCAATTGGATGGATCTGAACAGGGAGCTCAGAATGCCTTATTTTTAAGGCAAATGCCATAATTTTGGAAATTTGCCTTATTTTTTGCCATGTTTCCACACTTGCCATAATTTTGCCATATTTTAAACTTGGTGAAAATTTCTTATTTTGTGAGGGAAAATGAGAGTTTCCCGAAAATAGAGCACCTTGATTCTTGTTGCAAATCTTTTAACAAATTCAGTCAAAATTTCAAAATTTTCTCGACGGCGCCTATCGGCACCGCCGACCCCTCCCCCTGAAGTGAAGCAGAATTCTCAAAATAATTGTTTTTTTTTGAAAATTCCTAAAGAAAACTGCCATAAAAATGCCATATTTTCTCGAGGGTGATCTGAGCTTCCTGATCTCGAAGGTCACGGGAATGTCCTTTCGGTGCTCATTTAATCCGTTTACCTTTTTCGAATCCCCTCCCCACGCCCTTTCGCACCGCCGCGAACACTTCCGCTAACCCAATTGCTTTTCACCTCCCAAATGTGGCAAATGCAAAGAAAAAGCGCCACCACTCAGACACTCACAAGGCTTTTCTTGCAACGTCAGCGTCTTCGGTTTGCCGTGTAAGAGGAAAAGTGCCAAAACAGCCCTCCAAGCCGAACCGTGCCGGGCGAGCATTGACCTTCCTCATCCCCTCCATCCCAACTCCAAAACGCATGCACTTTTTATGTGTCTTTTTCAGTTTTGAAACTGAATTTTTCAATTTAAATTTTGCCATAAATTTCTTTTCTTATTTTAGGAGGACTGCCCACTCACTTTACCTCTATTAATTGAACTTGCGCTTAATGGAGGAGGCCAACGTTTTTGGGGCACGCCTTAGGGCGACTGGATGATCATTAGCCATTGATTGGTCGAAGAAGCAATCAATTAAAGCGGCTCTTATTATTCGCGGGGGGGGGGGCTTGATCCCACAGCTGATTTGTGAGTGAGGAGATTTATGAGATGAAAGGGAATGATTGGGGGGGGGGGGGAGGAAAGCGGCACATCGAATGGGCGAAGGGCCCATTTCCCTAATATTTATGGCGTTTTATGTCCTACCTTCCTTCGCCTTCGCCATCCCATTCAATTTTCTTCTCCACGAGTAAATTTGTCCAAATCCCCCCCCCCTCCGCGGATTGCCGATTTTTAAGGCTAAAAAAAATTCACGACTCTATGCTAAATATTTTCAAAGTATCGCTGTCGGACATTGCCAAATTTCGCCGTTTTTGAAGAATCCCGCAATTGCGGAGAATTTGATTGTGTGCCTGCTTCGTGTTCTATTGGAAATCTCCCCCGCCCCCTCCGGCGATGCCCTCCCTCCGGGCGATGGATGCCTCACAACTGATCCATTGGAATGAATTTCCACTTTTTAATTTGCTAAATGCATCAAACACGAGTCACTTCAAATGGCGCATAGTTTAGTTAACTCTCGGATTATGGGGATTATGCCATTCCTCCAAGCCCCCCCCCCTCCCGCCGCCCTCTTTAGCCTTTCCGTACTTTTGCAAAACAAAATTTACTCCCCCCCCCGGTTCATCCTCTCAGCTAGGGATTCTCCTTGGCTTCATCAACCAAACACTCTCTCTTCAGCTGCCCGTTGCTCCCTTAATTTACACTTTGTTTTAAACATTTTAATTGCGACCACCGAACTTTTTCATCCTAACGACGACAACCAAACAAAATCCACCGACAAGCAGCAGAACCAACTCTGAGTGAACGTGCTGAACATGATGGCAATTCTGCAGGTTGGTGGGAGGGGGGGACGGACATCCGCCGACGGGGAGAAAAGCTAAAACGCTAATCATTTGTTTGAATTCATGTAACAATTTGAGTTTGAAAAAAGGAATCGTTTGACTTTGTTGTTCGTTAGGTAACGTTTTTTGAGGTCATTAAATTTCACTAAATTCCAGCGGTGACTATAAAACACTTTATGAGGTTGCTTCGTTGGATTGACAACTGTCCATTAAGCTTAACCCTTTTGGCATTTAAGCCAATGAATGATATTCGACCCTTCTTCAATAAATATAAGCCTGAAACATTTCGTTTTGACATTTACTTTAATAATGCCGAGTTGCTCCTCCCCTTCTCATAACACTTCATTTTACTTTTATCATTAGGGCTTCTTCCGATGTAAGCTTTTTAATGAGAAAATGCCGCTTAATCGGACAAATTCATTAAATGCCCCCCCCCAATTGGAGAAGGGTCATTCGGATTTCTCCTCTCTGTCTGCCTGTCTCTCCTTCTCTTCATTCCCCCCTTATCTCTCTTTTTGCATTAATCCCCCCCCCGGCTTCTCAATTTATTATGAAAGGTCTCTAAAAAGGGTGTGCCTCAGGGCATGAAATGAGCGGGGGTTGTTTTGTGTCGCGTCATCTCCCATTTTATCCCGCAAATTGGCGTTCCTCGCCTCCATCTCATCTTCATATTTTCATTGTCCAATTTCGCCCTTCCAATTCTTTGCCCCCCTTCCCCCCCCTCCCCCCCCCCGGCTGTTCCCGTTTCCTTTTGTTCTATACACAATAAATTGGCCGACTCACATAATTCATGCCCCCCCCCCCTCATATGTCGTGCCACCCCCCCCCCCCTTTGACTTATTCTGTTGTTGTTTCCTATTGGTTGTGGTGGGTGCCCTTCCTCTCATCCAACTTGGCACTCTTCCGTCCGTGCCCTTTCATTGATGCCTTTTATCATTTCTTCATCTTCCGCTATTTCCCATTTCTTTCAACAACTCACGGCCAACCGCGCAAAGTGTCTATACGGCTTCTCCAATCGTTCGTTCGGTCGGTTCCTCAGCTGATCCCTCCCCGCTCACCGGCACTTTCTTCCCGCCCGAGGCGACGTTGCCATGGATGGCATGGGGTGCGTCCCCCCCTTTTTTTATCCGGTGCCTTCCCCCCCCCCCTCCCCCCCCCCTTTTTTTATCCGGTGCCTTCCCCCCCCCCCTCCCCCCCCCCCCTAATCCCCGCCATTCCGTCATCGAAGTCCTTCCTTCCTTACATCTTTTCGTTCCGTTCCTTTCCCCCGTTTTGGTTTGCTGAGTTTATTCGCCTTTAATTGATAAAATGTTCTCGGATGCTTCTTCATTCCATTCGGTTTTTTGTTATTCCAACTCCAATTATTCGTCGCTATCTTCCAGCCTTTCATTATTCAAATCCCCCCCCCCCCGGCGTGGCCTTTATGTTTGGCCTTTCAATCGGTTTAAGACGGCTTTTCGTCTGTCCCTCTCACTCGCTTTTTCCCCCCTTTTCTTTCTTTCCCTCTCTCCCTCTCTTTTCTTTCTTTCCCTCTCTCCCTCTCTTTTCTTTCTTTCCCTCTCTCTTTTCTTTATTTGCTTCTTTCTCCCCTCTGACAATTCCTTTCTTTTCAGTGTTTTTGTTTTGATTAAAAAAGGAAGGACGTGAACCATCGCGCCTCTTCGCGACCACCAAAAGGATTTTATAAAGTTAACTAATTGACTGAAAGGAAATGAAAGGACGGAAAGGAGGAGGGGGGGAGGAACAAAAGAAGAAGAAGAATTGGGAAGGGCGGGGGGGGGGCTTCCGCGGCTGTTCCAATGGGGGCAAAAGGGCAGTAAAAATGTCTGAGGCCGACTCTCGAGGCTGCCTTTAAGAGTAAAGTCGTCGATTGGTCCAAAACCATTAAGAACGAACGATCTTTTCTGTACAAATCGAGTCCTTTACAATAAATATAAGAATCGTTCAGAATTGGGTGAGACATTTTTAAGTCTCCCAATTTTGCTTATCGCTCAATTCGTTTAGCTAAATGTCGATGATGGCTTACTCGGAGGATGCCGACGAATTGTTGGATTCCGAAGTGGTGGCGACGTTTCTGTTGTCCAACAGTTCGGCTTCCATCTGGCTTAGGGGTCTCCAGTTCAGTTTGGCCGAAAGCATGGAACAGTTTGTTGCCATTGAGGCGTCGCTTTGGTCACTGACTGTTTCTTCTTCCACAGATGCTTTGATGCCCTCAAAAATTCCGGCCTTCCCGTCACTGCCGTTCCCAGCGAGGATGGGTCTTCGATGCCGTGGTGTAACGCCACTTGGGACACTGTTTTGTGCTGGTAGGACTGATTAATTTTGTCAATCGATCCGCCGATCGAACGAACGAATTGGCTTTCTTGAATCTATTCTCGTACTTAAGGCCCGCCATTCCCGGTGGTCAGGCGGTGTCTCTCAGGCATTTGCAACAATTTTTGAACCAATAACGGCCTTCCTTCGTTTAAGGTGCCCCCCTCTGAAAGGATTGGACACGACCAGTGAGTGTTATGGGGGGGGGGGGGAGGCTTCTCACTCACACAAAAAACTCGGACAGAATCCATCACAAAATTCTGTCATCCGTCTGGCCGTTGGATGGGCAAAACGGACGGCGACTTTTCTCGTCTCCACGGGTGGACAAACTTCACAATGTGCTTTACGCAAGAGGCAAGCTTTGGGAAATGTCGGCAAAGATTGCTTTTTGTACGCCATTGTTGTTAGTTGTAGGGAGGAAGGGGGAGGGGGGGGGGGGGGGGAGGGGGAGGAAGGGGGGGGGGGGGGGGGGGGGGGGGGAGGGGGAGGAAGGGGGAGGGGGGGGGGGGGGTGGACGACTTAGCATTTTGTTCCCGTCGATGTCTTCAACTTCTTCAGGTTGTGGCCATCATGCAGAACATGGACAATGGCACTCTTCTGGTAACAACAAACAAAACGATAATTTCCCATCATTGGCCTCCCCCTTTTCATGTTCAGATGGCCCAAGAAGTGGCAAAAAATGTGCGAAAGTTGGAATTTGTCGGGCTTGGCCTATCTCTGATCTCTTTGTTCTTCAGTGTTGCCATTTTGTCCTGTTTTCGGTCCGTCTCTTAAAATGTCCAAAAACAATCGAATAAATCCCCTATAAAAGGCGCCTGCGCGTGTTCCGCAACCTGCTCCACCTCCACCTGATGGTCGCCCTTCTCGCTGTTGTGCTCATTCGTCTCGTTCTATACATTGACCTCATCTTCACCGACCGAATGGGCCACCAGCAGTTGGTCAACCCTCACGGGAAGACGATAAACACGATGGTCAGCTGCTGAACATTGGGAGGGGTGAACTCCTCGCTTGTGTTGAGGTGTTCGTGTGTGAGCTGATGTTCTTCTTGTTGGAGTACTTCAAGTCGGTGGCCTTCTGGTGGATGTTCCTGGAGGTGGTCGACCCTCGCCCTTTCGCGCGCCTTTCACCCCCCCCCCTATTTAGGGCCTATACCTTCACAATCTGCTCGTTTTTGCCTTCTTCACCAAAACGCCAAAGCTTTGGCCCTATCTGATCACCGGATACGGTAACAAGTCACGTCACGTTATTAGCAAGGCTCGCATTTTCGATCGAGCGGAAATACATTCTGAAGACTTTTGAGATCGATAAATGCGACTTTGCCTTTAGGAGTTATTCCCTTTTCCGATCACTTTTATTCTTTCCACCCGCCGAAGGTGTTCCACTGGCGCACACTCTTAGCTGGTTAATTGTGCTGTTGGTCAAAAAAGATGGGAAGCTGGAGAGATGTCTGGGCTCGTATTATTTGGAGACCGTATTTTGGATTTTGGACGGGCCCAGACTGCTTCAACTTGTGGTAGGGCGTTAGGTCATTTTGTCAATTCCCTTTCTTTTAGCTAAACACTTTTTTCGTTTTCAACGTTATCCGAGTTTTATGGCTGAAAGTGCGGGACTCTCATCAGCCGAGCAGTGAAATTAATCGGATGAAGTGAGTCTTTTTTCTATAGAGATTCTTTCTGATCACAAAATCGAGACTTATAATTTAGAAAATCGGTGAAAGCAGCTCTGGTAAGTTGGACGGGACCCGTACAGATGGATAATGTTGTGTTTGCCCTTTTTTGATGCTGATCCCTCTGCTGGGCATTCCCAACATAATGCAGACGATTCCTTTCTCGCCCACCCAGGAGAACATTACGGTTAGCCCTTTCCCACTAATTCACTTTCCCAAATCTTCAGTACTTTGCTATATGGACTTACTGTGCCTCTTTGTCTTATATGTACCAAGGCTTCATGATCGGTGAGTAATTTATCGAAGTTGAGTCGATTTTGAATTTGAACAAAATAGTTAAAGAGCCCGAAGGTCGGGATTTCATACATTCCATTGAAACCTCAGCCATCATCTACTGCTTCACCAACCGCGAGGTGCAGTCGGTGCTGCACAACTGCTACACTCGGCACCGCCTCTCCCACTCGCGAACGCCCCACCGCAGCTCGCGCTACGCCCCGATGGCCTCTCCGTACACCCAAATCAGAAATAACAGCAGCTCTCTTGGCGCAAACGGGACAGCGACCGTTGGCAGCAAAGACACCGTCAGAATGGGCGGTGTCAACGGCGGCGATTGCTTGTTGCCGCCGCCGCCGCCGCACTCAAACGGCACGTCGTCACGAATGAGCGAAGTCGGAGCCGACAGTGGCACAGAATCGATGATCATCAGCAACAGACGAAGTCTGTCGGGGACGGGTGGCCACGAAACCATTTCAAGGACAACAGAGCCCATGCCGATGATACTTTCGTCGGAACCGGAACAGAGAGAGAACGACTTCATCGACCAATTTGCCAGCCCCCAACTGGCACGGAGGGGGCAAATCGCCCATGGCCGGAGGCAGTCCAATCAATGAGAATGAATGAATGCCATGGCCGGATCGAATGACCAAAATAGATGACAGCGTGTCGAATGGAGAAATTAAAGGCAACGGGTTGCGCTAAACCTTCGCAATTCTTTGCTTTGGTTTGTTTTGGCATTTTGTCCAATCGGTGACAAGTCGTCTTTTCTCAACTTGATAGTTTTATTTGACAAAATGCATAAATTCGACATTTTCTTTGTAAATGAATGCTCAACAAAATTTTAGAAAATTCCGGTTTGTGATTTCCCTGGAGAAAATTTCCTGAAAACTCGGAAGTCTGGGCCAAATCTATGATTCCAACATCTAAGATTTTTTGCATAAAAAAAGCAATTCTTTCAAAGTTGCTAAAAAGTTGTTTCTTGGGGGGTATTCGGGGGGCGTAGAATCCGAATCTAAGCCCCATTTCGAACACGCCACTGTTGTCGCTGTTCGCTGTTTTGGCCATCATTTTTGCACAATATAACGCAAAAAAGTTAATTACGAGATCTTTTACTTTATTTTTGACTAACTCTTTAACGAAAGATTCGTTGGATTTAACGAGTACAAATTGAATACCGGGTTTTTTTGTTGTTTAAAATTAATTGCAAACAATGAAGCCCCCCCCCCCTTTTGATCAAACTCGCGAGAATGGTTACTCGAGACCATTTCCCGAAAAGAGCATGGCTTTTACTGTGTGCCCTGCGTGGTTTTCAGCGCAGACATTTTTGGGGTTGGAAGACGGTACTGCGATCGTTGGAGGAAAGGCAACGAGTTGCGCTAAACCTCCGCAATTCTTTGCTTTGATTTTGTTTTGGCATTTTTGTCCAATCGGTGACAAGTCGTCTTTTCTCAACTTGATTAGTTTTATTTGACAAAATGCATAAATTCGACATTTTCTTTGTCTGTCCCGCCAATTTCGCCGCGATTTTCGTCCCTTACGCTCGGCTGAACTTTCGTTCCGCTCTTTTTTGGGCCAATTATTTCTCCCCATTTCCTCATTTGGTTATAGCGGCTTCTTTTTCTGCTGAATTCAGCGGTCCATGAGTGCCTTTGTGTGCTGTTGTTTTTCATCCTTCGAATCGGCACTTTTTGAAATAGACTCGGGTTTGTTCAAAAGGAATGCTTTGTGCCCTCCTCCTCCTCCTCCTCCTCCTTCAACTCAGCTTCTTTTCGATGGCACTGGCATGCCGCCATCGACTCGTGCCAATCCCTTCGAATGACACAAAATTGCAGCCACCACCCACTCATTCATTACATCTACCAATTTGTGTCTCCCAAGCCCCACCCACCCGTTGTCATGTCATCATCATCGTTAAGCCCCCATCGCTTATGGCAACGAACCGCCCTAATCTTCGACGATTAAGGGATTAGATTAATTTGGGTTTCCCTCTCATTTAATGACTTTTTTAAACTTTCCCCACTCACGTATTTTATCTCCCCTTTCCAACAAAAGGTCCCACCATTCCCTCACCTTAACCAAATATAAATGACGTCAGTGATCCCAGAAATCGCTTTTCCGATCAGCCAAAAGAATTCTGACGGTGAAATAGTCGCCTCAACTTCCTTCGGTGACGATGGCGCGTTGGAGATGGAATTCGCCAATGATCGCCAGCTGCCTTCGCCTCCATATTCGCTCACCCAACTAAGCCAAGGTCATCACGTCAACTTGCAAGACAAGTCGGGAAAGGCAAGTGCCAATCCGTTAAAAATGGACGATGTCGTCAATTATCGACGATTAGCCGAAAATGGATGGAGAAAATTTGCGGAATTCAAATGACCATTTTATTCCATAAGCGTTCGCTTTTATAATGCCAAGATGGTCTTATAAACGTCATTTGCTAGCATTCAAACATCACTTTACCGTGCTTTCTGTTCAGTCTCTGTTAATCCACAGCTGTGTCCGAGGGCTGAAAAGCACTGTGGAAGAGTTGAGTTTGGACGAAAACATCGACGTCAATTTGGAGGACTCCGAGGGAAACACGGCACTGATCCATGCTGCCCAAGCAGGTCACACATTGACTTTGGGCACATTTTACACCACAACAGTCAAAATGATCCGTTGTTGGCTTTAGGATACACTCAAATAGTCGAACTGTTGATTGATCGCTTTGATAAGTTGGAGATTGACCATGTGAGTTTGAAAGGAGAATTGAAGACGATTGAACGTTTCATTCCCTGAAAGGTGAACAAATTGGGCCAAACTGCCCTGATCAAGGCGGCCATTCAAGGCCGGGCCAATTGTGCTCGAATTCTGCTGAGGGCGGGTGAGTCCTATCGAATCGTTTGAAGTCGTCGGATTTAAATTGTTTTGGTTCCATTTGTCTTAAGGTGCGGACCCATACAGAAGGGACAACGGGCGACAGCTGACTGCACTGGAATGGGCCAAATTTGTTGGGAGAACGGAATGCGGTCGACTGATCGGAGAGTTCGTGGCGCCAAGACGGAGTGGCGGCAAACAGTCGCTGCAAAACTCTGCCCAGGACAACTTCAAGCAGGTTGCAAATGCGGGCACCGACCGAACCTTTAGCAGACGGCGCTATTAAGTCTCGAATTCCAAAAATTCTCGTAGGTCGCCTGTCTGGCAGTCATCCCTTTGATCGGCGGCGGCGTCCGCGAATTGCCCGCCCTTTCGCGGCCCCGCCTTCGTTCCGCCCCTCCGACCCCCGCGGTGAAAATTCGAATAACGCCGCCATCTTCGCCCTTTTGCCAAGCGCTTTCGACGGCACCAACGGCGGCGGAAGGCCATCCGCCAAAACAATTCCCTTTCAAAGCAATCGCAAAACAAAATCATTGCCTTTCGTCAAAGAAACGACCGCTCAGAACGCCCGAACGAGCGAAAAGCTCCGCGATGTGAAGCGAGCGTAATCCGCCAAAAATTAGAGGAAAGTCCGATTGGATTTTGGTGTTTGTGGGTTTGTCTAGAGACCGAACGATCGATGAGATATTCTCAATCAAAATCTCGGTTATTCCCGATCGGGATTTCCCATTTTGTAGTTTACCCGTTGTTACGAAAGGGCATTCATTACATTATGATTGACATTCATCTAATCTATCGTCGTCCCGATCGCAATTTAAATATTTTTTGAATAATCACTTTCTCCATTTTACACAAAAGAGAGGAGCATTTGACAAATATTATTTGCCCGAGTCGGTCTTCTTCAGTTCAGACGCAAAAAAAGCTTTTTTTTTTGAAAAGGTAAACAAAGCATTAAAAGATAAATAAGGACAAATGTTAATTAAAAGTGATCATCTCCAACTACCCCTTGAGGGATGAGAAATTCTTTTCTTCCTCTTTAATCTTCAGCCTCTCCCTCTCTGTCAACACTTTTCTCTCATCTTTCATTGCAACTCGGTGAAATTCCTTCGAACCGCATCCCTTCAAAAACAAAACATTAAAATGTCAATTTTTAATTTCCCCACAGTGCACGCTCTTCCCGGTATTCGACCGTAACAAAATGTCCGTTGCTGACACTTTTTGCATTTAAAGAATCGTTTATCCGCAAAGTGTCGCCTCACTTCGTGGCCTAATGTCTTACAATAGGCACTCTGGTGATGGCTCGTGTAGGCGCACTTAAATCAAATATTAAAGCTGAAAGGTTATGCCGACTTCAAAAGCCTTTCATTTCCCGCCCACCCCCTTTTTTGGATTGTGCACAAAGTTTGAGGTTAATCAGTCATCAACCGACAAAACCCTCAAACCTCGGCATTTTGTACTTACACTCGGACAGGTCACAACTTTACAATTCTTCAACTCCGTCAGCGAAGTTGTGTTGGTTTCAATTTGTTCCTCTATTTGGCGACGGTCAAAGTAAACATTTTGCTGGTCCAACTCCGCCTGAAGGCGACGTTTAAAAGGCTCCCCCCCCTTCCCCTCAACGCCGTCTTGGCCAAACCTTCTTCGCCTCGTTGTCGTGGTTCGATTTCTTCCCCAAAAGTGCCCGAATTTGTTCGTCAGTAAAACTCCCACCAAACGACGGGTCGCCGTTGCCATTTTTATTTATAATTTCATTTTGTTTTTGATTGTAATTGGCTTAAAACAAATTAATTTTGCGAATAATCGAAAAAGCCAAAAGAACTTTGCTTTGGTCGTTTGGCCGCCGGGGCATTTTTCAGAATTTCTGCGGCACGTTTCTAAAAAGAAAAAGAATATTTATTATACAATAATAGAGACGTTTTGTAACTTAATTAACTCATTTACAATTTTTGCTCGTTCCTTCGCCGTGAGCTCGCTGCCATTATGTGCTTGAGCATTTTGCAGTGGTTCAATTGCCGCAGGAGACGACGATACATTTTGAGGCGAAAAAAAGAGAAAACTTTGTAATGGTTTTATTTTAAAAGAATTTCTTTTAAAGGTTTTATTTTAAAAGAATTTCTTTAACGGCTTTATTTAAAAGAATTTCTTTAACGGCTTTATTTAAAAGAATTTCTTTTAAAGGTTTTTATTTTAAAAGAATTTCTTTAACAACTTTATTTAAAAGCTTTTAAAGGTTTTTATTTTAAAAGAATTTCTTTTAAAGGTTTTTATTTTAAAAGTTCTTTAACAACTTTATTTAAAAGAATTTCTTTTAAAGGTTTTTATTTTAAAAGAATTTCTTTATTATTTTGTGTCCGTCAATTAGAGATGAAATTGGAGGTATACTAAAGACAAGTACAAATGCAATTAGATGGAAACAAAAATGGCGAGGGCGACCATTTGCATCGCTTTTTGAGCATTATTTCCTAGCGTTCGAGGAAGACACCTGGGACCGGATAAATTCGCGCATGGACTGAAGCGACTTTTGACTGGACGACGGAGACGGCACCGACGCGTGCCGCCGTGGGCTCAAATTCTCTTTGTCTTTTTGCTGCTTCAACAAGAAATTTTTCGCTCCCAAACAAAATGGCTAAAAGAATGAGAATTTTAAATGAATGTTGGCGTAAATCAATCGCTCACCTTTTCCAAGACGAGCTTGTTCAGCTCACCCCATCGCTTTTCCTTCATTTCTGTGGTTTTGCTTTCGAGTCTTTGCTGGACAACGGAGGAAGGTTTTGTAAAACTGCAAAAGTCTCGTGAATGAATTCATTAAACTCAAAAAATGCCAATTCGCACATTTTTCCATCGGAAGTTTGGGCCTTTGCGACGGTTTTTACGCCAACCGACGTTGGGTCGGAGAAATGCGAATGTTCCTCCAAGGAACGCAATTTCTTTGGGGGTAAATTGAACGAACAGTTCAAAGCGCCACGGGCGGCGGAAAGTTGCCGGGCTCGTTGTTGGGTGTGGAAAGGACAAAATGCGCAAAGGGAAGTGTTCACGGCGTTTTTGCAATGCTCGCCTTCGGCCAAATGGGCCTAAATAAACGGTTTCCCAAAGATTCCAATGCGATTATTCCTAAACCATCATCACCTGGCAGTAGCCGAAGTCATCACAGAAACCCAACTCGACGACTTGGCCCGACTTGAACAGCTTCAGCAGCACTAAATCGAATCTTTTCTTCTGAGTTTCGGACGTCCAACCCATTCGACCTTCGTTTTTGGCATCCGTCGGCACCGCCCATTGGGGCCCGACCAGCAAAAGGGTCATTCCCACTTGGAGCTTCCAATAATGGCGGACGCACTCGCCAAAAAGGAGCACTTTTACAGACGGAACGCCGAACTTAAGAACGTTAAGAATGTCAGAAGCGACAAAGCAAATACCGTCAAATCCGACATCCTCCACACAATGTAATCATTCCCATTGGCGCTTCTTCTCGACTCACTTTTACCCACCACAACGCCCATCGTAACCCATTCCCCGCTGGGACCCACCCGGACGTTCAAATCGCTCAACTTCACTTTATCCATGCCGGGACAAAATGCTTCCAACGTTTCGGGCGCAACTTTCGGGTTTCTTAAATAAATATGCATTTACACTCAAATGATTTAATAAATTAATTTGGTTATTTTGTTTTAAAAAACTTATGAACGGTGCTTTTTGGTTTGTTTGGAATTTCTCCACGGCAAACAGCCGAATCCCCCCCCCTGTCTAAATTCACCCACAGCAAAAAATGTTTCGAATCCCCCAAAGCCAAAAATGAATACCTTGTAGAATTCACGTTATTTTTTTATTTGCAAAATACATTTTTTTTTCCTAATTATCCAACTTTCATAAGTCAAAACGTTTTATGAACTCTATAATCCCTTTTCATAAATATTTTGAATGAGAAAAATTTGCATTGTAAAGCGCTGACAATTGTAACTTTAGCAACAAAGCTCTTTTTTTTTACTTCGGCGGAGAGGATTCGGATTGTTTTTTGACTTCGAGGGATTCGAAACATCTTTTGTTGTGGAAGGATTTGGGCGGGCGAGGGAGGGGGGGGGGAGGGAGGCTTCGGACCGGAAGCGCAAAGACAACCACACCTTATCCGAAGTCCAAAAGCTCTATCGACAACTACGACGACACTGGTACATTTTTTGTCTTCCGCCACCTCTCCTAATAGCATTTTGCTTTTTACTTGAAATAAAAATTATTAAGAATTAAGTGAATAGACAAATATTTTCTAAAAAAAGCAATTTATAGCACGCGGACCGGTACTAGGCTGGACCGAATTTATGCTCAAAAGTCAAGTTCCAAACTCTCAGATAAGACGAATAAGTACGGTAGAAAAACGGAGAAAGCATATACAACAGTATGTACCCGTTATAATTGGACATATATACTGTATGCGGCCAATTATCTTGTGTCCGTCGGATTTGAGATGAAATATTAAATTGGAGGTATACTATAGACAATGTACAATGCAATGAGATGAGACAAAAATGGCGATGGCGACCATTTGCATCGCTTTTTGAGCATTATTTCCTAGCATTTGAGGAAGACACCGATGAAGTTGTGCTCATAGGGACGGCAGTGACAAAATCCCCGAGGATTGGCAGAACAGAAATGCGGTAAAATCGCGTGTCCAGCGGTAGATTATATCTGAAATAGAAACAAAGTGCAATTTAAAGAAATCTAATAAAAAATAAAATTTTGCCCCCCCCAATGCATCGTCAACACTGCCACTGCCAAAATACCCAATTCACTATTAAATTTTAATATTGAGCTAAAAATGAGCCGAGTTCAAAACCGACCGATTTGTCGCTTTTCGAATTTGACACATTTCAATGCTCTCCACAAGCACAAACATCCAGGGACGAGGCATCGACACCGAATGAGAAAACACGGCAGAATTTTCATCCGTCGCCTGAATTGGTCGCGGAGGACGACGAATGCCCAATTTTTCGAAACTGCTGTCTTTGACGATGTACGGCGAATTGGGAGAAGACGTACTGAATGTTATCATTGTTCATTATTTTACGAGAAAAAGAAAAGATGAACAAAATTCAAAAGGTTGGCTGTCGAAAACCCTAAGAAATCCCTCCCCGCCCGGACCCAAGCCATTTCTTGCACCTACTCACAACTAACCTTCTCGCGACATAAGCATTTAAATGCGAATTCCAAATGATCAGAGCTCCACATCCTTCGTACAACTGAACAAGAAAAGTGGATAAGAAAGAAAACAAATGTTAGTGCACATTCCAAACCTCATTAAGCGAAATGAATGTTTGCATATCTTTGCCTCGAATTTTCGTCTGTGTGCCGTATGAGCGCGTACTGAGTTGGGCCACCCCTTCGTCCTCATCGCTGCCCGAATTAGAAGACAACGGCGCCACCAATGGCTCTTTGGTGGAAATCTCTTCGATGGCTAAAGAAGAAATGACATCTGAAAGTTGTCCTTGCAAACAAAGTGATGAATAACAAATTTCAGTGACGGTAAACTCATCATATCATATTAGTTGAATATCTTCTGGTTGGAATAAGTCAGTACAATGGACCATATGTAATAATTGGGCCGGATTTTTAGGTACTGAACTCGGTGTCAAGTACACAAATAAGTTCAAAGACCCGCAAGCCTACCAATTGGTTGTGTGTCCGTTTCTTCCATTTCGGCCGTCACATTTTTTTGTTGTCGTTGTTCACCGTCCCTTTTCACTTTTTCGAGCAGTTGGTCCCTTTCCCGCGTCAGCACTTTCAAATCGTTTGTGATACGAGAAACGACCTCATTTTGTTCCTTTATCGCATTTTCCTTCTCTATAAGAAGAGAACGCTCTCTCTAAAATATTTAAATATGTCAAGAACTTAAGTGATACAAATTAGTACATTAACTTATACTAAAGTTTTGATTTTCTAAATTCTAAAATTAGTCATTTGATGCTTTATTTATAATAGCAACTACCTGCAACTCATTTGTAATGTCCATTATTTGACTGTTACATTTCCGCTCAATTTCGGCTATTTTTTGAAGGCATTTTTCCTCTGAAGTGATCTGATGAAGTTCAATAACGGAAGAGCATTTGGCATGGACATATTCATCGAAGTAACGCACAATTTCTGGCTTACTAAGACAAACAACAACAGCCTTCCCCAATTCCTCAGTGTTTTGACGAACAGAAGAGATTTCCTAATTCTTTTAATGAAATATAATAACGAAATAAAAAAACCTCTGACAATTCCTTAAGCCCCGTAAGAGCATAAACCAATTTAGAATGAAATTTGTGATTTGTTTGAGCACTTTTCTCCTTTTGAATTTCCATTTCTTGATCATTGTAATGCTTAAATAAAGGCAAAAAGTCCATGGATAAATTCATATTAGAATCATAAAAACCTTTTCGTCTTCTTCTTTGTGGACCAACTGAGAACACATTTGATAACGGAGCATCGATTTTGGTCTAACAACTTTAGGCGATGTTGGCCGGTAAGGCTAAATGATTAAATTTTTCACATTAATAACAAAATCGACAACTATTAATTGCCTGTTTAACATTTACAAAGCGACCTCCACAAGTTGATCCCAAACTTCCAAAAGTATCGTCGGGGGTGCTGAACTGGTTGGATCCAAGGGACTCCATCGGATCCACCGGATTTGACTGCGAATTTGAAGGAATTGCGATCGGAGCACTCGGCTGGAGGGGAGACATCGAACTACGGGTGTTCTTCTAAAGAAACAATTGATTAAACAACAAAACGTATTCAGAATTTCGGTCCGCAAGGGGAGTAACACAGACAAAAAAGATTTTAACAATTAATTTAGGTTTTTTCTTCAAACAGCTACTATTTTAATTCCTTTTAATTTGGTCATATTTTTTGAAGAAAAAAGATTTATTTGGAAAATATTTTGTAAAGGGCTCTCATTGTCAGTTTCACCAACATTTGTAGTTTCACTGGTGTTCACCGATGCGTCAAAATGTACGCCCAATGGACCAAGTTCCTGCGGCGATTGCAGCTCCATTCCGCTGATGGAATGGATGGAAGCGCTTGACGTTGAAAAGGCACCGCCTCTCTGTTCCATTGACAGAAAATTTGACGCCCCACTCGGCGATGGCGAAAGTCCCATACTCTCTTCGCTATAAAAGGTTGTGGAGATAATGTTCTCAAATCGTGAAAAGTACCTTAACCAATTGGTAGATGGAAAGTTCCGGTTCATCGCGTCGATGTTAGAAGTCTTATCCCGAACATAGAAACTTTCTTCACGGCGCATCGACCGACTCGATAGAGTTGCCATTGGGGAGGGCAAACTTGGATCGAAAATCGCCAGTCGGGAAACCAGATTGGGAGCTCCAACGACGAGCAGTTCCTTCATCTCAGGAAACCGCTGAAAGAAAACAAATAAACTTTAAATAACTAAAAATGGGTAAATATTACGCTTCTCAGCTCATGCAAATGCGAAAAATGCACTTTCGGGAGCAGCTCGTCAATTTTCGGGGTAGTTTTTGGCGAAAACTGCGGGATTACATCATCCATTCCAGGAAAAAGTTGACGCAAAAAGTGTCTATCCAATTTCCCAAAGAAGTGTTGTCTAATTTTGTTTTCTTCGGCGATAAATTCTGACGTTTTGGCAATATGTAGCCCCATCCACTCCGCAAATTCCTTTTTGAGCGCCTCTCTTCTGATCACTTCTGGGACGGCGGTCATATAAATGCTTGGTGTTTCCGTAATCTGTCGTGCCAAATCCATCCTTTGGCGTAGACCACCAAATTTCTGGTCAAAACACATCACGCGTTTATCCACATCCTGAAGACGTTGATAAGCCTTAACAAAAGCAAAAAATCAATGGAAAAATCCAAGTCTCAAAGCAACTTGTCTAATCCATGTTGCAAGGCGTTGGCAAACTTGAAAAAGGGAAAGTGATTAGGTTAAGCTCGAAAGGCAGGAAGATCGAAGGAGGGGAACAAAGACCAAAGTCCTCTCAAAATTCAAAACTGAAGCCAATTCTTCAGACGGTGAGACCACTCTTCCCACAGGCACAAAATGATCTGAACTTCGGTCAAAAACGCACTGTTTTGTATGACTTCATCCTTCGAATTGATAAAAGAGAGGGCACAATTACGCTGTTCGCTCAATTTTCCCTTCAACTCTTTGAGTCTATTCTTCTGTCCAACCACAACATTTTGAGTGCCGTCTTGAATAATTGGCTGAATGATCGCCGCAGTTGTCTCTCGAACTTCGGTGAGACTTCCTG
The DNA here is from genome assembly GCA_018350325.1 of Globodera rostochiensis. Taxonomy (NCBI): domain Eukaryota; kingdom Metazoa; phylum Nematoda; class Chromadorea; order Rhabditida; family Heteroderidae; genus Globodera; species Globodera rostochiensis. Next base: position 2,013,334 of record JAEVLN010000008.1, on the reverse strand, counting down.
AAGTTTAAAAAAACGTTTAGCACTTATTTAGATGGTGGGCCGGGAGTTTTTTCAAGCAAAACCATAGAGAGGACCCTATTAGTCGAAAGTTATCTAATTTGTTTTTGCATGTTAAAATCCTTAAAAAATAGAAATAAAGGTTCCCCTACCCTATGGTTTTGCATTTGAGAAAACTCGACCCACAATCTAAAAAGCTGCGATCCACAATAATGTCAAACTTTTTATTCGGGCGGGGAACCGAAATTCCACACGGATAAGAACAAAAAAAAACATTTGATTAGCGCTATAAATACCTTCAAGTTTCAGTAAATGGGCATTCAACGTTGCCAAACGTTTGTCTATTCCTCTTATGTCACGGTACCTTTAACACAAAATAATCGAAAAATTTCCAGTAAATTACTGTGTTTTCTGTGCCACATCCTGAACCATTGCCAACAAATTCTGAGCCTCACTCAACTCCTCATTTGTCGTTTTTTCGAGATGTTCAAGCACATGTTGTGAAAAGGACGTAAGCGAGTAAGCTGGGTCTTTCGAGGAAATCCAATCAAAGAGCGTTATTTCTTCGACAGATCCTTCAGAGTCGGATAAATTTGCGGAAGAATGGGCGGGTAAAAGCAGCGAAGGAGGGATAACGATCTGAACACAAAGTGTGGTTTCGTTGAAAAAAAAAATTTACTTTTCTCAAAATCTCCAAAACTTTATCAAATCCATTCATCAGACACCGTCCTTTCTGTCGATATGTCTCAAGTTTTATTGCTTGTCCAAGAGATTTGTCCAATCGTCGTTGAATACGGAGAATATTTTCGTCGAGATTGGAAATTACCGACATCCAACCCTAAATAGGTAAGTTACGTTTCTCGTAGCCATGCTATTTCCAACCTGGTAAAGAAACCGATGCTCGACTAGCACATTGCTACAAAAACGAACGATGTTTTCTGCGAGATGAGCGCATTTCCTGCCCAAATCGACACATTCGCTAATAGCTGAGGAGGAATTTGTGGATACTATCCCCAACATTCTATCCATTGAAAGCTCCCAATCTAAAAATTCGAGAAGCATGAACTAACAAGTTCTGCTTTATACCTTGATAAATGTCGTTAATTCCGTCCGCATTTGTTTTGGTAGACTCCGGTTGTACATTAGTGACCCGACGAACCAGAAATATCGGATTTGTGTCGGTGCCCACGTCAGAAATTGCAGAAAGCATTGCATTGCGATTAATAGAAGCGCCTCCAGAGAGAAAAAGGTACTAAACTTGAACTTAAAAAGAAAAAATAATAAATAAGCGCCTGTTCATTTATATCGACATTTATGGAACCAGCGATACATCTAAAAAGAGTCGCATTTAAAGAGAAAACAGAGCCAAATCACTAAAATACTTTTGTAAATCGTAGACGGAACCAAGCGCAGGAGGCTCCAAAACCAGCATATAACCGCGATTAACATAGAAGATATGAAACATTTCTTATGAGTTTGAAAAGCAACTCTCGATTCACTAAAATTACATAATGTCATGTATCATCTTTAGGTCCTATTTATTATTTTATCACACACACCACATTCTCTCTTTAGTTTTTTTTTTCATTTATAACATATTACCATATCTAAAGGTTTAGTCGGTGCCCTAATTTGTAAGCACTGTTTGATCTTGAGCTTTTGCCCACTTTGGCATTTTCCAAGTTTGAGTTTTTCCCACTTTGGAACTAACGATGTTTTCTTTTGGCGTTGTCCCCGTTTCTTGCTTTTTCCTTTTGGCGTTTTCCTAGAATTTCCCAAATGGTCCCAAGAAATACCGGTACAAATTTGCCGGGTTCGGATACCGAGATTTTTTTGGATACTAAATGCCAACAAGGATCCATAACGGAAGAATCGAATTTTACCGTTCACTAGTTAATTACATATGAGTCCATTTCACTCCATTTTGCAGAGAAAACTTTTGTTCTTCTTGCGACCCCTTCAACTAACATCATTGCGCACCCCCCCCCCCCAATGGGAGAGAAAAAGGGTTTGGGATGGGTAGGGAAGACCATCTTTGATGATAGGCAGGCGATGACAGGTTTTGTCTTTTTTTCACACATTGAATGACTGGTGCATAAATAGGTAATATAAAAGTAAATTACCAAACAATATCGATTCTTTTTCTCTAGCTGGGCCGATAAATAGCGGCATAACTGACAGAACAATCAATCCTATCGAATCTGTACTAATGTCTTCAATAACTACGTTGCGTCGCCAAGTGAAAAATGTGGCCTGCAATTTTACTGATGCACAAGTAAAAGTTAGAGAAGCAACTAGGTTGGTCTAGCTTTGTAAATTTAACGAATAACATTTTTTTTAGTAACGACCCGTGGGGCCCAACCACAGTGCTAATGTCCGAAATCGCAGATTTAACCCACAATCCTGTTTCTTTCACCGAGATCATGTCCATGGTTTGGAAGAGGCTCAATGACCATGGAAAGAACTGGCGCCATGTCTATTTATATTCTCTCAAAATTCTGATATTCTTTATTTTAGGTATATAAGAGCATGGTACTCCTTGACTATTTGATAAAGTGCGGAAGTGAGAAGGTGTCAGCACAATGTCGAGAAAACCTTTTTTCCATTGAGACTCTCAAGGTTAGAGCACTTAAGTGTATGGGTTTTTAATGTTACGTTAGGACTTTCAACACATCGAGGACAATCGGGACCAAGGGCTGAATGTGCGCACAAAGGCCAAACAAATGGTCGCGTTGCTTCAGGATGAGGAGAAACTGAAGAATGAGCGAGCTCGTTTTATGCTGACTAGAAAGCGCTTCATACAGAATGGGTCTTCCGGGATTGCATCGGACGGGTCGAGACGAACGGTCGGAAGAAGACACATTGAGACGGGACCGTCGGGTGAGTGGTAGGGTTTTGGCGCCCGACTAGGGAATTTGACTTGGGCTAAATCCGCTCAAAAAATCTCGCCCGGCTCTTTTCGGATTGCACAAAAAAGGCCTCCCGGGTCTAAACCGGTTTCCGAACCCTGGTGAGTGTTTTGTTTGTCATTGCTTAGCTGTGTCATTGTTCTTTTGAGATCCTGAGTTTGAAGAGGCGCGGCCTTCATCACTCGGAGAGGAGGAAATGCAACTGCAAATCGCATTAGCACTTTCGAAAGAGGAATGCGAAAAAGAGCAGGAGCTCCGTCGAGGCGATGACATTCGGCTTCAAGTAAAACATTTTGAGAAAGTGAATGAATTCGTCACCAAAATTACTTTATTTATACGTTAGATCGCTATCGAAGAGAGCAAGCGTGTGGTGGAGCGTTCTTCAAGCCTTTCATCTCCCACTAGAGGTGTTGACAGCACTGAAAGACAGGGCACTTCAAAATCCCATGGGGCTTTGGATGATTTGCTTTCGTTGGGCGATATCTTCAAAAGTAGTGTCCCAACTGCGGCTGCCGCGGGTAGCTCATCGCAAACTCATCAGCAACAACCTCAAATAACCCCGTTCAACGATCCTTGGTCACCACGGCCGTCCACTACCATTCCAACAGTTGGCACCGCGCCACCCTTCTCTTCCGTTCGTCAGACATGTAAGCTACATTTGATCTTTTGTAGCTAGCTTTTCCACAGCGCCTCTTCAAAACGACCCATGGGCACCTGCGGCTTCTTCGTCGGACAGAAGCGTTTTGTCCTCTGAGTCCGTCTCGACCAATCGAACGTTGTATCCTGACATAGGCCAGGGCCACGTGCTCGGATCCCTCACCCAATCGTCGCCGGCCAATAACGATCCATGGGCCTCTTTTGAAGCACAGAATTTTTCTACTACTCGACCAAAACAGCATTTTTCTGACGACCTTTTTGGCAACATTGTCGAACCAACGAGGATGGCGAACTCATCCACAAATGCAGGCCAACAAAGAGCAAATACAAAGACTCCTGAATCGTTTCTTGGAGGTTGTTTCTTTCAATGAACATTAACTCTCTTTAATTTTTAGAGAATTCTGTGCTTGTTAATCTCGACAATTTGCTTGGTCCTTCCAACAACACACAAATCGTACCCAAGAACGTCGAAGGTCTCACTTATTTACGTAACATTGGTGCCATCGTAAAGCCTTTCAATAAAATACTTATTAGTATTTTGTTTCAGCGACTAATCCGTTCCTGGTTGGTTCTTCGGCAACTGTGGTGGCCAATAACAAGAACAATCCATTTTTAACTAACGAACGGCCGAGTCCATCACTGAATGAAATGCTGCAGGCAAAAAATGGTGGCGGTTCGTACTGATGTGAATTTCTTTGTTTTTATACAGTCCTTCATACCGTGGTCCAGATTTTGAGATTTCGCATTTCGGCATAATATTTATGGGTTGGATTTGAACGCGTGTTTTGGGTTTTACCTTAAAATCTGTGTCCTGGTTCACATGCACATCTAATCATGTTTTTACTTAACTAATAACTGTAACTGACTTTAAAAGTTGTCTTGTAAAAATCATTTATTGATGGAAAAGGTGTTTTTTACAATAAAATACTTTAAAAAAGATGAGGCATTTGGTGATATCAAATCGATCGACTGTATCATTTACTTGATCGATTTGTTTTTGCTATAAATGCGTAGATTTTGATTGAAAAAGTGATAGTAACAAAAAAAGATTCTCTGATCATTTCTGCGCTAACAATGACAACGAATGCGCCTCCAAATTCTGGTGGCCAGTGTTAAATGATGTAAATGCGGAAGTAGTTAAAGAATAGATGTTGAGACAAAAACAAAGTAAAAATAATTGTTAGCATTGATCCCTCGTTTAATGGTCAATCAAAAAACGGCTTAATGCCTTCGCTTAAGCATTGTTGGCAGCGCAATGTGGGGCTAATTACGGAATGATCAGAGCGGGTTGTGGTTTACCAATGGAATTTGGAAAGATAAGTGAAAGAAATCTTTGGAATATTTCCCCCTTCCGGCACTTTTCTTGGCTTAAGGCAGCAGCTCATTGGTCGGTACCCAAACTTCGGGGCGTGATTGCTCGCTGATTGTGTGGAGTACACGGGCGAAAACGTCGTCAGGCGAATGTCCGGTGACCATTCCTGAACAAAACAGTCATTTGGCGCACAAAGTGACAAAATACCAGTGAACAAATCGCCGAAATTTTGCTCCTGGCGTTGGCATCGTTCAAATTGTTTCATGGCATCTTCTTCGTTTAGTGAAGTGTCCCATTCTCTAAATTGGTGCAGAATGGATGGATAGCAAGTGCCCAAAGACCATAATAATCAGTTTTAAACACTATCAACAAATAGGTTAATGCGTTCGACGTTTAAACGCCTTCAAATCCCTCCCATCCATCGCTTCCCTACTGTAGTTGGTGATAGTTGAGCGGCTTCACAAAGATTGAAATTGGGTAGATGTGCGCTGTGTTCTGCAATCGCCGAATCGCATTACCGGAAACGTCCAGAATGCAGTGGCGACCCTTCAATGAAAGCGTGCCGTTAAGTTAAAGGCGGAAAAGTACGACTTGAGACGTGCATAAGGCCAAGGGGGACTTTTATGCATTTGAATTTTGAATCAAAACGAAAGTCAATAACAAAGAAATCGCCGACCCAATGCCCCCAAACGCACCGACTCGGCCACTTCCATCACCGCCGCTATACTCGTTCCATACAAATTGTTCTGGAACTGGCCTGCTTCTATGAAAAGGTTGCTCTTCACGTCCCTCTCCATTTCCGCCTTCGATACGAAGTAATAATTGCGACTACAAAAGAAAATAGAAAAACATCGAGGAGGGGGGGGAGGGGGGAGTGCCGGTTTACCCGTGCACTTCGCCGTCCCGAGGTGGCCGAGACGTGTCTGAACGAGAACAGAAGCTAAAGTGTGGCATTACGAGAAGATTTAGGCCAAGCCATACGTGGCACACAGCTGCTGAATCTGTCGGGGTGCCGACTGACCAATTCGTCATTTACTCGGTCCTTCAACGCTCCAAGCACAATGACCGGCCGCACGTAATTGACTAAAACACCAAAAAAACATTACCTTTTCATTAATTAACCCAAAATCAGGCTTAATGTTAGTATAATGCAATGAGTCAGTATTTTTGTTCCAACTTCGAAGCTTTGCCAACTAACTTGTTCGAAGCTCCACGGTTGCGTATGCATGAATGGGCTCTTCAGCAACAGCGCCAGCTAAAATTATGCCTTTCTATTTTCCATGTTAGTCAAAACAGCAAAGCATGATTCAACAATACTTACCTATCAAAATTGAGGAGCTAAACATTTTTTACGGAAAAGCATCGAATGACGTGAAATTGAAACGGACAAACACATCAGAAAAAGTTATTTCTTTAAGTTTGAAAGAAAGCAAACAAAAAGATGGATCAATGCGAAAGAAAAGAACGGATTTATTGCACTGTCAACGGCTCAAAGCCAATTTTGGCCTCCGAGGCTAAGGCTAAACAAGAGACTTTGGCTTATGTTCGTTCACCCGCAGGTCCAGAAGAGCGTATAAAATGTCAAAATCATAAGCCACGCAGGTAACTAACTGCACAACCAAATCATTTGGCACAGATTCGTCGGTTAGGAGCAGAAGTTCCCAGCCCGGTTATGCATGCCGTACTGCAACCAGTCGCTCACTATGGTCCTGTTTCTGCTGTTGGTTGCGGGGATGACGGTGACTTCGGTCGCTGGTGTGAGTTTGGCCCGTCTCAGTGTCGCTAACCACCCCATGCCATTGGTGACCGGTGGAGGAGTGCTTTCCCGGGAACTGTTCCGTTTGGGCAGTCCTATGCCTTAGCCTCCAAAACCTCTCTATGTTTAATGAACGATCAAAACAATCAGTGAGTGAATGGAGCTTAAGAAAGACTGAGACTCTAATGAGGAAACTTTTGTGGTCCGAGAAGAACATAATTAACGCGCATTTAATGAAAGAACAATGGACTGATAACTTACTTTCTCCCCCGTCCGAGGCGTATTCGTTCAGTTTCTCAGTCGATTTAACGAAAGGAAATTTGCGTGAAAAAGAGAGTTGACTGCGAGAACCTCGGCGACCTTTACAGTGAGTGAACTCTCTTTACTGACCATAAAACTGTCAACGAACCCTCCAAGCCGCCACCAATGCCATACCCTCCGGCACTCATCGACACATTTCTGCCCAAACTTTGGCTGCCCGCGTTGAAGTTCACCTGTACCAAGAGAAAGTCCGAGATTGCTAAATCTTGTCTTTCTACCTGTTTTCGTCGCTGTTTCTCCCGTTTCTCTACTCTTTTCTTGGACGGAATGATCCCCTCGGGGCCCTCGTCTCCATTCTCGGCAACTCTTCTGGCAGTCCACCCAAAATTATAACGGCGATATTAAAACTGCCAAAGCCCGCGCTGTCTAAGGTTCCACACGCATCCCACCCAACTTGGGACTTTATATTCTTCTCAAAACAAACGAAACATTGGTTTTTAGTTGAAGCTATCGATCGGTAAGTTGAGTTGGAATGGGATCAGAGGGTTTATAATTGACAGAATGACTCCCTGCCAACCAGTCATCGTCGGCCACACTGGTCACGTGCAGAATGTCACCGTATCGAAAGGCAATGGACCGGTGCGGCATCACCGTGTCCCCGCCTCTAGTCGGGTCGTTGTCAAAAAGAGCTCGCACGTAAAACTCCTGCCTCGAGGGGGGCACTTCTTGCTGGGGAGGAATTGCGGCGGATGGCAAATTGAGCGACAACGGAGGATTCTGCTGATGCTGGATCATTTCGGCACGTGCACGTTCGACCTTGTCCTCGAATCTCTGATATTCTGAAATTTTACAATGACACAAAAAACGCCCGTAGGAAAACCACCCTGAGGCAGGTATTGGAGCACTAATAGGACTTCAGAATAATTGGGGACGGCCTTCAGCGTTTGTGCCGCTTGGGCGTGGGTGGCATTTTGCAGGTCGACGTCGTTAACCCTCAACAACACATCGCCCTAAAAGCGGACAAAACACCCGCTAAAACGACGGACATTACAGCCAAACCTTTCGCACATTTCCGCTTAGATCTGCGGCGCCCCCGGGGAAAACTCCGCTGATGAACACTTTTTCACCGTCTTCCCCACCCACAATGTTGAAGCCCAGTCCGGTGTCCAATTTACGGAGTCTAACCAAACGTGGCTCCGTGCCCAACCCTTGCCCATAGGCCAAATGCGGGTGGGAACCTCCAAGCGAAGCCCCTCCGGTCATGTCGAAAGTCTGAAGACAGTTCGAACAACTTTAAGAGTTTCTTTAAGCAATAACATTGTCCTCCATTCGGCCACCAATCGATTCCATGTCCGGATGCGGGTTTTTTAGGTAGAGCAGCGCAACTCTCTCGCCCGTGTTCTTCAGCGTGTTCACCGCAAATTCGTGTGTAACATTTTTGAAGATGGTATTGTCCACCGCCAAAAGTTGATCGCCTTTTTGGAGTCGTCCGTCTGAATTAAAATTAAAAATAATTAAAACGAAATATTCGATGTGAGTTGTAAATAACCTACCGTAATAAGCTGGTGTGCCTTCAATGACCCTCGTCACAAAAAGGCCATCATCTCCTGAGGGGACAATTCTGAAGATGTGCCAGTACAAAAATTCAACCTGGATAGTGCTGATTTCCCGCCCCTCCGGCGATGCTGAAGCCCAGCCCCTTGTGCCTTCCGTCCGCTCCCATTTTGATAAGGTCCATCCGTCTCACGCCCGGCATTTGCTCCAACTCTTTTATGGCCTCGTTTCCGCCGTAGGACTGTTGATGGGTAGGAACAGGCGGCGGAGGACCGAAACTGAAGCTTTCCGGAGGACTGACACGAGAGAGCGGCTCGACCGAAGGCGAGCGAAAGGCATTCACATTCCCCTGGGGGGCTCTTGGTCGTTTGACGAGCTGAACATTCTGAAGATGGTCCCGGGAAAATAAGTGTTGGCCACTGACCAATCTAACCACACTGCCCGCACTTTTCAACGCGTTTACAGCCACCTGTCGGCAAAAAAAGGGTATTAAATTGTTTTAAATGAAAGGCACGCCAAATTAATATTGAAAATTCATAATTTTACAAAGTTTGCCTACCCCGGTCACTCACTTGGTGCGGCACATCCACGGTGTCCGTGTTGTTCACCTTCAAGATCACGTCTCCGACCCGAATTCGCCCGTCCCTCGCCACTCCCCCCTAAAGTGATTAAAACGCAAAATTGCCAAAGAAAGTTTACCCCATGCGCAATATCGGTGACACGGATGTACGGGCCGGAGTTGTGGTCGTTGCCGCCGGAGATGGAAAAACCCTAGACCAGAAATGGAATAATGCCAACTGCTGAGGACAGTCACAATGACTGACCAATCCAAGTTGGTTCTTCTCTAGCACAACGTCCTCCACATCCCACTCATTTCCACGCTCGTCAATCAGCCCGTTGTTGGTGACTGTTTCAGTTTGAAAACCTCCCGGTCCGTCCAACGTTTGAGTCCGATACTCTTGCGTATGCCAACCATCTTTGGTCTGCAAGTGGAACAACTTTTGCTTTTCCAATGGGAATATTTCCAAATAAATAAATATTTAAGTCAATGGGCTTCAGAAGGTCGAGTATTTCCTCCCACCAATTCTTTGCTTTGCTCCTGATACGAATACGAATGGGACGACTGTGTGGTCGACTTGGTCTCGCCGCCGCTGAACCCATTTGTGTACGGAGTTGCTGTCGTTGTGGCGGGAAAGACCGGACGTTCGAAGGCGGAGGGAGCAAATGTTCGGGGCCCTCCACCAAAAGGGGGATTCTGTAAAGCGGCATGGCTTTGCATAACAACCCAACGCCGCCGACCTGTTCCCATCTCTCGGCTAATTTGCGTGTTTCAACTGCCTTCAAATCCAACGAAACACGTTCATTCAGCAAAGTATTGTCGTAGAATTCTTGGATATCTGAAATTTGTGGTAAAAACGGACCCGTGCCAAAGCTCGATGGCACACCCAACAAGGCCTGGAACAAGTTTGCCTTGAAGATGCCAATCACTCGTTCAATCGCAAAGCGCAATTCGGCATCCCCGGGCTGTGTCAGCAGTGCGTGATAAGCTTCGAGTTGTTCCAAAGCTCTATGAGCTTCTGAATTTTAAAAAGAGTCAAAGAGTTGATTTTATCCATCACCCGTTGATCGAACCGGCATTTCCTTTCAGTGAGGGGATTGATTCACTGCATAAATTAAATATAAATAATAAATGAGAATAACAACTGATGAAAAGCAAATTTAAAAATACTTTTAAACTCAATTGTGCCACAATTAAGTTGACCTTTTAGAAAAGATCAAATGATTTTATATACTTAAAGCTGGCAGAGAAAAAATGCTCAAATTTGAATGTAATTATAATATTATTTACATCTATTAAATAATTATTATTAAAATAAGTTAATTATTTGTTTCCTTTATTTTTAAAATGTCAGACGATATCCAAAATGAGCATTATTTTTTCGAATAAACGGGGGGGGGGGGAAAGACCGTTGTCTAGAGTTGATCAAACAGTTTAAGAATTCCAATTAAATTAATCATTCAATGGTTGGGTCAAAATGCGTATTCTGACAGATTGCCGGCGAAAGGGGGGACATTAGAAATAGCAAAACGGCAAATAAGCGCAAAGCAATGATTAGACGGCCACCTTTCGCTGACCAGCTTGTTTGTCTGCCCGATCGTCTATCGGCCTTTAAGGGGAAAGAAAAAGCAAACAAACAGGACATGGGCTATTAGGGGGATGAGTCAAGTCCGTGTTGAGGAGGCGGGGGAAAAGCCCGTCGGAGAGAGGAATGGTTGAGGAACGATGGACGGACGGAAAGGGACACTTCGCTGGCGGTGGTTGATTTGGGCTAATATAACAATATAGCGGAGACCGACGGAAAGAACGAATTGGTCTGATCGGCCTTCTCGGCTCATTCAATAAAAATTACGTAGATTTGGAAAAAGCACTTCACATTAAGGCCTTAAGGAAATAATTAAATACGAAAAAGTGTTTGAAAATCGATTGTTGTGTAAACTGACACATTTTGTTGTTGGGGAGGGGGGGGGGGAGGAAAAGCTGTGACGAGGGGGGGGGGGAGAATCTCGCAGACGGGAGTGAGGGACTAAGAAAGGGATCTTTATTGGCCTAAATACGAGGAGAGAAGCTGTTGAGGCGCCTGATCAATTTTACTTATGGACTGCATAAAAAGAAATTTAGGCATAAAAACAAGGCGGCAATGTTTAATTAAATTAAGTGATAATTATTAAAAATTAGTTTAGTGAGGGAGGGAATAAAAATGAAATGAGCAGAAATGTGTAAAAGGACATCAGCAGAGTTGGGGGAGTTGGGGGGGGGGGAAGGGAATGATTCACCAACCCACGGCCATTGGTACGAATTGATGGGGGGGGGGGGCGGGGGTTGGAGACGGGCGGAGATGAAGCATGGAGGAGGAAGAGAAAGAAACTTATCAAATTCAACAAAACTAAAAGCTTTACACGGCCTACCGTCGTTCTGCCAAACATTTTAATATCAGTGAAATGTTTGCGGTGTATGAAATGGATGGAACAGAACATTTTGCATTGGTTGAAAACGAAAAGTGAACGGAGGAGGAGCTGTGGGAGACGACGGGGAAGGTCGGGTCTAACTCGACTGGACACGACCGACCGTCCATCCAAATTTCCCCCACCTTTTCTTTTTTATAGGCATTTACCGTCCAACCAAACCATCAGAGAGAAAGAAATGAGAGATGAATTGGGGCATTTACGCCGTAGGGGCTTGGCTTGAGTAATCGATAAGGCGAGAGAACAGTCAAGGATTAATGTGGGAGAGAAACAAACAGCGCGACGGATGGAAGGGTATGTGAACGCGTTCATTAAATGGCCGAGCCAAATGCATCAAAAATTCATTCATTCAATAAATCGTGTCGGATAAAGTTCCCCGTCCGTCGTGCGAGCCCGGCGTTTTAAATGTCTTGGGATTGGAGAAGCATGTTTTTTTGGTGCAAAAATTAATTCGATTTTGTTTAAACCCATAAATCCGGGTTCGACTTGCAAAAACTAACCATCACAGCACCAACAAAAAATGATTTCAGTCGCTATAAAATGAATGAATAAAAGTGGGGGGGGGGGGGGCTAAAAGATAGGAAAATGAGATAAGAGCACCCATAACACACGACGCAACAAAATGTTTACCCGCGTAAATTCTGAGGTGACTTACAATTGATTTGATCGGTCCCAATTAAATTACGATAAGTTTATACCAGAACTATGCCTTTTGTGGGCAAAAAAACGCAAAAAAACGTAATAAGCAATGAGAAGAATGATGAAAGAGACAGCAAACCCTTTGAAAATGTTCGCTTCTTTTTCTTTTCTTTGGGCATCTTCCGTCGGATTTTGGAAAGGACGCCGCCATTGGTGGGGGGAAACGAAGGCATTGGACAATGACGCGAGAGAAGGCTAAAAATTACATAATATTTTATTTATATTGTTAATTTCAGACTCAAAAAGCATTCGTTTTAAACCCTAAGGCGTTTTTGAAATTCTGGATTTCTATAAAAGTAATTCTCTCTTAAATTTCATGGGTAACTAACTAATACAATACGAATTGATTATTTCCTTTGTTTGTAAAGACCAATTTTCTTAACAAAATGTAAAAATCATAAAAATTCGACTCTTTTGGTTTACTCCCCCCCCCCCCCAAAAATTATTTGCGGGCAACGGCTCTGTTCACCACCAACAACAATTTTAAAGAAGTTTTGGCTATTTAAATATTTCGGACTTTGGCTTACCATTATCCGCCTATTTTTTTGCGTTTCGTCGCCAGTTTCTTTTCGGTTAACGAACGGATAAACTTTGTAACGCGCGGCGATAATTCGCTTTCGACGAATTTGTAACGTTTCCAACCGGCGGTCGTGCTCATTTCGCTTCTGAATAAAGTAAACTAATCGAATTTAGTCAATTTTGGTGGGGAATTCCCCCCACCCCCCGAAATGAAATTTGAATTAAAAACAATTTGGGGGACCTTTTTCTTTTGCACTATTACAATTTTTGCCCAATTTCCTTAACAAATTGGCATTAAAAATCAAAAAAATTTCCCCGGCGGCGCCCAGCAGCACCGCCGACCACCCTTAAAAACCGACCATTTTTTGTAACAAAACTGCAATAAAAAGGAAAAAATACACCCCTAAGAATGACTTTCTCCCCCCCCCCCACCCGAAGGCTCCAAACCCAAACTCGAAATGTTATGATTCTTGCCTTACCTCTTCATCACATAAAATGTCATAAGCCTCTCTGATTTCCATATATTTTTGAGCAAAAGTAGCATTGTCATTGACTCCAGAAACATCGGGATGGTACTAAATTAAATGTCTAAAAATAACGAAAACTACCAATAACTGAATGAGGCCGCCCGTGAAGCATTACCAATAGAAGCCTATCAAATCAATTAAACCTTTTTGGCCAAAGTGTAGTAGGCCTTTTTAATCTCTTCGTGTGACGCCGTCGGGGCAACATCCAAAATTTGGTAAAGATCTTTGCTGAAAGACTTTCTTTTCTTTGAAATTCGACTAAATCGAACCGTTGGCGTGTTGAAACATTACTGAAACTGCGCCCTTCTAACGGAAGCCGGCCAAAACTCGGCCGAAAAAAGGACGGAATGGCAAAGTTTGGAAGTCGTCGAATTAAAATTGAATAAAATAATGGCTGTTGGTTCATTAATCAGTTTGAAGACAAAAAATCATTTATTTTTTCGTCTGGCGCAGTGTAGCAAAATAAAACTTAACACGAAATTCGGTTAATAATAATTAAAATATTTTTAATGTTAAAATGAAGATGTTAATATGCCAAGCATTCATACTTGACCAGGGGTTTCATAAGTCCAAAGTAAAAATAAAGGACAAGATATGGGTAAAAAATAAACATTTTTTTATCAATTTATTCATGATAAAGTGCGTATTTTTCGCTCGAAAATCTTTGCCATTAAGAATTCTGCCTTGGGCGTTATTTTCAATTATTAAAGGCTTTCCAAATTAGAGCCCGGTAAAAAAAAATTTCCGGGAACGGGAACGGGGTTTTCAAAAAGAACGGGACGGGAATCCCGAACGGGAATCCCGTCTTTTTCCCGTTCCCGTAAAAAATCCCGCCCGGCGAAAAAGACGGGAACGGGACCGGGATTCCCGTACTTTTCCCGCGGGAATCCCGTTCCCGCCGGGCTCTATTCCAAATAAACAAAATTTGGCCATCTGTCAATATTCAAAATTTAAACGAAAATTTGGCCATCTGTCATTTCTTTATTCAAAATTTAAACGAAAATTCTTCAAAAAATTTCAGAAATCTCAAATAACAAAGATTGGGGACCCTAAGAAAGGACAAATCTTTAAAAAAGGATGTTTGACACCCATATCTTGACTTCTTTTGTACATTATTGCATTTTCGAACAAAAGTATTGAGTTCTGATTGTTGAAAGGAATAATTGCATCTCATAAATCAGTGTTTTTCGAAGTTCCTTAAAAAGCCCTCCGGTGAGAAAAGTCTTGGAGGAGCCTATGGAAAATCTTGAAGAAGCAGACTATTTGTTTCCAGTGCTTCCAATTAAACTTGACTAGTGAATTGGATATAGCTTAATATATTCTGTTAAATATATTTATTCGCAGTAAAATTTTAAAATATTTCGGTTTCCGGAACCGGAAATTTTTGGGTCCGGAATTCCGGTTTTGGGAGCCGGTTTAGATTTTAAAAGCTTAGAGCTTTTGAGTGGCACCGGTTAAAACTGTTTCAAATTTATAGAAAATGCAAAAAAAAACAAATTGTTCCTTTCTCTATTACTCATTAAAAATTATTTTTAAATTATTTTTCACTTTTGAATTGTTTATCGATTTGGTTACAAATTTCATATTTTAAATTATTTTTCTTTATTAAGATTTATATGACTAAAGTAATGAAAAATCTTAATGAGCCTGCGTCCTCTGTTGCACGAGATCCGATCTTTCTATTTTGATGCCGAAGTTCCAAAAGTGTTGGGCTTCAGAAAGCGTCCCTAAAAATGCCGATCATTCCGAAGTCACTTTCTCGCCTTCTTTTTGTCTCGTTCAGTTGCATTTGGTCTCTTTCTTTACCCCGCCGCTCTATCCATCAGCTGATTAACAATGAATGGAGGATGGACTACATAAATACAAATAAATAAATAAATAAATACACATTAATTTCCCCCCCCCCCCAAAGCAACAGCCAAACACGAAACGAACTGACTGACTATGAGGCGATGAGAGCGTAGGAATTATAAGGTCTGTTGGGAGGTCTCACTTTTGGTATCGAAACGACAAACAAACAAAAGAAAAAGCATTGGGGGGGGGGATGGGCTTCTTCTCCTCGGCCATTGTTGGTTCCCTCTCCCCGCGCCAATGATGGATCGTTCGACGGGCAAAGGTCGGTCTTTGGGTCAAAACAATGTCTTTTCTCGTTGAAGAAAGAGGACTTCCCAAATTCCATGCGTGTTTTAGGCTTTTCCATTGCAAACTCTTGTTCGTTGACCCGTTTTTATGGTCGAAATTTTGATGGTAAAATCATTTTTACGAGAATGAGCCCTATTTCCCCAATCAAATAATATTTGTGCTGACAATTGTTGTCTTCAATTACGCTCGGCTTCTCCCACCCTCCATCAATCGCAGAAATTATTTCTGCATTTCTTGCCAATAATTGGCCCATAAAAGTCACTTTCTCCTTTGCTTCCACATGCAGCACTTACTAATCACTTTCCCATAATTTCTCTGATTTCAAATACAATTTTAGGCACGAAAGCGGTAAAATTGTCCATATATAATGCAACAAATGCGAAATCCTTGGAGAGATGTAATTAAATTACTGCACATATTGGTCTTTTGTCCGTTGACCAGTTCAATTCGTGTGATCAACAACGGATTGGCCCCTCCGGAAATTGTGTACAGTCCGATGGACGTCAAGCGTAAGTGCAACGATGTTTTGAAAAGCCAATATATTCATTCTGACCCAGCTCGTTGCCTGATCAGAGCAGCCCCTCTTGACTTGGTCTTCCTTCTCGACTCTTCCGGATCACTGCGAAATCAGTTCCAGGATGAAATCGATGTGATCCGACGCATTGCCCGACATGTCACTATTGGGGAAATGGGAACACGCGTAATGTTGATTCAGTTCAGGCAAGCAAGCCATTCAAAACACCTTTTTGTACTTTCTTGTTTCAGTGGGGTCCAACATTTGGAATTCGACTTCAACAAGTTCACCCACAGGGATGAGCTTCTGAGTGCATTGGACGTACTTCGGCATGTTTCCGGGGTAAATGCTTTTGTTTTGCACTGTTACGGATACTTTTGAAGATCACTCGAGTTGGTGGAGCCTTTGAATTTGCCACTTCTGTGTTGGAAAATGCTACCCATGGGATCAGACCATCAACGGTGCCAAAAATTGTTTTTTTGCTTTCTGATGGACGCACCCATGACTTTCCCACGGACAGCGAAATGGCAGCAAGGTTACGAAAGCGGGTGCCCAATTCGGACATTTGGGCGTATGGTGAGAATATTTGACAAAATGTTGTCGTGTTGCCCGAGACTTAATTACCTATTCGAGAATGGAGATGAAGACCGATTCCATCCATCCATTGATTATTTGTTCAATTATCCGTTCAAAATACTAAATGAAGGATATTAGCGTAAGATTATGTTCTCTTCTCTTAGGTACGGGTGAATATGTGGCATTGACTGAGCTTGTGAAAATAACAAAAGTAAGAAACCAGTCTAAAAGCATAATGTGTCGTGCATTTAACTCTTTCAGAACGAATCCAAAATCGTTACCAACAAAAATCTGGACAAAATAGAGCAATTGTTTGCCCCATGGCACGGAGTTGAGGTGGGTTGAGGGTTCATTTGATTGGAAGACGAATGACTGACCGGCATTTGGCCAGATAAGGTCTGTGAACAGCGCCCCGTGTGTGTGAAAGGGTCCGATAAGGTAGGAGCGGAAGGGCTGGACAATAACCATTTTTGTTTAGCCGCTCGACTTGGCACTACTCATTGACTCCAGCGAGTCGATCAACCAGGTGTTCCAGGAACAGGTGCAGTTCACCGTCGACCGGATCATCTCCAACATTCATGTCCACTCCGAGGCTGTCAGATTGGCATTGATTACCTTTTCCGGACAAGCATTTGTGGTAAGAAAATATCCATATACGGTAGCTCTTAAGTAAAAAGCCATATTAAGCATTTCGGATTCAATGACCCTAAAGTGGGGAACAACTCGGCAGTGGTTCGCTACTTGAACACTTTGCGACCCATTAAAGGGACAACTTCGGCTCATTTAGCATTGGCAGCCGCGTTACGGTTGTTCAACGACCCAATCCAAAACAGTTTACGTAAGTATTCCATTGGAAACCTTGCTGCTTGATTCGTGAAGCCGTTTAAAATTTAAAGCAAAAAGGCTAACTGCGAGCAAATTGGCGTTGGTCTTTTCGGATGGACGCGTTTCGGAGCCCGTTGAGAAAGTTGCCGATTTGGTGAGGTCAATTGGCGTCGAAACTATGGCCATTTCGTTGAACCATCCGACAAATTCGAACGAGCGCGAATTGTTGGCCATTGCCGGCCGGAAGGAACACGTCTTCACGCAGAAGAACTTGCAAAGCTTTGAAAAGACCTTTCTGAAGTTTGTCGGTTTTGGTTGTGAAGGCATTGAATTGGGAGTGAATGCGAGTGAGTGAATGAAACCCTTTTTGGCATTTTCTTCAAATATTTTGCATTTACTAATTAGCGCCGCGCATCCGGGGCGCTACCGACATCACTTGTGGACCCGACTCGATAACGTTGACGGTTAGGACCACGAAACCAATGCATGGATTGGTGAGCGTATCCAAAATAAGTTGGCGTTGTGCACGGCCTTCTCCTTTCTTCAGATATACGCCCACCGTTTCCACAATGACCCCCAATGCGCTTTGCGCTCTAATGGAGCCAACCGTGAAAATTCGTTGACCTTCAAAGTTGGCCATTGTGGCGTTCAGAAGACACCGATTCGAGTAGTTCTAGTTTCAGAACCTATTATGATGACATTCCGAATGTTTTGAGAATTCGATGGAGTCCGGCTACTTGTTCAATGTGACGGTTATTCTGCAATTCCATCCGATCATTGTGACGAGGGCTGATCAGGTTGCAATTTTGTATCAATTATCCGCTGAATGCCATCTAAGGGTTTGGATGTGTCGTGCGTTCACCACCAGCCAATTACGCAAAAGGAGTTGGAGCTGACCTCTCAACGGCTTCTCGTCGACTCGCGTTGCTCTTATCGACTTCACAGATTTGGCCCCGACCATTGCATTGCGTTGGACTCAAAAGTGGGCGAAAGTTTGTTCCACAAATGGGAGTGTGAGACCGGTCAGTCCGGCAAAGTTTGGACAATTTAATTTGTAAGCGCCGCTTCCGACCTTAGGGCCAGAATATCGTTTTTTGGTGCACGACTGTTACGCGACTTCTGAACGGAATAATGTGCAAATTCTCGACGAGAACGGGTTCGTCTGATCAAAAAATCCAGTCCATGAACTTTCCAGGTGTGAAATCGATCCGCATTTCATTGAGACGCCCGACTATTCTCAGATGCTTTTTACTGAAACCAGCGAAAGTGGAGTTCAATTGGACTCGCGGAACATTTTTGTCTCGCAGGTATTTGAATGCCTTTTTTGGATGAAATTGAATTGCCCTAAGGGGATGGCCGCCTTCAAATTTCCCGACGACGACAAGCTGATCTTCCGCTGTTTGGTCTCTCTCTGCGACATGAGCAGCTCGGACGAGTGTATCCAAATGATTGTGAGTTTTTGTTTTTTCTTCTGCGCGACGTTTATTTGCACTTGGACAGCCTCCAAAATGCCCCGGGACAAAATCGCCGATGGCCTCGGGGGGCGAAGGACCGTCGCATTTTGTGAGCAGAAACAATTCGATGTTTGGCTTTGACGGGACGGAGGCCGAGGGACCGAAGAAGAGACAACGAAAACGGAGAGACGTCGGCATGCGGAAAGGCTTTGCACGGACAGTGGCGGTGGAGACGAGGACGCTGAACGTAATCGAAAGTGAGGGCATCAGACCCCCGACAGCCGAGGCGGTCAGATACTGCGATGTCAGGAACTAGGCCGTAGAACAGACACAGACATTATGTGAGATTGACGCTCTGCCGAACCCAGTCCTGGATCGAGCCTAAGCTCGAGACTTACTTAGCACTTCCCTTCTGAATCGAAGATCAGTCAAGACACTTTCGAGCATCACTCACTGATGTGACTACAAATACTTACCTATATGTATAATATTTATATTATATGTAGTTAGTTCAAACCAACAAAATAAAAGATGAACAATTGCTGTGAATATGTTTGTAGATATTAATAGTTCCCATTAAAGCCCGGCGGGAACGGGATTCCCGTCCCGTACTTTTACCGGGTTCTAGTTCCCATAGCCAAAATTTTTGTTTAATTCGAAAAAAACAAAATCACTCGGGAAAACTTTGTTCGTTTGTGCAATCATAAGATGAAATTGGCCTTTAGGCTTAACTTTGTTATTTTTGGTAAACCTCCACCAATCAATGGATTGATTCCCCCCCCCCTCATATGTACCTTTACGCACTTTCACCCGACCGTCTGTCAGGTGGGACAAACAAAAAAGCAAAAATTTGGTCCTCACCATTCACATTGTCCTTCATTATTCTTCCACTCCACCAATTCTGTCCAACAGCGATCCCCCCCCCCTACCCCCCCCCCCCCCCCCCCCCACTTTCCTTTCCCTTGTTAATCGATACAATACTGAAAGTTCTTTGAGTGAGTGGGCTACTTTTTTCGATTTTAAAGTGATCAAAACCTGATGGTGTGATTGATTTATTGGGGACATTTGCGAATTCTTCATTCATTCGACCCTAAATCAGAGGCTGCCAACAAATCGACGACCAATCATCATCCTACAAACAACTGTCCCTTCCCACCAATTTGTTGCTATTTACACTTCCCTCGCATTTTCCACTATTAATTCATCTCAAGACAAGCACATCAACAGATCGCGCATCTCCACCTTGGCCAATACCTCTCTAATTCATTCTTGGCCATGAATCGCGTTGATGCTCATTAGCTGACTAATGGACAAAAATACGACGATAACTTCACCCCCAGCGAACTCCCACAATTCTTTGCTGCAATTGTCTCCCCCCGCCGGCAAAGAAAGGCCTTCCTCGCCGACATTTACTCCCCACTCAAAAGACAGACAAAATGCCATCACCGGAACAAGCAAATGCCCTCCAGCGACGACAGCATATTACCTGCCCGGCACGCCCGCAGAAATGTTTCTTTACCCAATGGAGTCGATCGAAGCACAAAAGCAAAGAGAAATGGGAAATGAAAGACGGCATTTGGACAAGTCAAACGATGGAGACACTGGAGACGGAGAGAGTGAGGAAGGAGAAGAGAGTGCACAGGTCGGCAGAGAAAGAGAGTGAGTTTAAATAAACGATCAGTCAGTTAAGAAAGGCGATCGGCGGGACGCCCTGAGGGCAAATCGGAGGCGTACCGGACTCTACCGTACTCTGGTGTGGCTTCAATTCTCCTTCACCATGTTCACCTGCGTCTTCATCCTGATCATCATGGTTTTACTTGCCGTCATTCTCGTTCTACTCACTAAAACTATAGACAGGGCTGATCATGGCAAGAAATGAAAAAGAATGTCAGAAAAAATGTTTCTTCACATTTTCTAGCGATTCGAGAGAATCCGGTGAGTCAAATGTACATGAAGTTCAAGCACGCTATCGACAGAATACCCGGACTGGGCTGATTAGAACATTAATTAATGCTTTATTATCGAAACTGGTCAGAATTACTTTTATTTGTCAATAATTATATTCAAACTAAGCTAATCTGAATTTGAATGATAAATTCATTTGGAAGTGTGGTTTGGGGTGAGATGTGCTGGTTGTTTGAACATTGGACAAACTACAAAAAGCGACGTTCAAAGCATATTCTCGCAGAGAGAGGCGCATCTTCTACAACCAAATGACGCTATCTGCCCCCCGGGGTTGCCTCTGTTCCTCCAATCATTAACCGCCCCTTAGGGCCCTCGTCGGTTGCGTGTGGCGATTGACAGAATTGGCCTTTTGTTAAGAATGGGGCAGCTAATGGCATCAAAATACCATTAATTTACCTGTCGAGTTCAGCAGAAGTCGGAATCGGTCAAGAAAGAAGGAAAAGATCAAAAATGAAGTTTAAAGGTGCAAATAAATCATTTATTGACGGACATCATCACGAAAAAGGGGACAAGAAGAGGTTCATCCATCCCGAGGGAAAATGTTATCGTCCGTCCACCAATTCTCCCCGACAATTAGTGGGTAATTACTAATTAGAGTAGATTACTCCCTTTAATTATTCACTTTAACCGCTGGGTTATTTTAAAGAAACAATTCACTGCCCGCCTTTCCTTTCGCCCACCCGAATTTGTTTATTTCTTACATTGCAATTCTGATTAGTGCGGACGCGACGATGTTAGAGTGGAAATAAGTATAGTACAAGTGAACTGCTGGGAAAGAGAAGACGTATCGCCCCCGCCTCCCTCCCCCCCGCCTCCCCGTCCGTGTTCAAATGCAATTTGGACGGACGGACACTTGACCGGGCGGGTGGGTGTGCCATCCCCCTCCCCCCCCCCCTACGTAATCCCTCCCAACTCCATCAAAATTCACTCTCATTTTTCACGCCTTTTTCCACAATCCGCTCCAGGAAATGAACCGCCCGCTGGGTAAGAAAGAGAGGAGGAGTCGAATTGTCCGCGAAAGAAAGAAGACACTCTGTGGAAGCCGAAAATTGGATAATCCGACAAAAACAAAACATTTTGCCGCATAGTCTGGCACAGATTCACTTCAGCAGTCGATGATAGGGCTAAGGGGGGGCTAAGGGGGGGCTTAGGGGAGGGGCTAAGGGAGAGGGGCTAGAGGGGGGCTAAGGCGAGGGGGCTAAGGGAGGGGGGCTAAGGGGAGGGAAACTAAGGGGCGGGGGGGGCTAGGGGAGGGGTGGGCTAAGGGGGGGGGAGGGGGCTAACGGGAGGGGGTAGGGGGGGAGGCTAAGAGGGGGGCTAAGAGGGGGGCTAAGGGGGGGAGGCTAAGGGGAGGGGACTAAGGGGGGCGGGGGGGGGCTAGGGGAGGGGTGGGCTAAGGGGGGGGGGGGGAGGGGCTAAGGGGAGGGGGCTAGGGGGGAGGCTAAGAGGGGGGCTAAGAGGGGGGCTAAGGGGAGGGGGGCTAAGGGGAGGGAAACTAAGGGGGCGGGGGGGGCTAGGGGAGGGGTGGGTAAGGGGGGGGGAGGGGGCTAACGGGAGGGGGCTAGGGGGGGAGGCTAAGAGGGGGGCTAGAGGGGGGCTAAGGCGAGGGGGCTAAGGGAGGGGGGCTAAGGGGAGGGAAACTAAGGGGCGGGGGGGGCTAGGGGAGGGGTGGGCTAAGGGGGGGGGGAGGGGGCTAACGGGAGGGGCTAGGGGGGGAGGCTAAGAGGGGGGCTAAGAGGGGGGCTAAGGGGGGGAGGCTAAGGGGGGGGGACTAAGGGGGGCGGGGGGGGGCTAGGGGAGGGGTGGGCTAAGGGGGGGGGGAGGGGCTAAGGGGAGGGGGCTAGGGGGGAGGCTAAGAGGGGGGCTAAGAGGGGGGCTAAGGGGAGGGAGGCTAAGGGGAGGGGGACTAAGGGGGCGGGGGCTAGGGGAGGGGTGGGCTAAGCGGGGGGGAGGGGGCTAAGGGGAGGGGGCTAAGGGGGGGAGGCTAAGAGGGGGGCTAAGGGAGGGAAACTAAGGGGGTGGGAGGGCTAGGGGAGGGGTGGGCTAAGGGGGGGGGGAGGGGCTAAGGGGAGGGGGCTAGGGGGGGAGGCTAAGAGGGGAGCTAAGAGGGGGGCTAAGGGGAGGGAGGCTAAGGGGAGGGGGACTAAGGGGGCGGGGGCTAGGGGAGGGGTGGGCTAAGGGGGGGGGGGAGGGGGCTAAGGGGAGGAGGCTAAGGGGGGGAGGCTAAGAGGGGGGCTAGGGGAGGGAAACTAAGGGGGCGGGAGGGCTAGGGGAGGGGGTGGGCTAAGGGGGGGGGGGGGGAAGGGGGTAAGGGGAGGGGGCTAGAGGGGGAGGCTAAGAGGGGGGCTAAAGGGGGGGGGCTAAGGGGGGGGGGGGGAGCCCCCGCTGTTCATCCTTATGCTTGTACCTTTTTTCTTCTTCTTCCGTCGATGATTAATTTACTTCCTTCCCTCTCTCCCTTATGCTCTTCCCATTTCCCCTCTTTATGTACACCACTCGGCATCAAAAAGTGCCAATTATTTTGAATTCTGAAGAGCAGCATTTTTTTGTTCTCTCTCCTCTCCGTTCATTTTACGCTTATTCAGCCACAAAGCATTTTACGAATATGAAAATAAATATAAATTTTGTAATATGTCTTTATTATCATTGATTATGACAAAAATGTCTCTCTTATTTTGCTTTTCAAACAATTTAGAAAAATTAATTAAAACATTTTTAATTCATAATATTAAGTATATATTTTGGCTTATTCAGAAAGTGCCGAATTGCTTGAACATTGCCAGACAGACATTGTAAAAGCCCTAAAACAAATGTTATCCGTTTGCAAACGGTTAATGGAGATGAAAAACGAAGCCATCACTGAGCATTGGCTTGTGAATAGTTCGGTAGGATTGTTGGAACAATTCGAAAAGGCACTCATTTAATTTAATAATGCAAATATTCAGCAGATGAACGGCACGGAGCACGAAAATGTGTCGAGGCTGAATTGGCTCATCTACATCTACATAGCCCCGCTTATCATCGGTTGATTTAGCCGATTAAACTGTTTAATTGAGGCTGAATTTCGATTTGCTGGGCGCCTGCCCCCCTAGGCAAAGTTAAAGCCTGGAATTGATTTTCAGCTCAGTTTCATTTATGACCTCCCGCCGTAGGACAAGGAATTTCCGGGCTTTGACTTTCTTTGTAAATTCCGCTGATGTCGCAATTTGATCAAAGGAATTGGCGTTGTGGGCGACCTGCTGACCGTCGTCACGCTGACACACCCCTCCCTGAAGCGGAAGGACATTTACATCTTCCTGACCTTTCTGGCGGTCATCGATTTGGTTTCTTTTGTTCCAATTTTCTTTTTAAATTTTAATTTGTCAGCTCGCCCAACTTTCCGTCATCCCGCCGATACTGTGGATTTTGGACTACCGTTTCTGTTCCCGACCGGCCGCTATTTATTACGCGCATATCGCTTTCCCATTGGTTGGTCAAAATGAATGATTTTTTCGCGCTTTCCCTCCAAATGCTTCTTTCCTTTTGCTTAAGGCCAATGCTTTGATGGTAAGTAACGCTTCGATGCCAAGAAATTGCTTCTCTTTATCTCAGGGTGCCAGTGTTTGGGTGGTCGTTCTGCTAACTCTCTACCAATTCCGTGCCGTCTGTTATCCTTTACGTTCGGTAAGCATTAAAAAGAATTGGGTACAACAACCAATCACCGTTGTTTGTGTCTGTTGTACGTGTAGCCCATTGATCAAATGGGCTACGGCTCGGACACAACAATCATTAAAAGTTTTTTGTATTGGAATTTGTAATTGGTCAGAGTACGGCCCAAATGGATCGCAGGTTCGTCTACTGTCTGTTCACGTTGGCTTTTCTCGCAAACTTTGGCATCTATGCTCCTTGGGCATTAAAAAGGGTCATCTACAAGGTGTTATCGCTTAATTATGTGATTTGATTTTACCTCCACCCATTCAGATTCCTCCAGGAATTCTCAGATGCTCTTTGGTAATTTGCGACCGTCCCATGGACACCCCGTGGTTCCACATTTACGAGTGGGTTCGCGAGTTCCTCACCCGACTTCTGCCGTTCGTGCTGATCGCCTACTTCAATGTGAACATCCTCATCACCTACAGGTGGCCTATTGGAGTTAAAATTTACAAAAGTTTTGTGGTTGAGGAGCAACAAGAAGGACCGATTATCCCTGTCCAGCCAATCCTTTCATCGGAAGGCCGTCGTTGAGAAAAGCGAAAAGGTCTAATGGTCGGGTGAAAGTGAAGGGGAAAATGCGGGCATTTGCAGGAGGAAAAGCGGCTGTTCACCGTTCTGTTTGCCATCACCGTCATTTTCTTCCTCTGCACCATTCCGGCGGTTGGTGCCAAAATTATGGCACTTTTGTCTTTGCATTTTCGCCCCTTTTGATCTTTTCAGGCTCCAGTGACCATTTTCATCTCCGATCAGCAAAGCCAATCGCTGCCATTTCAGGTGGGATGGCTGCTATTTTAACCCTTTCTTTGGGGTACGGTGACGCAAAAATTGAAATGAATTGGCTAATCATTTGACACAGATATTCCGATCCGCCTCGAATTTGTTGGAAATTACCAAATTTGCCCTCAACTTTTACCTTTATTGCCTTATAAATCCAGGTAAACAAATCACCGAACACAATCTTTCTACAACAATTTTAAGACATTCGAAGAGTTTGTCTTCAAGTGCTAAAATGCAGCGGGTGGAGTGCGGTGTATGAGCGGGTGAGCAGTGGACACACACTGCGGACAATCTCCAGCATGCCCAACAGCAGGTGACCCCAAGGCAGCAAAATGTAATGAACCACGCAATATTTTTGGTCGGGAAGCAACAAAACAATTCTGACGATCCGGAATGGGTCCGACCGGAGTTCGCGGGGGAGCAGAAGGAGTCGTAACAGTCATTTGGCGACAGATGAGGGCCAGAGGACCGAGCCCGGGGGGTCGGTCGAGCTGGCAGATCAGCCTTGTTTGTATTGATTTCCTTTGGAAGGATCAGATCATAAACTCAGGCCAGATAAGCATTGCCGAGCAGTGGTCGAGGGCAAACTCACGCCAAACGTCACATCGGACGTCGCTGAGAAGGAGCAGTCCCCGCAACACAACGGGCATCCACTGCAAGAACCTCTGCAGCAGGGACAGCCACTTCCACGACCAACTCTAACGGATCAAACCAGCTGACAGCGAAGATTTTTTAATGAGTCTATATGTTATACCGTTTTACGAGCAATAATGAATTGTTTTTTATGAAAAGTAAATAAATTATTTAAAAACCTACTTTTTTGACTTATGGAATGTTTCCACAAAATTTTGAGTTGACCCTCGCCCTTAAGGAAAATTTAGAGAAAATTAATTTAAAAACAAAACAAAAAAACCAACATTTTTTACCAAGACTTTTGAGACAAAAAAAACACGAAATAAATGGAATTTGACTTAAATAATCGGTTCCAAATTAGAGCCCAGTCATTTAAATAATTACTTTTTAAATGTCTCGCCCGGGGGGGGGCAATGGACGAATCAAAGGACGCCGAATGATTAAGGTGTGAAGGTTTTAGTTACTTTAATGATCTATTTGTAAGTGTTTATGTTCCCCCTCCCTTTCCACTAAAATTTACTTCAATTTTTTCATTTCCAATTACTTTCTCATGCATTTGACAGAACATCCTTCGTCCACCATCCAAAAGTCTATCCAATTCCTCGTTTTCATTTAATCCATTACAATGACAGTTTTGCTTAACTTGGAGATACGTAAAATAATTAAAAAATTAAATTGCTTTGGGACATTATGCTAAAAAGTTGACCCGACAGTTTATCTCTGCTATTCTAATAATGTTGAAGCACCTTTTACCAAACCCCAAAAACAACAAATGGACTCGCCGATCGATCAACTCGGAAGAAGGATGGTAACCGGTCGATCGGCCGAACGATCGGAGATGGTTCCACCCCCTCCCCCCGTCGCCCACCCACCAATCACTAACATTCTGCAATTATTCATATGCCTCAAACATCCCAATCCAATTTCTTTTACATTTGATTTCGCATAACCAACCAAAGTCTATTTGCGCTGCTGGTCGTCAACCGAAACGCGTCGAATTGCCATTCCCCTGCTCCTCTTCGACGTGAGCTGATCTCCGGCGTCCGAACGATTTATTGCTTCAGACACATCGACCAATCAAACCTTTCAAATTGTCATGGGTGCTGCTGAGTGTTGTTGATTGTACTGCTCGCCCCTCCTCAGTCAGATAGCCCGACCACGAGGTTTTGATGCAATTTTCTCGCATTATTCGTCCGTCTTAGCCCATCCATCGCTTGCGATTCTCTGACAAAATAATGGCGAACATCGACTCTGATCCGATCGCACGGTATCTGACCCGCCTGAGGCCGCGGACCCGGATTTCTTTGGTCATCTTTGGTGCGGTTATGATTCATCTCAGCATTGGCACTTACCACACTTTTGGTTAAAATTGTCATTTTTCGTTGTCTAAGAGATAAAAACAGGAAACATGCTCCCTTATATGGCTTCCTACATGCGCAATTTCACTGATCCAACAATAAAGATTGAGCATTTGATTTGGGTCCCGACTTTTCAAGGTTTGGTCATCTTAAAGGCAAATTAAATCGACCATTTTCCATGGTCAGGGTGTTTTCCGCTAGCAATGGTCATCGGGGGGTTTCTGTCCAAAAAAATGGGGCCCCGGTTGGCCGCTACCATTGGCTGCTTCACAATGTGGTGAGCGAATTCAAATAAAGGTCCGGTAAAGAACGGGTTTAAAAGCCAGTGTTCTCCGAATTTATATTATTATATAAAAAGATTTTATGATTTGAAATTGATTTTTGCAGTTTTGGGGTATTCCTCTCCTCTTGGACAATCCAACACTCCTATTACGGCTTTCTGTTCACTTACGGGCTGATGTTCGGACTGGGCCAGGGAATTGCTGTGAGTAACTGTTACATTCGAAAATGTTCTCTCATTTGTCCAGTACGTAATCGCGGTCTCCTGCGTGATCAACTGGGCCCCTCAAATGGTCGGCCTCGGGTCGGGCATAGTCGCCGCCGGGTTCGGCATTTCGTCCTCCATTTTCGCGCCCATTCAAACGCGAATTGTGAACCCGACGAATGTGGCGGCTAATAAGGACGGATACTTCAACGACCAGCACTTGCTGCGAGTCAATCACGAACATTATCGTATTTCAATTGACTTCATTTAGGATGAGGGTTCCCGGGTTGTTCAACACGTTGGCCATTGTCTACTTCTTCATGCAGTGCATTGGGCTGGTGTTCATCTGCGATCCTCCGGAGGAGGTCGGTTTGTCCAATTGAGCATTTGTTCCACTTCCTCACCTTCGTCGCTCCTTAACCCTTACATTTGTTCATCCAATTCCCCCAATAACCTTCCCCAATTTCTGTTCTTATAACCGTCGATCCGCTCATTCAGTTTGCCCGACGCTTTTTGGCCCAGGATACGACCTCTCTGATTGACATGGCTTGGCTCTCCAAGAAACGCAGTCACTGGTTGGCCGCCAATCGCTCCCCACTGCTTTCCTCCGGATGGGCCAGTGCCAAAATGGGCCTTCAACGGGTGGAACGTTTTGGGCGTTATCAATATTCTCGGTTTGTCCCCTCGAGAAACGGATAGGCCTCAACATGGCCATTTAAAGACTCGCAACAGCTGCTGACCAGCAGGATAACAGCGATGACGACCAAGGGCACAAAAAGGCGAGGATATAAAAGCTTCAAAGGCTTTTCCGCTTCTGCAATTACCCCTAAACGCTTCTTAACTAAAATAATTTTGAAGTAATTAGTAATTTCAGAAGAAAAATACTAACATTTTACATTTAGCAACAAAAACGATTTAGGACAGTTTGCCTGACAATGAGCAGTTGACCAATTCTTTTCCCACTCCTCCAAACGAATCGGACGAAGCGGCCGATGACGATGAGTTGGAGATTGGCAAGCAGGTCGCGCAGCAGAGGGTGGGGCGGCCGGAACCCCCCCCCCCCCAAGCAACTTCCGACGCCTTTCAAACCTCATAACTCCTTTCTTTGACAAAATTTTACAAATTAGTAACATTCAAAAGCTTAAAGCTGTAGAATTAATGATTAAGCGGACTAAATGCTTCATTAAGTCTGTAACATTTTTGCAAGCTATTGATCGATTAGCTTACACTTGCAAAAATTTCTTAAGGCAGAGCTTTTGAATAGTACTAAAATTTAAAAGATTAGGATAAAGCGTACCCGGGGGCGGCACATTATCTTACCCACAATTATTGGCTTCCAAAAATGGCCATTTTTCTCTAATTACTCTGTCCCGAGTATCGACGGGGTTCCCGTCCCAATTCCAATGACTGTCACAAAACATCACAGGGCCCCCCGGTTTCGCTAAACACCCGGCAAATGCTCCAGTCGTCCACTTTCTACTTCCTTTTCATCTCTCTCTTCTGCTGTTCTTTCTACGGAAACTTCTTTTACAATTTGTACAAGGTTTTTTAATGGAAATGTTTAAAAAACAAAAATTTAATTTAGACTTTTGGCGAAACGTTCATTGAGGATGACTTTTTTCTGGCCATTGCGTTTAGTTTGGGTATGAATTAGGGATGTCGCCCAAAATTTGGAGTTGAATAAGTTTGCCCTGTCGTTTCTGAATTACTTTTTTCGATTGCCGAAACCCAAATTATATTCAAAAATAATTTCCGAATTTTGTTCGGATGTTTAGAATTCGCAAAAATAGTTTGTGCTCTCTCTCATTTTCTTATTATAGAAAAAATGGTTTCATTATTTTCCGTCCGCAGGTTCTGTCGCCAATGCAATTGCTCGCGTTGGGTGGGGATTGCTGACGGACAGAACCAGTTTCCAGGTATTTTTTTCTTCAAAACGGGGGGGGGGTAGTCTTTGGACCGATCAAAACGAAAATGAAACAAAGACTTCTCTGTGCATGGCCACTTCCCTCGCCACTGTGCTTCTGTTGACCATGCCAATGACCGCTCTGTCCGGCCGATATGTCTTTTTGCTTTGGGTCTGTCGTTTGGCTTAGCCTTTTGACGTCCCCCCCCTCCTCCTCCAAGTTGGTGCTGATGTTCGTATGTTTGGCCGCTACTCACGCTTTGTTCATTACTGCCATCGTTCGATGCTTCGGGTCCGTACACAAAATCTTCAACTACGGTTGTCTCATCGTTTCCACCGTAACCCAATCAAACAAACGACAAAAAATTGACATTTTTCTCAAGAGCCTCAGCGGTGTCATGTTGGCCATTGGCAGCGAATTCTTGTTGCAGTCCATCGGCTACAATTGGGCGTTCATTTGCACTGCCGCTTTTCCTTTTGTCGGTAGGCCATTTCATCTTTTTTTTTGAATTTGGGTCAATTATTTTGCATTTCTCTCCTCCGACCCTTCAGCATTTCTTCTCACTTCGGCCATTCGGATCACTCCACATGGCCATCTAATCGTCTCCAAATGACCCTCCCCCCCCCCATCAATTTAATTTTGAGTTGTGATACAAACATTTTGGATTTTCCCGTTAAAAGGGGGGTTTTCTTCTTTTATCAATCTTTTGCATAATTAATAACCATCTTTTCCGTCATTTGCATAACAATCCCAAATAATATTGACATTTATTCGTCGCGTGAATGGAAGTCCAACAGTGATTCGGATTGCTTTTTCCTCGATTTCCCCACTCTTTCCCTCACAATTTATGATAATATTCTCGTCCTCCCTGGTCACAACAATTCTCTTTCCCAATTTTCCCGGTTTTCTTTTCATCATCGAAACCCATTTTGGCTGTCAGTTCAATTTCCAATATACAATTTATTCGTCATATCATCACATCCATCCCCCCCCCTTTTCTTTGCCATTTTGAATAGTATAAGCAGTTGAAAAGATAGCATTGTTTGTTTAGCACATGGCTCCATCTTATAAAGGCTAGATTTAAGGACGGCGGAGCAGTTCATTTCAGTGTCCACACTTCAGTTGGACACATTCAATGGCCATTAAATGCGACTTTTTCAGTGCCAGTATTTTTTGTTCCAAATACTTGCTGGCAAACTGGATGATTTTTACTCCCCGGTCGAAATTTTGTTTGTTATCGACACTCAATCAAGGACCAAAACGAATGTTTCATTAATTGTCGGTTGAAAGCAGAAGACAATGCGTCTGTTAGCTTCATAAGAATTTGGTTAATCATTTTGTTGCCATTTGACAACAAGAATGTTGTGACGAGAATCAAGTAAACAGCAATAAAGGTAATGTTTAAGCCCATTTATATAGTCGGTGTCAGCAACTGCTTGATGTTGTTCGCCAGCCAATCGATGCCTTCGACGAGGCCCGACCTGAACAACCAAAAGCATATAGGGAGGGAAGGGCTGAGTAATTGAGTAGTTTCTTCAGTACCACTAATGGATTTATATGTGCTAAAACCATCAAAGTTTATGTAGGGTTTTCGGGACTAATGAAAGACGGGATTTAGCATCAAATCCTATATGCCATTATACAACAACACTCACCCGGTCAGTGCGCAGGTGGAAACGATATGCCAATTCCGATTCCTCCAAAATGCCGGCGTCGGTTTTCTCAACAAACCCTCTCCCGCTCACCTTATCAGATCGAGCCCGAGGTTGAGATGGATCTCGCTAGCTGGAACGGCATCTTTCAGATCCGATTTATTGGCTAATATAAGCAGTGGGGTCTGAATGTGGGAAGTTATTGTGGGAGGGAGGCACTCCCGGAAAATGCGACACCAGAAAATGCGACACCGAAAATGCGACACCGAAAATGCGACACCGGAAAATGCGACACCAAAGTTGAAAATGCGACACCGAAAATGCGACACCGGAAAATGCGACACCAAAGTTGAAAATGCGACACCAGAATATGCGACACTGGAAAATACGACACTAGAAAATGACATCAAGAAAATGTTTTTAAAAATTGAAAAAATTTTTAAAACTTATTTTTCTATTAATTTTTAATAAATAATATATGTAATTGGTATCCTTATATTGCAATAATGACCAGGGGAAATATAAATTTGGACGCAATGCTAACGAAACGCATCGGCACCCGCGCGTTCACGAATCGGCAAGTTTGCCGGTGGCTATTAATGGTTCTAAGGGCCAAATGCAACTGCACCAGCAAACGACAGATGAAAACCCCATAACAACACGTCAAGCAGAGACGGAGGGCGGGTCCACTATTTTTTGCCTAAGCCTAAGCCTAGGGTGGCTTAGGCCTAAGCCTAATTAATCCCTAAGTCTCTAACTTTCCCCGAGTTATTCTATCCGGCTTTGGTGTTACTTAAAAAATTGGTTTTCCTTAATTTTCAAAAATTTTCTTTCAAATTAGTGTCGCATATTCCAGTGTCGTATTTTCCTAATGTCGCATTTTCCAGTGTCGCATTTTCTGTCGGTGTCGCATTTTTTTTCCGGTGTCGCATTTTCTGCTTGGTGTCGCATTTTCTAGTGTCGGATTTTCCGGTGTCGCATTTTCTGGTGTCGCATTTTCCGGGAGCCGAGGGAGGAGGGGAGGGTAGAGACCTTTTTATAGGTTAAGTCTTTATGGTCCAATAACATCCACAACTCATCCCGAGCAACAGCAATTCGAAGTTTGTCCGTACTGTCCACGACGAAGATGATCCCATTCACGTTTCTGGAGGTGAACTGCTCGACCATCTCGAGCGGAAACTCACTGACTTGTACTGCGTTTCCCACAAGTTTCTGTAGCGGGATTCGCCACTCATGTCGTAAGCGGTGAACATCATCCCAGCGGCTGAGAATCTTAGCCGAATCAATTGATTGGGTTGAGTGAAGACAATTAACCTTTCTGTGGTGTACCCAACCGTGGGAACGATATTCGACGTCTGTGTTTCGGGAGGTTTCAACTTAAAATGCTAACGTTAAATTCTTAAAACAAATGTTCAACTGAGAACCTGATTTAGAAATGTCGTTTTCCCACTGTTGTCCAACCCAAGAATTAATATTTCAACCTATTTTTTAAATGGAATTATTGTATTTGAATGAAATTGTTGCCTGCCGTCCGGAAGTGCTGAAGAAGGAACTCAACGTCTGGAAGAGACCCATTTGGAGGAGTTAAAGGGGAGGAGGAGGGAATGAAACAATAATTAAACGGAAGGAAAGAAATAGAGGGCACGGTTGCCAAGGTAATGCAGCTGCATTTTGAAGGCTCCTTGAAGTG
This sequence comes from Globodera rostochiensis, assembly GCA_018350325.1. Lineage (NCBI taxonomy): Eukaryota > Metazoa > Nematoda > Chromadorea > Rhabditida > Heteroderidae > Globodera > Globodera rostochiensis. The sequence goes on along the minus strand of JAEVLN010000008.1, from coordinate 1,980,452 downwards.
GAAAAGTAGAAGTAAAAGGCGAAACAGAAGATGGCGGGGAAAAACAAAGAAGGAAGGAAGAGAATGGAGGAAAGGAAGAAAAGTGAGAAGAGAATGGAGGAAAAGAAGAAAAGTGAGAAGAGAATGGAGGAAGGAAGAAAAGTGAGAAGAGAATGGAGGAAAGGAAGAAAAGAGAATGGAGGAAAAGAAGAAAAGTGAGAAGAGAATGGAGGAAAGGATAAGTGAGAAGAGAATGGAGGAAAAGAAGAAAAGTGAGAAGAGAATGGAGGAAAGGAACAATCGGAAACTAGATTTACCAAAATCACGTTACAGTACCCCAATAGACGGTCAGTCCATGTGTTGTACATCCTCCGCAGCTCATCGGAAAAAAATATGGCGAAATATGGATTTATTCTCAAAAAGCCCAAAATAGGACATAAGGTATGGACTAATCTGGGCTTCTTTTGTCAAAGCCTTTTCGCAAAAAAAAACATGAAATCTCGTCTCTAGTGCTGATGAAAACAAATAATATTCGGCGAAATGTCATTTCCGCAGCCACTTGACGAAATGTCCGATTTTGGCCTAATCGGCAAAATGTCGGGGGTTAGAGTGACTCATCGTTCCAGTCGATTTTAAAAGAACGGAGTTTTTCTCACCCTCTCCCCCGCGGCGATCGATTTTTTGCGTCATTTCTATTTACTGCAGTTAGCTGCTTCATAAACATCTACCGACTGTCAGTCACTCTCTTCTCTTCCCTCGTCCCTTTCATGCGTTATCAAATAGCCACAAAGTCCATTTTCCGACTTAATTCTCCACATCTTTTATTACTTTTAAACTGTTCATTGCTTCTTAAAATGGCAGTGGCTGACCAAAGTCAGCAAAATTCGGTGGTTGGGGGATGGACGGACCAGGACGTGGCTGGTGACAGCGTTAAGGTAAAGCTTAAACAGCCGACCACTCTCTTCAAGGGCACATTGCCGCTAACCGTTCAAGCCAATTTTAAGACACTCGCCTCGCGTTCGGTGGCCAAAATCAGCGCCGAATCAAACGATCGGTTCCAACTTTTCCCTGTGCAGATAATCAGTGCCCAGTCACAAGTTGTTGCGGGGCTGAAGTACAAACTGCGCATTGTGGTCGGAAGGTCGAACTGTCCGAAGAGTGTAAGTGGGAGAGAAAGTGGGGGGGGGGGAGGGGGGGGGGGGTCGGAAGGTCGAACTGTCCGAAAGTGTAAATGGGAGAGAAAGTGGGGGGGGGGGCGTCGGAAGGTCGAACTGTCCGAAGAGGTAAGTGGGAGAGATGGGGGGGGGGAGGGGGGGGGGGGTTGGAAGGTCGAACTGTCCGAGAGTGTAAATGGGAGAGAAAGTGGGGGGGGGGGGCGTCGGAAGGTCGAACTGTCCGAAGAGTGTAAGTGGGAGAGAAAGTGGGGGGGGGGGGGTCCATTGGATTAGCTGGAGGTTAACCTGTCTTTTGCCATCTTTACAGCCGCTAACCGCCGATTTCGCAAATTGTGCCGAAGGCGATCAGTCAGCAAGAAAGGTGAACAATTGGTTAATTTTGCTTTTAGATACCTTTTTAGACATATTTGGTGACCATTTGGCAAAAACCTTGGGAACATTTTGAGCAGATCACTTATGAGGCTGAGGAGATGAACAATTCGCGGGAGGAAAATGAATGAATGAATGTTAAAATTAAAAGAAAAAATTCCTTTTACCGATTTTGATAATTGATAAAAAGTCGACTCTTTTTTTTCCTGATCAGTCACGTACATTTTTTTTCAAAAAGGAAAACATATAAGGCAAAGAACGGGGGATCTGATCGAAAAGGCTTTAAAATAATCTCTCTGTTAGCATCGGCTTCTCCTCCTATTGCTGGTACCGCTCCATCTTTGGTCGTTTTGCACATCAGCAGAGAAGAAAGGCGGCCTCGCATTTTTTGTTTCTATTTTTTTATTCGCATTTTCACAGTTTGGAATTTGAAGAAAAAATGGGCGAAAGGAACGGCGGGGCGAATGTTTTGGCGAGTCGAAATTGGGGAGCAATTCAATTTGGACGGCGAAGAATGTCCGGGAGAGACGGCGGAGGGAAAAGCGCACTAAAAAGGAAAAAGAATAAAAAGAAAACGCAAAATGAAATTAAAAAAAGGCAATCTCCGAAATTGGCCTGCCAATTTTGGCCTCCTTACCGCACATTTTTTAACTTTTTTGGTAACTTTTGCCAAAAAAAAGAGTCGAAAAGAAAACAAAATGACCGGCGGGGAAAATAAAATAAAACTGACCAAAATGGAGGAGGACAAAAGAGCCCAAGAAAAGAATGGAAAGGCCCGTCAGAAGCAGCGAAAAGCGATGGAACTCCGCATAAGGCAACTGCCACAACAAAAAAGCAGCAAAAATCGCCGCTTCAACAAAAACACTTCCGAATAAAGTCCTCACAAAATAGGAGGGACACCTTCTGCAGATGCTAATCATTTTGAGTTGTTTGGAGGATTTGTCAAAGATATTTCAGGAGAGAGAAAGCAGTAAAATAGCAAATGGGTACGGATGGATGTAATAACGACCGTTCGACAGATTAGTGGGAATTGGAGGAGGGGGGGGGGGGTAATGAGTTGCTTTTATAAGCATCGATTTGGTTTTATTGCCTGAGGGGTGTCTATGTGGAAGAAGCATGAATAAGGGGATAAGGGGGGGGGAGGCTAACTGGATGTTTGGTTGAGGATGGGAGAGGGAGGGGAGAGGGGGGCGGGGGGAATGTTAATGTGAGGGGATAGACTTTCCGGAATCGATAACAAATGAACGAATGAGTGATAATCACATAAATTAATCGTTTTATTCAACTTCGTTCCTGTTTTGTGGAGAGTTTGCGCCAAAGTGTTCCGATGAACTTTTGCCCCAAAGTCCTCCCCCCCTTTCTTCTGCCGCTTGTGCCGCCGTTTCTGTTCTTTTCTCCACACATTGAATTTCTAACGACGTCCTGACCAGCCATCTTTTCATTGTTAAGATGCCCTTCCACGAGTTGGAGGAGTTCAGCGGGCTGTTGTGGGTATGGCGTTGAAATTGTGAAAAGATGCTTGACCATATTCCGCGAGTTCTTCCAATCATTTTTCCTAAAACAGTTTCGAGTCACGCTAATTCAAAGATTCAGTCGCACTATCAATCAGTCACTCACCACAAGTTATTGTTATTGGTCACATCTTCTTCACTTTCCGCTTTATGCCGTTGCTTTACAGTGACATTTTGGTTCTCGTCTCTGTCCATTATTTCCTCCATTTCGACGTCAAATTCGCTCGCTTCAGACTTTTCTTCATCGCTTCCGTAATTATTGTTGGCAAAATTCAAAGTCAAATCGTTGGAAATTGAAATGGAAGGGGAATTTGAAGACGAACAGAAGTTGCCCCGATTGTACAGTGAAAACGGAGTTTCTGTGGTAAAGAAAATTTGCATAGAAACATTTTGGCATTTACGCTTAGTGAGGGCAAATGTGTCGGTGGAATGGTCGTCGCCGAATTGGACAACCAAACGGCGTCCGACGCAATTTATGGACTTAGAAATCTCGACCAAATGTTGAAGCACCTCGAGATCAACCTAAATGAAATGAGACAAATGAGCATCAAAAGTTGCGCACCTCAAACTCGATCTCCTGGTAAAGGTCGATGTAAGCACGCTTTTCAGGGAGGCTTTGGACTTTGTTTATGCAGTTTGAAATTTGGTCAACGAATGACTGAAATGGCGTGCTTACATTTGGTAAATGGTCGACCATTTGGAAACCGTGACGTTGTCCACTTGGATCAGCACAATAAACTCATAACGGCATTTGCCGTTGCGCTTTCGGTAGAAGGAAAGGCGTCGAAAGGTGCACTTTTGGGGCAAAGTCGCGCAGAGATTCCGGACGGACGACCAATTGTGCCAATCGGAGACAAAAGGGCGCGTTGGCTGTTGATGGCTTCCACTCGGATGGCCAACCAAAATGTACCCTTACAAATTAGGCTTCGTTTACATTGAATTGGAATCAAATGAATGATAGAAGCCACCCGAATTGTCCGTGTGTCGATCCTCCGTATTTTTTTCTCCCGCCGTTGTCGAATATTCACCCCAAATTGACGATGGAGAGCCTTCGTCCCTACCATCAGCAGGCTGATCAGAAGAATCGGACATCCAATGATCGCTTTCCTCCGGCATCAGTCCCTCCCATTTGACCGTCTTCAACTCCTCGTAGAGACCCTTCTCGAAGCTATCCAATTGCCAAAATTCTCCATTTTGATTAGTGTCGAGAAAGTCCGATGGCATTTCTTTCGATGAAAACATCACATCAAAAAAAGACAAATCGACAAATTTGTGCAGCGTCAAGTCGGAATGGGCATCTGTTTTAAGGAATGAATGAATAATGCCGCAAAAACGGCTTTTTACCAATGGAAGGACTTCGGACGGATTTCCATCTGCGCAAACTCAGCAAATTGCAGTCGGAATAGCCGTGACCAAAACATTTTTCGTCCCCAAAATTAAGCGGCGTTTGTTGCCAATTCCGCTCGAAGGGACTCGGCTGGCAATGGTCGAATTGGCTGGCGTTGGCGAAGGTCAGCACGAGAAAGTGTCGGCAAAAACTCTGGCATTTTTATTTATGAGAAATCGACTGGACAATTTAATCGTAAATTTATTTTTTCTGTTTTTTTTTTTGTTCAGAAAAAGTACAAATTTCAACTTAACCTTTTTTCTCATTGTTGGCTTGTTCTTCAATCAGTCGCCGCTTTTATTTTGGTTGTTTTATTGGAAATTTCGAATATCAAATAATGCGGAATTTTTTGACTTTTACATTGAGAAAAGAACGCCGAAATTCCCTTGGGGGTTTTTCGTTTGGCCAAAAGGGATAAAATGGGGAGGCAAAAGTGAGGGATATTTGTGGCAAAATAATAAAGTGAAAGAGACGTCAAATGGTAAGGGCAATAGCTTTTGGTGAGAGAGAGAATTGCTTTCTTTTATTAAACTGCCCGGGTAAGACTTTCAATTGCCCGGCATTTAAATTTAAATAAATATAAAATATTTTATAAAAATTGTCTTTAAATATCCAATCCAAATCGGCGTTCACAGTTTGGCCTTGTGCAATGCGTCATTTTCAGTGCCATTGCGTCTCGGCACTGCCCTCGGCACCCAAACAGTTTGGCCCTCCTCCGTCTCGTCCATGCGGCCAAATGCTTTCCTCTCTCTGTGCTGCTCGAAGTCTCCCACTTCGTCCATGTTCAGCACCGGCGTAACACACGCATCCTCCTCTTTAAATGTGCAATTTTGGAGTCATTTTTGCATGTTTAACCGCTGAAAATTGCTGTCCAATGTTCTCGAGTTTTCATCTTGAATATCCGTTCCATCTGTCGAGTCAATTCCTCCGGACTGTCAAAGAGTTCCGGTTCAATTCCCAACTCTGAAAAGCTAATTGAAGATAAAAGCAGTCTCATTAAACGATTTGTGACGTTTGAAAAGTCTCTGTTGAAACTTTGGCTCCACCGCACCCACCGCCATCCATTTTCCATCCGACGTTTCGTAAGTTCTCAAATAAACAAAAAGAGCTCATTACAAGAAAAGTTAGCCAATTTACCGGTAGATGGGACACTTTCCCGAAAACAGGGCGTATTCCTCATGCCAAAGCCACTGTTGGCGCTGGGAGAGAAAGAGAAAAGAGCCCAAATAGGCCAATCCCTCAGTCATTGCACAATCCAAAACAAAGCCGCGACCCCCAAAAGCATTTCAATTTGTTCATTCAGCAAAAATGCCAAAAACCATTTTGTGTCCTTCTGAACAGTGCCGCCACCACCCCAAAAGCGGCCAAAAGCCCGCCAGCAGCAAAATCTGCCAACAAGTTTGCTGGAGGCCAAGGAGGAGACGCACGACTATTGCCAAAAATTGTCGGTAGAAGCCCTAAAAATGTAGGCTTCCTTCAAATTGCGAAGATATTTTGACCTGAAACTGCCACAAAATTTATGTCATGCCCTGCTTTGTTGGACATCGGACCCGACTGTCCGTAGCCGGTTATTCTGGCCACAATTAGTCCGGGGTTTGTCTTAGGGGAAGGGAAGGTGAACCCTTTATTAGTTCATAAGTCCTAATGTAATTAAAGCGATTCTCTCCCAAAAAACCTTTCCCAACGCCGCGGGGTCCAGCCCAATTGCTTCCAAAGTGCCCGGCCTGAAGGGGTCCAAAAGCACATCGGCCGCACAGCAAATGTTGTGTAATTTGCGTCGGTCCTTTTCGCTTTCAAAGTCCAATTGAATTGGCCATTTCTTTTGGCCCATTCGCTGGCCATAATTCGTCAGCGGATTTTTGGTCGATTTCTGCAAAAAAAAAAAATCCAATGAAACGCGAACAATTAATTATAAAGCAATTCTCACATTAATTAGCAATTCCACTTCAGCGCCAAAGTCGGCCAAAATCATTCCACAGAATGGGACCGGTGCTAAGCCGGCCAATTCGGCCACTTTTACTCTTTCCAAAAATCGTTGAGCCATTTAAAATTTAAACATTTGCATCTTTAAAAATTAATCTTTCTGAATGCTTTGATACAAATGGTATTGGGAGGTTTAGGGGTTTTTTAAATGGTTTTTTACTAATTTTCTCGTAATTTGTCTGAAGTTTATCTATTTTATTAGAAGGTTTAAAGCCAAACCAACAAAAAATACGACACGAAAATCGCCCTTTCAACAATTTTTTGTTATTTCTTAACAAAATAAAATAGAATTCCATGGCTTCTATCGACTGCGTCAAACGCATTAAAATTTAAAAATTGCAATCATTTGTTGAATTTATTATTATTAATTATTTTCCATAATAAATATAAATTATGTTTGTTCAAAAAAGATAAAATTTTGTATTGCTTTGTTTGCTCAATTTTTATCGCCTTTTCCCTGAATCAAAATACGCACATACATAAGCTTTTTCTGGTCAATTTATAGCTCCCTCCCCTCGGGGGCCTTCACGCAAGGAAAAGCCAACCAAATTGCAACATTCACAACGCCTTCTGTCATCTCATTCACTCAACGTTTATCTCCCACAAATCGGCAATCGTAAAGCCCGGCTTCAGCTGCTCGATGGCCATTCCCAATTCTTCCGAAAAAACAATTGGCCGCGGTTCGCCTCCCTTTACGGGTCCATCCGAGAAATAGGCCTTGATGAGAAGTAAATTGTGTGGGTTATTAAAAAGATTCGCACTGCGAATGCATCCACACGGAGTGCCTTTTCTTCGGGTTCCTTCTCTTCAGTTGTGGTCGGCACCGGCACAATGGACGGCTCGTCATGTTGGAAGAGAGCGACGTCCTGCTGACGGCTGTACTGCACTCCGAAGATGGGCGACGATTGACACGCGTTCAGCAGAGCTTGCACAGCTTTGCACGTGAATTCCAAACGCTCTTCCGGTTTGATTTGGAAGCCGAGGACGTACTCCCCACTCTTCAAAGAGTTTATAGTGAAAGACCAGCGCAAAACTCGCCAGCAGCGACGACTCCAACACCAACGCGTCTCCAAAACGCGAGTCACGGATGCGACAGCTCTTCAGTTGCAGGAACGGGATGGACACGTTGTACTGAACTTCTGTGATCAATTTCTTAGACTGAAATGCATTGCCCTGCGGGGGGTTCGCCCTCAACTGGATAAGTTTTGGTTGAATGAGAGAGGCTCGCGGTCGGGGACTTTCTTCCAGAAACAAATCCAACGAAACCGACCCCTTTCTCGACCACACCTGTGGGTTCAGCGCAGCGTACCACACGACCCGAATATTCGTAATTACCATCACGCCCAAATTGCCCTTTAAACTGATTAATTACCAATTCAAATTGAATTCCACCTGATCGTTACTCAAATTCCAAACTCCGTCAATAAGATTGGTCTGAGTTTCAAGCGGCAACAATTTCAGCTTTTCTTCTTCGTTCAATAACGCGGTGCGCATACGCATTTCGCGATACTTTGAAGGGAAAGCTTTTAAATAATTTTAATATTTTACACCAGTATGGACGTTTCGTAGGCTCGATGAACGCCAATGACAGTTGAGAACAGTTTGTTCTGTGATTTCTGATCAAAAATAAAACTGTTTATTTCTTACGTTTGATTGGCTCACGCTCGTCAAGACAATTTCGGATTTAGCGTCTGACAGCCCTTTGGCCCTAATGAACAGGGCCTCGGTCTTGCCACGGATTTTCTGGCAGAAAATGCGTAATGATAAGAAAGCAATAAAAACGACAAGGCTTTCAATAACTGCCCAGAGTTTCACTTGTTTTTAAGGCGACGAATTCTCGAACATTTAAATCACTAATTAAAGAACCGATTTGGCAATAGTGGTGCTAATGCCATTAATGGCATTGTAGCCGATGCTCATGTTTAGGCGTGGGGCAGAAATTGCGTGCTGAAGAGGAATGAGTTGGGCAGCGGGCACCTTCTGCTGATTTAGCAAACCCAAATCAAACGAAGGTTGGAGATTCGAAGAAGCCCGCGGTCCCCGTAATTGCCCTTGACGTCCTCCACATTGTCAATTCGCTCAATCTGAGCAAAAACTTAGCTCATTAATCACAGGTCGAATGAGCACAATTATTATATTTATTACAAGGAATTCGCCGGGAATTAATCGGAGTAATCTGGATGAATGTAAAACCATGGAATGTGTAACAACAACAAACGGTTGGTTCTACCGAGTTTCCAAGTCGTACAGAACATCGCGGTCCTGCCAATTTAAGTCCGAGGCGGCAGATTCCTTTTTCCGCATCCTTTTTCTATCTTTTTTAAGTTAGAAGGAATTTGAGTTTTATTAAAAAGAATTTAAGGAAAAATCAGGAGGGGGGGGGGGGGCTGGGCGTTTATAAATGCATTTTAAGCCCGCAACTTTTTGACTTTTTGAGGCTTATCATGAATTATGGGTTTGTTGCCCTACGGACCCCCAAGGCGCTGTGCACCAATTTGTAGTCGCGCCCTAAACTCTATTTTCGTGTGTTCGGATTGTTTTGTTCTCGCTAAGAAGAAACGATTCTGGCAAAATATTTGTAAGGAAGAATGTGTCCCAGTGCTTGGACGGTTAAAACGCCCTAAGGGCGGAGGCATAAAGCCTAAACATCGGGATTTTTGAATTTATTATTCATCCCTGGAAAGTGTTCCCATGGAAACCAAAGAAATTCATTCTCCATTGATTTTAAGGACTAAACCGTCAAAGAACAAGAAGTCTTCAAACCCTGTTGACATCAATTTTTCGGAATCACATTGAATCTATTGAAGATAATTGTTTTTTTCTCAATAAGTTTATCCGTGGGACCGACGAAATGTTAACAAACGATTGAATAGGTGGCACGTTTGTGATTCACGGAACAAAATAAACTCGGAAAATTGCCGGATTTAGTATTAAACGCGATGAAAATTCTTCCCAGACCCGTGTTTTTTCATTTCTAACGAATATTTGTCGAGCGTTTCTATGCATAAAATGCTTTAAGCAGCCGAAGTCGGTAACAAAATGCGCGATATATGAGCCTGAAATGGATTATTAGTTACAAACGGACGGTTTCATTATAGTCTTGGGGGGGGGGGGCCTCGCCTCAACGTTGCTCAATCGGATGCCTTCTCTGTTAATCCGCTTAATTTCCGCTTCCTGCAATGAGCGTAATAACGCTGTGGAGGCTAAATATCTGAGGGAAGGTGGCTGAAGCCACATTTGCTGAAGATAATTGCAACGATTTTGGGACGCTTCGTCGGTGCATCCGCCAAACACAAACAAACACCCGTCCTTAAAGCGAATTACCGTTAACTAATTGAAAATCCGGACGCTTGTGACTGACAGGGGTAATAGTAGCCGAGTGGAAAAACACCGGTTTGGCCAAGTTGTGTTTGATTCTGGTCCATTGAGTGGTGTCCATGTTGAACTGCCAGACATCGGCAAACAGCTGCTGGCTACGGCTTTGCTGCAATTCATTGTTACTTGTACTTGTGTTAAGTGCCCGGACTTAAATATCTTCGGATATCAGCTGAGAGAGCTCATCCAGTCCTATATCCGATTGATTGTATTTATTGCAATATATACGAACGTTTTGAGGCGGTGCTTCCGCATCTCGACACCCGCCAATTATATACACCAAATTGTCCTTCTGAACCAATGCATGACATTTTCGTCCGAGAGGAACACCGAATTCCGGGTCAGGACGCGTTCGAATCCTATCAAAACGATTAGTGCTGAGGTTGAAAGCAAGAATCTGTAAGAGTTATAATAATTAGCCAAGTATTTCCAGAAAAATAAACTTCGTCAAATTCGGCACAAAATTCGGGCGACCCGCCACCGAAAGTGTACAGCAGTTGGCCATGAACTGTAATTTCCAGCCGATACCGTCCAGTCTCGAAACCTTCTCTGTTCAGCGGAGTGCAAATCCATGCGGTTTGTTGCTCAAACGGCCGCTCAAACCGCCAAATGTCCATGTTGTAAATGTGCCCTGTGGTGCCACCGGCAACGTACAAAACATCCTTAAAAACAAAAATAAACATTTAATTGAAGAATTAAATAAACTAATTGTTAAAACGTCTCAACTCACATTCAATTTGCCACCATTTCTTTCCAATCTCTGACACATTGCGTGTCCATATCTACAAACAGAATAATACAAATGCAAATTTTCTAGAAAAAGCTCCCCTCCCCCCAAATTCTCCTCACATTCGAGGTGGCAATTGTTGAACCAGTTCATCATCCTGTTCGCCTTGCCGTAGATCCTGCGACGAATCTTGTCGTTGGCCAGAAGTTCGTTTCCGTTCTGACTTAAGGGGAGAAGAAGCCGGAGAAAAATTTGCTTTGTATTTTTTAAAATAATTTTGGTACCTGAATGTGCACACTTCCGCATGAATCCACTCGGACACGATGAAGTTCATTCGAAGCGGCCGCACCAAACGGAACACCGGTTCCTCCAAAAATGAAACATTCACTGGGCCTTGAGGAATTGGCCACTGAATAAGTATTTTACAAAATTATATCAACCATTTGGGTACCATCCCAAGACTAACGAAACATCGATTTTAGGGGGTGTACTTTTCTGTTTTATTGCGTTTCATAAAGAATTTTTGCAGAAGAAATCCTCTAAGAATCACCCCTCTCAACGGCCATGCTGGTCCTTCCTGATTGCTGGATGTGTTGTAAACGAAATGCACCACCCCCCCCCCCATTGCATTTAAATTCCTTCCCCCCCCCCGTTCCGTTTAGCTGTCTTTATGCAGATTAAAATTACATGCAAAAGAAGCTAACGAATCCGGCAAGTGGAGCGCCATTGAGCATTTTTGCCACAGTTGGGTAAGACGATTAAAACGCCACACATCCGTGCTGACAATGATTAAGTGGGAGAATCAATAAAATTTAAGTTTTAAGCTTTATACAATAATATTCCGAAAAAAATAATATTCTCACGACACGATGAGAAATGAAATTTGTTTCAAGTTTATTCACATCAATAAGCACATACTATGTGTTGTCCGGACAGTGAAAGGGATTGTATCCACCAATAATGTAGACGAAATCCGAATCTGCAAAGATCCGATGGCCGCTGCGAGGGATCGGACCTGGACACACACAAAAAAAAAATCAGAAATCTGATCAAAAATGCCAATGTGAATGGAGAGGTCTTAAAACGTTAATATGTCTCTAATTACTCTATTTCAATAAACTTAGTGCTCAACATCACAACATTAGTCCAACCATTTTCGAAAGTCTCATAATCAGAAGGCCCCCGATTTTGTATTTACTCACAACATTCGCAAAACTCAGGTCGACGGGAAGAACTTTTTGGTTGAGTGCAGCCGCGCACGGGCACAATTTCAAATGCACTCAAAATTCGCGGTTGGGAGCGCTTTTGTGACATCTAAGAAAATCCAATTGTGCCAAATAATTTGGTCAGTTTCATACATATTGCATCAATTAATACAAATGAATTGATTAGGCGAAAACGCTCAAAGTAATGACCTACGTTCAAAGGGAGAAAATTGTCGTTTACATGAACCAATTTTTTTCGTCGAATCATAAAACCATTCGACTCCTTGGCATTGTGTTTTTTTGATTTTGTTTTGCTAGCTTATTGAAATTTGAGTGTAAAATTACCATCTTTCTGATTTTTTGGTTCATTAACACAAATGGCTTTGTAAAAAATTTCCCGGGCCGACCTATTGGCACCGCCGACCCCCTCCCCCTCCCCCAGAAGTGAAGCAGAATTCTCAAAATCTGTATTCCTGACCAGTTTTAAACAAAAATGTTAGAAAATTCTAAAAAAATTTCCGCTGACGCTGTTGGACCCTACCAATTGTATATCAGAAATTTACCGCAAAGTGCGTTGATTATTTGGTAAATACTCAACTCGCTACTTTTTTCAAGCTTTTTTGCGCATAACTTTTTCAAAGTCAACCAAATCAAAGATTTTTGATATCATTCGAAAGCTTACAATTAGCAGAAGGGTTTATTTATGAGTGTTTGTTGTTGTTTTGCTTACATTTTACCTTCGATATTCGCTGCTGCTGTTTGTTATTGTTTCTGACGACGTGTTTGTTATACGAGTCAATAAGCCACCGATTGGTTACTCCGATCGTTTTGACTCGTCTCCTTCCTAATCCGTTATTCTCTTCTTCTGACTTGAATGACAAAAATGAAATTGAATATTATTTTCTTCCCTTACTCGGCTGTCACTTTCTTCTCCCTCAAATCTTCCCAATCCCAAAGATGCTTTTCTATTGTCGCCGGTTCTAAATCGTCCTTTCTTTCTGAAAAGGGCGACAAATGGAGGAAAGTTGGTCAGAAATCCCATAGAGTTGTTGATGTGTTCAATATGGCGAGGAATGGGAATAGGAGGATTAGCCTATTTGTTTGTGAGCTGGATTTGTTACCCGATCAGCTAACAAACAGCGCAATGTAACACGAAGGTGGGGGAGGGCGGTCCCGTGGTCGGGCCCATACGAATGTCAGTCCCCGCCTTAATCCATCTTCATAAACCCCTAGGATGAAACCTCGCGAGAAGAACAAAAAGACGAATATGAAACGATCAGACGAACTCTACACAATGAGAAGAGAGAGAGAGAGATTCAGAGGTGACAAAGAGAAGGAACGAATCGGAATGGAGTGTGGGACAGCTGCCACTGACTCGAAAAGGCAAAGGCCATTACGTCATGAATAAGTGCATCCCCCCCCCCACCAGAGGGAAGGAAATTGCGTGCGCAACACACATGAAGTAAATAAAGCTATATGTAGACTGTAGATGCACATAGATGTATTATGTATGTATGCTTAAAAATATTCCTATTGCGAGATTATGACTAGGGAAAACTCCATCCCATTTTTGAAGAATTGCGTTCTTTCCATACATTCTCAGCAGTTCATATGAAGAGGCTGTTAATGTGATGGAACAGGCTATTTGTTGCGCAGGGCGGGATGGATAAAGATAATTCTGGCTGGTCGTTAATCGAATAAAAACCCCGCGGGATGTGTGTGAATGTTAATTATTGAAAGGATTGTTCATGTGAACAAATGGACACCACGAGGGATATGAGGGGGGGGGGGGGGTAACAAAGGTGGGCGGGGGCCGCCTGTGCCCACACGAGAGGAGGTGCCCTTGTTGGGCGCGGCGCTTCACGCTTTCACTTGCCACGCCCGGGCTGAGAAGTAATTTGTGCCGATGCCATAAGGTTGAGGGGGTCTGGTCGCTGGCTCTTCGGAGGTGTGGGGAAAGCGGGCGCGTTTTATTTTGGAGCCAGTCAATTTACCTATCTCAAAAAATATAATTTTATTTTAAAGAAAAGGATAGGTAATGTAATAAAAAGGGTACACAAATAGAGACAGAAACGCAAAGGGTCCTTCCTCCTTTGAGCTTCTTACATTTGGTGATTAATCTTCCCATTTATGTCTAGGATTTTTCATTCGAAAACCGCTGGTCTCATCGATGTTTTTATTGAAACTTGGCGAACCCAAATTGAAATTCATTTGAGTTTTTAGCAGCTTTGCCTCTCCGTCCGATTCCTCTTTGCTGCCCAATTTGTTGCTCCTTTTTTGCACATTTCTGTCGTTATTGTTCAAATCCAGCTTCTGCACTCGCGTGCACTGCTCTCTGAACCGCTTGCACTCGTCCACCAAATCGTGCAGGTTTCGTTCTCCGCATATTTGTCGAATTCGCTTGTCGATGTTTCTTTTATTCAAATTTATATAAGTGCACATTTTTATTTACCGATATTCTTCTTGCTCCAGCAATTTGTCCACGTCTTCTAACTCAGAGTAACGCTCACACAATTCGGTTAGTGTCATGGATTTCATAACAGGAAGCTGAAGAGGAGTTCATAAGTGTTTCATTTTTTAAATCGAAATTCTAAATGATTTTTACCGAAAAAACCATCGCAATGAAGAAAAAATCGAGGATAAGCGAGGTCATTAACTCCTTCTTCTGAATAGGAAGTAAATTGAACGTCATAATTACGCACTTACGGAGTCCAACTCTCCACAAAGGTATCTCTCACAGGCCCTCTTCAACACCGGCAAATCACTGAGTTCTGCGTCGATCAAAAAGTCCACAAAATCCTCCACATACTCCAGATCGGTTAGAACAACTGTGTTGAAGTACCTCAAATGCTAACTTATTAACCATCGAATTGTGTGCATGCCCCCCCCCCTCCGTTAACTGATCCAGAACTCACTCACTCACATATTCGCTAATGCGTCGTGCACCTCCGTTTTGTTGGCCTCGTCGCATTCGAAGGAAGTCTCTTCGTCCTCGTCCTCCTCCTCTCCATCCTCTTCAGCTACTCCACTTCTTCCCCAATCCTCATCATCAATGCTTGTTCCACCATCCGCCGGCATTATCGAAATCTGAATTGTGCCAATTTGGGTATTTCCTAAACTTTGCAACAAATGCAAACTGTGATCAACGATGCCCTCCGCTCACAGCTGTCACAGCAGGCGATTAGCAGCTTTTTGAACATACCGGAGGGCCCAGATGGAACGGCACATGGAGGTGGATGGTTCGGCTGTTTGCATTGTCGACAATTGGGGGGTGGAAACGCAAGAACGCCATCCGCCGATGGAGATGACCCATTAGGTTCTTGGTCAACGTCGACGCTTTTTCGGGAATTATCTGCGATTGCTTCTTCCAGGTTCGTTTGTTGCCCTGCTGACGGGCTTCTTCCCCTCTCCTGCTCCATGACTCTGTTGAACACTCTCTCCAAGTCCAACTTTCTATGTCCTGCCACTAACGAGTGGCCATCCGATGCACTCCTTGCCCTATATCTTGGCCACATTTCCCTCGGCAAATTTCGTCAATTTTCCCACTCACTTTCTGTTTGATCGTTTCCCCCAAACTTTGCTGCCAATTCTGGCGCGGTAATTGGCGGTCAGAAAGGAATGGTAAGGCGTGGGAGATACGGCGTTTAGGTAACTGTCCGTTCGGAAGAAATGTGCGTCCATTTCGAGCATCAAAGAAAGCCGAATGGGCAGTCCAATTTTCTGACGGATATAATCCGTCAGGTGGGCCCGGTCTCTGAATGAAAGTTCGCACTCGTGCCCCCGAAACACCGACAAAGTGTCCACTAAAGCGATAAAATTGTGCAAATGCTTCAATTCTTCCGACCTTCTTCAAGCAACTTCTGCTGTTTCTCGTCCGGGTCGCGTCTCTCCCCGGCTATTCTTACCTTACAGCCAAAATTTAAATACAATTTTGGTTTTATTACTAAAATTCCAATACTTGCGCCTTTAGATTCACAGTGCTCATGGGACCGTCCAAGTAATACAACGAAATGGCCACGTAACCCTTCTTGATAACATCGTCGGTTTCCTCCCCTTCGTCTTCACGATATTTTGTCGTTTCATCTTCATCACTTTCTCCCTGTTTTTAATTGAGATACTAAGTCTCTCCAACTCTATAAGCAGATTAGGCTTATGAGATTCTGTACGTTATCTCAAACACTGAAAACTGAAGTTCGGTACCCAAATTGAAGGATGGATTATGCCCTAATATCATTCCGACTCCGACTCTTCGGGGCGGCCTGCTCGTGGACTGTCGGAGAAGGCATGTCGGCGGAATCGGGGACAAATCTTATCTCAAGGATTTAAAACGCATCAGCTAATCTACCGTCCGTTTCTCTAGAGGCCATCGGGTACTCCATGCCAGGGCTGTGTATCGTATCGTATCGTAATCGTAAATATCGTAATTTGGCCATATCGTGTATCGTAAAAAAAATCGTCGTATTTTCGTGTATCGTAAATATCGTATATCGTGTATCGTATTTTGAGGAGACGATATCAACAGCCCTGCCATGCCAACTCTTTTCTGCAATTTACCATCTCCGGTGTTCCGTACATTTTCATGGTCCATTGGAAGCTGATGTGTTCATGGACAGTGGAAAACTTTGGCGAAATGTGCAAGATGGTATTTTCTCCATTAGGCCCCAATTGGCGTGGGGACACACGCACAGGCCAAACATAGCGAAAGCCGATGATAATTGAGTCTAAAAAAGTGGGGACAGAGAGTAATGAATGATCAATTGGTACAAAGTGATCAGAGATAGCTTACCCTTTTGCTTTTGCGGTTTAACCGTTTTGGGGGAAATAAGCGGCACTTCTGCTGAACGGATCATTAAATATGAATAAAAACAATTAAGAATACGAAGCATTGCCATTCCTCGAGGGGCGGAAGAAGCGACAGAAAGTCTCCACCACCTGCTGACAACGATGGCGTGCAAAAGTCAAATTTGAGGCGGCGGTGGGATGAATGAATGGAATGGGAGAAGCGGGGGGGGGGGACTTTGGAATAATCGCTCGTCCAAATCCTTCAGACAAACAAAAAAAAATGTTAAGAAAAAGCAAATGACAGAGACTCGAATAATATCGTCAATTTTTGTTGTTTTCATCTTTTTTGGAAGGCCAAAGAAAGAGTGACACTATCGCTATAATTGTTAACAGTGCTTAGCTTAAGCCTTAAGCAGGCATAGGTTCACTAATCCAATCACTGATCATGCCCTGGGGGAAGGGAAGTCGATCGATATTTGCTTATTGGTCAGAAAAAGTGTTCGTCGTCTCAAATTTCAATGCAAGCAAAAAAGCATTGAATTCCATTCCGAGGAATGAAAAGCAAATAAATCGTAAAAAGTATTAAAAATTTGTGAATTTGGAAATGGGTTGGATGTTTGGTGGGTGTGACAAATAAATGAATGAATGCGAGGCTGGCGGTTTTTGTTTTGTATGCCTTTAAATTTCACGATGATTATGCAAAACCTCCGAAGATTAAGCAGTTAAAAATGCAAATCTTTTGTTAAAGTTATTGTTAGTTTTTATCTTAAAACACCGTTCATAAAGCCTTCAATCAAGGAAATGAAACAGGACAATTTTATTTTTACATAAAAGTTAAATATCCCTAAATAATGTTTAATTGTTGCTTTTCAGCTCTTTCTCAAAATTTCTTCCAATCTCGGCTCAAATCTCCCCGAATGACCCAAAAAGCTCTTTCGACGGAACGAGTGACCGATCGTCTGTCTACGGACTTCCCCCCCCCCAATCACCTCAAATCGGCGTCCCCCCCCCCAATCACCTCAAATCGGCGTCCCCCCCCCCCCCCCCAAATCACCTCAAATCGGCGTTCCCCCCCCCTCCTCACAAATAGAATTCATCGTTCTGTTTGCTCTCGCGGAATGTCTTCGCCTTCCGTCTCCCTTCCCCTCTCAACGGCCAATTCCCTTTTCTACAAACGTTTCGGCATTATCGGTGTGATCATTTCGCAGACAACGTAAGCAAATAAATGCCATCTGCCGAATGCGCCAATTTTCACAGGATGCCTCTGATGGTGCGAGCTTCCCGCGACCGGGACGTCGCTTTCATCATCACTGTGTATTATTCATTCATTCGATGATTCCCTTTCTAATCAGTTGTAGGGATGCCACTTTTAGGCTTGAAACCCCCAAAATAAATAGGGTTTTCTAGATCAGAATAGCCTCGTTAAAACGACGAAACGAAATTTCCGACTAAAAACATGTTTTTATTCGTGCATAACCCTTTTAAATAAAGCTGCAGAAAAAGTAAGCAAGAGCCTAAAAGTATCATCTCTATTAATCGCCTAATTAATTACTTCGCTGGAGCCTTTTAATTTTTTGCAGAAATGTGTTTTGCATGGATCTGATCAAATTGATTTTCTGTGCCGTTTTGCTCAGTGCGAAGGAATGGAGTTTTTTGAAGTGTGTCCAATCATTCATTTCATTTAATTACTCCCTAATTTGTTTTATGCTCAGATTTCTGAAAGCGGCCAAAATGACTGTTTTCGGCGACCCAATTGAAACGGCCAAAGTAAGAGACGAATATCCCCACAAATCTATTTTTAAAGATGGCCATTATTTTATTTTTCTTTATTTTAATGTAATTGTCGCAAAAATATTATTTTAGTTGTTTTTTTTGAATTAAATTTATTTATCGACTAATAAATTGAGGCAGGGTAATAAACCGCTGGTTAGATGAATTAAAATAAACCTGGGGTTTGTATCTCGTTAACCCGGGGGTTAAAGCCTAATCCGGGTTAAAGCTTAATCCGGGTTAAAGCTTAATCCGGGTTAAAGCTTAATCCAGGGTTGAGGCTTAACCCAAAGGGCCCCCTGCTAATCAATTATCACTTTAATCCTTCAAAAGGTGTGCCTTCCCTCCATTATTTACCTCATCCAGAACAATCTCTATTATATTGCACTGTCAAATTTGGAATCGACGACCTTTTTGGTTTGAGGGACTTTTGGGGGCATCGCTTCGAATTGATTTGGGCAAACCTTCTCAGGTTATCTATCAGCTAAAAATTCTGACTACGGCGCTGTTGCTCCACTTTTTTCTGAGTTAAACTTATGCATAAATAAAGCATTTAACGCTCGCTCCCCCAATTAAGAAAAAACGCTCTCTTCGGCACAATGGATGGCCTTAGTTATTTTGGTCGGTCATTTCCGTTCTCGCCGATTTCGTCCTTTCTTAGTTTTAGATGGTCGGTGTAAGCATTGTCCAGTCCCAGTACGATCCTCCGCCACCGCACACAAAAACGGAACAAAATCCGCTGGTCGGCTTCGTCGCTGTGACGGCCATGTGCTTCACCTCCTCTTTTGCCGGTGGGAATTGAATTAGGCAGCATGTCAGTCAGTTGATGATCTTGTCCCTTAAAGGCGTTTATCTCGAGTTGGTGCTGAAACAAAGTCAAGTAAACTTGCGGCACGCACTTTTGTGGGGGGTACCGAAAAAAATAGGTCAATGTCTGGATGCAGAACATTCGCATGGCATTATTTGGCATTATCATCAGTTTGGCATTGGTGTGGGCCAAAGACCGGGAACGCATTTACAAAGGTTTTAATCGCAGCCGGATGATCCTCTATTGCGAAGCATAATTTGGAACAGATGGAATATTCGTCGGCTACGATCCGATGGTCTGGCTGATGACCGTCAACAATTCGCTTGGCGGGTTACTGATTGCTGGTGAGTTGCGCGGCTAATGCTATTTACATTTTGATCAATTTTCAGTAGTGATCAAATACGCCGATAACATAATGGTAAGCTTTGCTAATCTTAATCTTCTCCTATGGCTGATCAGACACACCAATTCCCATTCAGAAGGCCTACGCTCAAGTCGGCCAGAAGCACTGATCACTTTTTCTAATCACTTTGCCTCAGGCAACCGCAATTTTGGGTGCAGCCTTCGGCTCCTGGTTGATCTTCAACTTCGTTCCAAATCGATTATTTGCCTTTGGAACTGCACTCGTGACACTTTCCGTGTACCTTTACAACGGATACCCGTCAAACCGAAATCAATCGGCCGATTCCAATTCGTATAGACAACTGCCCAATTTTCAGTCAGAAGACCGAAAGATATTGGATCAAAACAAAAAATAAACATTTTTAAAATTAAGAAATTTGAATTCCCTTTTCCGAAATTTAATATTATTTTAGTTTTCTATTTTACTTACGACAATTCAAAGCAATTTTTGCCGAAAATTGCAATACAATTGTTTATTAAATAGAATCCGGATTTGAGGACGCGTTCTATCCTTTTAATGTTAGTTTTGATCGTTAATTTTGTTTTTATAAATATTTTAATAATACGAAAATTAATTACAATAATGGAAGAAAAGGTAATGCAAATGACACATTTAAGCGACTATTTTTTTTTTTTGAAAAAACAAAAACTAACAAAAAAATATTGCAAATTCACATTTCAAAAGCGATTTGAGCAGAGAAGGTAATAATCAATCCATCCAATGATTGAAGTTCAATTTACATTTGTGCTGATAGTCTCGAAGAATTGCCTTGCGGAAATCCATCGCTCGATGGACGGCTCCAGAATGGACAAAAACCCGAATTTGCCGCTTTCGGAGTTACTATCATTGGACTTTGAATGAATCGCAACCTGAAAATGTTTTTGAAGTTTTATCCAGATTGGATGTACCTTTAAATAGCCGATCAAATATTGAAGACAGAATTCCGTTCTGATCTGTTCCACTCCGATCGGTGAATGGCGCAGTATGGCGATCAGAGTAGGGAGGAGGGAGTGTTTTTGTGGCTCAGAGTGAACAAAGTTTAGCGGGAGGGAAGTGCAAAGCATGGAGAGAATGGACCGTTGCCATCCGAACACACAGCAAAGCTGGCAAGACAAGTTGGAGCAGTTCATCAACCGAATGGAAATGTCTGAACATTTCACCTGATTTCGAACGTCCCCAGCAGCAAAATTGCCGATGGCGCGGATGCACTGCGCTAATAAAGTTCCCATTTGCTGTTGCTGCTGCTGAACACTATTTTCGTGTGCTTCCGTCCCTTTCATTGCAAATTGCAAAATCGAACGAAAAATGCACGTCATCCGAAGAGCCATTGTTTGTCCATTTTCAACACTCAAAAAGAACTGAACCAAAAGGAAAGGGACGGACGGAATCAGAAAGCTCTAAAAGTGATTGAGTAATGATCAGTGAGTGAGCGACCTGCAGCATCGTCTGATCCGTCTCCAATTTTTGTTCCGATGAGACTTCGGCAATTGCGTTGAATTGCCGCAAAAAACAAAAGGAAACAGTTGTGGTCATTTCACCGGAAGGAAAGCGTTCATTTTTTGATGGGGACGAAGGACTGCTCGAAGTAGAAGAACGGACGGGGTTGGACGAGAAGGGCTGAACGTCCGACGCATTTCCCCCGCTGCAGCCAAAGTGCTGTCGGAAATGTTGGTAACCGATGATTGAGAGACAGTACATCCAAAGAACGGCACATAATCGAAGTCTGAACGGACATGGAAAATTTAAGTAAATAAAAAAACTTCTAAGAAACGATGCTGTCGATTCTTGAGGGTTTTTGAAGCTTACCTAATCGGATTTTGTTGATGATAAATTGCTGTGGCCGATGAATCCGCACTGTCGTTCCTTGCCAATGCCTGTTGCTTCTGCCGCAAAGGCTCTTCAATCACCAATTCTTTCAGTCTCTTTTCGTCACTTTGTGTTCTTTTCTCCTCACAATGTTCAAGAAAAGATACGATGAAGGAAGTGATCACTTCGCAAGCGGATGGTCCTTCCCCGCTGAACAGCTCCAAATCTGGTGATCGACTAGATTTTTGAAGAAGTTCACCATATTCGAGTCGTTTTGCACAAATAGAAACAAATTCGAGCAGTGAGCACGAGCAGAGGAAGGCGAAGAGAGAGTTGGCACTGTCGGAGTCCATTCGACGAGCGATTCGGCCAAACTGCCAAATGATGAAAAGGGCCACAGAAAGGGCGAAGGACGACGAAGAAAGGGAAAGAAGGCCATTTGTTCTGCCGACCACAGCTTTGACCGTTCCAAAAGCCTACGATTAAAGTGAATAAAGGCTGTCAGAGAGTCTCGGTCTCGAGTAATACGAATTTATGTTTGGGTCTCGACTTAATAAAACAAAAACTCACTTTTATCGCGTTTTGTTGAAATAAGTCGCACAAATAAAGCGCAGTTTTTCCCAATAATGTCTGAAGAGCCGTTTTTGTGTCATCAAATTCAATCAAAATGCCAAAAAGTTTAAGAGACTTTGTAAGAATCCTGAATTGCCGCCACCGATCATTTAGGCAACAACGAATAAATGTCTACCTCATGCCCCACTCCGTATCGATCAATTTGGGGTTTCTTTGGCTGATCAGAATGTTCAACGCCAACAATTTTTCCAGCACATTGGATCGTAAAATCGTTTGTTGGAACATCGCTCTTTCCTGAAATTCATTAGCCATCTAATTTTCTCTTCTCCCTTAAATACCTTCGGATTTTGCGCACTCCGAAGAGCATTAATCAGTTCGGCAACTTTCCTCTGCAGTCCCACCAGTTGCTCCTCCTCCAATTGCGCGGCTTCCACGGACTCCTCCAATTTGTCGACTTTTGCCCGAAGGGCGTTCACCAATTTGTTATGCTGCTGCTGCTCCTGCACTTCTTTCTGTCCCATTTCCCTATGTCCGTTGGTCGCCGATTCGAATTCCCTTCAATTTTTGTTTTCTCTTTTTTCAATTTACGTTTAATGCTTTTACCGGAGAAACTTTTGGCGCATTTTCATTCGCTTTTTCTTCACTCCATTTACACTATTTTTCCCTTTGATCTCTTCGGTCATCAAAAGTTTCATGATTTCCTGATCAGAAATGAACAATTCTGCATTTTTTGCGATTATTTTGTCCATGGACACACTTCCGAGCGAACATTCATCCGTCGATTTGGTCATTACTTCAGTCAATTCGTCCGAATTCGTCATTTTCTCCAATTCGTTTTTCTGAATTATTTTACTTTTAATTTTACTCGCAAAAAGACTACTAGAAAGTCGAAGCTGAACATGGAGCTTTGCAAAATGGAGCCAAACTTTCTGTCAGCTTTGGCCAAATGCGCTTCCGACATAATATGGGACAGCAGCTGAAGGTCGTTGAAGAAAATGGCCTTAAATTGGCCAATTAAAATGTCTTTTGATTGCCCAACCGTCCAATCACCTTTGTTCCACACCGAAAACAGCTTTTGCTCGTTGTCATCGCTTGTGTCTGGGTAACTCCTTCCTCTCCCTGTCCGTGTTCAGCAGCAGTAACTCTTTCCAAATTGATCGGCCTCTGCTGAAGTGCCAAATCAGAGGGCATTTGGCTGAAATCGGCCAACGTTTGTGCCCAGTAGTGACTCGGCCTTGGCGATGACAGTTCAATTGCTCGTCTTCTGACCTGCTCTTTGCATTGCTCGTAGTTCTCCGTCCTTTTCTCATGCTAAGTTTCAATTTATTGTAAATTAAATTCAATGGTCGTCCTCAAAAAAGGTTTTGAACCTTTCTTTGGATTTTGTCCAGCAACTTTTGCTTGTCCGCCAATTCGCTTTCCTTCCTCTGGCAGACTTTTTGGCTGTGTTGGGCCAATTTGGCCCGATACTTTTCCATCGTTTTTACCCGATGTTTTTGTGCATAGAATTGGCGCTCTATTCCCTGGTTGGCTTGGGCCTTTAGACGTTTTGCACGTTGCTAATAAAATAACAAAAACTTTGTAAATTAAATCATTTTGGGCACCTCTTCCGCGTGCTTTCTCCTTTTTTCCGCTTCCTCCCGCTGTTGCCGATTGTCCTCGATTCGCTTTTGCCGTTCCTCCTCCGCCTTTAGAACGACCTTTTCGAAACGATTCCGTTCTCGAATTTGGGTGAATCGTTTTCCCAGCCGTTGATTGGCTGCCTCGAAGCTGTTTAGCAAGTTGGTCTCGATTATCTAAACAGCAGGTAAGATAAAAGTGAGTGTTTTGTTGTTATGGGGGGGGCTTTGACCTTCATCTCATCTTCTTGAGCCTTTAGAACAATTTCTTGAAGACTTTTCTGTCGCTTTTCTTCCGCCTTTTGAATACGCTCCTTCACAATTTCCAAGTGGGCCATTTTCTTCTGTTGGATCTGCTCTCTTTTCGTCCTAACCTCGCCAACTCTTCGATGGAGAAGATTAAGCCGTTGAGCCTTTTCCTGCTTAAGCAGCCTTCGCAACTCTTCCGCCCTGCGCAATTTGCTTTCCGACGAATGGTCGATGTCTTCGACCCTTCTGAAATTTTGGTTGCCATCTAAATTCGACAGCATTTAACCTCCGTTTTGTCGGTGAAAGGAGTTTTGCACGGAGCTGTGCCAATTCTCCCGGGTTTCTAAAATGGCTGCTTCCCTCAGCCCCATTAATTGGTCCAACTCTTCCGTTGTTGTACTCATTCTGCCCCTTTCTAGCAACCGTTCCATCATCTTTTTTCAAATTATCTTTGTCCACCAACTCATCAACAAAATGTGGCAAATTTTCTTCCTGAATTAAACAATTAAATTGTCAGACGCATTGGCGCTTAACCTCCTCTTCGATCTCCTTTTTCAAGCTTTCCTCCTCCTGGGCCAGGCTCTCCTCCTCCTCCGTCATCGCTCTCCACTCACAATCATCACTAAGCCGATCGATCAGTGTCTTCAGGCACCCGACAATTTGGCCATCTTTTTCCAGATCCTTCCTCTCTTCCTCCGCTAGTATAATTTGATTCAAATCAGTCGAAGACTTTGTTTTTGCCGGTTCCCCCGCTGTCCCTTTGCCCTTGGACTGTGCTTCGCGGTTTTCTGTTCGTTTTCTCGCATTAAACTTCTCCAAAAGAGTTTTTTTGTGTTTCTCAAACAGAAGTTGTCGACTGTAAGCCATTTTGGCCATTGAAGCCTTCAAAACAAAGAATAAAAAATGCGCAAGTCTCAGAAAGACTTTTGGACCTTTGTCTGTGGCAAATCCATCGCACTTTTCGGCGCCTTTCTCTGTTTTCCAACCGGCAAAAATGGGCAAATATTCACTTCATTCTGTTGGTTTTTTCCGCTGCGCCCCGCCCCCTTCTTCCGTTGCACCAATTGCCATTCTCCAATAGGGAGGGATCAAAAGATATTCATTATAATAAAATTGATTTATATTTGATTAATTATATGTAAGTACCACTTTCTTCCTTTTTCTCCTTTTGATTTGCTCGACAATCCTCATCAAATTTAGTTTGGCTTAAAGAATGCTAATTAGGTAGAATGTTTTTTGTTTTTGTCTTCTACCATTCCACTTCCTTTACGTTTCTCGCTTGAGGCGCCAAATTGTTCTTTGAGATCGATCCACGGATCTCCCAAGCAACTGGTGCCATTGGCCTTCTAAATTGAAATTTTAGCTCCAAGTTATATTTTCACTGACAAAAGCAACAAATACGAACTTCTCGGAATTCTCCCAATTTTGCTCAATTTTTATTGTATCGATTAAACTGAGAAAGTCCCGAATGCCATTTTTCAGAAACATAATGGCTTCCTGAAATGATCAAATTTAAATTTACTTGGAAAAATAATTTTAAAATATCGAACCTCACAACCTAAAAAATTCTGTTGTTTTCGGCAAATTTCGTACATAGAATCCACAGATGCTTTCAATGTGTCGATGCAGTGACTCCACTCTCGAGCTTCCCGAATCTTATCCGATATGGACATTGAATTGTGCAAATTTGACGATTTGTATCATTCCATCATATATTTGCCTGGGGCAATTAAATTATTTGCGCCTAAAGATTTAAATGCCCGCTTTTTTGGCGTTTTGATAGAAAAAGTCGTGTCGTTATTCAAAAATAGAATCTTCAAATAGCATGAATTATTGTGCCTGCCCTTTCATTGTAATTTTTTGAAGATTGAGGCGAAATAGAATTTTGAAAATTTAGAATTTTTCGAATTTGAGTCAGAGGTTCGAAATGAAGGTCAATTCGAATTCTCCCCGATTGCGTGTGCTTTTTAAAGTATGCTTCAATTTTATCGCACAGGATGGATCAACAAGAAAAAAGCAAATTTCCTATGATTCCGACAAACCTTTGTGATAATTATGATGAAAAGTCTTCTTCTGCGGTCCCGAACTGCTCCGACAACGAGGGCATGCATCTTGTTATAAAAGCGGCTGATTTTGCGGCTCGAAGGCATCGTTTCCAAAAAAGAAAGGACGAGCGGACGCCTTACATTAATCATCCAATCGGAGTTGCCTTTTTGTTGGCTAGGTGATGATCACTATTAAATCACTTAAATTGCGGACTAAGTCGACAATGAAAGACCGCTTCTTCCAGTCTTGCCAAGGTGTATGACCCTGCTACATTGGCTGCGGCATATTTACATGATTTGGTGGAGGATACCAAGACCACATTTGAGGAGTTGGATCAGGAGTTTGGGCGGGAGGTAGCGGACATTGTGAGGGAGTGCACCGACGATACGTCTTTACCAAGAGATGTTCGGAAGAAAATGCAGGTGGAGAAGGCGGCCGGGTCCTCTTACAAGGTGAAAGATCAAAAGGAAACCGACTTGGGAAAACGGATTTTAGTGATGATTAAGGCGAAGTTGGTCAAGTTAGCGGACAAATTATACAATCTGAGAGATTTACAACGGGCACTGCCTATTGGGTGGAGCAAGACGAAGGCGAAGGAGCATACCAAATGGGCCAAGGATGTGGTTGCACAGCTCAAGGGCACCAATGATGTATTGGAGACGGCATTGGACGATGTGATAAATCAGTTACTCGACAAAAAGTGATTCGACTGCTGTTGTATGTGTTACGGAAATTAGGGAAATCGGTAAATTCTGGAATTTGCAAAGCGGTAAAATTTGGAATTTCCCGTAACATGTGCATGGGTATTTAGCAGTTAATAAAAAGGTTGTGATCAAAATGTTTGAGCCACATTAAAAGTTGACAGTGCCATTGTAGCTTTTTCCACAAACTTGGTTGTTTCATTTGAGCATTAAATAAATTTAAAATGTTATACTTTTTTTATGTATTATGTAGTTGAGTTTTAAACTAATATTTTTTTGTTTTTTCATCTAAATTGGTGGTTGTGTATGTTGTCAAACGAAACAAAGGTGAAATGTATCGGATCTGTCCCTATTTTCCTGATTTTCCTGTTGAACCTGCCAATGTTATCTATCATTTGCCATGTTATCACGGAACGTCAAAAACTACGGGCGCCCCAATTAACGCGTCGGAAGAATTTGAGTTGCTCGATGGACAACAAACGAACGGAGGAAAAACGGAGGCCCAAATGCATCAAAAAGATAGAACATTCAACTCAAATGTTCCGCATGCGATTGATAATGAACTCGCCCTCCGATTGCACAAATTGTCTTCACGCTTAGACAAATTTATCAGCACACTTGGGGAAACGTCAACTCAGAAACAGAAAAAAGGTAATGCGTTTTGAAATTAGCTAGGATGGCTAAGATGATAAAGATTATTACTACACGCTGAAAATATTTGCTTCATTAAGCTACGAAGACAAACACTGGGAATGTGCAGAAGGAAGGGGCGCAAATTGCTAAAACTCTCGGCAAAGCACGAAAGAATTAGAAGAGTAATTCGATTAGGAGCATAAATTGTTGTTGCATTTGTTTTTGTTAGATCTCTTCCGAAAGTATTGCAGAATTTGTCAATGTGACTTTTACAGTTCATTTAGCTGTTTCTTACCTCACCACGAAAGTCATGTATTTGAGAAAAGTTGATCTGATTACACTTAATGTTTAGAGCTTTAGTTAATCAAACGACAATGAACGAAAACGCGCAACAAATCGCTGGGGAGGAAATGCATGGGATGGAACAAGGTTCAAGTCGTGCCACAGAAAGCCGAGAGACGTACGAAGAGTGAGTTGTTGATTCCATTCGAGTGCAGCGGCATGCTATTGCTAGGCACGGAAACTTAAATTGAGAATTGCTTTTTTAAAGTAAAATGTCAATTCTGTAAGTTGAAAGTAAATATTCGCTCATAAAACCGTTTGTAGATTTTTCTACTCATTGTAAAAACTGATTGGGGCATCTTTGTGCCCAAACAATGGCAATTTTGTTCAGAAATGTGGCAAAGTTGGGCAAATTGCTGGCCGAGGGGCACAAGCTGATGTTGGCGCAGTCATTCGAAGAGGCGTCCACGGTGCTTTGTGATGCGGTCGAATTATCGTATAGACTTTTTCTTTTTTTTCGATGCTTTTAATCGATGTTAAGTTCAAAATTCTTTGGTGATTTTGCCGCTCAGTCTTTCTTGCCACATTTCAATTACGGCAAGGCGCTCGTTGAGGTGGGCGAGTGGAAAATTAAAATTCAAAATAATGCGATTTTGTTAATCATTTCCCCTGCAAAGATTGTCCGTCTCGAGGCATTGCCAATCAAAGTTCCGTTGGGGAAAATTGACGAGAGCGACGATGAAAATGAAGAAGAAAATGCGGAGGATAAGGGCGGCCTGAATCAAAATGGAGAAGACGTGGACAGTGCTGCAAAAGACAAAGTTTTTCTGACGGAAAAAAAAAGTATCGAGGAATTAAATGCGCATTTTACAATGTTTTTACCCTTTGAGTGGCCGCTAGCGATGGTGATCAAGCAGCTAAAAAGAACGTTGAGCAATTGCTGTCTTCTGAAGTAATTTTGGAGGTGGTAGAGGAGGAAGAGGACGAGGACGATGTCCAAATCGCTTGGGAAAACCTCGAAGTGGCACGGAAAATTTGCGATAAGTGCGACAATTGGGCGAGGTTTCAATCTTTCAGCAAACTTTCAGACAAACGGGCGACGACATGGATTTGTGGAAGGAGCGAAAGGCAGATGTGCTGGTGGCGCTGGGCGATTGCATGACGGTCGCGGAGAACTTCCCCTCCGCATTGGAAGAGTTCACGGAGGCGTTGAACATTCGAAAGGTTTTTTTTTTCATTTATTTGTGTTCCATAACAATATATTTCTTAACTTTTTGCTTTGTTAGCAATTGTTTGGGGATGCCGACCGTCGCATTGCCGAAGTGCATTTTTGGATTGGACGCACTCACAAACTGATGAATGATTTTAAAACCGCGGCAGACCATTTTGAAAGTGCCAAAAAAGTGCTCGAGCTGCTCATTGCGGTCAAGGAAAGGGAGGTGAAAGAGAAGGGGGAGGAGGCGTGCGTGAATTTGTGTCGGGAATTGGAGGAGCTGAAAGATGCAGCTAAGGGAGTGGATGAGAACGTCCAAGGTGCGTGCGGAGTTGTGGATTCTTTCCTTCCTTTGAAGCATTTGGATAATACCCGAGGCGATCCCCCACAATAAACAAACAAATTCAGACGCCGTCAGTTCCATTGAGGAGCAAATTGAACGCGAAAAGGCCATGAAAGCAATTCTGCAGCCTTTTTTAATGAAAGCGTTGGGTGCCAATGGAAACACTGCGGAGGCGAATGACATTACCGGCATGGTGAAGAGAAAAGCGGTGAAACGACCTTTGGGACAGTCTGAGGCTGCGGAGGCCGACCATTTCATGTAATTCCATTTATTTTATTATATTTATTTATTTTTAAAAAATGTTTATTTTGAAGTGAAGACAAAGATCTCCAGCAGGACGTGAAGATGTCTAAAACGGAGACAGACAACGAAAACGGAGAAGAAAATGTCGTCGAAGGAATGGGTGAAATGAGTGAAGGCCAACGATGCTCGACGATGGATGGTGCGGGGCATTGAAATTTATTGGCGGGGAGGTGAATTGTCGTTGCATCCGAATGTTTTTGTTCTCTTCCAGCAATTGCCTTATCAGGGGTATTTATTTGTCAAACACCAAACGCATTCTTTCCTTTGTTCCGCTCTATGATCTGATATCAATGTTTTGTTTTGATCTGATAACACCTGTTCCCGTTCTGATCTTGACGCTTTTTTTTTATTTTATTAAATTACAAATTACTTGGAGATATTACTAGTTGAATTCTGCATGCGAAGGCGGGCTTAATGGGGGGTTAATAAAGTTCTGATATTAAAGCTTTATGTGCTTGGTTTGATTGTTATGCGAAGTCGTCGTATTGGTCGATGTTTGAGAATGCGTCCTCCTCTTCAGCTTCGGCCTCAAAACCAATGGCACTCATTTCCTTATTGGCTTCTATTGGTATTCCGCTCTCGTCGGGCAAATAGGATGAAGTGAAGTCATCGGAATCGTCCTGAAGGGGAGGGACGGCCATGTGTGTACTGTACCCAAAGTACGGTAGGAATGTTCGAGACTTCGACTAGCTAAGAGCGCAACTACGATCCAAAAACCTTTCTCAACTCGGGTTGAAACTCTCGAACATGCCAAAAAGCAGTACCATTCCGGCAGTGGACTTCTTCCACTCGACAATGTGCCGAATCACATATTCCAACACCTGTTTGGAATACACCTTTTTCTCCTGCTGATCACTGCGCAAGAGAGTCTTGTTGATGTCCAGAATTTCCCCCGCTTCTCGAATATACAGATCCAATTCATTTTCGGCACCTTAAAACGAGAATCTGTGGGAAGGAAGTGATTGGACGTTCACACATCGGTTGGTGAGTTGTGCCAGCTGAATTTCGTGGGTGGCGAATGCGTCGTCCAAATCGAACAGTTCCAACTGCGGAGGGGCCAACTCCCGGAATTCCGGCGCAAATACCTAACGTAAACGACGAAAGTAAAGACTTTCGTCAACCAAAACGTACGGCTGGCTGGAAGGGGGGCATCGGCACTTGGAAAGCCGGAGTAACCAAAGTCAGAGGCTCATGCTTCAATCCAATTTTGTCGTACAGACTTTGGGAAAATTATGTAATTAGCATTTGTCTCAATAAATACAGTGTCTTTGGCTGTCCTACCGAATTGCCTCAGGCCAATGCTCCAGGCTAACTGAGCACAGAGAGTTGTCGAACAATTTGGTGAAGTCCCCCGTAAATGTTTGCTCTATTTCGCTTTCCTGCAGGCACATTTTCAACTGACCTTTTTAGGGGAACACCAAATTCTAAACGATTTGTTACCAAATGTTACCCGAAAGTCGCAAATTGTCCGGAATTGTGTGGAAATCCGCAATGTCTGGTTCAGCAGCGTCGATTTGATTTAACTCGAAGCCATCCGAAAGAAATTTGATGATCACATCCTTAAAAAGGACACTTTTTTACTTTTATTGTTTAATAAGATTATACAAAAATTTTCGCATTGTCTTCTTTGGCGAAGAAATCATCAGTGAACATTTGAACAGAACCTGTGAAGTAAAGAATCAAAATATAATTTATTCATTTGCGTATTATAGTAATTTACCAACAACGGCCAGCTTTCCCGAACCATTTTCCTTAAAATTAACAAATTTAACTTTTCAAATAATTATATCGAATACTTTTCGCATTGTATGGAATGCACAAATTGGTCGTGAAATCGGATAACACACAGTACCGGTGGACAGCACACAAACGGAACGTCGATCGACGTTTAAAGTGCAGCCAAAGGGAAACACGAAGGTCAGAGCCGAACTGATCGGGGAGTGGGAATAAATGGGTATGGGTTATGATGGCCAGGGAGTGAATGGGTATGGGTTATGATGGCCAGGGAGTGAATGGGTATGGGTTATGATGGCCAGGGAGTGAATGGGTATGGGTTATGATGGCCAGGGAGTGAATGGGTATGGGTAATTATGGCCAGGGAGTGAATGGGTATGGGTAATGATGGCCAGGGAGTGAATGGGTATGGGTAATGATGGCCAGGGAGTGAATGGGTATGGGTTATGATGGCCAGGGAGTGAATGGGTATGGGTTATGATGGCCAGGGAGTGAATGGGTATGGGTTATGATGGCCAGGGAGTGAATGGGTATGGGTTATGATGGCCAGGGAGTGAATGGGTATGGGTTATGATGGCCAGGGAGTGAATGGGTATGGGTTATGATGGCCAGGGAGTGAATGGGTATGGGTTATGATGGCCAGGGAGTGAATGGGTATGGGTTATGATGGCCAGGGAGTGAATGGGTATGGGTAATTATGGCCAGGGAGTGAATGGGTATGGGTAATGATGGCCAGGGAGTGAATGGGTATGGGTAATGATGGCCAGTGAGTGAATGGGTATGGGTTATGATGGCAAGGGAGTGAATGGGTATGGGTAATTATGGCCAGTGAGTGAATGGGTATGGGTTATGATGGCAAGGGAGTGAATGGGTATGGGTAATTATGGCCAGTGAGTGAATGGGTATGGGTAATTATGGCCAGGGAGTGAATGGGTATGGGTAATTATGGCCAGTGAGTGAATGGGTATGGGTAATGATGGCCAGTGAGCGAATGGGTATGGGTTATGATGGCAAGGGAGTGAATGGGTATGGGTAATTATGGCCAGTGAGTGAATGGGTATGGGTAATTATGGCCAGTGAGTGAATGGGTATGGGTTATGATGGCAAGGGAGTGAATGGGTATGGGTAATTATGGCCAGTGAGTGAATGGGTATGGGTAATGATGGCCAGTGAGTGAATGGGTATGGGTAATTATGGCCAGTGAGTGAATGGGTATGGGTAATGATGGCCAGTGAGTGAATGGGTATGGGTTATGATGGCCAGGGAGTGAATGGGTATGGGTAATGATGGCCAGGGAGTGAATGGGTATG
This sequence comes from Globodera rostochiensis, assembly GCA_018350325.1. Taxonomy (NCBI): domain Eukaryota; kingdom Metazoa; phylum Nematoda; class Chromadorea; order Rhabditida; family Heteroderidae; genus Globodera; species Globodera rostochiensis. The sequence continues at coordinate 1,948,166 of JAEVLN010000008.1, read as the reverse complement.
GGTTATGATGGCCAGGGAGTGAATGGGTATGGGTTATGATGGCCAGGGAGTGAATGGGTATGGGTTATGATGGCCAGGGAGTGAATGGGTATGGGTTATGATGGCCAGGGAGTGAATGGGTATGGGTTATGATGGCCAGGGAGTGAATGGGTATGGGTTATGATGGCCAGGGAGTGAATGGGTATGGGTTATGATGGCCAGGGAGTGAATGGGTATGGGTAATTATGGCCAGGGAGTGAATGGGTATGGGTAATTATGGCCAGGGAGTGAATGGGTATGGGTTATGATGGCAAGGGAGTGAATGGGTATGGGTAATGATGGCCAGTGAGTGAATGGGTATGGGTAATGATGGCCAGTGAGTGAATGGGTATGGGTTATGATGGCCAGGGAGTGAATGGGTATGGGTTATGATGGCCAGGGAGTGAATGGGTATGGGTAATGATGGCCAGTGAGTGAATGGGTATGGGTAATTATGGCCAGTGAGTGAATGGGTATGGGTAATGATGGCCAGTGAGTGAATGGGTATGGGTTATGATGGCAAGGGAGTGAATGGGTATGGGTAATTATGGCCAGTGAGTGAATGGGTATAGGTAATTATGGCCAGTGAGTGAATGGGTATGGGTAATGATGGCCAGTGAGTGAATGGGTATGGGTTATGATGGCCAGGGAGTGAATGGGTATGGGTTATGATGGCCAGGGAGTGAATGGGTATGGGTAATTATGGCCAGTGAGTGAATGGGTATGGGTAATGATGGCCAGTGAGTGAATGGGTATGGGTTATGATGGCCAGGGAGTGAATGGGTATGGGTTATGATGGCCAGGGAGTGAATGGGTATGGGTTATGATGGCCAGGGAGTGAATGGGTATGGGTTATGATGGCCAGGGAGTGAATGGGTATGGGTTATGATGGCCAGGGAGTGAATGGGTATGGGTAATTATGGCCAGGGAGTGAATGGGTATGGGTTATGATGGCCAGGGAGTGAATGGGTATGGGTTATGATGGCAAGGGAGTGAATGGGTATGGGTAATGATGGCCAGGGAGTGAATGGGTATGGGTAATGATGGCCAGTGAGTGAATGGGTATGGGTTATGATGGCCAGGGAGTGAATGGGTATGGGTTATGATGGCCAGGGAGTGAATGGGTATGGGTAATGATGGCCAGTGAGTGAATGGGTATGGGTAATTATGGCCAGTGAGTGAATGGGTATGGGTAATGATGGCCAGTGAGTGAATGGGTATGGGTAATTATGGCCAGTGAGTGAATGGGTATGGGTAATGATGGCCAGTGAGTGAATGGGTATGGGTTATGATGGCCAGGGAGTGAATGGGTATGGGTAATTATGGCCAGGGAGTGAATGGGTATGGGTTATGATGGCCAGGGAGTGAATGGGTATGGGTTATGATGGCCAGGGAGTGAATGGGTATGGGTTATGATGGCCAGGGAGTGAATGGGTATGGGTAATTATGGCCAGGGAGTGAATGGGTATGGGTAATGATGGCCAGGGAGTGAATGGGTATGGGTTATGATGGCCAGGGAGTGAATGGGTATGGGTTATGATGGCCAGGGAGTGAATGGGTATGGGTTATGATGGCCAGGGAGTGAATGGGTATGGGTAATTATGGCCAGGGAGTGAATGGGTATGGGTAATGATGGCCAGGGAGTGAATGGGTATGGGTAATGATGGCCAGTGAGTGAATGGGTATGGGTTATGATGGCAAGGGAGTGAATGGGTATGGGTAATTATGGCCAGTGAGTGAATGGGTATGGGTTATGATGGCAAGGGAGTGAATGGGTATGGGTAATTATGGCCAGTGAGTGAATGGGTATGGGTAATGATGGCCAGTGAGTGAATGGGTATGGGTTATGATGGCAAGGGAGTGAATGGGTATGGGTAATTATGGCCAGTGAGTGAATGGGTATGGGTAATTATGGCCAGTGAGTGAATGGGTATGGGTAATGATGGCCAGTGAGTGAATGGGTATGGGTAATTATGGCCAGTGAGTGAATGGGTATGGGTAATGATGGCCAGTGAGTGAATGGGTATGGGTTATGATGGCCAGGGAGTGAATGGGTATGGGTTATGATGGCCAGGGAGTGAATGGGTATGGGTTATGATGGCCAGGGAGTGAATGGGTATGGGTTATGATGGCCAGGGAGTGAATGGGTATGGGTTATGATGGCCAGGGAGTGAATGGGTATGGGTAATTATGGCCAGGGAGTGAATGGGTATGGGTAATGATGGCCAGGGAGTGAATGGGTATGGGTAATGATGGCCAGTGAGTGAATGGGTATGGGTTATGATGGCAAGGGAGTGAATGGGTATGGGTAATTATGGCCAGTGAGTGAATGGGTATGGGTAATTATGGCCAGTGAGTGAATGGGTATGGGTAATGATGGCCAGGGAGTGAATGGGTATGGGTAATGATGGCCAGTGAGTGAATGGGTATGGGTAATGATGGCCAGGGAGTGAATGGGTATGGGTAATTATGGCCAGTGAGTGAATGGGTATGGGTAATGATGGCCAGGGAGTGAATGGGTATGGGTAATTATGGCCAGTGAGTGAATGGGTATGGGTAATGATGGCCAGTGAGTGAATGGGTATGGGTTATGATGGCAAGGGAGTGAATGGGTATGGGTAATTATGGCCAGTGAGTGAATGGGTATGGGTAATTATGGCCAGTGAGTGAATGGGTATGGGTAATGATGGCCAGTGAGTGAATGGGTATGGGTAATTATGGCCAGTGAGTGAATGGGTATGGGTAATGATGGCCAGTGAGTGAATGGGTATGGGTTATGATGGCCAGGGAGTGAATGGGTATGGGTTATGATGGCAAGGGAGTGAATGGGTATGGGTAATTATGGCCAGGGAGTGAATGGGTATGGGTAATGATGGCCAGGGAGTGAATGGGTATGGGTAATGATGGCCAGTGAGTGAATGGGTATGGGTTATGATGGCAAGGGAGTGAATGGGTATGGGTAATTATGGCCAGTGAGTGAATGGGTATGGGTAATTATGGCCAGTGAGTGAATGGGTATGGGTAATGATGGCCAGTGAGTGAATGGGTATGGGTAATTATGGCCAGTGAGTGAATGGGTATGGGTAATGATGGCCAGTGAGTGAATGGGTATGGGTAATGATGGCCAGTGAGTGAATGGGTATGGGTAATTATGGCCAGTGAGTGAATGGGTATGGGTAATTATGGCCATGGGCGCGCTAACCGGATGTTCGCTTCTTCTTCGTCGTCGCCGTCTTCTCGAAGCATTTGCCTAAGTGTGCCTCTCTTCTGCGACTTCGGCTGCTTTGGGCCCTTCAACGACTCTTTCTTGACGACTTCGGCCTCTCTTTCCGTGAAGGACTTTTGGACACCCGCAACCGAAGGAATTGCCCGGTTGACCACTCCGTTGGGGACCAAAGCCTCTTTCGGGTCGAAGTATTTGTGGAACATCGTCCGAATGACACAATCTGACAGTTTAAATAAATACTGTAAATGTAAACAAACTTCGCTATTTACCCGAATTGAACACAATGCCAAACTCTTCCAACAGAAAATTCGTATTGGTTCCGTTGCGCTGTTCACCGCCTTCGCCACACATTACAAGTAATGAGCCGCCCGAATGCACAAATTTGCGTACTAAAGCAAACTAAAAATTGCTGATTTAAATTAATTGTTCATGTAAAAGCGCACTTCGTCCTCCGTGAATTTTGCCCGAGGGCATGGTAACACAAAAATACGGCATTTTTCAAAGGCGGCTTCTACGAGCTCATCTCCGCTGTGACTGACGGATTAATTTTATCCCACGATTCACACTTTCCGTTCAACTCACATTTCAACCCTCCAACTGTTTCGAAGGTGTTTTTGCAATTGGCGGAAACCGGCGAAGAGAGTGAATTCTTCGTTTTTGCACTGATCGAAAGTAATCAAATTGGACGAGGTAAAGGAGGCCAAGGATGAGTCACCACGCGCCGAGACAGGCATTTTGGAGTCAAATTGGAGTCAAATTGGCATTTTGGGGAGGAAGTATGGTAATTGAAGCAGCAGAATAGGAAAGAATGGGTTAAAGTGTGTGGAGTTAGTTGCTATGGTAATGGACAAATAAAACCTTTTGAACCCAAACTTTAGTGTTAAAACTATGCCGAAAATAAATAATTTTTCTCTTTAAAAAACGATATTTAATTTGCACTTAAACTTAAGTGAGAGCTTTTTGCATCAGATTAATTGAATTATATAATTTTATTCATTTACAAAGCTCAAAACCAATCGAATATATAATAATTCCCGACCTTTCAAAAATCATTGTTTTCACTGCGCCCTTATTAACAAGAAACCAGACCAGAATCAATTTATTTTTGATAATAAGTTTCCCCCGAGGCATTCGGAATTTTAATCAATTTGACAAAAGGCGTTACGTAACGACAATAACTTTGCGGAGGCGGAGAGAGCGCGGAACAGTCGATGATCTCGAACACCTCCGATTGTACCCCAATCAGTTCTGATCGGATCCCATTCCCCCATCCTTCCTCCACTTCCCCATCCCGAATCGGGGGAGCCTTTCCCCACATTATTTAACCCCTCCCCTCACTAAAAACATCATCATGGAAGGAGGGCGGCAATTTTTGCCCCTAATTGATTCAACTTTGTCGTCCAACTGTCCGATAGCGGTTGAGACGACATTTTGCCCCTAATTGATTCAACTTTGTCGTCCAACTGTCCGATTGGCGGTTAAGACGACAATCTTTGCCCCTAATTGATTCAACTTTGTCGTCCAACTGTCCGATTGGCGGTTAAGACGACAATCTTTGCCCCTAATTGATTCAACTTTGTCGTCCAACCGTCCGATTAGCGGTTAAGACGACAATCTTTGCCCCTAATTGATTCAACTTTGTCGTCCAACTGTCCGATTGGCGGTTAAGACGACAATCTTTGCCCCTAATTGATTCAACTTTGTCGTCCAACTGTCCGATTAGCGGTTAAGACGACAATCTTTGCCCCTAATTGATTCAACTTTGTCGTCCAACCGTCCGATTAGCGGTTAAGACGACAATCTTTGCCCCTAATTGATTCAACTTTGTCGTCCAACCGTCCGATTAGCGGTTAAGACGACAATCTTTGCCCCTAATTGATTCAACTTTGTCGTCCAACCGTCCGATTAGCGGTTAAGACGACAATCTTTGCCCCTAATTGATTCAACTTTGTCGTCCAACCGTCCGATTAGCGGTTAAGACTCGATTAGTTGATGGATAAACGATGGAATGGGGAAGACTCGTTTTGGTGGCCACGGCGGTGCCTTTTCGTGCGAATTCCCGACCGTATTTTGCCTCGGAGTTGAATTTATCTTTTTATTTATAATAAATTTGTTCATACAAAGCATAAATTAACACAACCATCGAAAAGATGCATAAACATGCAGACCATCTGACTGTTTGAGTGATAATTATGAGAATAAACACATTTTGAAAATGATGAGACATTTAAACAAAAGGAATTTAGAAAAATATTACCACGCAGTTTTTTATGAATTATGCGAAAAACATTTCAAAATTAATAAAATGCGCAAAAATTAAAAACTGAAGTGGGCACATTATGCCAATTAACCGCAGAAATTAGCCGGTAAAGCGTTCGACAAACACGGAGATGACCGATTCGAAGCTGAGGGAAATGGAACGAATGTTCACGGCGCTTTGGGGTGAAAATTGATGGGTCGGTGGGACGAACGGCCGATGGCGGGAGGGCGTCTGGGGCCATTCGTCGGAATCACTGAATGGGAGGGGCCGAGGGATTACTCAAAAAAGAGCAGAGATTCTTGGCCAATTGGACAATATGCCGAGAATGAAAAAACTCCCTTTTCACTTCAGCTAATTCTTTCTTTTGCCTTTACTTACCATTCGTCCTCCTCCCACACTTCCCCCGTGTACAGCTGCTGATCTTCGCTCTCCTGTCCCGTCGCCTCCGCTTTCAGTCCCTCAATCTCTTCGCTAAACACCGCCGTCTTCTTCTGCTTCTGTCCGTCCTTCTTGGCCTCATTCTGCTGCCTCAACAATGGACATTTGTGCAGTGCTCGGCCAATGCAACGCTTCAGAGGCAAACGCAATGAAAGAAACGTGGAAAGAGACAGCGGCGGCATTTTGGAATTTAATAGTGACGAATATTAAATAAAAAAGCACGTCTTTGACTGTGAATTGGGCTGAAAATGAAGCGATTAAAGTGATGAGAATTATGTGAGGGGGGGAGGGGGGAGGGGGAGGGGGGGGGGGGAGAGGGAGGGGGGGGGTTGCTGGACTTTAAGGCTGTCGTTGGTCAATCTGCTGACCTCCTTTTTTACTCATTTGAAGAAGCCAAGTTTTCATTCGAACAACAGTTTAATCAAAGTTTTTCGCCATTCACCACCATTCAAATCGCTCCATTGTCCTTTCAGTCTGTTCCGCTTGGACGCTTTTAGTTTAGTTCTGTCAGACAATGGACGGACGCTGTTCGTTTTCCATTTGTTCTCAGCCGATTGGATTTCCGTCACCCGACTTTTTCATTCCAAACTGTTGCCTTTGCGCCTTTACTCCGGTGGCTGACTAAAATAGCGATAAATCTTCTGTTTTTATGACCGATCACTGAACGGCGGGATGGCCGAACTGACCGTCACCGACGGAGGGTCAAATTCATAAGCAATGGCTTATAACATTTTCATTTTTGAAAATGTGGGGAACCAACTCGATTAGGTATATATTACTGAGGTAAGGCGAACAAATAAAAGTGACATTGGGGCTGATGATGGACATGGACAGTCAAAGTTATTAATGGTAAACGATCGATGATGGCACATAAATCTTACAGAAACGCAGACAGTGAGGGCACGGGAAGGAAAACGCTCAACTGTTTATAAATTGCCAGCAGCCGAATGGCACAACACCGTCAATTAATCGCTGACAAAATGATTGGTGAATGTCATAAACATCATCAGCAGAGCGCGATCAGACCATTATGAGTTTACATAAACACAGGAATAATGGAAAATGAAATTTATTATGAGCAATAAAATGGGACAAAAAGGCCAAGTCCAAAAAAAGCATTTCGCGCTGTTCAAATATGTCCGTTCCCCTCCCCCCCCCCCTCCTTCCACCCTCGTTGATCGGCACTCCCTCGCGCTCGCTGATCGGCACCCCCCCCCCTTCCATCCCCGCTGATCGGCACCTCCCTCCACCCTCGTTGATCGGCACGTCCCTCCACCCTCGTTGATCGGCACGTCCCTCCACCCTCGTTGATCGGCACGTCCCTCCACCCTCGCTTATCGGCACTCCCTCGCCCTCGCTTATCGGCACCCTTCCATCCCCGCTGATCGGCACCCCTTTCCCCACTCCCTTCTCACACTGGCCCTCAACCAGTTCCCCTCCCGCCGTCCCCCATTACCCATTATTCCATTCCATCCATTCCATCCGTTCCGTTTTTCCTTTTCCGTTTTGGTCCGCTGGAACAGGTAAGTTGAAAATATGACGGCTTCACAGCAATTGTCATTGCTTTTGGTCCGCGTTCATCCGTCGCTTTTCCCTCTCACTTTCATTGCATTCACTGTCAATTTGCGCCTATTATCATTCTCAGCTTTCACACCAAAATTGGTTAATTTTTCATGGACAAATCAAAACGTCTCATTTCATTGACTAGCTTCAATCAGCGAATTTGTTTTTTGTTTAAGCAATTTAAACATTACCAATGTATTAAAAGAATATATGTCAAAGAAATTGCAAGTTGTCTGATGTTGCTTCTGCTTCTGTTCCTTTCCCATTGCTATCCGCCGATTGTTTCGCGTCTTACGTACTCTCTCAACGCCACGGCATTGGATGGACTTTGGCACAGAGCCGCTGTAATGGCACTTTTGCGAGTTTGTTAAATAATCGAAACGCTGTTTAACTTCCAATTCAGCTCCAGGCAAAGTCGCTGATCACCGAGCGTAATTTGTCGACAATTGAACAAATTGTTTTCAAAGAATGCGAAAGGGAAGCGCAAAAGGTGGTGGAAATGGCCAAATGCGTGACAAAATTGTTGGGGAGACGAGAAAATTTTGACGCAAAAGAAAAGGGAGAAGAACAGCGAAAAGCGCCTAATTGGGCGGAGACGGAAGCGGACGAACAGAAGAAGCCGAAGCCGAGAGAAGAGCCGGAGTTTTTGTTGCAAAGGCTGTTCAGAGTTATGAAGCAAGCGTTAGGGGGAGGCGAAGGCACTTTTGGGATGGACGAAGGGGGAACGACGGCGCAGGATAAGGTGAAACAGAATCAAAAGCTTAGTTGAAGCGTCTTAAATTGGAATTGAACGTGTCCTTGGTCTTGATTAGAGTGGTAATCTTCTCTTTCTTGTGGCTTCGATCATTGAGGGATCACTTTGATTAAGGGGGTAATCTTCTCTCTCTTGTGGCTTCGATCATTGAGAGATCACTTTGATTAGGGGGTAATCTTCTCGTTCTTGTTCGATCATTGAGGGATCACTTTGATTAAGGGGGTAATCTTCTCATTCTTGTGGCGCCTCGATGAGAGGGATCACTTTGATTAAGGGGGTAATCTTCTCGTTCTTGTTCGATCATTGAGGGATCACTTTGATTAAGGGGGTAATCTTCTCGTTCTTGTTCGATCATTGAGGGATCACTTTGATTAAGGGGGTAATCTTCTCATTCTTGTGGCGCCTCGATGAGAGGGATCACTTTGATTAAGGGGGTAATCTTCTCGTTCTTGTTCGATCATTGAGGGATCACTTTGATTAAGGGGGTAATCTTCTCGTTCTTGTTCGATCATTGAGGGATCACTTTGATTAAGGGGGTAATCTTCTCATTCTTGTGGCGCCTCGATGAGAGGGATCACTTTGATTAAGGGGGTAATCTTCTCGTTCTTGTTCGATCATTGAGGGATCACTTTGATTAAGGGGGTAATCTTCTCGTTCTTGTTCGATCATTGAGGGATCACTTTGATTAAGGGGGTAATCTTCTCATTCTTGTGGCGCCTCGATGAGAGGGATCACTTTGATTAAGGGGGTAATCTTCTCGTTCTTGTGGCGCCTCGATCATTGAGGGATCGCTTTTCGTCTGATCGTTGTTCTGATTAAGGCAAAACTTCGTTTGACGGATAAAGGCGAGGAATTGTTACAACACGAGAAAAAAAACACAATTTACACTGCAAAAAAGTTTCTATCGATGGAACGAATTGGCCGAAAAAGGAGAGATGCCTTTGGTCGACGATTTGTCCATGTGGACAATTTGCACCAATTGCAACGTTTTTGGGAAATGCGACGATTTTGTGAAGATTATTTGGCCGGAATAGCGGAACGGAATGCCGAGTTTATTCTTTTTTCATTTTTGTTTCTTAATTTCAGACTTTTCAATTAGTTTCATGCGCTCTCGACTGCCTTTTCCTGTTAAATTGGGGGTCAACAATTTGCTGGATGAGAAAATCACTAAGGCCAAAGTTCTGATGGATAATATATCAAATCAGCTGACCGAATTTGTGGTAGGCCGGCCACTGATTACCAAAAGCATTCAATTTTTATCAAATTTAGCGTAAAGTCGCTAAGCGCAAAAAGGGACACGTTTGGCGCCGCCTTTCCATTATTTCGCCTCGTCTTTTTTCTGTGGCATTATCGTCGACGCGGGACGAATCGCCCTCAAAAAACGATTTGATTGAATCTTTGCTGCTCTCTCCCCGCCTCTTCAGTCTGTCCCCAAACGATGGGCTCTTTGCCCTCCCCGACATTTTCAACAACCAAAAAGTAATGGGCGAACAGCGTTGGATGGACGCTATTTTGGCATTAAGCGGTGCGGGAAAAGCCATTCGTAAGGCGTTGGACAGATTGGAAGAAGAAAAGAAACGATTGGAGGAGAAAGTGTTTCCGATGGTTTTGGACTTGGAGAGGAGGGACAAGCGGTGGAGGGACCTTTTGGACGAAGAACAGAAACGGAGCATGGAGCAGCGGGGGTATCGATCATTTATGAGTTGAACCGTCCGATCGTTTCGTTGTTCTTTTTGTAGTTTTGCATTTCTCACGAAAGGGCAGGCGAAATTGGTTTATGGAAGTGCGGAGGTCGTTTGATGAAGCTCTTTAGGAAGTTTATAAATGTTTTATTTTTCGGTGATTGATGCCGAATTGTTCGCTTCAACGCCTCGTCAACGACAACATCGAATTGAGAAAGCCATCCGCGCATTGGCCAATTTGGACGAGCAAATTTCTGATGGGGGGCTGAATTCGAAGAGGGAAAGACGCCAAATCGAGCAGGGAAAAGCCGAGGCGGAGGGGGGGAAGCAGCATCTCAAAGTGTTGGCACCATACGCATTTGCCAATTCGGTTGCCGATGGCGTTGCGTTGGTTAGTTTAAGTTTAAGAAAATAGCGATGACGCGTCGTCCATTCCCCAACACAGGAAGCGATCATTCTCTCGCCCAGTGCCTTTGTCTCCGAACTTCTTTCCCCGGCGGCCCTCTCGTCTGAAGTGTTATCACCGCGGGCATTTATTGCAGCAATTCTTTCCCCTGAGGCGCTATTTGCTCGAGTTCTCTCTCCATCGACTTTTCATGCTGATGTACTCAGTGAAATGCATCTCTATATCATTCCATTGGCCTTCATAGATTCTGTCCCCGAGTGCTCTCACTCCGTTTATACTCAGCCCTGAGGCGATGTTCACTGAAATTCTCTCACCAAGGGCATTAGAGCCAAGGATACTTTCTCCTGAGTTGGGGATGATCAAAGTGCTCAGTCCGGGTATTACTTTTCCACTGCGATTTACAATTTGCATTTCATTCAGAATTTCTGTCTCCCCGCGTTATTTCCCCCGAACAGTTTGCAATACTGGTCCTTTCACCGGCGATTCTATCTCCACAAGTTCTAAGCAGACAGAAAATGGTTATTGAGGTAAAAAGGAGATGAGGACAATAATTTGTACACTTCGAATTTCAAGGTAATGTCACCACATATTCTAAGCGGTGGAAGCGGCGAGGTGGAAGAACAGGAACATGAAAATCATCAGCATGGACATGGAGGAGGTCATCAACTTGGACATGGAGAAGGTCATCATCTTGGACATGGAGAAGGTCATCAACTTGGACATGGAGAAGGTCATCAACTTGGACATGGAGAAGGTCATCAACTTGGACATGGAGAAGGTCATCAACTTGGACATGGAGAAGGTCATCAACTTGGACATGGAGAAGGTCATCAACTTGGACATGGAAAAGGTCATCAACTTGGACATGAAGAAGGTTATCAACTTGGACATGGAGAAGGTCATCAGCATGGACATGGAGAAGGTCATCAACTTGGACATGGAAAAGGTCATCAACTTGGACATGAAGAAGGTTATCAACTTGGACATGGAGAAGGTCATCAGCATGGACATGGAGAAGGTCATCAACTTGGACATGGAGAAGGTCATCAACTTGGACATGGAGAAGGTCATCAACTTGGACATGGAAAAGGTCATCAACTTGGACATGAAGAAGGTCATCAACTTGGACATGGAGAAGGTCATCAGCATGGACATGGAGAAGGTCATCAACAACATAAGTCAACATGGACAATATGATGATGACCAAAAGCAATATCAACAGCAAGAAAATGAATCAACATGGATATGATTCATTAGCCGATTATCGTATTTAATATTTAAAAAAGCAGAAAGTTAAAAATGTAAAATTTAAAAGAGAACGGAAGCGAAAGTTGAAGAAGTGCTAAAGGAAAATGCCAAAAGCGAGGAAAAACGGGGACCCAAGGTCTCATGGACAAAAGGTCCCGTCCACGCTACAAAATGTCCCCGTTCAAAAGTGCAGGCTTATTTGTCGGGTTTTGATGGAGATGATCCCATTAACACAATGGTCGCACGTAGAGGAGTATGGTGATACCGTTGGAAAGCACACAAAAAATGCAAAAAAATTATGAATACTTTGTCCATCTATCCTGACAATTTATGACCATTTTTAACTCGTTGTAGTAAGTCATAACATAGACCATGACTGTATTTGAGCCAAAATATTTTTTAAAATCTAAATTTTCAGCGTTTTAGTGGTTACATATTGTATTTTTGCACATCTGCCATTTTACTTTTCTTCATGGCTTCCTTCGTCAAACTTTTTAAAAGGAAAACGTCAAAACAAATTGAATTGTCAGGCCCCTCTAATTCAACAAAAGTGCCTTCAAACTCAATAACCGATTCGATGGTTATAATTTAAATGCCTTTTGCCTTCAAAAACATTTCAGTTAAAGCATGGCGGAAAGCAGCTCAGAGCATCGTTCCGAATACAGAGGAAACAAAACACTCTGGAATGTGACTGTGTCGGAGGAACAGACTGCCAAAAAGGCTGCACAAAACAATCGTACAACCACTACAAGTAAGCGGTATTTAAACTAATCGTTCGATCTGGTATACCGGCGTCGCCGTAAATTATTAAATTGAGTTTTTTTAGTGCTTACGTTAGTTTTTAGGGATTTTTAGGTCATTTTGAGCTTTTGAGGAGATTGGCTGAGCCGAGACGAGGATTTTGAAGATTTTTACCAATTTACTTATTTTTATCAAATTAAAATATTCTAATTGAACGTACCGGTGTGTTTCCCTCACAGATCTCCGTATTCGGTGTTTACCGAACCAAAGATAAGCCGTCCTACACGATCATGCCCGGCGGGTCCTACCAATAACCAGGAAAAGCAGCAATTCAACAAATTCTCCACCCCACTTGAAATTCAAGCGACTATTCATGAGAGAAGCGGCAGTTACGAGAACTTTTCAACGGCACAATTGGAGCAATTGTGTGAAGATAAGCAAAGAGAGAGCGGCAAAGGGTCGGAAAGTTGGAAAAAAGCAGTCGGCCAAGATCCAGCGGAAAGGCCACAAAAACAAACGCAACGGCAACAAACGGAACAGAAGAGGCGGAGGGACATGACGCTGACGGAAGAAATTGGCAAACGAATGAAAAGGTTGAGAATTTTTGGGTTTTTTCTTTTTTTTATGGCCCCACCCAAAAGTAGTTCAAAAATGGTAAATGTTGTTTTTGTTTTATGGGTTTTTGTAGGTCGTCGAATCCGATTTTGGTAATTTCTAAGACCGAGAGTTTTTCAAATGGTCAACTCCAGTCCTAGAATAGGAAAGTCGATGTTTGATTCAATTAGGGATTCAAAATAGGCAATGATTTCTCGTTATGGCATTGAATGAACTTTTATGCAGATGCCAAAACCGATGTGGACGGCATTCGATCACTCAATACTGCCATCAACAACAGCCGCTATCAACCTCAGAGTATTGGTCGGCCGATCCGAGTCCGATCAGCGAGAATCAACCCTATTTCCACCATTTTCGCATTTCCCCCCGAGTACCGCCTGGTGAAAAAGGGGAGAGACGAGGCGCAACGACGATGGCTTTGATTGGTTTAGATGTGGGAGAGGACGAAGAGAGCAGTTCAGTGGACGGGGACAACTCGTCGGATGACCAAGAAATATCACCCACGGCTTTAATCCAGGCAAAACAAACACAGACAACAACTCACCGTTGATAGAGTTTTTAGGCTTGGGAATGCCAAGTTCGGATTCTGACTCAAGAGCTGAGGGCGTGCAAGGGAGTTGCTGAAAAGTATCGTGGGAATGCAATTCTTGTAGTTGTGAAAACGGAAAACCAATGCGTGGTTTTATAGTAGTTCGTTTTCACTCTAAAATTCTCTTGAGGGAAATAAATGAGGATTTTGTGGAACAGAGCTCAAAGTTTAGGTACCGAAGCAAATATTTGCGGTTGAAAGCCAGAACAGAAGAGCTGAACAGCGAGTTGACTCGTGAGAAGGAGCGGGTCTGATCAAACAATAGAGACCGGATCAATGCTAGATCGGGATCACATTGGAGTCTAGATTGACCCTTTTTTAGGCTTTATGGTGAAAATTTTTCTAGAATCTAACATCGATTTGGTCACAATGATCGGTCTCTTAGCCATTTCTACCAATAATAACCCAACTAACGGTTCCAGAACAGTTGGCTGCTTAATCAGCTGATCGCCACTAACGATATGATGACACAGCTCAGCTGGGCCCACCTGCATTTCAGAGACATTCAAAAACACAATTTCCTGAAAGGAGCCGATGTCGCTGACAATGAGATGCGTCCTCCTCCGAATTACCCTTTCGGGGCGCTCTTGGAAGGTGAGCGGTTTTGAGATGATGGTAAACTGCTAAAATGAAAATTTTATATTTTAGATTTTGAGCAGCCGGACAAATGCGAACGTAACGCCCGACACCGCTCAGCTGCAGGCGAAGTTCAAGCCGAACTTTCATCGGATGAATTTGACGACAGGGCGACTGCCATTCGGAAAGGGCTTTGGGCTGTAGAACCAACTTCTTTAGGCGGAGTGGGGCAAAGGGTTGAGTCTGAAAATGGACAGCAAACGATCAATTCGAAGTGCAAACAACAGTCGCCACTGAGAACACCGACACCGATCCTCGTAGAAAGTGCCAATGAAGTCGGCGCCCCGGGGACGCCTTTCCTCAATTTCAACATTTTCCAACACGCGCAGCACATCAGAAACCAACTTCACGTAGAGGTGGCCAGAGGAAGTCATTTGAACAGTTCGCGCAATTCGAATTCCCGACTGATCAGTCCTCCTTTTAGGACTGGAATGAAAAAGGTGGGTGGGATGTATCGGAATATTCGAATGGATTTTTGAGATGTTGCAGATGGTCAATAACAATTCGTCAGAGATGATCGAAGAGGATAACGATGAACAGTTGGAAGAGGATGAGGAAGACAGTGAGAATTTTATCGGGACTGATCCGGAAGAGCAGGATCAACAATTGGTTGTGATCCCACTGGACGCATTTTGTCAGCAGCAGCAACTCGGCGAAGAAAAGGGCGGCAGGAGGGCCAAGGGCAAAAGAGAAACACGCAAACTGCGGGGGGACCAGACGCTGAGGTCGCTGGATGAACCACTCGGGAAGTGGTCGAATTAGAAGAACTAAAATTGTTTTTGCAGTGTGAAGTTACTGCTTCGACACTCTCGCTCTTCGGAAGATCTCCGCTCAACGGGAAAAGAGTTTTTTGGGAATGGGAAAAGAATGGTCGGGTCGACAATGCCTAGCAGCTCCGAGGATGACATAAGAATGTGGAAGAAACAGTTGCGCAGTCGAGGCAGGGACCGGGGCTTGGGTCTAACACATAGTCATTTTTTTCAATCAGGCGAAAGAGTGCTCTTCCGACCCTCCAGAAAAAGTGTACGTTTTTTTATTCTTAGTTCAAAGATAGTTTTTTGCTATTTAGAAACAAAACAGCAACTTTTACGTTTTCAGCTTCTTTCTGGTGCCATTGGAGACGGAAAGGGTCCGCGGATTTTTCGCCGTTTTGGGCAGCGTGAGCGAGAGGCACTCGCCAAATTTGATTATTTGCTCGATGAACGAACAGATTTGAGTGGACTGATGAGCAGCCCCGAGAAATTAGCTGAAACAAAAACTGACTGAGGACGAAAGGGGGGGGGGCGGAGGGCGTTCTTTGCAATCCTTTGGCCTTTTACATTTTACATTCTTTTCTTTTGTCATCGATGAGTTCATTCACAACATTTCAGTTATATTCCTTTTCACTTCGCCGCTTTTTTCACTCTTTCACTTAACTTTATAACATTCAATTCGAGCCATTTTATGCCTTTTCAATTCATTTTTCTTTTGGTCTGAGCCAACTGCGTCTCACCCATAAAAATTTTCGGTACTTTTCCTTGGTGGGCCTAATATAACAAGAGTATAATTCCGGCACAATTGCAGATTATCTCCGTTCATAGAATAAGTTAGCCTATGTTTAGGTCTGAGCCTAATTTGTAAGCTCATTTAGGCCCTGGGGCCCAAATGTTCCCGGTGCCCAAACAGCAGTGCCACGTCCCCAACTCAACAGAATTCTTCGATCGACTAACCAATTTTCTGCCGCATAGGGATAGGACCCAAATTGGCCCATTATGTCGGCCGACTGTCAGTCATTTCATCCTTCGGCGCTCCCTCCCCCAATTTCAAATTGGCAATTACTGCGAGTCTGGCGCCAAATGAGCTCTAAGTAATAAATATGCGAATATTTGAGGGAAGAATGGAGGAATGAATTGAACATAATTTAAAAGGGGAAATTAAAACCAAATTAACCGGAAGATTGAGTACATAAAAAGTGAATAAAAAGCTTGCTTGTAAGGGGCTGCCAATTCGACCGTCCCTTGTTCGTGCCGTTCCAGTCCCACATTTTGAGTGCTTACACTGAAGTGCCCGATGGAGCTATTCGGTGGTTGGCCCAAATTTGTCAATTGTATTTATTTGTATTTTATTTAATAAGGTACAAACACAAAAAGTATAAAGTCGGGTCATAACGTCAGTGTTGGGCTTAGTGATGTTGTGTTGTTCATCTGTCATTGACAAATGTGCGCAGAGTCAACTGATCGTCGATGTTCAACAGCATTTTGTTGGTGAGACGTGTCGGACAATTTTGTTGCTGAAGGAATAATCCGGAAAAGTGTCGTAGGAACTGTTGGTGCCAGCTGCTGTTGCTGCGCCATAAGCGAAATGTTGGGACATTTTGGGGGTGAAATGTCATGTCACTTGAACAAAATGCTAAAAATGTTCGCTTCAAATTAGTTGAACATTTACGGATTACAAATGGCTTTCCGCATTAGCTGGGAGTCCATTGGCTGCTGGAAGAGTAAAGGGATTGGGGGGCATTCGTTGGCGTAAGGCGGGGGATAAGGCGGGAGAAGGGTCGTCTTCACACTTCGGCAAGGCCGTTCTGCTGAGTTGAGCCGGCATTGCTTCCCCGGACCCACAAAACGCCGGAGGGCAGCAACAGTCGGGGGACGACTTTGACTGAATGCCAGAGGAGTGACAAAGGCGGGAAAGATTCCCCCAAGCACCCCCGGAGGGCTTTCTCCATTGCTTGTCCTTTCTGTTCGGAGCTTTACAACACTTTTTATACCGCCATTCTCTGAATTCCTTTTATTTTGTCCCGATAGATCGCCAACATTCTCCGTTCCTTCTGTTTCCGAACCTTCCCTTTTCCTAAAGGTTTTTCTTAGTCCAGAGTAGGTTTTGAATTCGTCTAACCATTTTGTGCGTCTGTTTTGGAACCAAATTTTGATCTGAAGCGGTGAAAGGATTAAATATTCTCCCGTTTTTTGCCGAATGATCGCACCTGCGTTTCGTTAAGACCCAACATTTGCGCCAATTTTGTCCTTTCGCCAACTTTCAAATAGCGATTCTGCTTAAAGCGGCTTTCCAGTGCAATCTTTCAATTAACTAACTTTAACGAGCTAAACGGTCGTTGGACTGACCAATTGCGTAAATGTGAAGGCCGTCCGACCTCGGCGAGCTTTGCTGGTAGGACAAAAGAGATGTTGAGCTTTATGTTGGTGTTCGGCCATTTTATCTGTGCCAATGTCACCAGGACAGAGAGCTTTGCCTAGTGGCATTTGCCAAAAGATTACCATCGTTTTGCAGTTCTTCGTCTTCGTTAGCCACCAGCAATGATTCAATAGAAAAGTTTGTGGCCATTTTGTGCTTCAAATATGCTGGAAAAACTTGTGGACAATTATTGTTTATGCCAAGATAATTTGAATTTGAATAGGACGGAGCAGCCAGCATCTGTTTCTAGGGAAGGGCAATTGGTTGGTGCTAATTGAGTGTGTGTAATGAATGAATGGAAGGGGTGGAGGGGGTGGGTGGACGGAGAAGGATTGTACGACAATCTGCCGATGCAATGAATGAATGGAATTGGCACGGCATATGGGCAAAAGCAATATCTGCCCATTTGCGCACAATTCCCTCCCCCACCCCAGCCCAAAGGCTCATAGTCATTTGGTCGCTCATTCATTCAATTAGTGTCACCACCCAATTACGAGGCCATTTTAATGGTCAGTCCAACATCGGCCTTACTAAACAACTTATCTTAAATACTTCACTACATCCAAATTTGGTATTTGGTGCAATTTGAAATCAGAATGGCGTATTAATGAGATTAAAGCGATTGGACTAACGACGGAAAGAAATTTTGAAGCAAATGGGCCCACGTGTCAGTGATCACTGATCACAGAAGGCGGGGTGGGCGATTTCATTGGAAGGCAATTGAACGCTTTCTTTTCTTTCGGTTTAGGCCTTTTTATAATACTCTATTCAATAAAATTTTGAAATTTTATTGCTTAAGTTTTTCAATTCTGCACAAAATGCCCGATCAAAAAACAATCAAAGCTCTCTGAAGCAATAAAAGTGCGGGGACGGGAGGGAGGAGTTAAGAAAGTTGGAAGTAAAGGGAGGGGGGGGGGGGGGGGGGGGGGGGTTCGTTCCGCGGAGGGTACGATGTCTTCAGGATTCATTGGGTGACCTTTTTAATATGCTCAAATGAAATCGTCAATTTGCAACGGTAATTAGTTCAATTTATGAGGTATCATCACATCGGTCCCTGAGAGTTTAAGTGGCTCTGCCTTCGACTCTTCTACGGCTGGTTCCATGCCTTCCTGTTCTTCTTCAGCTGTGTCCGTAGATGGTCTCTCATCTGGAGTGGGTTCATTCCGATCACCGAGGGTTGGTCCAATTGCTGAGCAGCCTCAATAATTTAATGATACAACGCATATTGGTGAAATGACCGCCGATAATCGTCATGCATTCTCCTACCTGCTGCTGTGTGACCCCGAATTGTTTAGGCTTCTCAGCGCCTTCCCCTCCGGGGTTTCCTCTTTCTCGGGCTTCTTCCGCCCCCTTTTCCTCCCTCTGATTTCCCTCTTGCTGCAAATGGTTATTTTGCTGCTGAACCGTTTGGCTCTGTCCTTTGTTCAGCGACAATTGTTGCTGCTCATTCCCTGCCGACTCAAAAGAATTCGTCGGATTCACGACTTTAAATGCCGGGTTATACGCTGAAATGAATGGAATACATAAAATACTGGTCCCCTTGGGAAAGTTTTATTTTTACCCGGAGGGGGCACTTCGTAGGGTGAGACTGAATAAGCCGGAGGGGGAGGCGGAGGCGGTGGAGAGGGCGGCGGCCCAACAGCTCAAATATTTGAAAATCAATTCATTAACGGGTAAATGCGAACAATAGCTTGCGATTTTCACTGGCGGGGGCGGTGGAGGTCCGGCGAAGAAAATTGGTTCTGGGGGAGGGGGCAGAGTTGGCAGTGCCGGGAAGACGAATGGTGCCAATGTTGGCAGAGTAGGCGCAGGAAGGACTTCGACCTTAACAAAACTTTTAAAACTGGCACATTGAGGACGTTCACCTTGTAATCTGGTGGCACAACAGAATATAATGGTGGGATGGTGGGCAGTGTCGGATATGTGGGTTCTAAAAGAGTCACTCGGCTGAACACAATCAACCGTTAATTACTGACTGACCCGGTTTGATAGTGAAGGGAGGCGAAACTCCGTAAGATGGAGGAGGACCAACTAAAAGATAATGTAAGGATGACGTGATTAAAAAAATTACCTGAATAAGTTGCCGGGGGAGGGTATTTGGTGAGGGACTGGAGCGGTTGTGGTAATTGCGGAAGAGGGGGGAGGGGGGCGAGAGGCGGCAGTGGCGCCGGAGGGGAAACGGAGGCGGGAGGGGCCACCAAAGCGAGCGGAGGAGCCGGATTTGGATTTGGACTTGGATCTGCGGGCGCTGCTTAAACTTCACACTGAGTTTTTCACCTTTTTTGACTCACTTTTATAACTCGGAGGCGATGCGTAGCTGTCGAAATTGGTCTGGCCAGGAAATTGGCCGGGAAGCGATGCCCCGCCAAGACAGCCCAAAGTGACTAACGGAAAAAGGCATAAAATCAGCAAATGTTTCCACTGAAAGAGAGCGACAGTTGCAAAAAGCACAGCAAAAAGAGAGGGAAGGCTTACCATTTGGGCCAGCATAAGTTGAAGTTGAAGGCAAGTGAAATGAATGGCGCAGTGCAAAGTTACGCGGTTTTAAATGGGCAAACGGCGCAATTCGGCGGGGGGGGGGGATTGGGGAGGGGAGGCATTGCCGCTGGCAATGTAAAGAAATTCAAATTTGGGAGGGCGATTGGATGATGCCTCGGGCGGGGCAGAATTCGACGAGGAGTCGCCGAATTCTTTCTTCCAAACCAGTGCTGATGGCCTTGTGTTAATTCGAATTGCGAAAAAATTCAAACTACTTTACACTCTCAATTTACATTTCCCTGATATTTTTTTTTGTTATTTCCACATTTTGACATTTTATATATTTCAATTAATTCTAATTTAACTTTTTGAATGTTAATTAATGGACTTTCGCAATGATTCGTCCGATCTTCTTCATTTATTCTGACTTTATCCCACCGCTCTTGGCTTCCTCTGTTTCTATCACTCTCATTCTGTACGCATCAAATCTTTTCTTGTGAATTCCGAGAATGCCGAAAGGGACATAAAAGAGCTTGAAGAGGTTGAAGCCGATCAGACTGCCAAATGCTATCTGATCATACAAAAAAGGCAAAGGTTGAAGAAAAGTTGCAACTCCCCCCCCCCTCCCCTAACCTGCATATCGTGCACAAAACAGCCGGTGGAAATGCGGTAATTTCCGATTATGTTGACGGCTTGTCTTGCATAGCTTTTGGTATCGAGAACAAACAGATTAGCGTCTTCAGAAGCGTATTGCGTTAATTTGGTGGCGACCAAAAGTGGGAACAGACACTGCAAGAGGCAAATGGGAAGATGGACGCTTTTGCAGTTGCAATTTGTTGGAGGACATTATGCGGGGGGGGGGAGTTGGACCTGAATTTTGACGTTTGTATGAGCAAACTCATCACCCAGCGAATCGGTGAAGAAACTGATCGCGGCTTTGCTTAAAACAAATATAAATTAACCATAATAATGTTACGCTGGGTCACCTGGCAGGGTAAGTGGACATATAGGGCAAGGGACGCCAACCCTAAAAAATGGATGAAGTACAGCGAGGGATGGGATGAATGGTACAGTGATTGAGGAGAAGTTGACGATAATGCCCCGATCGCGTTTAAGCATTCCCGGAAGGATCAGTTCGATCATCTTTTTGGTTGGAAAAGGTGGTTAAAAAAGTTTGGACAATCGCGCAACTGATCGATACCTTTACACAGGAGAGAAGGTTGACACGGAGAATGGCGGACGAAAGTCCAATGGGCAAATTGGCAAAGTTGGCCACCCGGTCCGGAGCCGTTCCTGCGCAGTTAACTGAGTACGATGGAGGAGGGGGGGGGGGGTCAAATTGGAAGGAAATGGTATAAAAACTACTCAAAATGCCGACTTCCAATGATTGCAACTCGTATGGCATCTGCTCAAAGTCATCCTTTTCAAAATCAAAAATTGCCGTTTTGATTTCACATCCCTCGTAAGTTTCCTCTTAAATTCCGGTAAATTCTAATTATTTGTTTCGTTCAATTTACTCAAATACGAGCTCAAAGACTCCAATTTGGTCGAATTTCGAGCGATCAAAAACAGTTTTCGTATTCCTTTTGTGGCAACCAATTCCTCCAAATATGCCCTGCCAATTCCATCCGTGCAGCCGGTGATCACTAAGCCAATTGGGACAAAATTTACGCAACAAATAATATGCAAAATACCTGTCCAACTTTGTTTATAGGGCTCCAAATTTTGTGGCCGAGTAAAAAAGTGTCCCCAAATGCTTCGGACAAAAATTTCGAAGAATTTGATGAAGCGAAATATAAAAAAGCCTTTGAGCACCCAGAGAAGAGCGTGGAAAGGACAGAAGCCTAGCGAAGGGAGCAAGTCCTTGAACATCATTCCCTAATTATCTTAAAGTGGTAATATCAATGTGTGAAAATTGGAATTGAATTTAAGCTGAGTTAGAGCGGACTGCCCGCCCAACTCTCCATTCACCTCCAAATGGACTATTGTCGCTGGTTGGTTGCTCTTTTTCCGTCGAATATTGTCCCCCCCCCCCCCCCTCCCCTCCTGCCACACGATGCGTTCTTCTTCTTCCTCCACTCACAAATCAGTCGAATTCGATCGAATCCCCCCCCCCCCTCCTCCCATTTCCGAAACCGTCCATCAAACTGTTTCAAATTACAAAGATCAAATTAAAACGTTGCGTTTATCTTTGTCATTTAATTTTATTCACCGCTTTGATAAATACTAATTGATCAGCATATCTGAGTGAACTGATTCAATTATTTAATTTAAACAACAAACAAAATGAAATGCACCGAAGATGGGTTGAAATAAGGACGGGAAATACCTAAGCAAGCATCTCCGTCAGTCAGTCATAACATTCTCTGTCCCACTTCCATCCCATTCACTTCAAGGACATCTTTGCACCGATTTTAGTTGCGGGCGGGCGGGCGGGTGATTGGATTGCTTGTGGGAAGGCTGCACTTGCGCAAATGGAAGAGAAAGATAGAAATTGTTGTGTCGAAACAGAAACAGGAATTGTGGGGGGGGGGGGGGGGGTAATGCAATCGAATCGACCGCCGATGGTCGCCACAACCTTGACATGGACGGACACACGGAGAAGATCGCTTTCGTCAATTCCCATTGCCAGCATTTGCCGCCATTCGTTTGGCCAACAAATAGTCGCTCAGACTATTAAAGTGTAGTTTTTGGCTGTTTCCGAGTTGGAACTGTGTGAACAATAAGTTTGGCTTTTCGGCACTTCCGTCGTCCCCATCATCGGCATTTTTGTCGTATTGGCGGCAAATGCTCGGCGGAGGCATGGGCATGGGAGTGGCGGCAGCGGTGGTGTCGTGGGAATGGGGAAACTCTGCAGCCGATTGGGACAGTTGTGGGTGGGAGTAGATCGGAGTGGGCCGCGAACAGGACGACAGCGACGAGGTCGAGGAGGGACAGAACTCTTTCAGCTTTTCTGCAACTGCGTCATTTGACAAATAGCTGTACATATTAGCTGTTTCTAATTTTCCTCTAACCGTTCGATTCTCTCACAAAATGTTCTTCTCCGTTGCTTCTCTTTTGGCGCACATTCAAATTGTAAACGCGCAAAGCGATTAACAAAACAAAGTAAAGTGCCAACAGCGAAGTGAGCACAATGGCACAAACTCTGACTGTTGCGAACAGATCGGAGGCCCTCTGATGAAAAAAATGAAGTAATTATGAAAGGGTGGGGGGGAGGAGGGCAGGAAAAGGAATTGAGTTTTTATGTGTTCATCCGTATTAATTAAACAGAATGGCCAACAATAATGCTTGCTTTTTACAATTTGAGCTTATCATTATGGCCGGCACCAACCCTGGCCGCGTGTTGAATGTCCTCCATGCCACACGCCTTCAAACAATTCGATCCGGTAATTAAGCTGGCCAATGACATGGGCTCTTCAGCACTCGAAGACGCTAGAAACGGCATTTTCCTTAGGGGATACAACGTCAAAATGAAATAGGTAACCGCCTCTCTCGAGAAAAAATGTGCGGGAGGCCTCCAGAAAGGTATTTTGAGATGTTGGAGAATAGGAGATTGGGGTTGGGGTGTTCTTCCCTTTGGGTCTCCCGATTTGGACAGTAAATCGGCGGGAGGCCAAAGGGCTGTTGAAGGGTCATTCATGGCAAAGGGTAAATGGAAGAACAGCAACAAAAAGGAGAATATGTTTAAAATTGATGTTTATTTTTGGGCCGAGTTGATGAGTTGGGTGTTAATGAGATGGGGGTGACCCGAATCCCGGTATTTTAATCCCGATCCCAATTTTTTCTTAAAGTCCCTCTAACAAAAAGCTCATACGATGTAGAGCCGGTATGAAGGCACCCGGCGAAGCGGAGTGCCGGTGTCATACAGTACAGTATTTCCAATCATTTGATAAACAAATAAAAGAAGATGGATTCACCACTTATGATTCGTTGGTTTCTTACATATCCGTACTGAATAGAACTCCCAATAATTGTTGATTCATCCAATCTCTTTCACCCATTCAACACTCTCAATTCCATTGAAGAGGCTGTTGCCTTCATAAAAGGCTTCTTCTGTTGAGAGTCGAAAAATGAATAAGGCAAAGACACAGAATTTCGTGGTAGGACATTTGCGCCGCAAGCCAAAATAGACATTTGCGCCGCGGACATTTGCGCCGCAAGCCAAAATAGACATTTGCGCCGCAGACATTTGCGCCGCAAGCCGAAATAGACATTTGCGCCGCAGACAATTGCGCCGCAAGCCGAAATAGACATTTGCGCCGCAAGCCAAAATAGACATTTGCGCCGCGACATTTGCGCCGCAGACATTTGCGCCGCAGACATTTGCGCCGCAGACATTTGCGCCGCAGACATTTGCGCCGCAGACATTTGCGCAGCAACATTTGCGCCGCAAGCCAAAATAGACATTTGCGCCGCAGACATTTGCGCCGCAGACATTTGCGCAGCAACATTTGCGCCGCAAGCCAAAATAGACATTTGCGCCGCAGACATTTACGCCGCAGGGAAAATTCTACTTTTGGGCCGCGACATTTGCGCCGTAGGGGTAAACGTCACATGTGCGCCGCGAACTGAAAAGCATAGAGGGGACCCTATTTTTATTTTAAGATTCACTTATTTTCATCAAAAATTCCAATCTTAGGCCTAAGCCTAACGAACCCCTTTTTGAGTGATTTTGAGCCTTGGCCCTATGCTCCATACTTTCCGCATTTTTTAATTTTGAGTTTTTTTTGTCGGCGCAAATCTAGAATTTTCCCTGCGGCGCAAATGTCCGCGGCGCAAGTGTCGCGGCGCAAATGTCTATTTTGGCTTGCGGCGCAAATGTCTATTTCGGCTTGCGGCGCAATTGTCTGCGGCGCAAATGTCGCGGCACAAATGTCCGCGGCGCAAATGTCTATTTTGGCTTAGGCACAAATGTCTGGCGCAAATGTCTGCCAATCCAGAATTTAACTACTGAGCAATACGAGTATTGGGTGAGACCGTTGTGCAAAAGATTAAGTTAAGGATTTTAAGTTTGATTTATCATTATGTTTTTTCAAATCTTTTAAGCAGAACGTACACACGAAAATATGGTAAAGTGTCTAAAAAATTACAAAATTTTCAAGCCAATGTTTTGAGACGGTACCCCGCAACTGGGCGCGCACGATTGGGCGCCGACAAGTTTTTCGTTAAAACTTTGTTCAAAGTCAACCAAACCAAACATTCTTGGTATCATTCGAAAGCATGTAATAAGAAGAAGCTTACAAAGGCAAAAGCTAAGCGATTCGGCTTAAACGAAGAAAGTTATGACGTCATCACGACAAAAATGGCAATTTTCACAGGTTTTAAACCTATAACCTTTTTGTGAAAAGACGAATCGGTTAGCTTTAGCTTGGTCAAAGGTTCAGCATACTGATAGCTTTTGTATGATACCAATTTTGTTTGTTTGCTTCGGGCACCGAATCGTGCCGGCACCGAACGTGCCGGCGCCCAATCGTGCGCGCCCAATCGTGGTGCTCCGTTTTGAGAGGGTACATTTTTGATAAAATGACCTTTTTCTAATTGAAAATTTTGAATATACACAATTCCAAATCGTGAGTTCCTTTGTTAAAATCCAAATTTTCAACACTCTGAATGGCATTTTCAAGTACCTTTTTGAAAATAGATATATCGTTCCCCTCCAACTTGTTCACTTTTTCAAAAGTTTTTTCGTTACAACTTCTTTTGAAGCTAACCAGATCAAACATTGTAATGTGAATATATGTAGAATCCTGAGAAATTCGAAAGCGTTTGAATTTTTGGATTAAACCTCCGATTCATGACGTCACGGCAATCATGCAAGAGCTTTGTTTTCATCGCGATGAAGTAAAAATGCCGCCGAATTCCGTCAACAATAATGGTCTGACAATGCGAAAATTACGAAAGGTGATTGGTGACCTTATTTAATTTGCTTCAAAATAGCTCCAATTAATTAAACAAAAATAGAAAGAATAAACTAATGACGATTTTTTCATAGCCATTGGAAACTCGCTTTCCGCCAACCAAACTTCGTTTTGGATTCGGGACCGGAATGAGAACTGCCGACTTTGGTGGAAAATTGATCAGGTCCTTCTCCGGATTTTGGTTAATTATTTTATTTGCCTTCGCATTTCAGTTTACCGTCTCCATCGAATTCCTCGTCAGTAAACAGAGGAAACCCGTTGACAGAATCGACAAGCAGATCGCTTTATGCGGGAAGTATATCGGAAAGCGTTTCTACACCGACCCACTTAAATGATCGGTATTTTTTCTATTTTCTGGAAAAAAAAATTTTGATCCAAGGATTCCGCCTCGAAAATTCCAATGGATCACAAGCAATGCCACTAATTTGGAACACAAATTATTGGGTGCTTCCGACATCAGAAATGGTTCTGTTACCAGAAACTGCGAGCTGCCGACAGAAGAAGGATCCCAAACTGAAGTTTGTCGAGTTGGAGTATTAACAAAAATGAAAACATTATATTATGCTCAAAAATTGTTTGCAGAGAATGCCGAATTGTTGTTACATTGACGCCGTGAATGATACAGCAAGGATAAACGACATTGACGAAGTCCGAGCGTTTGGAAATATTCAAATGTTACAAACGCGCAAGGTTTGATGGGGTCTGTATCCAAAATTTTCAATTAAGATGGTGCAAAGTGGAAAGAGTGGGTGGGACGGGTTGAGAAAGGCAATGCGTTGTGTTAAAGTTTATGATTTTCAAATTTACAGCAGTTGATGATTAGAATAACAAAAAGGAGATTTGATTAACCGAGTGTTCAGGTTCTGAACAGGGACGTAACCATAAAAAAATTTTGGGGGGGGGGAAAGTCGATTCTTAGGGGTGTATTTTTTTCGTTTTATTGCATTTTTGTCATGCAATTTTTCCAAAAAAAAATGCTCGTTTTTTAGGGGATTTGTTTCCCGGTTTTATTGCATTTTGTTAAGGAAAATGGCATTTTTCTCAAATTTCATTTTGGCGGGGGGAATTCCCCCTTCCCCTCCCCTGGTTACGTCCCTGTTCTGAGCTATGTGAAACATTTCCGGAATTGGTCTAAGTCAATGGGATTAAGTTTCAGCCTCGGGATCCAATAACAACGCAAACGTCCCTTAAGCGCTATAGCAAACATCGATTTGCATTTAACAATCAAAGTTTTTAGGATACGGCGAAGCCGACCCAGAATTTATCACGATGCGTTTACCGTCGGTCAAATTCTGATGATTCTGAGACCGACCGGCATAGCAATTCGTCGAAGGTTCAATGACACTCATCGGCAATTTGCCATTTTCACCATCAGATTTCGTCGTCCGCCTCGACTTTGGACTCTTCGCTGACTACCGCAGCCGAAATTCGCGTTGCGCAGCATGTGGACCGAGATGGAACGATATATTTTGCCGCTTCCTCCGATCGGTCCGACCACCAGCAAATTTACGAGGAGACATCGCCTTCTTCAGTCCTCTCGTTTGACTTTTCATCTCCGTCCTCCACCGATCGCACTCTCAGCCCTCTCCTGTCGCTGGGCATTGCCACCGAAGCACGTCCCGTCTTTGCGCTTTTTCTTGAATTTCCATTTTTGCATTCTCTTGGACTTCGCATGTGCTTGACTTGTTCTATTCGACAAGACGAGTTCGTTTGTTGGCAATATTACAGCTTTTTATTCCACCCGCCTCTTAGGGGATCGTTTATTTTCAAGCAACCAATGTCAAACAAAATGATTGTGCTCACACGATGTGAAACATCCGGGGAGGAAGGCATCCGCGTTTCACAGGTGCAGTTTTTAAAAAGACGGAGCGGGCTTAATGGGAATTTTTCAGTAAAAGTTTTCTGATTGAAAAAAATAGACGTTTAATTCGTCATAGCTTTATTTGTTAGTCATTGGTTTTATTAATGTTTGAATGTTTAGCACGAAAATGGACGCATCTTTCGCGAGTCTTACATTCCCTCGGACATGGAGAATTGGATGGTGAAGAGTCTTTTACGCGGGCTTTGTGAGGACTTTTTCTTCTCAGAATAATTTAAAGACTCCATAAGATTATTGGACTTTTTCAAATTTGTCTCTAGTTATTTTAGCTTTTCGTACTTTTGCCTTTGTTTCCGTTTCGCTTGCTTTTGGGACGAGATTGACCTCCGATATACGCTATTATAACCATTTTTTTCCACCTCAACTGTTTCTGACACCTTTTGTTTAGCGCTGTTTTTGCTTTCCTTTAGCTTTACACTTTTTGACGCCTGATGGCTTTATCCACTTTTTATTTAGTGTAATTTTTTGTTCGTTTGGTACAAACATGGCAATCTTTCCAGTTGATTGTTCATAATCAATTGAATGTAAAAAGGCATAAATAGAGGTTTTTACATAACAATAACTATCCATTATCTCATTTCATTTCGTCAAAAATTTCCTTTCTATTTTCTTCCCATCATTGTCCATTATTTGTGCCAAATACCTTCGGACCAACGCTCTGTCCCCCTTCGCCTGCCTTCGTTTCATCTTTTGACTTTTGCTACTGCCGTTGAGTTCGCCCTCAACAATCGGCGACTTTTTCGCTGACATTATTCCATCTTCTGCTAACAGCAGCAAATTCTCCACCCGTTGAAGCAAATCTCTGCGATTGGGTGAAAAGCGATTGTTGCGATGGAAATAGAGAGATCAATCAGTGGTTGGAGTAATTTTAGACTATGATCCCATTCCTTCACTCACCTCGCGTTCGAACCGTATTTGCTGTACAACCGTCTGAGTATGGCCCGTTGTTCCTGCTCCTCGCTGTCCTTTCCGTTCGCCTTCAACGACGCCCTCCCTCCCTCCATTTTCAGTGCAGAAATTTGCGTGTTCAGGTCTTCCTCAACTGAGCCAGTGATCCGCTCGTTCTGTTGCTCCTTTTGTTGTTGTTCCGTCGTTTGTCCATCCTGAACTTGTTGCTTCTGCCAACTTATGCCATTTGGTTTCCTCCATTATTATGTACACGAAATTGCCTTCGTTTGTTGCTGTTCCGCCGTATCAACCTGCGTGCCAAGTTTTGTCGATTGTGATTGATCCTGTTGTTGTTCTGCCGTAGTTTCGGTCACTTCTGCACCATCGCCTGCACCGCTTCGCATTGCCTTCTCCCCGTTGCTTTCACAATCGCCGCCCCCTTCAGCTAATTCGGGCCTTTCGCTTGTCTGACCGCCGTTTGTTGGACTCATTTCTTCCATTGGCGGCGGTTTCTGCTGGTTCCCCGCTTCAACTGTTGTGGCGAGTGATTGTGGCAATATCTGTCAATTGATCGCTTGTTTTCCCTTACCGGCTGAGCCTTTCTCTAAATTTCCGGGATAAATCAAACCGTTAGAAATGTTTCCAAGAATTTTTAGTTGAGGAAATTAGCTGTCCGTGTTACCCGATCCGGTGGAACTTAGGCTCCTACGAACTTCCTTCCCATCCTCCTTTGACAACCCAAGCGTGATCACGGGAACTTTGGTTCTCCATTGCTCACTATCCCCATTCGTTGTCGCTGTTGCGGTTGTTATGCTGCTGAAGCTGCTGCTTCCCACCTTCTGTCCTCCTTCGGGTTGTCGTTGTCCGGCTTCAACTTGTGGTTGCGCTGTGGTTGGTTCCGCCGTACTTCCTCCATCCATTTCTTCTCCGTTTTCCTTTCTTTGTTCACTTTGAATCGCCTCTTCTTCCTTAACCGCTCTCCTCTGTTCTAATTGCTGCTGTCTCCCAATAACCGTCGGCTGCGGTTGTTGCTGTAGCATTGTGTTCATGTGAGAGCTTTGGCTGCCAAATTTTGACCATCTCTGAAGGATTTTAACTTTTTTTTTCCGTCTTTAATAGAAATTGAAATACGAGTTGGCTGCCGTCTTCTTGAATTAGGTTATTTTGTCCAATTTTCTGCTGAAGTTCCCCTCCAGCAACAGGACCAATTTGCTGCTGCTGCTGCTGCTGCTGCTGCTGCTGCTGCTGCTGGTACCACTCATCGGCGTATGGATTGTTCTGCTGTTGCTGTTGGAGTACGCTTCCATTCCACACCCCCGCCAGGAAGTCGCCTTCCACCAAAGTCTTTGCCCTGTCCTCCTCCACCTGCTGCTGCTGCTGCTGCTTTAGAAGCTGTGGCTGCACACTTTTGTTCTCCTGAGGCTTCCGTTCCCTTGGCACTTCCACCATCAGCCGATTGGTCCCGTTGTTGTTCATGTTTTGCTGGCTGGTCATTATCTGCTTCTGGTTGATGCCATCAAAAAGTGCCCTTCCGCCGGGGGCGTCTCTCATCCTCACCATTGCTTCTTGTATCTTCGAACTCCCTTGTTCTGATGCTTTCCTTATAGGCCCGAAGTTTAAAATTGGATAGGTGGCTTCACCGCCATGGCCGACAATGTCTGGTATTGTAAGTGAAGGAGGCTAAAGAATGAGTGATAACGACGAATGACTTTTATTTGCATGCTTAGCCTAATACAACGACGCACATTTTGCTGCTGCTGATGCTGTTTTGCCCTTCCATCACTCCCTGGAATTCTGTCGTCTCCACCATCAGTCCACGGTTCCTGCTGCTGTTTTATTGTGCCCATTTGCTGCTGTTGTCGCTGTTGATGTTGAGGCACAGCGGCCGGAAGATCAAATGCTATTTTGGACGTTTCAATTGCGGGAGTGGCGAGCTGATTTGGAGGAGCGTTGGGACTGCGAATAAAAACAAGCGATTCCAAAGATTTTTACACAAAACGACTCCCACCACCGTACATTCCGATCGTACCGTATGCCCTACCCACCCCTCAACTGACAGTCCCATTTAGGCTTTTATTTTTGAAACAGAAGCTCGAAAAGATATTTTGGAGCTTTCGCCAGGACTCAAAAAGGGGGATGGATACAGCAAACTAATTAGTACTGCAATGCCCGCCCACCTTGGCATTGTCCTCACTCCCATCGGTCGCAGTGTCTCTGTTGCTGTTTTGACCGGCGGTTGGCAATATTTTTCGTCCGATGCATCATCCGGACAGTGTACAACGCCGTCGCACACATTTTGTTGTGGGATCTGATGTTTGCCACTCTCGCAAACGAACATTCTCGGCCCGAGCATGATTCGTGCTTTCTTGCACAATTGTTCATCCTCACCTTGAACATTGATCGATCAAAAACCAACAAACCTCCCAATGAATCGAACTTTTGATCAAAAAAGTCGGTATTTTCAAATGCTTAATGCGTCAGTCACTCAATCAATTAATCACCGTGTGGGCACTGCGCAAATCCATCGCAGCGTTCTTTTGCCGCAATGCATTTTCCCGATTTTCTGCACAGAAATTTTCCAGCTCCACAATCTGTGAGGGATCAGTTGGTTGTTTATTCGCGTGAGATTCCATTTCAATGACCGACTTTCACACTCCAATTCGTCCGTTCCGTCCTGACACTCTTTGACGCCGTTGCAACGTTGGCCAAGCTAATTTGTATATTAAAGAATGAACACGATAGTATAATGAGTGGACTTTGAGGTCAAAACCGGACTGAGACTCGTTTAAATCCGCGTTCTTTTTGCTCCCCCCCCCCCCTCACCGGAATGCATTGTTCTGAGACGACACATGGGAAATGAGTTGGCTTGCACATCGCTAAAAGAAAGCATATCCTTCCCGATTTATTGTCCATTTGGGTGGGTGGACTAACGACAGTTTTGCTCGTCCTCCTCCAGCACACAATCGTAGTTGCCGTCACATCTCTTCGACAACGGCACACAATCTTCCGACAGCGGACACTCGAACAAGTCCTTCGACGTACAATTAGTCGCTGTCAAATTTGTTTTCAGTTCAAACGCACATTACTTTAATATCCAAGGGGCCCTCCCTTTTCATAAAATGCCATCCTAACCCATCCAAATGCCCTCCTAGAAAACGGATCGATATGAGAGATCTCGTCGAGACTTCTGAATCTCGAGAAATTTGAACGAAATCTTGATTGAATGCAAATTGCGGTCTCAACTTCTAACCGCCCAAATGCCCTCACAATCCCTGCACCTCCTCCTCCTCCTCCTCCTCCGGATGGACCCATCGCGCATCCCTTCACATTGTAGTCGTAGTTACAGTTTTGTGTGCCAACAACATCGTAAACGAGTCCTTTTACCGGGTAAAAAGAGTAATTTTATAGCCCATCCGGATCTCTCCTCACCCGTTCGGCAGTTCTTTTTATAGGTCCTGTAACCGTCGCTTTGCCATCGACAATGGTAAAATTCGTTGCTAAATTAGTTTTATATATAAAGTTATTTGAATGACATTTTTATATTTATGTACAATGTGTGTGAATAACCAACCTGCAAGGGAATCCGAGAAATTGGCCCATAGGCGCTCGGATAAGACCGGACTGTTCGATCAATTTGGACTCGTTGCAATAATTTGGTATGCTCGGTTCCAGCTGATTAATGGCCGAATGAAAGGCATTGATCGAATTGACCCTCGGCTGGACATTGGCCAATAGGGCGCCATTCAGAAACACTTTCGAAGAGGAAAAGAGCAAAATCAGCGGAAAGAGAAGGGAGCTGAGGCAACTCTCATCGGAGAACATCGCATTTGAGGCTGAAACAATCCTCGGGATAAACTGCGAGTTTGGAGAAAGTGGTGGGGGGAGGGGGAGGGAGGGGGGAAGGGAAAGATGAACACGAAAAGCAACAAATTTGTGAGAGGAAGTGCAAAAGGAGCAAAGCCGGACGATGACGGAATGGGAGGCGGTGCGCAGAGTATTCGCCTTCTTTTCCGGTTGATGCGACTGAAATGGACTGACTGAGTTGGAGATGGGTGGACATTCGTTGGGAATTCGCAGGTTGTTGAGGGGAGGATAGAGGGGGGGGAGGAGGGGGGAGGGGGGGGGGAGGGGGGGGGGACCTGTTGCAATGGGAACCCCCCCCCCCCCCCCCGTTTTTCTGCATGATCTCGACGCCTAAGCAATATACCAGCCATGTTGAGTGAGTGAGTGAGTGCTGAGCAAACAAATCACAAAACACTGAACACATAGCCGAAGAAGATTGAGAGGGGCGCGGAAAAGACGGAAAGGGCGGGGGAGAGGGGAGGGGGGAAGACAAAATGTTTTATGCAAATTCCAATTCCTTTTATTGGCTTTTCCCGAATTGGTGAAGCTAATTTTCTACTGCTAACCTTTTTATTTATGGTTGAATTCGTGTTGATCGAATAAACACAAACAAAATGGCCAACTTAAACTTTCGAATGATTCATTAATAGCTTTCAAAGTTGCCGGCACTAAAATTCGTCATTGTAAAAGTTCATAGAATTTTTTATTTAATGATTTGTTTAAAAAGCAATGTGATGGACAAAAACCAGTCTGGAGCCAATTCCGACTGATTGGATCTTTCGATCAGAGTTAATCATATGGAATTGTGAACGGCAGCCACCGACTGTTAGTTTAAACCGGACGGACAGACGGGAATTGTGGCATTTAGCCCCTCCGCCAAATCGAGCGTCAATCATTCGCCATCAATCAGCGGCTTTCTCCTCTCTTTTAGTTAATCTCTTATAATTCCTGTTCTCAGGATATCGCCTCGGCGGATGCCCAACTGTGCGTATTTAAGCGGCCCCTCCACTTCTGCTGGTCGCATTTGTCCATTCACATCCCAAAATGACCCCCAAATATTCTTCTTCGGGCACTTTGATCGCGTTAACCATCGGCGTCTGTGGACTCTTTTGCGTTTCCGCGCTTTTCGTCGTGGCATCTCTCTTCCGAGATTTGAACATTCTCTACGAGGAGATAACAGCTGATTTGGGCGAATTCAAGGGAATCGCTGACGATGCATGGAAAAAGATGATGGAAGACGAAGTTGCTGGTGAAGTGACGCGCATTCGGAGACAAAATTCTGGTTACGGACCGGCATCTGAAGCCTCTTCGGTGTCGGCACTGCCAAAATCGGCACAATCGTCAAAGTGCAATTGCGGAAGACAACCAAATAACTGTGCGGCAGGGCCGCCAGGACCCAAGGGGCAGGCCGGCATTCCCGGAGAGGAGGGAACGCCGGGACAACCAGGACTAGCCGGTCAATCAGCGCTCGGCGCAGCCAGAGAAGGTGCGCATCCGTCCAACTGCGTGAAATGTCAGGCCGGACCTCCTGGAGCATCCGGTCCCTTAGGACCACCCGGTCCGCCAGGGCAAACTGGAATGGTAAGACAAAAAAACTCAGTCAATTTAAGGTATTTTGCTTAAATTTAGGCCGGCATGCCTGGAAGAATGGGACAGAATGGAGGCTTCGGACCACCAGGAGCCGCTGGAGATCAAGGACCATTCGGGAATCCCGGAGAACAAGGAGCTGCAGGCAAACCCGGTCAGCCTGGGCTGCATGGGACACCGATGCCAGGACTAAAAGGACCGAGAGGTCCGCCAGGTTCTCCTGGACAATCCGGTCAACCCGCAGCGTGAGTTGAAGCATTTATAAACAGCATTGCAGATATTATTTCTAATCAGTTTTTCGGCACCTGGTCCGCCTGGTGCTGTTGGCCCCCAAGGCCCTCCGGGTCAACCCGGTCAGCCAGGTGCTCCTGGTCAGTTTGGACACCATGGCATTCGTGGCGAACCCGGATCTGACGGTTAGACTGTGATCTATTTAAAGTAAATCATTCTTTACATTTTAACAGCTGAATACTGTCCTTGCCCGCCTCGTACTGGGGAACAAATGCTCAGGGAGTATTCGCCACCTCCTGCAGCCAGCCACTTCCAGCAGTCTGGTGGCGCAGGCAAATATGGGGCCGAACGAGCACAGGAATCCGCGCCAGCACCTGCCCCAGTCACGCCACCAGCTCCAGCACCTGCTCCAGCAGCTGCATACCCCGCATCTGTCCCAGCACCAGCCCCAACGGCGCCAGCAGCAACAATGGCATACCCTAGTCCGGCCCCGGCCCCTGCTCCGGCACCAGCAGTGGAAATTCCTTTGCCCGTTCCATCTTCGCCGCCTGCGGCGACATCAGAATCCGCAGCTGCTTCATACGCCCCCACCCCAGTACAACCGCCTCCACAGCCACAGCCGCAACAACCGAGTGGCTATCGACGCTTGAAGAAGTTTCATCACCATCATCAATAAATCGGAAAATCCAAAAGTGACCAAACATTGAAATTTTTGCACTGACGCGTAAAAACAATGTAATTGTGGCGTAACAATAACTCTTTGTCTCGTCTCTTTCTTTTTCTGCTTTATTAGTCCATTTGCAGAACATAATTAGTTAATACTTCGAACAATGCCAAACTTCAAATGATAATTCCCAAAACTGCTTTATTGTGCTGAAGTCTCCCAAACAATGACCAAAAAAGTTCTGGAACAATTCATTCTACTGCTGGATCTCGTCATCGTCATATTGCAGAAAGGCGTCTCGGTTGTCCTGGACAGTCCCCTCCGGCGACTTGCAGCTGATTCTTCTTCTGCGCCATCCCCAACATCCGTTTGGACGCCTCAAATGCGGCCATTCTTTCCTTTTCGTTGGCAATTTCGGAGAAGG
Organism: Globodera rostochiensis; assembly: GCA_018350325.1. Taxonomy (NCBI): domain Eukaryota; kingdom Metazoa; phylum Nematoda; class Chromadorea; order Rhabditida; family Heteroderidae; genus Globodera; species Globodera rostochiensis. Next base: position 1,912,907 of record JAEVLN010000008.1, on the reverse strand, counting down.
AGTGCCGTGCTTGTGGTTGATTCTGGCCGTCGTTCGGAAGCTCCGACGACGACAGCGTCCGCTCGGACGCTGTGCTGCCGCCCTCGAAGGGTTCGGAACTGACGCTGCTCAACAGAAGTTGAACAGTGGAAAAGATGTGAGGGGATGGAGAGCAGGAACGACTGGGAGAACGGCGGCGAGTGGACGAGCCTAGCGGGGGAGGAGGGGAGCTGAATGATCATTGGCATTGAAGCTAATAAAACAAACATTCTCTTGGTTTGATCCGATCACTCCTCAATGACGTCATTGGAGTGTAGAAAGCTTCTTCACATTTGTCGTCAATGATCAATTCACTGCGAGTTACCCTTCTTGGAGTGCGATCACTCAATTGAAGCCGCCGAAACTCATCGTCAGTCACTTCAGCACACCACGAAGCACTTCTTGCTGAAGAGGCATCAGTCCGCGGCTGAAGTCGATCGTCTGCGTGTGACACAAATGTTTTTGATTAATTATTTATTATTTTATTCTTTTGGAATTATTTCAAAATTGTAAAAAAAGAGAAGCTCAAAAATTTAAATATAATGGTCGTTTCTCACTCATTTTGCATTCCCGATTGGAATTTGTTGTGTTTGGTTGATGCCAATTCTGTTGCAGTTGGATAATTTGTGGCGAAACTGTTGATACTGCACGCCCTCGCTGCGGATTGTGAGAGTGACCAGTGTGGGGATTGTTCAAGCCGGACATCATCTCCAGCGAACCCATGGACCCGTGGCTGTGGTGGACCAGTGATGGGCAAGGTCGGCCTGTCAACCATAATTACCTTTATTTGATAACGGAATATTAGCCATTAATTTATGACCGACCGGAAGTCTCCCTCAGCGATGGCATAATCCCAGCACAATTGTAGGCTCCTCTCAATGTGGCCCCTCGTAGTCCCATCAACGAAGCCGAAAAGCGTTTCCGCATCAATCGCTCATCGTCAAAGCCTCGACGCATTTGTTGGACAATGAATGAGATCCAAATGGAAACTGTCGATGAAAAAACAACAGAACGAAAATCAAGGCCAACCAGATTACGCCAAGCAAGTGCCGCCTCACGACACCGGTGGTACCGACCGCTGATGGAGCCGTCCGTCTCGAGCACGGACTGCAGAATGCATCTGAATTGACTAAATGAGAGAACATTGAGAGGGCGGACTGAAACTCCAGAAACGTGTCCCAATAATTGGTTGGAAACGCTCGACCTCCGTTCATTTGACAATGTTTCTTGCCAAGTGCCTTAATTATTGATGTTTTTTATTACGGCTTTTCCTTTTATTTTAGTTTTTTACCCTAAAGTGCTGCCCCAATTTGTCTGTGTACTGCACATTCTTTATTACATATTCTAATGTACGGTTCAACAGTCCAGCGTGCCGACGGAATTGGCCTTCGTACTTCAGACGACCTGAGGGGAATCAGGCAAACAGTCAAAGGGATCGATCAATGAAAGACTCTTTTATCACCTCCGGCCATTTGCACCCCCGGGGGGGGGGGATTTGGAAAATTTAATTGTGCCGTTCGAATGGATCGAACAGAGTTTAAAGACAATGAATTTGAATGACACAAATTGTTTGATTGGTTAGCTAAGAAAAAGGTTCCTTTCAACGGTTTCCGCACGGATTTATTGGAGGATGGTTTCGGACCGGTGGCCGGCCCCTTCACTTACCCTGGGGAACTTTTTCCAACCCAAAGAGCAGCTTCATGTCCGGCTGGGCAACAAGCACATTGTGAAACACTTTCGCGCCCATTCCCCCCTCCACGGCAGCCTTTATTAATGCAGAAGTGCGAAGGTTAAGCAATAAACAATTTGGTTGTTCCGGTACGATCCCCACTTTGGACTTCATCTCCATTCCAGCAGGCATTCCTCACGGGGGCCATTGAAATTAACCTGGACTCGACAGCTTCTCCCCTCCTACTAACACTCACAAAGATCGAATCAGAGATAATATGAAAAGAACGAGAGGATTTGACGCGGCATTTTTAATTAATTATGGTTCCAAAATCTAAGAAAATGCCAATCTGTTCTTCACCTTCTTGACTCTTTTCCAACTGTTCTCAATGAGCACGCGTTGAGTTCGAGTCAACAAAATGGTTACATTAGCAGCATTCTCAGTTCGTGACAATGGGAAATGAAGCAGTGTCTGGGATCGTTGACGATTGATTGGCCTATTGAAGTGAGGAATTTGGTATTTTTGACGGTAAATAAATAAGCGCCTAAAATCCACTCACTCTCTCATTTGCTGCTGGCGATTGTTCTCAACGATGTCCCCCTGTTGCTGCTGATACTGCTCCCCAACCTCAAATTCGTCGCCAAGCCCCTCAGCTTGGCTCCAAATCGGATTCGCCGAGTCCGACATCGACGCCCGACTTCCTTCCCCCTGCTGTACTTCCACCGCAACACTTCCCAACTTCCGTGTACTACTTCTTTGCATCGCATTTGCAACTGAACAACATTTTATAATTCATCAGAGAACGTTTCGTCTTTCATCGTCCGAATACAGAGACTCCCCCCCCCCCCACACCTTTTGAGGCGCTGACGCGGTAACGTCGATCGGCAAGCGACATTTTGCTCTCATCTTTGCTGTTGCTGTGAACTGTTCCCATTTATTGGACGACCAAATAAAGCAAAATTGAATAATGAGAAATTGTTTTCTTTTTTAAAAACCAAAAAGCGAATTTATTTTGTCTTCCACTGAATGACAAATATTATAAAGAAGAAAAAAGAGATGATAAAAGTCTGACTGCCAATAGCGTCTTTTTATGTGATGCATTACGACGCTTTCTTACTCACATTTCACAATTTTGAATAAATAAATGTGCACAGTCATCCCAAAGTTTGTTGGAAACGGCGGAAAGGATGGGGGGGGCCATTCCCCGGAATCGGATTAGCCTCCAAAATTAAGCAGGACAAAAATACGAAAGAGAAGAGGGAGGGAATGGAGGAGCGATTCTTTAGCTAAATTCAATGAACCATAGGTTAAAGTGGGGAAAATACTTTTGTTTTCTCGTTAAATCATTTTGCTAAAATTATTGCCATTATTTCTGTGACGGGTTAATTAGAGAGAATTTGCTTGCCGTGCCGCCTTACCTTTCTCTGCAGCAAAATCAATTCAAAACTGCACAAAACAAACACAACGAGGCGACCAATCCGCCAACAATTTCATTAGGCCATTCAAAAAAAGGATAAAGAAGAAAATAAAAGTAATAAAGGATAATAAAAGGGGGGGGGGGGGAAATGCGCCCTTCATAAAGTGAAAGAACGGAAAGAAAAGTTTGAAAGAGAGAAAGATTTGGGGACGAACGGCGGGACTTTGTGCCTAAATGAGACAATTATTTAAGCACAAATTATTTATGTGCCATTTCTGAGCTTTTGGAAGTTATGCCGAATATCATCTATCGTAAGTTGTAAATCTTACGGTACATTTAGGGAGGGGGAGAGGGCGATGAATGAAAGTGAGTGGACGGACGTCTCTTTTAAGTCGTCAGCCAATTGCCCTCTGAAGAGATTTGCGTAATCAGCGGAAAGATTGAAAAGCCAAAACTGAAGTGGCACTCATTAAACGAAGCCTTAGGCAAAAAACGCTAAATAGGACAAAAAGCAAATTGTCTGGAAAAGTTCGTTGCTTTTAAAGTTTTTAATTTTAGGTTTTACATAAAGCAAGAATCCAGCTCTGATGAGCTTTGGCTCATATCAGTGGGGATTTTTCCGGCTAATCCCAAAAATCGACCGGCTTTTTCAAAATTCCGAGCTCTAACATCAATATTATTCATTCTATTCATGTGCTCTTTCGAATTGCCATTTCTTTCCCATTTTTTAAATAGTTTGGTTCGTTGTTTTATCGCTTCCTTCCGTGTCCATTCATTTATTCCGCTCTCCCGGGCATTTCGTCGCCTTTCCCCATGAGTTATCCCATCAGCAGAAGCAAAACATTCCAAACAATGTTTTGTCATTGGAGTTTAGCCCCCCCTTACTATTAGTGCTGCTCCCCCCCCCCCAGTGGCTCCCCCCCCCCCCCCTTACTATTAGTTCTCCCTCCTCCGAGTGGCCCCCTATACCCCCCCCCCAATGGCCGCCTATAACCCCCCTGAAGCCAAATTTCTTTTATTAAATTTCTCTTCACTAATTCACAAAAACGATGCAAAACAATATAAATGACAAATGCGTGCAAGTTGCCCCCCCCCCCTCCCTCCCTCCCAGTCGTTTACCCCAACTTTCTGTCGACTCTTAAATATGCATAAATTTGTACATACTTTTATCTGCCGCCACTTCTCTTCAACTTCCACTGGCACTTCTGATTTTCATCGACATGGCATATAATTATTTATTTGGGTTACTTGGCCCCATCTCCCATTTTAGCTTTTTGTCTCTAAAAGTCATCCAACTCATTGACTTATCCCTTTGAAGGTTTTGTCAACCTTTTCTGTTTTCTCCGACAAATTCGCACTTATTTTTGAGGAAAGAAGTCAAACTTTGGGAGAGAATAGATGGAAAAGAAGACAAAGGGAATTTGGAATTGTCTAAAAAATAGAGAGAAAGCGACGGAAAGCGAGTTGGGGTTGGGGGGGGGGGGGTGGGGGGGGGGGGGGTTGGGGGGGGGGGAAGGAGAGCAACAACCACAAAAGGCCCTCCCATTTAAAATGGCATTCATAGAAAGACGGGCACAACCCGCAAAAATTGAATGAATTTTAGGTCAGATAATGCCAATTGCCAAGTCCAACAGCAAATTCTATAAGCTTCGTCTTCATTCCCGATTTGGCGCTGATGCGGCGGCCCTCTCTCCTCAAATCCAGGCCTCTCTACTCAATTTTAATTATTATGTCATCATTTTACTCGCGTGGCTTCTCTTTTTGTTCACTTTTCCGTTTTCGCTTTTCTTCTGCGTCAAAATTGTTCACGAATACAAGCGAATGGTCGGTTTTAACACACAGACATTGGTTAATAACAGAGAAAGGCGAGGAGTTCAAGGACAAATATGTTGATTTTAAGGACATCTTATTCAAATCAAGGACGTATGGGTGCCCTCCCTGATTAATGTTGTCACTTACCACCATTAGGTTGTTTTTCGACTTGGACGATTGCTTGAAGGGTCACCAAAAGGGCCAGGAATAGTCTTCCTGCTCCCTTTCATCGACCAGCACACCCAGGTTGACCTCCGCGTAAGGTCTTACGATGTTCCTTCTCAGGCAAACCCTTCAGTCTTTTAGAATGACGAAATAATCATTCTTTTCAGGAGATGTTGACTAAAGATTCGGTGACCGTTTCTGTCGATGCGGCCGTATATTTCCGCACCAGCGATCCGGTTGCGGCCATCTCGTGCATTATGGACTCGACTCTGAGCACGAAGCAACTTGCCCAAACGACGCTGAGGAACATTCTGGGGACGAGAACGCTGACGGAAATAATGTTGGAGAGGGAAGGCATCTCCAAGGTTATCCAGGTAGAGGCAGTCAATGCTGTCACAAGACAAATGCTTCGATGTTTAGAAGATGCTGGATGAAGGTCAGTGAGTGGTGGCACCTGTTGGTTGAGTGCGGGGGCAATTAGTTCAGTCCACCTTTAATTAAACGGAATGTCCCTTAGGAACAACCCCCTGGGGCATAAAAGTGGAGAGGGTGGAGCTGAAGGACATCCGGTTGCCGAAGGGCCTCCTCAGGGCGTTGGCAGTTGAAGCGGAGGCGGCCAGGGGGGCGAGCGCGAGGGTTGTGAGTGCTGAGGGCGAATTGAACGTGAGGAAATTGATGACATGGGAACCGCGCCACCCAACAACCCTCAGGCATCCGGTTCCTTACGGAACGCAGCCGATCATCTCTCGGGATCCGCCGTTGCCATCCATTTGCGCTTCCTGCAAACTCTGGCCCGCATTTCCACCTATCGAAATCACACTTATGTGGTGCCAATTCCCGCTGAACTGCTTCGAAAAGTGTTGGGACTGGTGAAGAAAATGGCATTAAAAAATTGACTAAAGTCTGCACATAATCGAAGTTTTATAAACTTATCACCAGATGAATAAGTCAAAAATCGTGGAATAAAATATTTTAAAGTACTAGTAAAGATGATCCGTAGTTTTTGGTTCAGTTTTAAACAATAATCCTGACTTGTTAAACTCACGCAGGCAGCGAGCACCTTTAAAAATTATTCTTTTAGCGTTATTGAGAAATGAGAAATCCTAATTTGGTGTCATCTATTGACACTGCTGTGCATACATATAAATTCATTTTTCTCCACAATCCAACTAATTTAAATAAAAATATTTAAACCGGCGTCAATCATTCTCATCAATTACAAAGTTTGGAGTTCTATGTATGTATACTTCGCAATGTAAAACTAAATAAAACAATAGAAAGCTTTAATTGAGTAGAAAAATTCAAGAGGGTTCAATGCTTTTCCAAAAAGTTATTTTTGCAAAACTGCCAAAATTTGAGGTAGAGTTTTTCGAAATTTGCTTGATTTTGTCCAAACATTTATGTAGTTTATGCTTACGTACCTTTAATTCGTTAAAAGCTTCTAAAAGTGCCAATATTGTTTTATTTAATTTGGTCAAACATTGTAATTAGAGTTGTTCGAGATTCTCGGTTCTCGAGTCGAGAAATTTCTCGGTTTTTTTGTGTCTCGTTCTCGGTCTCGAGTCTCGGAGTCATTTCTCGGTCTCGGTTCTCGGTGTCATTTCTCGATTCTCGGTAAATTTCAAGTCTCGAACAGCTCTAATTGTAATGGATGAGTTGGGTGGGACCCGCGGAGGACCATTAATATACATGCAACATATCAAATCAATAAAATTATTTAATATTACATCAATACAAAAAGTCAATACATGCATATGTGTGTATGCCAATAAAAATCATAAAAGCAATACGTCAATGAAAGGTAAAACCACAATTCCTGATGGCCCTTCTTCAAGAATTTGTCAAACTCATTAGCCCAACTCCGTTTTGTATGCTAATAGTTCCAATAATTATTTCAACGATCGTTATCGACACTTCGTCCATTATATGCGCTTATAACAACATCAATAACGACGCTCTTCCACTTCCACTGATTAAACACAAAATCAATGCAACAGTAAAAAAGGCAATAAAGAATGTTAAAGTTCGCGGTATGTTTGGCATTTTCCCTTGTATCACTTTGTGAGAGTTGCCCGTGCGGGAAGGGGGGGGGGAAATAATAAGTTTTTAAGGGTTTTTAAATAATTAAGCAATTAAAAACATGTATTTCAAATGAGAAATCACGATTTTTTGCATCTAAAAATTATTGTACTACGGTAGCCCCAGCAGACGGTCCTTGCGCAGGTTGCACATGACGCCCACGCTCATCGGAGAAAAGTCGCAGAGCTTAGCGGTCTTTCAGCTTTTGTAGAGAATTTAGTGGGCTATTCATCCCTCGTGACGGCTTTTTGCAGAAAATTTTTTCCAAGCCCTCAGGGATTTTTTCTCAAAATGACCCCCCATTTTCAGTGTATTTTGGGGTTTCCGGATCTCCATGAAGGAGGTGTTGTAGTCCATTTACCTTTTTTGATCAGTATCAAAAGTTATGCCCGCATGAATTTTTTTTTGGATTTTGGGCCAAACAAAAAATTGATTTTTTGTTTTAAAAATTTTGCGCATTTACTTTTGCACCACTAAAAAGTGGGGTGGTCGGACTTTGGTGGAGCAGTATTTTAATGAGGGGGATAGTTGCTCTTGAAGGTTTTGTAGCCCACAAAAAATGCTACAAAAAAGCCCTTAACACTCTTTCTCAAATTGTTTCTTTATCATTTTACAAATCGGTGAACAAAAACAAAATTTTTGCGCATTTACTTTTGCACACCACTGTAGGGTAGTGGGGGGGGGGGAGATAGGGTAGGGGGGGGGGGGATAGGGTAGTGGGGGGGGAAATAGGGTAGTGGGGGGGGGGGGGGAGATAGGGTAGTGGGGGGGGGGAGATAGGGTAGTGGGGGGGGAAATAGGGTAGTGGGGGGGGGGGAGATAGGGAGTGGGGGGGGGGGGATAGGGTAGGGGGGGGGAGATAGGGTAGGGGGGGGGGAGATAGGTAGTGGGGGGGGGGGGAGATAGGGTAGTGGGGGGGGGGGGGAGATAGGGTAGTGGGGGGGAAATTAGGGTAGTGGGGGGGGGGGGAGATAGGGTAGTGGGGGGGGGGGGATAGGGTAGGGGGGGGGGAGATAGGGTAGTGGGGGGTAGGGTTCGGATAATCGGGTTGGGGCCGGGCGGGCTTTTTTCCGGGCAACCCGAAAGTGGCCGGGCGGGCTTTTCCGGGCGGGCTTTTTTCGATTTTTTGTCCGGGCGGGCTTTGCCGGGCGAATATTTTTTGGTTTTTCCTCCGGGCGGGCTTTGCCGGGCGAATACCGGGCTTTAGCCCGGATTTTGGAAAAAATCCGAATACCGGGCGAATATTTAAAAATTTTTTTGAAACAGCTTAAAAGTTAGAGATTGATCATTCCTGATCATGTACGATATAGACAAGGGATGGTGTATCGTATCGTAATCGTAAATATCGTAATAATTTTTGAATTTTTTACTCAATTTGTTAAGAGATTTTCATCCAAAATTTAAAAATACGGTACCTTTTTTTGAAGTTTTTACGAATGCGAGGAATTTTTTTGATTTTTGATGAGATTTGTAAAGAAAATTGGTCCAAAAATTACGAATTTTGCAAAGCAAAGGGGTTCCCTACATGGTTTTGTTCTCAAAAAACATTTCGGACGGGGCATCCACTCCCTGCATATGCGCCTGCCTAAAACCCTTTAAAAAAGTACCGTATTTTCAAACTTAACAATAGAGTCAAAAATTAAAATTTCCTCGACGGCGCCTCTCGGCATAATTAAGAAATGATTAAAAGAAAATCAACAAATATAAATTGCATTTATAATAGTACTATAACTGTGCGATGTATTTATTGCTTTTATTTATAATAGTTTGGCATCCTGTTGGAAGTTAATTTAAAAATACGAACATGCAAAAATGACATAAAAATATTCGGAAAATATTCGGTTTTTTGGGGCCGGGCGGGCTTTTTTCCGGGCTACCTAAAAGGGGCCGGGCGGGCTTTGCCGGGCGGGCTTTTTTTGATTTTTTGTCCGGGCGGGCTTTGCCGGGCGAATACCGGGCTTTAGCCCGGATCGAATATTTCCAAGTCGGGCGCCCGCCCGGCCAAATGCCCGCCCGTTGCCCGCCCGAACCGGGCGCCCGTCCGAACCCTAGTGGGGGGGGAAATAGGGTAGTGGGGGGGGGGGAGATAGGGTAGTGGGGGGGGGGGAGATAGGGTAGGGGGGAGGGAGATAGGGTAGTGGGGGGGGAAATAGGGTAGTGGGGGGGGGGGGGGGGAGATAGGGTAGTGGGGGGGGGGGGGAGATAGGGAACGGCACCCAACTCGTTCCCCGCCAACTCGTTCACCCCCAACTCGTTCCCCACCCCCAACTCGTTCCCTTTTACCCAACTCGTTCCCTTTTACCCAACTCGTTCCCCTGTATAAAAAAGGCTTTAAACTCCTAAAAAGTCTTCAAAATTAGTGGGAAAACACGGGCCCAAGCTCCTTTGTTGCGTATGGCGGACCCCTAACCCGAATTCGAACAATTTTTCGAAAAAAAAAATGTTTTTTTTCAAAAAAAAACTTTGTTTTTAAGTCGTTTAAAAGTTATTACCAGGGGTTTGGAGGGTTCTAGGGTTACTATTTTGCTCCAGTTCCGAACCCCAAAGCCGAAATCGAAAAATTTTGAGAAAAAAATTTTTTTTTTCAAAATTGATTTCTGTAACAAAAATTTTCAAAAAGTACATTCCTTTACTCTCCCGATCATCCTTACATCCTTTTGTATCTCTTAACGATCTAAAAACAAAAAAAAAATTTTGAAAAAAAAATTTTTTGTTCGACCAATTGTTCAAATTTGGGTTAGGGGTTCAGAAATGATAAAAATGAAGGCCAGAATCGGATTCTACAAGCCGGTATACCCCTAAAAAGACCTTTTTATCGACTTTGGAAAACACAATTTTTTTTTTAAAGTCGGGGTAAAGGGAACGAGTTGGGTAAAAGAGAACGAGTTGGGTAAAAGAGAACGAGTTGGGTAAAAGGGAACGAGTTGGGTAAAAGGGAACGAGTTGGGTAAAAGGGAACGAACGAGTTGGGGGTGGGGAACGAGTTGGGGGTGAACGAGTTGGCGGGGAACGAGTCGTCCTTTTACCGGAGATAGGGTAGTGGGGGGAGATAGGGTAGTGGGGGGGGGAGATAGAGAAGGGGGGGGGGAAATAGTGTAGTGGGGGGGGAGATAGGGAAGGGTAGTGGGGGGAGGGGGGGGGGAGATAGGGTAGGGGGGGTAGGGTAGGGGGGGGGGAGATAGGGTAGTGGGGGGGGGAGATAGGGTAGTGGGGGGGGAATAGGGTAGTGGGGGGAGGGGGGGGGGAGATAGGGTAGGGGGGGATAGGGTAGGGGGGGGGAGATAGGGTAGTGGGGGGGGGAGATAGGGTAGTGGGGGGGGAGATAGGGTAGGGGGGGGGAGATAGGGTAGTGGGGGGGGGAGATAGGGTAGTGGGGGGGGAGATAGGGTAGTGGGGGGGGGGAGATAGGGTAGGGGGGGATAGGGTAGGGGGGGGGGGAGATAGGGAAGGGTAGGGGGGGGGGTTTTAAATGTGCAGATTTTTCTGATTTTTTGCACAGAGTTTGCCAACTTAATTGTCTATCCAAAAGCAAAATCTTTAAGCTCAAATCAAAATTTTTCTTAACACTTTTCAGCAAACAAGCTTAAAAAAATTGTTTTAAAAGATCACCGCAAACATCGATGTTTTCAAAAAGCTCTAAATTCCACCAAATTTTGGTTAGAATAGCTGGGGTCACTAGAAGAATGTCTGCAAAATTTGGTCGCGAAATACAACCAATGAGCTGTGTTACATGGCCTTAAAAATTAAGCAAATTCGATGTCGGGGATATAGTGTCTGACATCATTGTGTCTGCCGCGTCATTAGAGGTTGTCTGTCAATGTGTTTAAATGATTTTGGCGTTACGATTTGCGCAAATGTAATTCGCTTTTTTCCCCTTTTTTGCCGTCCATGAGGCGCTTTCAGGGAAAAAATAGTTTAAAAACTAAAAATCCGTTATCTAGAGATGACCTAATGTATCTCGGAATGGCAGTCTGTACCCGTACCGACTGTATACGGGTACAGGTCCTAACTCTATTAAAATTATAGACGATTCACTTCTTCGTTGCCAAATTGAGAAAATCGGCTAGTTGGGTAATCTGGTGGTTCTTTTCAGACAAGAATTCAATACAATTTTTATTTAAGATGAATTTTTACACCAAATCAGGCGCCTCTGATTGCATCGTAATAAAATACCTTCCGGACGGAACACTGAGCTCCACTCCCCTCTTCGTGCATTTTGGAAGCGGAATCTTCCCCGAGAAAGGACAAAGGCGACCGGAAGGGCTTCCTGTTGAGATGACCGTTAATGGAAAGATAATCGACGGAATGGAATTGAGGACGAACCAAAACGGAATTGTGGATGAACGGAAGATGAATCTGAATCCGCTGGTGGACATTCTCGGAAAGAAAGGACGCTATTCTGTCCGATTTTCTGTCGAAGATTGGAAAGGACGAACGTTGAGCTTGTACTGTTTTCTGTATTATTGGGACAGCACCACCAAATTGGTCGTTTCTGACATTGACGGGACGGTAACGAAGAGCGACGTGTGGGGAATGATCCTTGGTGAGTTCCGATGGGTGGGGGAGGACGGCAAAACGAACGAAGGGGAAAAAAAGAAATAAAAAATTGGGAAAAGCCAAACGTTTTGCTTTTTTTAAAATATTTTACAGAATTTGTAATTTTCATAAGAGCGATGAGTTTCCCATATTTCATTTTGTCACGGAAAACCCCACAATTTTATAGAGAAAATTTGGTAAATTTTTTTTTTAAATTTGAATCATTTCTCAAACCAAAACAATTACATGAAAACCCTACCAGGATAAAAATTAAAAATCCGGATATCAGGATATTCTGATCCTGGTCCTTCGACGAATATACCAGGATTCCGGATCCACTAGTATTATAAGTATTAAAAACACTTCCACCGTGACGCCTATAGGTAGGCAATGGCTGATTTGGGTGATTGCAAAAATTGGAAAATGTTATGGGCTGAATTTAGGAAAGGCATGGATTCAGCGGGACGTCCGCAGTTTGTACGGAAGAATCAAACAGAGGGGCTACAAAGTCCTTTACCTCTCCGCAAGGCCCGCTTCGGTCGGAACTCTGACACGGAAGTTTCTGAGGCGCCTGAAAATGCCGTCCGGGCCGCTTCTGCTTTCACCCGAACCTTTAGGAAAGGCACTGAAAACGGCTATGAAAGATCCGCAAAGAATCAAAGTCAGCTGCATGCAGCGGCTGAAGGTATTTCCATTCTGGTGTAGAAGTGACGCATTTAATTTTAAAGGATTTGTACAACGAACCCCGAGGCGACCGGACAAATATCGGCAACAGCAGCAGAAGACGGAACGACGTCAGGCGTAAAGTGCGCAACCCTTTCTTCGCCGCGTTCGGGAACCAACCGAGCGACAAGTTAGCCTATGAAATGTTGTCGGTCCAGACTATGTTTATGGTGAATCCGAGAGGGGTGGTGACCGTCTACAGAAGTGGTGGGCCATCGGTCGAGAAGGGGAAGTCCTACCGGTACATCATCGACCACATGGACAACCTTTTCCCTCGGTTGGGTTGACCTCCCTTTCCTTCGGTATTTTCTATTTCGCTTCCTACATTTGTCCATTTTCTCAAAATCCGTGTAAAAATCTCCTCCTATCGATTGTATGTCTATGGGATAGTATAACAATTAATGACCTCTGTTTTGCTGATCCGTTTTTGAGTATTTTTTCGCATTCTATTTATCACTTGCAAGCCAAGCGCGTATCCAGAAAAAAAAATTTCGGGATGAGGGCAGTTGGCGGAAAAGTCGATTTTTAGGGGTGCATTTTTATTAAGCCAAATTTTCCAAAAAATCTTCTGTTTTTAGGGGGGGGGCATTTTTTCTCAAAAAACATTTCGGGGGGGGGGATGAGGCATGCCCCCACCGGATACGCGCCTGCTTGCAACATTAATGCCTCTTATCCTGTGTTAAAATATGATATTCGTTTAAATATAAATGGCTAATTTTGGGAAAGTGAGAGTTGGCGGAAATTAAATGGGCCCATTAATTAAATTCCCTCTAATGATCGTCCATCTCATTAAATACCAAACAACGTGCGCCACTCTAAGGAAATTATTGAATTCTTCGCTTGCTGGTTTGATTACCGGCGGTCCATCGGCTGATGAAAATTAGGGATGACGGAATTGAGGAAAGCAAAATGAAAGTGTATGGACATTTCGCCGAGTAGCCAAAAATCGGACATTTCGCAGAGTCATTGTACTAAACGATATGGTAAATGGAATTCGTTAACTGCTCTGAATATCACAACATGTTTTTTTACAAAGTTGAGTATAAAATGCAAGGCAAAAAGCTTTTATTTTTCTTATAAGCTAACACCGAACGTCCAAAAGCCGGAAAGGAAAATGCGACTAATTAATTAATTACTAATTAAAAGATTGCGTTAGCAGCTAAGGGTGAGGGACGAGGGCCTCTGCCCGTTCTCCCCTCGAGGGACATACCGCTGCTGATGTTTGGAGTGTGCCTTAATCATAATAAAAGAGCAGCTCTTTCTTTCTTTTTTGCTTCTCGGAATACTTTTGTCTTCTGCCGGCCCCCTTTACCGTCTTCAATTCGATTAATTTTATTTGCATTTTGTTCATTTGCCAATGAGTTACGTTTTGCTTCATACTTCCCCCCCCCCCCCACTAAATCGCCTACAGTCGCTGAAAACTCTTTTTTAAAAAGTAATCAAAAACGGGGATGACGCGAGGTGCGGATCGCCTATTGCGACACTTTGCGGGGAACAGCTTGGAGTCCGCGCAAGACCGAGCTGGCAGGCCCATCCAAAGACAGCGACCGATGTCCGGTGCCAGTGCCGTGTACATCTACCGTCAACCGCTCAGTCATTGCATGGGAGCAAAGTCCTAATTGGTCTCTTTCCGCTTTTAGACTCGGCGCCCTTAGAGACTGCCTCGAATTGGTCGCATTCGTTGGCTAGGGAGTTAGGCAACGCAACTGGAAACCGATTGCGACCCGTCGGATCCATTGTCCGACGCTCTCCACGACCGGTTCGCGACACCAACAGAACCCCTCGACGGTTTGTCGGGTCCATCAAGCAGTACATCGTCCCAACTTTGTTGAAGAGCGCCGCCACTCTTCTCCGACCCGCCGCCCTCTCCCCCCGTTGACCCATCATTTGAAGTCCGTTCGAACGCCCAAACAACGCCGAAGAGACAAAACTCTTCCGTGCCAACCATTTCTATTGCGAGTGAAGGAGAAGCGAATAGGAAAGACGTGCAAATGTAATTTAAAAGGATCTTTCTGTCAAAATTTATGTTTTTTTCAGGCAAATTGCACCGTTTGCTGAGAATGCCCAAACGACGGCCGATGAGCTGATGAAGCTTCTGATGGAGGACGATGGAACGGACAGACCGGTCATTTTTACGATCTTCGAAGCCGCCAACATCGACGGGGTCAAGCACCTGTCTTCCAAAAATCGCTGCACGAGGTCATTTTTAATATTTTCAGAATTTAGACTCAGCGCGAGAAAATAACCAACGAAGGGTATTTATAGGCATTAATTAGGCTCTTGGTCTGTACTTGCTGAGCTTCCCTTGCTTCATCCGTTCGATCAGTCTGTCGTACTTTTGCATTCTGAGGAAAACACGAATTCCTTCCAAAACGCTCATAAGGATTAGGACAGCAGCGACAACCTGCAATTTTGCACATCATTACACTGAAAAAAAGATCTAATTCTGTACGAGAGTCTCGACCAGGCTTTTGGAAAAAACATTTGCTAACTCTTAAATCCACAGCAACAGCACCTGGATGATAATGACCATGCTGAGTAGCTTTGGTCTGAAGTTGGTGCACAACCACATGGCGTCCCAATCGAATTCTGTGCGCAGAGTCAATAAAAAAACAATTAACCAACTCAAACAGCCCAAAATGAGTACAAACAATTCGAGAAACTGTGAAAGTAAGGGAATGATTGGTTGGGAAGATCGGCGGCAAAAACCAATTTTCCCCGCTTCTGCTCGAAATTGTCCTCATCCAGACAGTGCAGCAAAAAAATTTGCGCAAAGAGCAAAAGAAAATGGGCCAAAGCAAACGCGACGGTAACCACACTCCGGTTGCCCAGAATGACCGGCGGCGGACTGCCGCCTTTAGTCTGTTGAAGGCTCAGCGCCTCCGCCGACGACGAGCCTTGCAAGTTGAACTGTTCGAAGATGGGCAAGAAGACCATCAATTCACAGACAAATTGCCTCCTTACTTTATAGCAAAACAACTTTGTCCCATCATCAAAAGCATCATAACGACGATTATCTTCAATTGTTTTACCGTCGTTATTGTTCTTTTCCTTTCCAACTAAAATCCGTCCAAAGTTTCTGAATCGATTGGAGTTTGAAACTCTCTAGCCTTTCAGCAGTCACCTCTTTTCACGTAACTTGTCCTCCTGGTGAATCCATGTCGTCCTCCTCCACCTTCTCGATCCAGCGTTCAATTCCTTCTTCACTTCCTCCACCAGTCTCTCAACTTCCTGCTGAGTTGGCGGCGATGGAAGAAAATTGGACCCCTCGAAAAACCACCAAAGGCGAAGTTGGGGTCGATTCTGAACAATTTGACAATGTTTCTCTGGCATTCAATCATCCACCCGACCTTTGGCTGTTTGTCTCCGACTGAAGGCGTTTTCGGATAAACATAAAAGAACAATCCCTCGCAGGCCCCACGAATTCCGTGATGGAACGGTACCTTATAAATTAATGGAAGATGAAAGAGGCTTTGGCCGGCAGACCTTCACACTGACAAAGGAGCCGCAAATTAACGTCTCAGAGAGCAGTCGCCAAAGGCAAAATGCAATGATCGCCGTTTGGACAATTTTAAACACATAAAAAAGGCGAAGACGCATTTCAGACGAGGGGAGGGGAATTGAAAAGTAAATGAAGCGAAAGGGTTAAATTGTAGCGGGGGGAAGCGGTGGCGTGGGGGGGGGCGTTAATCGGATTTGTCGAGAGTCGTTGGTTCAGAAGCTCTTTAGGGGGGGGGGGGGGGGGGGGGGGAGGACGTTCGTCTTAATCTGAGTATGCTTCTAAAGGGACTAAACAATGCTAAGGTACACTTGGCTTGTACTGATCATCCTGTTCATCTGTCTTTGCTTCTACCAAATCGGTGCGCAAGCGATGATGTATTGGCTGACCCCAGTGGGTTTAAATTGTTATTTAATAATTGGTATATCAAAGGTGTGAAAAAGGAATAGTAAGTCGGCTTACGATCTTCCAAAAGGTTGCCACCAACATCATCGCCATGTACCCCGAGTCGCTGGCCTTTCCGGTGATCGCCGTCTGCAATAACAACCAGAACCGACTCAGTTGGCTGACCGGAGAAAACATTCAGGGAAGGCGTCCAAACAGTTCGGCGCCAAACTGGTTTAGACGGCAGCTGAACGAATCGGACGTATTCGACAGGGCGAGTTTCTGCTTCTGAGTTTATGGAGATCGGCATTTGAGTTTGAATAGAATTGCTTAAGCCTTAAGGTGATGCTGAATAGCTGGGACATGGACGCGGGTTGTTTTGATTTCTTTGCCGAAAGTGTTAATCGAATTAAAACATTTTCAAAAGGGCGATTTCTTCGCACTGCGGCGCATCAGCGAAGTCGGATGATTGTGCGATGCGAACTTCCAAACGGAAGTCAATGTTCGCCGAAGGACTTTAGACCTTTGTGGACGTTGACCGGACTCTGTTGGGCAATCAACACGGACCCCGACCGTCCCATGCAGGCTAGACATGCCCCCGCATTATTGTTAATCGGGAATCGGCTAGGAAAGAAATTGTTGATAGATTTTCTACATAAAAGATTCTCGAAAAAGTATTGCTTATTGGCAGGTCACTGGCGCTGGGCCGGGGAATGCATTGCGTCTTCTGGTGAATGTCGAACGCTATGAACGGGTTGAAAGGTTAAATAAATATTTCCATAAAACGGTTCATCTGTCGTCCAGTTGCACTCCCAAACTGCGGGCACGCTCTCTGCCCGGGGTAAAGGTGCTGATCATCAATCAGACGGACATTCCCGCCTCCTATCTGGAGGGGGTGAACGTTCCGGCCGGGTTTACCATGGACATTCCTTTTTGGATGCGACAGGTTGACTCCGATCAGATCGAAACAACCGATTTTGGCTTAAACAGCGTCAGAAACTGCCGGGCCGCGACTGTGTGGTGTTCAGTCCGTCCGAAGATGCAAAAAGATCGCCGGAGGAGAAGGAAAAGGACAACAGCGAGCGGGAGGACGCGCGCGGCTGCCTTATGAGTTCCTATTTGGGGGAGGTCGAACGCCGCTGCAACTGTTCCATGCGACAAGCATTCCTTCAAAAGGCCGCCGACCCTTCTCCGGGTGATTGGACGAGAGGAAAGATTATTGTATCAATTGGGTTGGCTTCGAGGGTATATTTTCTTGATTTATCCGTTCTGAGCTTCTCCACTCGAGATCAGAACTTTGCGTAGAACAAATGTCTTCTTTTACACAATACTAACGCTCTTATAATATTGTGTACTGCTTTAAAACGAAGTTGCCTTTTCCTCGACAGGAAAAGGTCGCTTCACGCCCTGTAATGTGCTGCAATACTTTGACTGTGTGCAGGCGGTACTCGAATGGGCCAAGGACAAAGGGTTCAGCAACTTCCGCCACTGCCCGGTCCCATGTGAATGACAACCTTTTCCCATTAACTCCGATCGTCCGTTTTAAGGCGAGTCCATCGACTACACGGCGTGGCAAGACATGAACGAATTGCCGGCAAATATTTTCCCCCGAATTATATCCTTTGGGAACAATGACGAGGAAGACGACGACGAGGCGAATGATTCGGGGGAGGAGGACGAAGAGAACAGCGACGAATTGGTCAATCAATTCGTTATTATTGAAATTAAATATTCATAAATAATTGAAGAATTCTCAAAATTACCACCACTGCGCACACAACCAAATGTTGAGGGGGCAGCACGTGCTCAGAATAAAGAAGGCTGCTCGAGACGCACTTGAGAAGCAGGCGCGCTTCCAGGAGGACATTCAGATCAGAACTCGCCGAATGATTGCACAGCTTCGGCGAAGTGTGGAAAGGTGCCGCCGCCTTAGGGATTAATTTTTGTAAATTCAGAAAGTCGTTTTAAAACAGAAAATTTCCTCGCTGCCGAACCCAAACAAAAATCAATTAAATTCTAGAATTAAAACTTGTGACTTTAATCTCTCAGACTTATTCAAATGCGCTGGGGGTGGCGTCAGGAACATTTCCTAGGCGTACAGAGGCGATTGGCAGAGCGTTTGCGTTGTTACGACGAAGTCCCGAGGACGCATGCGAACGTATTCAATGCGATGGCCAACCCGAAGGTTGTAACTCAGCCCCGAGGGAGACTATGCCCGAGGGTTTTCCATTTGTCTGTAGCCTCAGGGAGAGGAAGAACGGGCCCAGCAGCTGCAGGAACTGCTGCTGGGCGAGCGACGGAATAACGCCACAAAACGTGCCAAAAGCATTGAAGAGGTAAGGCGGACCTTCGGACAGAAGGCCGAGACACGTCACCGAGAGATGCTAATGGCGCGGGAATTGACGTCGAGAATTTACAGGTACTCGACAAAGCCGGGATTTATGTCCCTTTTCATTAATTATTGCGTATTCGAAGTTTGTTCTCGGTCGATTCTTTCACTAAACGCCTCCCAAGTGGATTGGAACGGATGGACAAAGTGTTGCAACTGATCAAAATGTACGAAGGGGGCCAAATGTCGAGGAAATCGTGGGCTGAACGAATGCAGACGCGGAATATGCGGCACTTTCTCGAGGAAGACCTTTACGAGGTTGGAATGGCGCCGAAAGCAAATCCCTTTTTGTAATTGAAGGATTGGCACAATTTGATCGTGCGCGACATGGAACAAAATGTGTTGGAAGTCATCCAAAAGATCGAAGATTTAGTCCCCTTACTGTACCAAAACGCCTCCAATGGAACGGCAATTTTGGTGATATTTCCGCGAAATAATTTCTGAACGGATTTTTGTCTTTTTTGACTGGCGCCATTCTCATCTTCGGAGACGTCCAACGGGGCTCCGCCAACATTGAACAATGGGCCGATTTCTTGGACGATGCCTTCGAGTGTATTTTCAATGGCATTCGGAATGAAACGGCACAAATGCTGAGGGAATTCCAAGTCCAATTCATTCTTTCTATTAGTTTAAAGTTTGTCATAAAACAATTTTTCCGTCTTAGCGTGCCATGTACGAGCTGCAGTCGGCGCTGACTGTGTTGTTCCGAAAGGAGTTGCCAGAGTATCTGCAGAACATGGAGTTTGGGCCAAAGTTTATCCAGTTCAGTTTAAATTGCCAATTTGGGAATGTTTTTATAATTGTCAGGGAGAACTTTGCCCAAGTCAATGTCTTCTTGCACAAAATGAACATCGAGTATTGGCGTCAGGAGCCCACCTACAGCATTTGGAGCTTTTTCTGTGCCATTTTCCCCTCATTCTTCCACCAATGTTAAGCTTTTAGGTGACATCGGCGCCACGATGAGCCTTTTTCTCGGCGCAAGTTGGCTTAAGCCGTAAGCATTATGTGTAAATATTCGTTGAAGGTATGCTGACCATCATTGAAGTGCTTTACTTTGTTCTGCGACACTCGCGCATCTACAGAAGCATTGCGGTGTGGAGGCACAGAAAGAATCCTTTGGCAACGGCAGAAGACAACGACGGCGCCGATGCCGTCCGGAAAGTATCTGTGAACAAGGACAGGTAGATATTACAGTATTCCACGAGGAATTAAAGAAATTATACCATAAGCTTTAGAACATCGTTTGTGTTGGTCTGATGGAGGCAAAGAATCGGACCTTCCAACATAATCATCGAACAAAAGCTTTTCCAATTGTTATTGACATTCCAAGTTGATGTAAAAAAACGAATAAATATTTTGGCGCTTTTCTTATTTTCGTTTAGTTTCCAATGACAACCGACCAATTAAACTCCCACCCTTTTTTATTAATTTAATTTGGTTCGACCTTTGTTTCTATGGCGATACGATTAGCGATTCTTCGGGTGAAATGACCCCCCCCCCCCATAATGTTCTTTTAAACCATTCAAATTCGGTTACATTTTGTTGGTATTGTGTAAAGGAATGGTGTTCACCAAATTAACGGCCAAATTGTTTGGGAAGAACAAACTGTCGGCGAAGGCGTTGGACCCGGACGAACGATGGTCTAACCTTTACAGAGAACGGGAGAAGAACAGCATTTACAAATGGGTCGGATCGATGAGCGGTGAGTTCGGACTGACCCCCCCCCCCCCCGTTTTGACCTACCGAAAGTTGAGGTGGCGAATTGGTTTCGGTGTACGAGAAAGAGGGCGAGGATGGCGTGCTAAACTTTGCTCAGGAGAAGCTCGAGCCGATGCTTTACAACGAAGGGCACGCGCCGCAGCTGATCAAATGGGCCGATTACGCTCGGTGGAAGAAGTCCATTGTGAGCTTAATTGCTGGCTTAAGTGACGTAATGTCTGTCACTAAACGCTGAAGAATGTCATCTTGGGGATCATCGAGGACAAGGAAATCAGCGAGTCCAACTCTTACTTTCGAGAGCACGAGGCACAAACGCGGCTGAACAAAAGGGGCGTCGAGGGGGAGACGCTCGTCCATCTGTTGCTGAACAGGAAAGAGCCGACGTGCAGAGAGATAGCGCGAATTTTGATCAACAAATACCCCGGAATTGCCAAAGATATTTATTTAGGCGAGGAAATGTTCGGTGAGTTCAAAAAATAATCATTTTTCGAAACTGCCATAGTTTTATGCTTAAAATTGACATCAAAAATTCCACTCACATCAGGTCAAAGTAGTCTTCACTTGGCCATTGTGCACGAGGACTTCGAGATGGTCAACTTACTGCTCGAGATGGGCTCATCAGTGCACGCCCGCGCAACAGGCGACTTCTTTATGCCCGAGGACTACGAAAAGAACGCTCGCAAGACTTTGGACTATAACGGTATCAAATTCGGAGTTTGAATCAAATTTTGTTGTTTTAAGGTTATGCTTATTACGGAGAGTATCCACTCGCATTTGCTGCTTGTTTTGAGCACAAAGACATTTACGACTTGCTGGTCAGTTTCCTCCTCCGACATTTATTATCCGCCGCGTGACAGATCCAATTCGGAGCGGATCCCGATCAGCAAGACAAATTCGGAAACACTGTGGTGAGCAATTTACTTTCCGCCCGACTTCCCCCCCCCCCCACCCCAACAAATCCAATCCTCCAGCTGCACATGTGCGTCATCTACAACAAAAGCGTTTGTCAATCCAAACGTAAAGCGGGCAAAATGTACTTGAGAACGTTTAGACAATGTATCGTTATGCTGTAAGCCACTGGAGCAACCCGGCACACACTTACCACGCTAACAATGCCGGCCACACTCCGTTAACGTTGGCCACCAAACTTGGCCAAAGAGAAATTTTCGACGAAATGCTCGAATTGATGAAGGCAAGCGAATTAGGGTTCTCTCTGAAAACAATTTTGTCGTTGGTTTTGCTTATTCTGAAAGATCGTCGTTTTGGTTAAGGTGGAGTTTTGGCGCTTCTCAGACATGACTTGCAGTGCTTACCCGTTGGATGCACTGGATACCATTCGACTGGACGGGACTACCAGTCAATTCACTAAAAAGGGATGGCATTTTAATGCATCTTTGGCACAGATTTTGACTCAGCGCTTATGACTGTGGTGAATGGGGACAGCGCGGACCATTTGGAAATGATCGGCAGCGAAGTCATTCAGCGATTGCTGAAGGACAAATGGAACGCTTTTGCCAAAGTAAAATATTAACACTTTCATTTCATGGCAAAATGAGCATTAATATATTTTCCCCATAAAATGCCTTTTCAGAGAAAACTGTTCGAGCGATTGTTGCTTCTGCTGCTTCAGCTGTTCAACCTTAGCTTTGTTGTCTACCTTCGACCCGTCGCCCTTAGCAAGCTGTACATGGTTGAGCCGGACTTGTGGGATTGGGTCGGTCTGCACAACCTTCATCTTTCACCGTCCCGCTGTTCCAATTGTTCAGATCAGAAGCTTATTTGAATTACTGGGCATACTTTGCTGCTTTTGGTTTCTTTTTGTGCAGCAATTAAGCGATGTGCGCAACCAAGGTTGCTGGTTAAAATTTAAAATATTTAAAAATTGATACATAAGCAATCCTCAAAAGTTACGGTAAAGCACAAAAGAAAGTGGAGATACTGTATTTGAACTTAATTCACTCTCCAGGCATTTACGCATATTACCAAAACATTGTGAGTTGCTGGCTGAATCACACAAATCGGAGGAGGCCAATTCGAAAGTAATATCAGAAAACGGCTCCAGCAAAGGTCGTGTACATTTGTGCCAACCTCTGTTTCTTGGCGTGTGTGCCTACCCGAATTTTGGGGCTGCACGAGGCATTTTATTATATTAAAATCATTAATAAAATAAAAGTCCAATCATTCAATTAAAGTTGGAGGAGTGTCTGCTCTCATTCGCTCTTCCCGGATCTTGGACCTTCCTCTTATTTTTTCTCAGGTGGCTATAAAAGTTGTTGTGCTTTGCAATTTGAATTGAAATTTAGTAGTACAAAAGTGATCGGGCCATTTGTTCAAATTTTTTACGATATGCTCTCAAAGGACATTGTGGGTTTTCTGATCAATTATTGTAAATATTATCGAATTATATCCGACTCTTTAAAGGTCCGTTACGCAATCATTTCTTCCATTTTTCTCGTCGCTTTTTCGGAAGGTTTCTGCGCTCATCTTGATGAGATCATTTGTTTCATTTTCTCTTCCCTCAGTTTTCTATTTCCTTGGCAAAGATGCAAATGCCATCCAATCAGTGTCCGCCATCAACGGAGGACAATGCAACACCGGAGGCAAAATTTACTCATACGACAGTTTCTTTGACAGTTTCCTGACGCTTTATTCGTTAATGGTGCAAGCATCGGCAATGAATGTGAGTTGGGGGGGGGGCAGAAGTGATCGAAGTCCTGGGACCCGACGTTGGGTTGGGGGGGGGGAGGGGGGAGGAGGGGGCCAGAAGTGATCGAAGTCCTGGGACCCGACGTTGGGTTGGGGGTGCGAGGAGGGGGCCAGAAGTGATCGAAGTCCTGGGACCCGACGTTGGGTTGGGGGGGGGGAGGGGGGAGGAGGGGGCCAGAAGTGATCGAAGTCCTGGGACCCGACGTTGGGTTGGGGGTGCGAGGAGGGGGCCAGAAGTGATCGAAGTCCTGGGACCCGACGTTGGGTTGGGGGGGGGAGGGGGGAGGAGGGGGCCAGAAGTGATCGAAGTCCTGGGACCCGACGTTGGGTTGGGGGTGCGAGGAGGGGGCCAGAAGTGATCGAAGTCCTGGGACCCGACGTTGGGTTGGGGGTGCGAGGAGGGGGCCAGAAGTGATCGAAGTCCTGGGACCCGACGTTGGGTTGGGGGTGCGAGGAGGGGGCCAGAAGTGATCGAAGTCCTGGGACCCGACGTTGGGTTGGGGGGGGGGAGGGGGGAGGAGGGGGCCAGAAGTGATCGAAGTCCTGGGACCCGACGTTGGGTTGGGGTTTTGGGGTCGCTGTTCCAACCCTGATTGAAGCACTCAGTTTGACGAATATTCCTGTACAAATTATGTGACATTGGGGAAGCTGACGTTGATCATCTATTTGGCTATCATTGTAAGTGAGTCCATTTGATTGCACTTACACAGTCAGTCCATTTCTTGGCAGCCGATCATGATGATGAGTATTCTGATCGCAATGATGGAAGGTGAGAAAGCTTTTCTGATGATGGAAACAATAAATTTCGAGCTTTTCAGAAACTTACATCGAAGTCATTGGACATGCGGAGAAGGCATGGAAACAACAGGCACTTTTAGTTGCATTCATTTTAAATATGTTTGATTGAGTGTTGTACAGTATGCCAAATTGATAATGGTATTTGAACGTTCATTGGAGTCGAAGAAGTTGGTTGCCCATCTGATGGACTATTCCATCCGGATGGGAAAGCTCGGAAGAGAGAGTCGGGGACTGATGGTGATCAAACAGACAACAAAAACACGGGCATTCCAGCGGAAGCACGCAATAAAAAATTGGAAGGTCTTTTGGAGGGCGTGAGAACGAAAAACGTCAATTTTAGACAATGGCACGCAAAGTGATCACAATGGCCAAAGAGTTGGGCGCAGATGCTACCCTCTACTTCCTCCACAGCTTCGATCAAATGGCCAAGGAGGAAACGGTCGGAGTTGGCCTGGGGACCGGGTACGGAAATGCTCCATGGAGGACAAGGCCCCAATCGATTGCCCGGTCCAGTCCCGGGGGTGGCAGGGCGAAGGACGAGTGGTCGCAGGACGGTCAGGGAATGAACAGCGTGGAGATCCTCCAAATCGAGGCAACGTCAAGCCTTTTTGATTAATTGTGAATTATTATTAGCATGACGACTCAATCCGAGAACGAAGCGGGCAACTGCAATTGAGCTTCAGTTACAGCCGAATCGACAACAATTCCGGAAGAGTGAAGCTTTCCGAGACGAGAAGGGAGGTAAAAATTGATCGAATGTTTAGTTGTTCCTGCACCTTTTCTCAGCTGACCATCGACGGTGCGGTCGAGCAGCTGCTAGCCAATGGTTTGGTTGGTGGACTGGCCGCCCCCTCTGAACATTCTTTAGGACTGCCCGATAGACTGTCCACCAGTGAAATTCGAATTCGCGTTCCCCACGACGGCCAATTTGTTCAACTCACCAAACGGCACCTTTTTGCCCAGGTCATTTTGGAGCGATTTTTATCACTGCCGGTGCCTTTTAGAAAGGTTCAAAATGTCGCGGTGTTGCGATGTTGCCCAGTGATGATGTGCCGAATATGCCCGCAACGCATCCTTTGCATCTAACCTCATCCCCGGAGGGTATTTCCCTCTCCGAATAGCCCCTGGCAACCAATCGTAATTCCAGAAGATGAAGCAGTAAACAGAACTGAGAAAAATAATCTTTTCGCGAAGTTGCAAAAGTCGGCTTCGACTTCAACAATCTCGACGTTTTCTTCTTCGGAACAGTGGGGAGAGTAATTTTAAAAGTATTTTAGAATTTTATTCAAAAGATTTGCACGACTTATGCATTATAAGATAAAATTGCTTGATTAGGCAATATTTGCACACATTGAAGTCACCACACCACAAATTGTGCACATTATGTGATAACGAGAGATGAATTAATTGGCGGATTGGCAAAAATAGCGAAAAATTTAATTAAATTGTTCGGTCATTATTCATTTAATGAGATCAAGAATATGGAAAATCCCCCCCCCCTCCCTTTGCTCCTCTACCTCATTAATTTCATTTTGCTGTTTTTTCTTACTTTGTTTTGTTTACCCTTCCTTCTTTCTTCGTTCATTGCTTCTCATGATCTATGCGATTGTTGAGTAAGTGAGTGGGGGGGGGGGGTGGGGGGGGGGGGGGGAATCATCCGGTGAGTGGGTCACTTAGACGGAAAGTCATCGCCTGCTGCTTCATCCATCAATCCGCACTTTCCCCCCCCCCCCCCCGCCCCTCTCCGGCCAAATCAAATATTCAATCCGGAACTCCCCCCCCCCCTCTCACATTCGGTTTTTACTCCCCGCTTCATTCGCCGCCTCATCATCGCCCCTTGAGCCCCCCCACTCACCCAATCCGGGACAAAAATGAAAATAAAAAAGGGATGGGCTCTCGGCAATATACACTAACAATATGTTTATGTCCATTATTGAAAGGTTCTAGAAATGCTGCTTCCTCTTCTGCTGCTTCTGCTCTCGGCATCGGTCCCCCTCCGGGCCTTTTATCCCTCTCCGTCATCGTTGACCTATCCGTTCTATTCCCAATGGTCTTATCCGTTCAATTCTCGCCAGTTTTCGGGCCAAAACAGCTTCTACCCGTCCTATTATGGACAAAATGGAAATTACGGTCAATAGCGAATTCATTGTTTCAATGAGCACCATTTCGTTTGAGGTTTAGGCAACTATTACAATCCGTACGGAGGCTACGGCGGAAGTAACTTCGGAGCCTATGACAGCCGCCCTTACTACGGTGGCAGTGGGTATTCGCCTTCTTATTATGGTCATCCACAGTTACTGTACATGTCTGAAAGAATCGTGCCGTTTAGGAAGATATTATGGGGCTGGTGGAGGCTTTGGCTATGGCGGAGGGTACCCGGGGTACGGCGGGTACTCGTCAGCAGCCTACGGTAACTATTGGCCGTCGTACACTGGATACGGTGGGTATGGCGGTTACGGTGAGACCAATTCTAATTTTGGCGGAGTCCAACAGCACAGCCTCAACTTCGAGCAGCAGCGCGATCAACTGCAAGTCGCTGGGCAAGGAGCTGTGCACCAATGAGGTCATTTATTAGAAATATTTGAGAAATCAATTCAAAATGCATCAAATTAAGCTCTACCGTGGACTTATGCTGAAGTATTGCGCCGAATTTTGCAGAGATTCCGTCTGACCCAAAGATTGACGGGCCAAAATGAATAAAACTGACTAAACTTCTGCAACATTCGCGCATAATGAACAAACATTGCTTGTTTCTTCTATATGACATTCATTCGTTTAACGGCTTTTCAAAAGTCAACTCTCAATGTAACCAATTCAAAGACAATTAATCATTGGTAAAAGTCCCAGAAAGCCTTAAAGAATATGTAGCAGCATTTAGGACCTTTCTTTACAAATTAGTTTAGTAAATTTTGATCAAAGCATTCATTCCAACAAAGAATTGTTGCAAGTCAAGCAAACGATGGGAGACGTTTCAGATGAACACTTCCGGCTTTACCTCCACTTCGGCAATCTCTTCGGCGCTCAGTGCCTCGATTTGGTGAATGTCGTGCAGTTGGAGCGATGCCGAGGAGTTGCTCATGGCAGAGCCCCTCCGACTGTTGTGATGAACTCCGCTCGGGAAAACAATGCCACCGCCAAAAACTTCCGAGCACGACCTTTGGATGCAATCGTCCGAAGAGCGTCTGATGGAATTCATTGGCAAGAAGTTGCCAAAAGGACGGCCGAGACCGGACATTCCCACCTGTAGGTGGTCTCTCCTCCGGCAGAAATGGACACCGACGGCTTGATGGGGTCGGCCAAATCCTCGATCACAATTTGGGGCTTCCGGATGGACAAATGTCGGCTTAGCGGACTTAACTTCCCATTATAATTCACCAAATGTCAAATTAAGCTCTTACATCATTGAAACGAAGCGTTTCTTCCGCTTGCGCGGTTTCTTCGTCGGCTCTCCGCCGCTGTCCTCGGGCGGGGCGTTGTTCTTCCGCCTCCTCCGCCGACGGCTTTCTTCGCCGCCTATTTGACCGCCTTTAGGCATTCTCACCACAATACTTTTCTGTTGTTGGTGTTTATTCTGCTGCTGCTGGGCCGTTACGCCGTATGTCGACACTGAAACTGACCTTCCGCCGGTGCCCCCGTCGCCCTCGCGACTTCTGCTGGGTGACTTGTGCTCCTGCTGCAGTTGCTTTTGCTGCTGCTGCTGCTGCTCAGTGTCCGTACGTCTTCGTTTTCTGTTTTTGTGCTGTGGCGGCGGAAGCATCCACGACCTTTTCTTGCGCTGACTGCGCCTTAGGCCGAGCAACCGCCAAAACGTTATACGAAATTTCTAAAGTTTTCGAGTCGCAGAATTAATGCTGCGAGTTCTGACATTCATTACTTTGTTAATTGCGGAATAAATGAAGAAGTTTAGCGACGAATTGAGGTAGCCCAACGCACTCAGCCAGTGGAAGGAGAACTCGGAGTCGTGTGTCCATCCGCCGTTGTATAATTTGAAGATTTTGTACAGATTCATCGAAAAGTAGGGAGCCCAGCAGACCAGGAAAACGCCTTAACAAACACTTAAGCTAACATCAAAAGCATCACAAATGCCGGTACCCATTACGGTAGCAACCAATTTGGTGGCCCGGGCCTCTCGCCGAATGGCCAATCCCTGCGGGAAACGGAAGTTGACCGATTAGAGCTCAGACTTGCATTACCTGTTTAGACTTAAGTTTGGCAATCAGATCTAAATAAAATCATTTTGATTTCTGCTTCACCCAAAGATTATTCCTGCAAGAATGCCCCACCAAACTCACCCAACGCCCAATCCTTCAGTCCTGCCAACTTTTTTCGTGCAATGTACACGGAGTCCCTGCGAGCAAACGCGAGCAGTTGGCCAAGAGAAGAGCGGGAAGGTCGCTCCCAGCCGGAGATCAGCTCGGACAACCGGCGCATGGACTTCTTGCTGCCCTGCGGGAATAGTTTTTGTCTTCTCAATTCTTTGCCCCCCCCCGGCAATTACAATTCTGTTCTGCGCTTTCAGCAAATTTCCCTGTTCGATTTCGTTTTCCCCCGGCGGTTGCAACGAAAGGCGCCGCTGCCTTTTCTCCATCTCTCGAACGTCCACCAACAAATTGGAGCTGATCACAGAGATGCGGCGTCTTTGTCCGTTGTCGGAGTGTCTTCGTTTCGACAATGAGTTCATATTCGGCACTTCCAACATGTTCATGCCAAGTTGTTCGGGCTTCTGGTTGACGCCGAACACAGCAGGGTTTGCTATTAAGTATAAAAGGGGCAATTTAACTAAAAATTAATTAATATAAATATAAAATTGTGAACATTAAAGGTCAAAAATCGATTCAAATCTTTTCTTTTCATCCATTGGATTTGCATTTTCACTTCCAATTAGAGCCCGGCGGGAACGGGATTCCCGCGGGAAAAGTACGGGAATCCCGGTCCCGTTCCCGTCTTTTTTGCCCAGCGGGATTTTTTACGGGAACGGGAAAAAGACGGGATTCCCGTTCGGGATTCCCGTCCCGTTCTTTTTGAAAACCCCGTTCCCGTTCCCGGAAATTTTATTTCAGTCTTTTTCCCGTTCCCGTTTATTTTTCTTGGCGAAATGTTTTCAAAAATTTAACAATTTTGGACCAATTTTCATCACAAAAATGCTTAGATTTCAAATTTTTTTAACGGCGGCGCCTATCGGCACCGCCGAACCCACCCAAAATGTAGTAAAGAATAGGTGAAATGTTAGCCCCGGGTGGGACTCGAACCCACGTCCTCCACCCAATCCGTGGGCAGCTCTTCCACTACCGTATTTTTAAGATTTTGGTAGCAAATCTCTTATAAATTGAGCAAAAAATGCAAAATTTTTTCGGCGGCGCCTATCGGCACCGCCGACCCCCCCCCCCCCTCCACCTCGGGAAATGAAATTCTCAAAAAATTTGAATTTTTGAAAAATTCGCAAATCGGAAAAAATTCGAAAATTTTGAGCAATTTTCTTAACAAAAATGTTATAATTTTCCGACGGCGCCTATCGGCGTTGTCGGACCCTCCAATTGTATATCAGAAATTTATCGCAAAGTGCCCGCCAAAAAAAATTTCGAAAAATTCTTAGTTTAAAAATTTTCAAAATTTTCCCTTTCCCGCGGGATTCCCGTTAAAAATTGAACGGGATTTCTACGGGAACGGGAAAAACACGGGATTCCCGTTCGGGATTCCCGTCCCGTACTTTTTGAAAACCCCGTTCCCGTTCCCGGAAATTTTTTTTTACCGGGCTCTACTTCCAATTGCCAACAAATGCCTCACCAATGTTCGAATCCCTACCGAACACGGGGCCGGAGGCCGTAACGGCGTCCAGAATGAGTGAGGAGGAATGGCCTTGGCTAATCTCTTCCCTCTCTTCCACTATGAACGCGTTGCCGGGGGACGCTTCTGCTGCCCGATTCGGCGGAATGCCGCGCCGACGTCTCTCCAATACATTGGCACATTCGCAGTCGCTTGCCCGAGAAGCAGCAGACGAGCTGGTGGCTTGGAGAATGTTTTGAAGCTGAAGGAAACGACGGAAGTATTCTCGAAAAGGGCAAAACGAATTTAAGGGGATGGGCTGGACCTGTTCTCGTTCGCTTTCGTTCAGCGAACTCGCGTGTTCAGCAGCTGTCTCCTCGATTTTCTTCAACAATGGCTTCTCCCAAGTGATCATGTTCCGATTCTTCTGATCGATCCCTTAATAAATATCGTCCGTCCTTCATTTCTATTGAATTAGCACCCACCGATAACTGTCTCCATCGCTGAGGTGGCAATGTTGCCCAAATCAGCTCCAAACCCGAGAAATTGGCCACCGGCCATCTCTTGGAGCTGAATTGCCCGAAGTCGCCGTTTTAATGTGTAAAAAATATAACTAAAAGGAAAGAATTGTCTTAGACAATCTCAGCCAAGTTTTGGAACATCGCACCCATAAATTAGAGACATGAAAAAAAGAGGCAAGAAGAAGGCGAAAATTGAGGAGCCGAACATGTACGTGGGGTTGTAAATCTAAGAATAAAGTTGAGGTACATGACGGAGTTTGACACGGACTCCGCAATGATGCTCCTCCAACAGATAACGTTCCGTGTCCGCGTTGAAGCCGAACACGAGGGGAAGAGAAAGGCACACGCTGAACAGCCAGCAGAAGGCGATTGCCATGTAGACTCTTATTTGTTAGATCAGCATCATTTTGACAGCAAAAAGGACAAACCTCCGTCTGTGTTTGTGCGTCTTGTAATCGGCGGGTTTTGTGGCTGCCACTAATCTGCATTAATTGTAGCTGGGTTCTTTGGCTTGGACCCTCATTGGTTCTAACAAAATCTCAGCTATCCGTTCTCAATATGGGCTACCAGTCCAAAGGTCGAATAGAACAAAAAATGACGTTTTTCTACCAAGTTCGATTTAATTTAGTTCTTAAACTGCCGAAATCCCTAAAGTAAAGGGAACACTTAGATCCGAGAAGTCAACTCACCTTCGAGAAAATATGGCAACCAGTGCTTCTTTATTTTGGGACTTTGATTTTCCGGCTCCATAAATATGGCATTTTTATGGCATCGAGAGGTCAAAAATGGCATTTTTATGGCATCGAGAGGTCAAAAATGGCATTTTTATGGCAAGTTTCCTTTGGAACCGATTTTCGTGTTTTTTTCGCGCGATTTTTTTAACTACTTTTTAGGTGAGAGGGCGGGCGGGTCGGCGGTGCCGATAGGCGCCGCCGAGAAAATTTTGAATTTTTTGATGGGATTTGTTAAAAGATTGGCAACCAAAAACATGCTTCGCGCGTTCTGCGTCCCACTATTCGAACTTTCAGCCTGATTGTTCTATTCGGCCTTCAGAACTATTTGCTCTATTCGACCTTTGGGCTTTTCGATCTTTGATCGGAGCTCTCAAAAAGAACTCGTGAATACCCAGTCTAACATAAACTGATCGCACCTATCCATGCTGATCAGGAGGAGATGGATGATGGAGGAGGTGGAGGCGAGTACGTCCAGTACACAGTAAATATAGCAGGTCAAAGCTGGCAGATGCCAATGAAGGGAATTGATCTGAAACCGGCCGGGACAGTGGAAGAGTAAATGCACATTTCGCGCTCACTGTCATGTAAATATGGAAAGGAGCCACTAAAGTGCCGACCATCAAATCGGCACAGGCCAAACTGAGCAACAAATAGTTTGTGGGCGTCTGCAGACTTTTGTTGGAGAGGACGGCGGCCACCACCAAAGTGTTGCCAACAATACACGAAATTGGCATTGTGACGAGCAGCAGCCAAACCCTTAAGCCGAAAATGTTCAGAGGCATGAAAGGCACAGCCTCGAGACCGAGTCCTCCAAACAAATCAAATATTATGGACAAAGCTGACCATTGTGGGCTCAGTTCAGCGTCAATGTCAGCGAATTGTGTTATCGGCATGCGGATGTGCCTTTGCGCCTCATTCGCGTTTGGAACTGCAATTTGGTGATGCTCCATGGAGTGCGAGAAAGGTGCCAAAGTTTGCTGATGGAAATTGGCGAAAAGTGCCTCTCTGTAGGATGTGACATCCATAAAGATTTGTGCTTAAATTCATTGATAAAAAGTTAAAGTCTGAGTCGACATTTGAATTTATTTTTCTTTAACAAAATCCGAAAACTTTCGATCATTCACAAAAAGGTAAATAAAAGAGTATTATCACTCACAAATGCTATCACTTCACTGATCAGTCCATTCATTCGATGTGAATATTTTCAGTTGGGAAGAGAGAGAGTGGCGCAACAATTCCGGGACTATGTAGCAAAGTTCCGTTATTAATGGACGAATTTGGAATGGATGGGAACTGCTGAAGTGTGAGCAGAAGAGAACGAGAAGGAGGAGGTTTCTGGTCGGGAAGTGGGGCGTGAAGAAAATGAACGAATTTGCATTGCCCCCCCCCAAATTCCCCCCCCCCCCAAATTCCCCCCCCCCCTAATACGTTGTGAGGATGGCATTTTGGGTGCTGCCGAATATTCAATTCAATTTTGTGCCGATGGGGCGTATGGGAATTGCCAAGGCATGTCCCTAAAGGGTCGAGAAATGTGGAGGAATTCCCCGTCCACCAAAATGAGTTGCAAATTCAACCAATTCTTAAGAAAAAGAATGATCAGTGAGAGGAAATGTCCCCAATCTCAATTGAATCAAGATGACTCTATTTGTCCTATTTAGTTATAATTAGTGAGCATTTGCAGCAGCGTTAATTAAAATTTGTGGTGTTTGTCTTATTTATGAAAAGAAAATGAATGAAAAGGCGGAAGTGTCACATGTAAAAGAATGAATGAAATGAATGAGCGAATTGGCACCCAAATCCATTCGTTCGACTCATCCATTTTTGTGGTGGTGGTAATTCACTCAGACGCGCCTCTCATCCCTTTTTATGGCCCGTGAAGCCTTTCACTTGGTGGGACAAATTTGGATTTAATTTGATGATAGGCGGGGCAAGAAAGTTAGCCGAGAACGGAAGAAATTGGAAAAGAACGGACGATGGGCAAGGGACGGAAAAGTGCGTCCAAAAAGAAAGGGTCGGTTGGGAGAGGGGTGTCGTCAGATTGGTCAAACGATCACTTAGTCATTAGCAACAAATAAGCGTCGGAACGAAATAACAATAACATTCCCACGGTGGTACCCCCCCCCCTCCCCCCCCCTTTCCCCCTCCCCCCCCCCTTTCCCCCTCCCCCCCCCCCCTTTCCCCCTCCCCCCCCCCTTTCCCCCCTCCCCCACTCCGTCCCCCACACACCAATGCCCCGCTTGCTCCACTCCAACAACCCCTGCGGGAAAAGTCTCATCCCGCACCCCTCACACCCCTTCCGTCCGTCCTTTGAGGATTCCAGCCACCCCCGTCTATTTTCTCTTTATTCACCACTCAGCCCACACACTCACATCAATTCACCCGGCCAAGAACCTTCCCATTCCCACCCTTCAGAGTGCCAACTCTTTACAGTCGGCAATGGCATTCTGAAAGGGCGTGAAGGAGGGGGGGGGGGGGAGGGGGGGGGGGCAGAGGAACAAACAAAGAAAGGGTAATGCGATTAATTTGGCGGGCTGAGAATGAACTGACACGAACGATAGGGCGGGGAAAGGCGCCGGAGAATATGAGACGATGGAAAGGAGCAAATGGGCAAAGGAAAGGAAAAAGTTGGCCGAGGGGGGGGGGACGAAATCGGAGATGGCATTTGCCCTGTCCACCGCCGTTCCTTTGGCCCAAACCACCGCCGTTCATTTGCATATATCCGCCGTTTGGATTAACGAAGGCGACGCCATGCAAAAGTGCAGTGATGTTAAAGTCGAATAGCCGACAAACAAACGACCAATACATTTACCCCTTTTCTCATTGACCATTACAAATTGTTCAACAGAAAATTTATAACAAAATTTCGGTATAATTGAGAATAGTCAATGACATTCATAACAAAAACATCTCATCCCAAATCACGGCATGACTCAGTAATCACGATTGAAAAATTTGGGATGAGGTTGTCGCTGATTTTGTGAAGATCTCTGTGGTCTGATCGGCTGTCGTTGTGCGGTGTATTGTTGGGGTTGGCCATGTCTAAGGAAATAGATGACATAAAATGAAAGTAATTATAATTTTACATTCGCTTTATTTAATTCAGCGGTATCAAAACGTATCGGAAGACTTCCCTCACCGAAAGGGTGCAGAATTGGGGGTCGAAGGCCGCATCAGAAGCGGCGGTGGAGGAGGCGTCATCCTCACGAGGGCATTCCCCGTTTTGTGATGGTGTTCGGCGACAGGTATATTTTGATGTTGCTGCTGCTGAATGTTCAGCACTTTGCGCTGTTGTTCCCCACTCCTCTGTTGCTGATGGGTGCCCGTCTTCATCGGGGACTCATGGAGAGAAGGAGCGACAAAATGTTGTGATGAAGTGGTCGGCTGTTGCTGGTGCACCCATGAAGAGGAGGGAGCACCACCACCACCGCCTGTGGAAACAAAATTAGCTAATTATTATTCAAAAATGACAAATTTTCGTGATGAAATGCCTGCGGATGACGATTGTGGACGACGCAAAACCGCGGGTTGCTCAGCTGCTGAAAGTGGCGCCGCGGGGCGTTTCCGAGGGAGATTAAGCGGAGGTCCGCCCCCTCCCATAGGAGGCACTATACCCTGATTCTGCCAAATCGGGGGAGTTCAAGGAGAATGAATTAGCCGTAACCAACCACATGCTGCTGTTGTTGTTGTCTTTCAACATTTAATGGACCGCCCAAATGGTGCTGGGTCCTTTGCTGCCCTCCACCCGTCGTGCGATGCATTGTTCCCCCAACGGCGGAAACTTTTCCGCGCATTTGCTGCTGTTGATGCATGGGAGCAGCAGGCGCCACCGGCCGACGACGATTCGCATGAGCCCCACAGCCGGATGTGTACTCGAACAAGTTGGTCTGCAATTCGAGGTTATTGAACACAAAATGGAGATGAAACTGAAGAAGAGACGACCACCCCTTTGAGCTGTTGGAGCAGTTCCTGGATGTTGTTTGCCGGCATGGGGGCCTCAAAGAAGAAGTTGTGGTCTAACGCGGCAGAAGCGGTAGGTCGCTTCTCCGGATTCAGTGTAAGCATCAAATCGATGAGCGAAAGCGCTTGCTCGTTGTTCTGTGTCGAGAAAGAAGCCAGGTATTGGGTAAAGCCGTCAAGGTGCTCATCGGAGCGGGCCATAAAGGAGTTGGCCCACCTCTGAGGGGTATGAAAAGAAAGTGTGGCAAAAATCAAAAACTCACTTCTCTTTTCTATTCAAATTTTACACAGTCAAAAAGGTTTTTGATACATTCACAATAACGTTAATGGCCTAGAACCAAAAGATGGCAGACCAAAGTTTGGGTATTAGTCCCTTCTCTCACTTTCTTTCCATACCGCCTTTGATGTTTAGTAAGCATACCAATACCCGCAGGGGGGGGGGGTAACCTTTTCGAGAAACAAAGGACATTTGAATAATGGCAACTATTTATTCACCAAATCATTTAATGATTTGTATTATATGTTTAATGTTTTACCCACCACAATTCTTCGTTTGTTCATTGACAATTTGGTTTATTTCAAAAATTGCCTGGAGGAAGGGATTTATGCGCTCTCTCACGCGTCTCGGCAGATTCTGCTGAAGCGACCCTTGCAAATTGTTGTAATAAGGCAATTTGTCACAGCCTTCGGCGGATTTATTGGTAATTTAGACAAGTCAAAAGGTCAGCCGATCACCTGGCCAACTGTGTGGATTAATCGACCCGCAAAGCTTCGAAATAAGTTCGAGTTGGGACTGCTCGGTGTTTCCCTACAAATGCATCGGTCGTCGAAAGAATGAAAAGTTTGTCACCTGAAGAATCGGTGCCCGAATCCAAAGTTCGGCTAAAATGCAACCCGCGCCCCAAATATCAATCGCCGGCCCGTAGTGTCGAGTGCCCAGCAACAACTCGGGGGGTCGGTACCACAAAGTGACCACTCGATTTGTGTAACAATATTCCGGTTGCTCTAAAGATGAACACTTTAAAGTTTAAACCAAAACGATGACTGTCGTAATAATCTGATCAATCACCTTTTTTCTTCTTTTTTTTTGCTTTGCTTTTCGACTAAACAATTTGGGCCCGCAGATTTCCAATTTTAATAAAAAAACGCACTGTACATGAGCCGTGCCAACCCAAAATCGGCTAATTTGAGTACTCCATCGCCTGTGATCAACACATTGGCCGCTTTCATGTCGCGGTGCAGAATTTGACTGTTGTGAATTTTGTGCAGTCCGCGCAGAATGTGTTGCATCATCGTTTTGATGTCCACCAGTCGAATCTTCACCTGAACGTTGCTTAACAGGCCGGCAAGGTCGTGCTCGCAAAAAGTGAACACCAAATAAAAGCAAAATTTCTCTTTGCCACTTCTCTCTGAAACAAAAAGCAAATTAAAAAACGATTAAGGCCTTTGTTAATTAATTCATTCCAATTTTGTGGGAGTCCTATTGACGCCCTTTCCCGGCACAATTTTGGAATAATTCAAATGTTGGCATACGTCGACTTGTGCACACTTCAACCAATTCAGTTATGTGCAGATGACGAAGCCTCTGCAACATTTTTATTTCACGAAGAGCCGTTATCGGAAACTAAAAATCAAAATTTGAGGTTGGAGAATAAAATCACAAAACAACCCCCTCTTTTTCGTTTTCCATCAAAATTTTTTTCAGCGCCACCAATCGCCCGGTCCGCTTACATCGTGCCTTGAAAACTTCGCTAAAAATACAAAAAAAAAAAATGTTTTTAAAAACTTAACAAATTCAAAGATTTTTGAAAGTTTTACAGGATAGTCCAAAAATCCAATTTTGACATATCAAAAGAGTGCTTACCCAAATGTTCCCTGACCAATCTTCAATAATTGTTCGTAATATGTCACATCGCTAACATAGGGATAGTTAAAGTTCTCGACATAATTCAAAAGCTTTTGCGATATGCGGCATTGCTCAAAGATCGCCTTAAAGTGTAAATAAAAGGCAAATTTTTGCAAATTAAAAAAACCTGCACTTTGGTATCATAATCTTTGACATTGTTAATCCCATTCATTGCACCATTAATTGACAATAAAAGAGGCTAAATATCAAAAAAACACAATACAATATTCAATTAATTAGTAAAGCCAGGTATGGACTGAGTACGAAACGGCAAATGGGCTGGGTGAAGAGAAACAGACGATAAGAGGAAACCGCTCGCGAAAGATAAGCCCTAAAGCAAAATTCATTATGCCATAAAACGTAATTTTCAAATTTTAAACTTCTTTAGCTTAAGTTGGATTGCTAATTTGTAAGCTTTTTCTTCTGTAGCAGACATTGTGCTTTAAGTTGGTACAACATTATTTATTGATTAGCATACAAAAAGCTATAAGGTTCCAAACTTGTCGGCGCCGAACTGGGCGCCGGTAAATTGCTCTTTGGTAAATTGCTCTCCGTGAAAAAAAATAAAAATAGCAAAATTCATCCCAGAATTTTTCTATTTACCTTTTCTTTCTTCACCACTGCTAGCCATAAACATGAGAGTGGCTTAGGCCTAAGCCTAACGCGCCCCGAGCCCTCCTCCATAGACACTCACCGAATGTTATAAGAAATCATTTACAAAATCCGGGTTCAAACCACCAGTATTTTTTTTTTCTCACGGAGAGCAATTTTCCGGGTTGGAGAGAAATTTTCCGAGAGCCTACCTATTTTCCGCTGAGAGCAATTTTCCGAAAATGGTCGGAGAGCAATTTACCTAGACTCGCCGAACTGACCCCGACCGTCTTTGAAATTTTCCGCGCGGCTGTATGCATTTTTAGTTTAAAAATTATTTTTCTTAAAATTTGCCATAAAATGCCAAAATGTGGATTTATGAAAATATGGCGAAATATGGACTTATTCTCAAAGAACGGCGCCCAACTTGTTCCCCTTTTTCAACTGGACGCCCATTTTATCCCAATTCCTTCCGTACGTGGACAAAAGTCCGGTAGCACAAATCGGACAAAATGTCCGGTAGTGGGGAAAAAGACAACAGCAGCTGGCCCGGCCCGTCATTCGCAATGATTTTGAGAAAGATAAATATAATTATCCATTTTTCAACTAAATTCCATCAGTTTTTGTTAGTTTGTATAAATAAAAATTAAAATAAATGAATCGAATTTTGGATCCGGCATACAATCAGCTAATGTAAGTCAACCTTCAGATGCTTTTATGAGCTTTTGTTGTAATATGATTAATTCTGCATATTTCCATTAATCGGAGGGCGGTGGCGGTGGCGGAGGGGCCCATAGACGTGACTCAACAAATATTTCGGGGAAAGGGTTGGCTTGGCTGGCTCAGCAGCGGCGGTTTGCCCGTCCGTCCACTTCACTTCGCCCCCTTCCCCTCCCTCCCCTCCCTCATTGTATTGCAAAATGTCCCACCACGCGGCGGTCAAAGGGACAAACAGAAAAGCTTCGCTGGAGAGGAGGGGGGCTTTTGCTCTGATGGGGGATTTGGGATGGACGGACCGTCGGGGGGGGGGGGGCAATGTTTGTCCAACATCTCTTGCTTAGGTAAAGCAAAAGTGGGAGAAAAGCGTTTGGACGCTTATCGATCAATTCATTTGCACTTTTTCAAATCACTGACATATTCACAAGTTCAATCAATCCATAAGCAATTTAAGCGTCGTTGTCTCCATTAGCGAATGATAGGCAATTTAAGCGTCATTTGCCTCCATTAGCGAATGAATTGTTTCATTTCTTTGCAGCGATAAGACAGACTAACAAAAGCAGCTGACCGTTACAAAAGCAAGCACAATTTAATCTTTTGGCTCCGATCTTTCTTTGGCCACTACACAAAACTATCCTTCCCATCGCCCCCCCCCCCATTTTCTCCGTCTTTTTTCTTTCCCACAATTTCCAATCTTCCCGAGAATCAATTTTTCGCTCATTTCTTTCTCATCGTCGGGTGGGGGGGGGAATTCTTCCGATTCTTTATATTTCATTGCATTTTTGGATCGCGAAGAAAAGAGAGAAACTACAAATCGTCGGATTCTTTATTTTTGTGCTTATTTTCTTAAATAACATTGTTTATACATTTTGCTGTTTAAGTTCGTTGCGTCTTCCCCGACAACCCCGACCGCGACAATTTGTTCTTCCCAGACCCCGGTCCCCGACCTTTCAACCCCGAAAAACCCCAATCCCCGACTTTTCCCTCCCCGAATGTCGGGGTGTCAACGCTAGTCTAAATATTAAATGTAATGTTGTCTTTTATTAACCACATGTTTAAGGCCCAACGCTTCCGAAATGTGACCAATTATGTCAATTAATTTATATACCTATAAAGCTATCACCAATGTCCTGTAACCCTTGCTGCTGTTTGAAGCTTAAGGATGCCGCTGTCACTATCGGCATTTGGTCAACGGTGGGTTGGGGTTGGGTTGGGGAGTTGGGATTCGTTAGCTTTCCTATATTCGTTTTTGGGGTTAGGGTTAGGGTTAGATTAAGGGTTGGGATGGATGCCTTCGCTGATGGTGGGTGGGTGCAACATTCGGAATTTTTGAAAAGTGTGATTATTCATTCCCTCACATTACGTATATCCTTAAAATAATATTGTAGGGATTATTTGTTTAAATGTTGTCAAGTTTCTTCTTTGCCCGCGCCGCTGCTGTTCAAGACTAAAATTATTTAACGTTTAATTGAGTCAATATTCGAGAACATATTCAAGACAGCAGACATCGATAGAGATTTTCACAGCATCGAAGATTTATTAAGTCCTAAAATTTTGAGTTCACATCCGAAAAAGTGCAAATTAAATTGCTTTGACTCAATGCATTTATGTCGAGACTCTCAACCACCGCATTGCTTCATCACCTGAAAGCTTCCCAGTTAATTGAAGATTTACTCCCTCGTCCAAATTGCCGTTTTCGTCTGGCAGTTCAGCGTCCTTGCACAATGCCAACACGTCGTCATGGCACAATCGAACCTTCAGTGCGAGTATTACTGTCCTTGTGTCGGTGCCTCCACTGCTCGCACTTCAGCGATCATTGAGGGTATTCTGATAGAAAATATTAAATATTTTAGTTTTATTTTATTTTATTAAACATGATTTATTTACACATTGCATTCACATACCTAACCATTAATGAATTGTTTGTTAATCGTTAAATGTTCATTTACATTTATTTACCTTAATTAAAGGTATAATTTACTGATTCTCCACTTTCCATTTTCAATATTTTTTTCCATTTATATAAAAAGAAGTGAGGGAATGGCAAATGCTTTTCGGAATGTTTTAGCGAATTCACTAAATAAAAGTTCGAATTCTCTTTTTAACTTTGCTGCTGGTCAACAGGTCTTCAGCACAATGCAATTGGCCATTTTTGGTTGGCAAATGGCTGCCATCAAATACGAAAAGGACCGGGCCGCCAACACAATTTTGCCCAATTATAACACTTACGGCCATTACGACATTCCGACTTATTACGAGGCCTATTGGCAATCTCCCGAAGAACGCTATTACACTTGTAAAGCCATTTTAATGAAAAGCTATGTAAAATGCAATGTGTAATTGATTTTTATTT
The DNA here is from genome assembly GCA_018350325.1 of Globodera rostochiensis. Taxonomy (NCBI): domain Eukaryota; kingdom Metazoa; phylum Nematoda; class Chromadorea; order Rhabditida; family Heteroderidae; genus Globodera; species Globodera rostochiensis. The sequence continues at coordinate 1,872,451 of JAEVLN010000008.1, read as the reverse complement.
CTTAAATAATATTTAAATAAAAATGGTTAAAATACATAGAACTGTCAGCTTTCCTTCCCTCTATGCACTTAAAACATTTAGGGCTGTTCGTAATTCAAATCCTCTGTCTGATCGTCGCTTTCTTCCTTCTGTTCGCCTCCATCATGATGATCTACGGTGTGCACACGGTAAAGTGACCAAATGAATAATCAAAACTTAAAATGCCGCCGTTAAGTGGTCTCGCTACCTTCTGGTGCCCTGGATGGTCACAATGTGTGCTTCAATACTCACTTCGTTTGCCTATTGTAGTGGGCCGGTCCTTTTCAAAGGCCAATTTGATCGGTTTCAGGTGTTATGTGGTGGGCTGGCGATGTGAGGGACTATTGGCTAATGCTGACCATTGTGGAGATGTTCGGCGTGTTTCTCAATGTTAGAGCCTTTTAATTTAAAAAATGAATTTGGCATATTTCTTAAGACTTATTGTTTTGTTGTTATTATTATGTTCCATCGTCGGATGCTCGTCGAACTCGAGTATTATGCGCGAAGACGAAAATACGACCGTTTCAACCAATTGCCACGGGGGACTCCTCAGCATACAATCGAACAAGGCGATAAAAATTGTGGGATTTTAATTTTAATTAATTCCAGAATTGGACGAAACCGATGAAGAACCCCCGAGGCGCAAGGAAGTCTTCGCGTACAAACGCCCCTTGGACAGTCAATTCCCACCCAAATCTTCACCTCCTCAACCGGTGATCGGTTCTCAATTGACTGGAGATTTTAGCGGCGGAATGGGCCCACAGCAGAGAGAAAGGGCTAGAGAATTTCAAACGGCACGGCAACGGACACCAATGGAACGTTTTCAGCAAGAAAGTAAAAGAAGCCTAAAGCCCCCCCCCCCCTCCGACCCTTCCAATTAAACGATTTAAGCCAATCAATCGGCCTCCGCAGTTGAGCCACCGACCATTTTACCGCATGACCAAATTCGATCCCGCTCAGCAATGGAACAACGGCCACAAAAACCGCAATTTGACGAATATAGAGAAATTCCGAGACGAGCCGAACGGAGGGCAACTTCTTACAGACAAAAGTGCGTGGACAAAACAAAATAAACTTGGGTTCCACAAATTTTGATGGTGGAGCTTCACCCCCAGTCCCCATTCCTTCCTTACCCATCCATCTGTACTTCTTGGACTTCTTTATTTAATTGGACACAAAACTCAGAGGTGCGTGCAAAGTGTGCGGTAGTGAACACTTTCAACACCGCCGCCATTGTTGCCACGCATTGGAGCACTGCCATCGTCACAGACTTTCCCGTGGAAGACACCGAAAATGGTCGTCCTCATCGACAAGTTCGAACTCGGCACTCGGCGAATATTCGGTTGAAGAAATGCCGAGATTAGAACGGAAGCCGAGCAGAAGACGGCGACGGAGTGGGAGGAAACGGGACAGAAGAGGTCCATGGGAACAGAACTGGTCGGATCGCGAGAGCGACTTGTAAAGGACGGAGTTTTAGAAAGAAATTAAATGCTAATTAAGAAGTGAATTTGGACATACGGTGCAAAGTGAGAGAGAGTACGGTAATGTCCTTTCATCGGAAAGACAACAAAGGCAGCTCCGGAGGCGATTTCCGAGTATGGAGGGGCGAAACCAGCAGCAAAAAGGCCGACGAAGGTTGGATGCAGGGTCATTTATTTTAGATAAGAAAATTGACCAAAATTCATTTGTAAAATCAGTCGGACGCTTTTCCAAGCGAATGAAAGGGAACTGAATCGGATGGGCTCGACGTGCACTTTGCCGAGAAGTTCGCAGCAGTTTTTGACACCTTACCGCGGGATTTCCATCCCGCAGCACATTGTAATTCCGCCAGTGGCTGCGCGGACATGCGAAACGTTGGACCCGCGGGTATTCGTTCGCTTGGCCTGCAGGTTGCAGCGGATATGAATCGAATCGGATAAATCGAAATTCGGAAAAATCGGACTTCGGGTTTTATCGGATTATCCGCTGCAATCTTTTGGCCAACAGTCGGTGGTTATTACCATTCTCCCCAAAGCCGGAACGCAAATATCGTATAAACTCGGAGATTACTGTGTCCTATGACCCGAAAGAGCGTCAACGGCACAATGAGTGGGCCCCTTCACGGAAAAAACCCCCGAACATCCCGCCGCGGACGCCTCACCAAGGACTCTTTCCCCACCCCGCTGGCTACATCAACCTGAACACAAACTCCGTGCACGTCCCCACCGAACGAAGGGAACCAATCCAGCAACAGCAGGAGGTTCAACCGCTTCCTGATCAGAGTCCAAGACCCGGACAGGTTGTTGTTCGTGGGTTACTCGCCGATGGCCAAAGTTGGGACGCTGTTTCTTGCGCACATTGAATTTTGCAGAAAAAAACACTGCTTTTTATTGATTAAATATAACTTTCATTTTCTTGGTGAAATTTGAATAATTTAGCTCATCTTTGCCACCCATACAAAAGTTTTTATTAACTCAAATGCCTACTTTAAGCTGATCTCAATGAACTCCAACGTGTGAAATTGGAAAGAGAGGAATTCAAATAACGCAGCATTTTGCTAATTAACTTATTATTGTATATTTGCTGAGTTTAAATATAAAATAAAATGAAATAAATTTAAAGTTTCAGTGGTTTAATTTGCATTTTTTTTTGAATGTTTGGACATTATTAGGGAATCACAGAAGAAATAAATAAATCTTTCTTATGCGTTGACCTTTGTCATAAGCACCAACGACCTTTTCTCTTCAGATGACGGCCATTACAAATTCTGAAGGCTTCTCAATAATTAAATAAAATATTATTATTGAATAAATGGCACCTTCGAAGCTGATTTTGCCGTCTCCATCGGTGTCCGCCTCGGAGAATAACTGAAATTGGATGGTCACCAACAGATCAACTCCCCCTACCCGCCCTCCCAACTCTGCCTGCCTGATCAATGACTTGGATCGGAAAAGCATTGCCCAGACGCAACTCCAGCACCAATCTCTTCATCTCTTCCGGGTAAATGTATCCGTCGTTGTCCTGAATTCGTCAGAAATTCGTGCAATTATCTTTATTCGGCACTTGCCCGGTCGAACATGCGAAATTGTTTCAGCAATTCTCTGCGCATCTCGGGCCGCTCCATGTTGGACGGCCTCGTCTTCGTGTGTTTCTGCTGCTGCATGTCCAACTCCCTCTCCTGCAGTCGCATCATCTGCACGAACTCCTCGAAGGTCACGACCCCATCCTCTGAAACGAACTTTACGTGTCCAATTCCTAAACATATAAGCCAAACTCACTGTCCTTGTCCATCTGACTCATAATGATCCGCAATTCCAACTTTGTCGGGTGCACCCCGCACTTATTCATCGCATTCTCCAACTCTTGCAGCGTTATCTGCCCGTCTTTGTTCACGTCAAAATAGGAAAAAGCACTTCGATAATCTAATGCCAGGATTTGTTAGGCTTTTTTGCTTCCTCAAACAACCAACCTTCAGTGGTTCGACCAATTCGGGGGGATGTCGTCATATATTGACGTTTTTGAATAGGGAGGGATTTGAGCTTTTCTAAATCTCTGGTATTTTAGTTTAGCTTATCAGTAACTTCCTTTTTATTAAAAATTGTTTCATTTTAAATTTTTGAAAAAGGTATTAAAATGCTTAAAAACAATTTTGTCAAATATAGTTTGGACTTTCGGTCGTGGGAACAAACAAAACATTCAATGGAGAGGCTGAACACCCAAAGACCAAAAATTGGTCAATTTCGTCAACTCATTCGATTTTCTTCGGCGTTCTGTTTAATTTTTGCCCCCTATAATTTTGAAGTAAGCAGTGCAAAGAGAAAGATTAATTTCGTCAGCGGTAAGCCAAACAAATGAAGCGATTAGCGAGTGAATAATGAACTGATTGATCCGACTCTTAAGCAGCCGATTAATTTGTTTGGAATACGGCGGAGGGTCGGATTATTTTGGGGGCAATGCGAAAAGTTGGGCATTGGGAACAAACAGAACATTTTCACAATGTTTTCATTCCTTTCCAATTGGGTGGAGGGGGCGGGGGGGGGGAACAGGGGGGGAGGCGGGGGGTACGGGGCAGGGAGGGGAACAGGGGGGTGGGACGGGGAGACGGGGGGGGGACGGGGAGACGGGGGGGGGTGGGACGGGGAGACGGGGGGGGGACGGGGAGACGGGGGGGGGGGTGGGACGGGGAGACGGGGGGGGGGACGGGGAGACGGGGGGGGGGACGGGGAGACGGGGGGGGGTGGGACGGGGAGACGGGGGGGGGGGACGGGGACGGACGGGGGCAGGGGGGGAGGGGACGGGGGGGGGCAAAAAGAATTATGTGCTGGCCAATTCCAGCGGAAATTCATTCCATTCCTTTACTTTACTTCTCAAATCGGAGTTTGTTTGGCGAACATCAAAGGAGTCAACGCGTGAACAAAGTCGAATTGGCAAAATATATTTTAAGGCCACCGCGGCTGCTGGCCCATCAGCAGAGACGTTGGGGGAAAAAGGGATTGGGAGAAAGACCCCAAGAAAATGGCATTTGCCAAAGCTTTTCTCAGATTGGCCCCCCTGGGGAAAAAAATGGGAGGCGGGGGGGGGGGGGGAAGTGCGAATGTTAGACGATAATTTATGGAGATTTAACGGCAACAAATTGTGCCAACGCATTTTGTTGAGCCCAATAAGTCAAAACCAATTTGAAAATTAATGACATAAATGGACAATGAATGGCACCCAAATGAGTCAAAATGGAAGGCTTTATTGCCTTACTGTATTTATTTTTTGGTTTACTCTTTGAAGCAAAAAACAGTTAAATTTTGCTTTAAAAAGGAATTTATTTGGTAAATTAAAAACAAATTAAGCACTTCAATTCATTCCTTGCCTAAAATTATGAAAAAGTTAATCAAATGAAAATTTCACACCTTTCAGAGGGAAATTGTACGGCCAATTCCTCCTCTCCGACCTCCGGCTCGAAGACTTTGCCTCCATCTCCCAATGTTCGGTCATTACCAATCCCGAAGCCATTTCCCAACTTTTGTCGAGTCCCGAACAGTTCCAGCATATTCTGAATGGCATTTTAGCTTCTTTCATTTAACATTTGGCACTTCGTTTTTGACGTTGGCCGCCTCGCAGTCCAAACACTCCTCCACACACAATTCGTTAATCGAAGCGACCAAAAAACATCGTTTTGACCACTAAAGTTGATAAAACTATTATTACCTTGCAAGCGTAACAATAAACCGAGCGAATGTTGGCACATTGTCTCTTCAGGTCGACTGAAAACAAAAAATTTGAATTGTAAAGTGACACAAAGGCCCCCCACTCAGATTTTGGGGCGAATTCCCAACAAATCTTGACAGTCCGCCCAAGCGGAGATTTGAGCAAAAATTGCACTCATTCGGACAAATCGCCTCAACACTTTTGTGATCGCAATGGGAACAGAAAACACCCTTTAGGCCCGGGCACAAACGTTGAAGATCCTCTGCAGCAGAACAGATCATTCCGGCATTATGCACAAACCCACCCAATTCGGCACTTTGTTCGAGTGATAAACGGACAAAAATTAAGAAGCTAAAAAGCAGCCGTTGGAATTGGACCATTTCCATCCAAAAGAATATGCAGCAATGTGGCCAAAACGGTCCGAATATTTAAAATATTTGCTTATTCTATTAAGCCTTTGTTACGTACGCGCACATTTATTTGTTTATTCCCCAATTTTGCTTTGTCTGTTGGCTTCTCTTTTGTTCTCCAACGTTAAGCGGAAGAAATGCCCAAAAAGGTGATGACGGTCTGCTGAATATTTATTGAAGACAAAAATGTGTCCTATTTTAAGTATTTAACCAAACTTTAACTTCTGAATTTTGAATTTTGAACTGATTATCTTTAAAATTGGTTAATTAACATTTAAATAATTATTTATTTTTATTAAAACATTGTTTCCTTGATTTTCTCTATAAAACTGATCAGAAAGCACAAACATGGACAACAAACTACATGATTGGAATAACAGTCGGCACAGGCAACAATTTGTGAAAGGGTTGGGTGTTCGATGATTGGTGTGTCTTGGGAAATATTGGGGGGGGGGGAAGGCTTTAAAGGGAGGGGTCTTCTCCAACGTCGAGGGCATTTCCATTCTTCTGAACTGCTCTTTCAATTGTCATCGAACTCAATGCTTCTCAAAATGCTTCTTCCTTTCAAACGAATTCACCTAATCACTTTCATCGCCGTTTTATTGGATATATTTGATCAAAAAAATGGTATTCTTACATTTATGTGTTTTTTTGCCTAAAACGTTCGAATTCTTTTCTCAGTCAAAGCCCTCCGGGTGCTAATTTCCGCTCCGAATTTGTTCCACAGCCATCTTCATATGCATTCAGCAATCGCCGATTTGCTAGTGGAAGAGGGGCGACATGAAGTGGTTGGTTGGTTGGTGTAAGCCTTTAATAGTCATTAAGACTTTGCACAATTCTCAGACACTTCTCGTCCCAATTTGGAATCCCGACGATTCCGAAACGGAAAAATCGAATTGGACGCATGCCCAAACGGTCATTCGTCACTTTCCGGATACCGTAGAGACTGAAATACTCCGACGGAGCATTGCCAATTTGCCTTTCGGGAATGACAACGTTTGGGGGGACGGGGACGAAGTGTTCTCCGGCGCGACAATGCCACTTTACAAAACGATTTTCGGCACGGCCTGCAAATGTAATTGAATTCTCCTCATTTCTTGCCGCTTTTGCCTTTAATCACATTTTCTCCACAGCCCTTCACCGGTCGCCCCAACTCTTTGCGTCCCTCAAATCGGCATCTTTTGACGTGGCAATTTCTGAATGGTTCGATGCTTGTTCGTTGGCACTGTTCCATCGGCTTGGCATCTCCACTACTTTGATCACCTCGGCAATTGCGCTTGATTCCGTGCTTGCTCGCAAACTCGGCATCCCAATGCCGACTTATGTCCCAAGTTAGACAGTTCTTTTAGATATTTAAATTGTTATTTTTTCAGTTGTGAACAAAGCATCCCCTGAGGGGACACGAATGGGAATATGGAAGAGATTCGTGAATTACTTGGAAATCCAACAAAACACTCACATTGAGGAACTAACAAATTCCATTATGAATTCTCAATTCGGAGAACAATTTCCAAGTTCGCAGGAATTGGTTCTTCGTGCCAGCTTTTTGTTGCTTAACACCAATGAAATGCTCGACCTTGCCAGACCAATTTCCAACAAAATTAAACACATCGGTAAAAAGACTCCAAAATTATGTGAAGAGAACGCACACTTAAGGCGGATTTTTGCTTGAACCGGGTTACCCGAAAAGTGCCGCGGCCAAAGTGACGGGAAGAACGGCACAATTGCTGGACAGCAGCGGCCCTTCCTCAACCGTTCCATCCGTTTTAGTCTCTTTCGGATCGGTCGCTGACCCCCGAAAAATGCCGCGCCAAATGCTTCGGACTTTTTTGGACAGCTTCGGCTCAGTTCCCGAATACAACTTTATCTGGCGATTTCCGAGACAAGAAAATGACGAAAGTTCAAACGGAAATCTTGTCAAAGAATTTCCACCAAATGTTCATCTCTTCCATTGGCTTGATCAACGCGCGATCCTTGGTGGGGTGGGGGGGGGGGGGTGGAAAGATTGCATTTTTTTAGTTCTGTACCATTCCCCCACCCCTTTTTATGATCAAAGGGCTTGTTCGGTTGAGATTGAAACAGACGGACTTTTTAACCTTTCAGTCGTTGTTCTCAAATTGCAAAAGTTATAAACAAAATTTGTTTAATTATACTTTTCGCAGCCCATCCAAACACTCGCGCATTTGTCTCCCATTGCGGCCTGAACAGTCTGAACGAGGCGGCCACCGCGGGTGTCCCGTTGCTCTGTGTGCCTCTTTTTGGCGACCAAAATTACAATGCGGCAATTGTGCAAAACCATCGGAATGGCATCGTTCTGCACAAAAAGGAGTTGAACAAAGAGACATTGGAAAATGCCTTGAGGACTTTGTTGGCGGACGAAAAGGCTAATGAGTGAGCGCATACAAATGAATGAAAACGGCGGAGTTTGGCATTTTCAGAACTAATCAATCATGACTCATGAGTCACAATCATTTGACTCGATAACGGATTATTGATGAAAAAGTTTTAATAATCAATCACTTTAATTCCCTTCTCAGATATTTACGCAATGCGAAAGTGATCAGTGGAAAAATCACTCGGGCACCTTTCCGTCCTCGGGAGATAGTGCGCAAGTTTGTCGAATATTCGGCGGAGTTTGGCGGCGAATTCTCAGAAATGAATTTGGAAGGTGCAAAAATGAGCCTTTGGGCACAGAATGGGCTGGACTTTCTGGTGCCATTGGCTGTGACGATCGTCGCAATCCTTCTGATCGTCGCGTTAATGTGCCGATTGGCGATAAGAAAAGGGACCGAATTAGGGGGGACGAGGAGAAAGGCCGACTGATTACACAATAATCTCAGATTATTATAAACAACACACTACGCTTGCACTTTTACATAGTTTTTATTGGAATGGACAATTTATTAACGACTCTTTGAATTGAATTGTTGCAATTACTCAAATTATGATTAACACAGTCGGGGACCTGCTGAACCCACATCCAAAGTTCAACTGCCCCCACCATTCACCACTATACCAACACCAAACTGCTCTTTTCTTCAAAATATTCTTAGGGGTATAAAATCCAAAATTTTACTCAAATTCCCAAATCCGAAACGGCCAAATCCGATGGTTTTCTGTCGAAGGATTGTTTGAGTTTCTTCACCGCGAAGCCCCCTTTCTTAAGCGGATGAATCGCCGACCATGGCCAATCGATCTGTTCTCCGTGAACGAGGTCTTTTGATGGTTATTTAAAATGGCGTTGTCCCATTTAAATTATCTAAATTTTTACCCGTTAATTCTCGGGCCAACGTTCGGACGAACTGAAGACAGTTCCTTGTCATGAAATTGTAAGTGTTCGGGTTAAAGAATGTTTCCATGCGCTTTAAAACAGAGACAATAAATTGAAACGACTTCAAAGTGTACAACGCGCGTCCTTTGTAATAAACGGTGCGATAGTCACTGGTGACAGAAACGGAACGTTTACAAAAGCAAAACACTTGCGCAAAAAGTACCGGTGTATTCCGCCAACAAAACGGGTACTGTACGCCATTGGCTTCCAAAATTCGATTCCGCGAAGATGGAAATGGATTTCTGGAGGTTAAAAGCAACTTTTTCGGGACAAATAAAAAAGGGGAATTACCTATCCCACAAACGAGCAGACCGACGTGGTAAAGTCCCATTTTGTTTGAGTACTAAACATAGTCAGAAGATTGGAAGAGAATTTGTCCTCTTTCCTACCCTGAAAAGGTAATACTCCGCAATTTGCAGAGGCTCCTCATCGCACGGCTTATCGTTGTCCACGTCCTTGCGGAACATCACTGGGTCGAATTGGGCGCCGAGAACCTTTCGGAAGTCCGTCTTGGACAGCTGTTCCGGCCGCACAAGGTCCATCTTCTCCAAATGCTTCTTCCGCAACAGTTCCATCCGTTGGAATTCCTTCTCCATTCTCGCGACTTGCTTTTTGTTGACCTTTTCCCGCCAGTCTCGATTGATCTCCTCAATTGCACTCGACGTCTGCCCTTTCCAGCAACCTCAACAACGGGGCAATCAACGGAAGAGCGAAAGTCGACTTACATCCGCAAGCTGGTTTTTTTTGGCTTTACTTCTTCTGCTGCTGGTGGAGATGAAGCGCCTTCCGACAAACACTTATCGCTCTTCTCCTTAGTCCAACCCTTATTAGACAAAGATTATATCATTAATACCAAACTAATCCTTCATTTTCTCAAAAAGTACCTCGGCCAATTGTCTCTGCCAGCCATTGACCGATTCCACCCCATTCGTGCCACTTTCGCCGCCGGTCATGTGCGATGCCATCCGGCACTTTAATTCATCATCTTTGTTGGAAAAGGTTGAAGCACACTGTTCCTGCCCTTGATTTGGGAGTTCGTCCTCTTCTAAATGGATCCATTCGGCGCCAAAACTATCTTCATCCTTCTGGTTTGAGTGGATAATGGCAAAGGATAAATCTTCGGCATTTATCGAGTGCCGTTGGTGCTGAAGTTGTTGTTCTACTGCTGGTTGGCCCGTACAAAGCGAGAGATGGTTGACGATGGAAACGAATGCGATAACCAAACGAAGCATGGCGACCGAGCGGCAAAGAACAAAGAAACGAGAATTGCGGCGGATTCACACACAACAACTTATGTGCCTGTAGATTATTATATGATTTAAAGCTTAAGAAAGAATAAGCCCCCCCCCCCCCATATTCTCTGCTTCCCTCGCCAAAGCTTCATCCACCCACCCTTCTTCAGTGAATGCGTCGTGGAAGTACGACACTATGGAAGGAAAATGATTTACATATTTCAATTGTTTGTCAAATTAGGGCAAATCGATTTATTACAAAGCAAATACATGATTCGTGACTTTTTTGAATACAATTCATATTCACGGAGCAGAAATTGAGAAGTGAAATACGACGACAAAAGTAAATCCATCGAAAATATTGGAGGATTAATAACCGTTTTAAATAACTATTTGCAGGCCTTCGACAGAATGAATGGTTAGAAGAACCATAGGAAAACCCCCAACTACAAAAATAAAAATCTGAGAGCCGTGACGGTTTATTATTGGAAGCGTTTCAACAAAATTAATGAAACCGTATTTTTGGGAAAGAAAGCAAATTTGTGCTAAAATCTGAAAATGTGTGCTTATACCAGAGGTGCCATTTGTCCTTATTTGAGGAGTGCCAATCAGGGATGCCAACTCAACTGCGGTAAAATATGGCAACGGGCTCCAAAAATATGGCATTTTTATGGCATTGAGGGTTCAAAAATATGGCATTTTTATGGCATCCGTTTTTTGCGACCAAAACGTAGAAAATAATAAAAATCTGATTTATTGCGTTCGCCCGTACTTTTCAAAACCTTTCGCCGCGTTCAAAAGCTCATTTTGCGACAAAAAAAAATCATACGCTGAGTTACAGTCCAGATCAGAGTTCAGTTTGACACAAACAAAGGCATTTACCGTTTCCGGGGAAAATTGATTGGATTGATCAGTCCAAATATGATTGACAACAGAAAAGACCGATTCGCAGAATGCATTTGAAGGGAATATTGAGAGAAAAATTGACACCAATGATTTGATGTGTTTGAGATTTTTGTCCTTCAGCACTTCACCCCATTTCTTCTCCAAATTCTTTTTGGAAAACCCCTCCGTTGCTTCTAATTCTCTGATTACATCTTTCAATTCTACCACCTCGTCAAACAGGTTGTCCAGCTCGTCCGGTGCATCCGTGCAAAACTTTTTGAAAACTCTGCAAATTTTGTCGAAACTGATTTCTTCGAAAGCGATCCATCCGATTTTTCGACAAAGGCGTATTTGTCGCTGTAGTACTGGCGCCATTTCGATAAACCGCCGGAAATATTGGGTAGAGCAACGGCTTTATCGTGTGAGACCTTTCGACGTTTGAGCTTCTGCGTTGCAAGTGTGAGACACCCAGCCTAAAATTGCGCTTAAGTTAAACCTAAAATCGACAGTTTCACTTAACAGTCACTCACCTCTCCTCCAAATTCCTCACTTGAATCCGATGAAATTTCTTCCGCTTCTCTTTCATCTATTGCTGCCGAACTAGTGCCTTCAGTATCTTCCGCTGATGCTCTTTTATTTTTAAGCCAATTAAACATTTAAAATGAATCTGAAGGTAACTTTTAAAATTAAAAGAACAAAGTTGTCAATTTTGGAACAAGATTTCCCGCAAGAAAAGCATAAAAATAACAAACAGAACGCCAAAAAGTAATTAAATATTCAAATTTTAAGAATCAAAGAGCACTTTTTTCGGGAATTCTCACATTCTTCTATTAAAAAATGAGAATTTTTTACCAAAGTCAAAAATATGGCAAAATTATGGCAAGTGTGAAAATATGGCAAACAATAAGGCAAATTTCCAAAATTATGGCATTTGCCTTAAAAATAAGGCAATTTGGCATCCCTGGTGCCAATCTTATAAATGTTAAATGTCCTTATTTATAAGATTTGTCCTTATTTGAGGAGTGCCAATCTTATAAATGTTAAATGTCCTTATTTATAAGATTTGTCCTTATTTGAGGAGTGCCAATCTTATAAATGTTAAATGTCCTTATTTATAAGATTTGTCCTTATTTGAGGAGTGCCAATCTTATAAATGTTAAATGTCCTTATTTATAAGATTTGTCCTTATTTGAGGAGTGCCAATCTTATAAATGTTAAATGTCCTTATTTATAAGATTTGTCCTTATTTGAGGAGTGCCAATCTTATAAATGTTAAATGTCCTTATTTATAAGATTTGTCCTTATTTGAGGAGTGCCAATCTTATAAATGTTAAATGTCCTTATTTATAAGATTTGTCCTTATTTGAGGAGTGCCAATCTTATAAATGTTAAATGTCCTTATTTATAAGATTTGTCCTTATTTGAGGAGTGCCAATCTTATAAATGTTAAATGTCCTTATTTATAAGATTTGTCCTTATTTGAGGCTTTCGTCCTTATTTTGTTCTTATTTTTCGAATTTTGTGGATTTTCTTAAAAATCAGAAAATTTCGAAGCGAATTAGACCAGCAGAATTCGCAAATGATTTTTTGAAAATCCACGGGAGCAATTTCCAAGCCCGAATTGTTGAGAAAAATTGTCGATGTCGAAAAAATATGGTTAAAAAACTCATATTTCATGCAAAAAAAAATAAAGATTTACTGCATTTTTGAACATTTTGTAAAGTGCCCTTATTTTACAAAATTTTCGATGGCACCCCTGGCTTATACATATAGTAACAAAGTCAAAGGCTATGAGTTTTTGATATTCAAATAATATGTAACTTGGCCCCATTTGTTTTAATCAACAAATTCAGAAACAATATGAAAAATTCCAAACCCAATGAATAACATAAATAAATAAATTATCAAAAATACGCTTAACACCATGACAAAAGACCAAATGGACATAGCGCCGACTCACCCAAAATATAGGTAAGTAGACAATCTATCGGCTTTTGTCCCTTTGGCCTTTTGTCAAACCGGCGTTTTGGACCGACCCGTCCCATACTCTTCGCCCATCAGAGTTCTTCCCTCTCATTTTTCTTCCCAAAACTCGCCACCGCGTGCTTCTTCACGAATTTGGTAAGGTCTTCCAGGTCTCTGTTCCCGCTGTACTTTATGGGCTTATCCTTCTTTCCGGAAGGCGCAAAATAAATTGTGGGAAAGCCTTCGACGGCATATTTCTCGGGCACGTCATTTTCGGTAGCGTCAAACTTTGCCACAATTAAGTTACGCTCTTCTCTGTTGTGCTTGGCCGCGAATTGTTTGTACTTGGGCTCGAACGAATTACAATGGCCGCACCTTTAAATTTATTATTTTATTTATTTTTAATGGATTTTATTGCCAACCAAGGAGCATAGAACTCGATGAGAACGTCATTGGCCTCGTCGTTCACAATTTTTGCGAAATTCTCTGCAACCAAAGTCCTTACAGGAGAACCGTTTTTGTCATCCTTCGGCACTGACTGGGACTTTACAAATGGCTTCATCTTTCCTGAATTGATGTGCATTTGTCCTGCTGTCCAACTCACAAATGACCTTGGCCAATGTCCTTTAGGAAGCTGACAAGGTTGTCCTCCAGGTTCTCGTCGTACTTCTCCGGATCCATAGGATACTTTTTGCCGTCTACGCCAAACACAATGACATTCTGTTCCAGACCGCTGGTGCCAAGTCCAACCGAGTTCAATTCTTGAGAGAACTCTTCTTCATCAGCTACCGCAAAATGGTATTTTTGTTTTTTGTACTGAAATGAATTTAATTTAGGTGATAATACGCATTAATTTGGACCTTATTGGCAATGCCCAACACTTTTTTGCGCCAATATTGAGTTCCGTCCCTGTAGGCCAAGGAGAAGTCGACGTTGTAGTAGACGGCCACCTGTGAATTCTTTTGAACTGTCTCTTGGCCGCTTTTACCAATGGACGACGATGGTAACGACTGGCAGAGTTAGCGCGGGTCATGTGGCCGACGAGTGGGGTAGCATTGTCTCGCCAGAACGAGACCAACTCCTCGCCGGTTGCGGTTGCTTTCGGAAAGATCCTCCGCTTGGGTTCGTACTCCGAATGGAATATCTGAATGGCTTTGTGAATGGAGCCGCGTTGGCTGCCCGATCACCTCAGGTTGGAAGAGTATCACTCTTCCGCCGTCGATTTTTGTGTCAAAATGCTGCGCAATGGAACTGTCCAAAGCATAGCCCACCAGAAAATCGTCGCGCGTCCTTTCCGCTGCGTCCACAAATGCTTCGTAAAGAGCGCCGCTTTCGGATGGGAAAAAGCCGATAATTGTCACATCGGATGACGACATAAATTTATGCGCCTCCTTCACTGAATTGAGTCGGTTGGCGGCAGGCTTAGCCTGGTTCAGCATGTACGACACAATCCCTACATTTGGACACGTACATATAGCAGCTACATAATTCGAAAAAAGACCTTCGGCTTCTCTCGGTCCGTTATAGTCGAACCTTCGCCCATTTCGAAAGATTTTCAAAGTTGGGAATCCCTGGACAGCGTAAGCTTCCGAGAGCTTTTTCTCTTCAGTCGCGTCCACTTTTGCAAGAGGAATGCCATGCGTCTGAAAAAGCAGTCACTAAAGCACAAAAGAAAGAAGCCCAACCTTCAAACGCTTTGCAGCCTTTTCGTATTCAGGGGCCAATTGCTTGCAGTGCCCACACCTATAAGCCAAAAATGCGTTTATTGGCAAAAGCGCATTTTGTGACTGACCAAGGAGCGTAGAATTCGACGAGAACAATCGGTTTGTCGCCGACAAAGTCGTCAAACGTTTCGAGAGTGAGTGTGAGCACTTCCTCCGGCGGAGGTTTGTAATTGGGGTCAATTCGTATTTTTAGCCAGTGCACAATTCCTGAAAATTGTGTCCAACTGCCATTGCCCCCCGGCCATTGGTTGGCTTACCCTGGGCGCCCTCCGGGCATTGGTTGGCTTATCCTGGGCGCCCCCGGGCATTGGTTGGCTTATCCTGGGCGCCCCCGGGCATTGGTTGGCTTATCCTGGGCGCCCCCGGCCATTGGTTGGCTTACCCTGGGCGCCCTCCGGGCATTGGTTGGCTTATCCTGGGCGCCCCCCGGGCATTGGTTGGCTTACCCTGGGCGTCCCCCGGGCATTGGTTGGCTTACCCTGGGCGCCCCCCGGGCATTGGTTGGCTTACCCGGGGCGCCCCCCGGGCATTGGTTGGCTTACCCTGGGCGCCCCCGGGCATTGGTTGGCTTACCCTGGGCGCCCCCGGGCATTGGTTGGCTTACCCTGGGCGCCCCCCGGGCATTGGTTGGCTTACCCTGGGCGCCCCCGGGCATTGGTTGGCTTACCCTGGGCGCCCCCCGGGCATTGGTTGGCTTACCCTGGGCGCCCCCCGGGCATTGGTTGGCTTACCCTGGGCGCCCCCGGGCATTGGTTGGCTTACCCTGGGCGCCCCCCGGGCATTGGTTGGCTTACCCTGGGCGCCCCCCGGGCATTGGTTGGCTTACCCTGGGCGCCCCCGGGCATTGGTTGGCTTACCCTGGGCGTCCCTCTCCCCGTCAAAGTCCGTCGGCTCCGTCTGCCCCTCCTTCCACAGCTTAATCGTCGGATAGCCCTGGACTTTGAAGCGTTCCGCCAGCTATAATTAATGCTTAGAAACAAAAAAACTAAGTCAAAAAAATTTGCAATACTTTGTGGTTTTTCTTCAAATTATAATTTTGCCTAAAAGGTTCAAATTTTTGTTAATTTGTTTTTTATTGATTGTTCTTCGTGTTGTTCAACATAATTTAAACGAATACACTTCACCTGGGTCTCCACAGCGGCGTCCACTTTCGCCAAAGGCACTGTCTGGGCCAATTCGGCGGCAGCTTTTGCGTATTCGGGGGCCAATTGCTTGCAGTGGCCACACCTTCAGTTGGCTAACGCAATTCAAATCCCCCAAATTTCGATGTCACTGACCACGGGGCGTAAAATTCAACCAAAGCTGTTGGATTCTTAGCTATAAATGAATCGAATGTGCTGTCTTTGAGCACAAAAACGCCGTCTTCCAGTGGAAATTCCTCCTCCAACTCATTGCGTAAGTCTTCATCGCCTTCGGCACTATTTCCAATGTCCCCATTGGCGCCGTTTAACCTAACCAAAAGGAAAAGAACGGCGACGGTAAGTGCGGCGGTTACGGTGGGCTGAGTGACGGTACTTTTGGCAACAAATCTTAACATTATCTTAAAATGCAAAACGTAAATGAAAAGGAATATGCTATTTTAATTCTTAAAAACATTTTGATGACGTTTCATATCCTCCTCTCCCCCCATCCCTCCCACCCATTCATTGCATCACAAAAGATCGATCGATGCGTTGGAATGGGATGAATGAAGAGAAAGGGAGGCAACAAAAGAATATCGGGCATTGGCACCCTTTTTTGAATTTAAATTTGAATGTTTTACCGACATAGGAAATGCGAATGATATGTAAAATGGACATGAAATTGGAAGGCATGAAAAGGACAGTTTTGGCTAATCGCTCAAAAATGAAATTCGTTTTGCTTTTGCGGCTGCCCGCAATACAAAGAACAGACGGACTCACCAATAAATATAAAATGATATGAGATCTGATCAGAAGATTGTGAGTCGGCCATGAAGTTTGGTCAAAGGAAGGCGTCGCATTGGCTGTTCGTCATCGTGGAGCAGACGGAACTCCGTTTGGTCATCGCCGACTGTTTGCCGCTGTCGCTGCTCTCCGTCCCCTCAATTCGTCCGTTAACGGAATTACTCCACGGCCGATTGTCCGCCTTGACGGAGGCCACAGAGAAATGCTGTCCAGCGACGGGAGAGAAGGGAATCGTTTCCATGGAATTTGTCGTCTCCGTCGTATTCTCTCCTAAAACGGCTTCTTCAAAACTCCCACTTTTAGCCTTTTAGCAGCCAATTACCTTCAACAAAGTCGGCCGAAGCTTTGCATTCACCGCCGGCCAATTTTTGCTGAAGAAAACGCTTTGCCAACGAAAAGTTGGCGAACTTTGCAAGTGTTGCGACACCGTCCGCCACTTGCTGATGGTGGGAGTGGGTACTGCTCTTCTTGGACGATTGTCCTTTGAAGACATTTACATAATGAACAAATGCTGCTGCAAATGCTCACCGGACTGCTGTTGGAGTTGTTCCTTTGAATGTGCTGTCGATGGCGTCGCTGCGGTCGTCAATACCGTCTCCACCCCTCCATTGGCACTTCCGCCGTTCGCGTCGCTTGTCGTTTGGACCACTAAAGATCGTTTATCGCATTTTGTGTTCCCATTTTGTTGTTGTTGTTGTTGGCACCCCTGACATTGGCTCCCATTGCGCGGTGAATTGTTCTTGCTGGTCATTGTTACCATTTGGGAATGGGTTACGCTGGAGTTGGGCAGACGTTGAGACCATTTAGGACGACTCAACATGCCCGAGTCGTAGTCCACAACCTCGTTGAAAAGGGTGGGACAAAGCCGATGCAGCATTTGATGGGCACGGCTAAAAACATTTAATTGTTCAAATTGTCAAAGTGAACTTACTGGATCATCGTCTTGCGGAATCGTGTGCTGAAAGTGATGTAGACGAAGAAGGAAAGCGAGGCATTGCACAAGCACAGAAAGTAGGACAAGGTCTGCCAAGTGCAGATGTATTCCTCCCGATGCACGTTGACCCCATACATCGACACGTAAATGAGAACGGACATTGAAGGCGTCTCGGTAAGAAGCTAAAAGTTCGAGATTTGTATGGGAGTGGATGTCTCTTGAAGTCCGCAGGACTTGGATGAAGCAAGTGATCAGAGTGATCCGAGTCACGCCCCGCTTTTCTGCAGCGAAGTGATTCTCCCGCTTCTTCCGTTCATGATGGGCCGCGGCACTCAACAAACTGCTGGCCTGCGTTTGTGCCTTTTCGTTGGCCAAAAGCTGTCGACGATGTCTGCTGGGCCATACCCACAGACGCCACACGATCATTGCGGTCATGAAAACCTTTAGGGCAATTGATATTATACGTGATTGGTGTGAAAGTACGGTAAGAAAAAGGAAGGGATTGAAACGATAATTTTGTAAGCTACCAAAAGCGTCAAAGGGAGAAGAATGGAGAAGAGAAGATCGGCCAAAGTGTGCACTTTCTCGAAGAAACCCATCACAGCATCTAATTTGTAAGTCGGGCGGGAATCGTTTGAAAAGGAAAAGGTGCGCACTTTGCGAAGTGTTTATTTTTACAATTGTGCGGTTGCATCGGTTGATAAGCGATACGCTGCGGTTGAGCGGGTAAATGGAGGCGAGGATAAGCCTAAAATGACAGAAACATTGCTTTTGCTTATCACACAAAAAGCACATCCAAGAGTTCTGCCCGTACCCGGTGAAAAGGATGACGAAATTAGTTCGCCAGACAGTTTGTTTGGTGCAGAGAGTCTTCGACTTTGAAGGGAAGAAGATGTGGATGTAACATTCGGCTGAAAGCGGGCAAAGCTTGAACAAATTTGGTCATAGTGCTGCAGTCTATATACCGATCATTAAGAGAACATTTGTAGTGGGAAGGAAACTAATTAGCCTTCCTCCCCCCCATCCCCTGCCACCTGTCATCAACACGGTCAGCCACATTGCGCAAAAGCCGAACACATTTGTAAGGTAGGCCTGTGTAAATTGGAGACGTTAATTGGCCTTTTTGCACAATTACCCACCTGATAGGGCCAAAATGTCCAATAGAAAGTGTCGGTAGAGCCGCCGATGTCCCACAAGCGAATGACACGGAGGGCCTGCGGCAACATTACCACCATCATGCACGTGTTCATCAACTAAACCCTCAAATCAAATCCTTCCGGCCAACGCCCACTCCCCGCCCGACCTATCCCCCAACCGACCAGCTTCGTGCAGAGCATTCGGATGGCGATGAAAAAACGGATTTGGTCCGAGTTGTAGATGAGCAGGTTAATGCAGTTGCCTATGAGCGCGAAGCAGAACAGCACCAAAAAACCGTATCCCATCAGCGACTCCCACAAAGGCTTTTCGTCGCATCGGAGCTACCAGAAGGAATTTAATTACTGAGAGAGTGAAATTAATACAAAAATATAAAACATTTTCAATTTTTGCTTAATTAATCCGATAATGTTAGAGTTTATAATAAGCAGATTTTAATAAACAAAAAATAATTAGTCTCAAAGCAAAGTAATTTTCATTTTCTGACTTTCCATACCCAATTACTTAATCCCTTCATATGGCAAGTAAAATGTTAACAAAATTCTCTTCCTTCCTCTGTTTCTCTCTCTCCTTGTCTTTGTTTTCTTCCCTCTCTCTCTTTCCTTGTCTTTGTTTCTCTTCCCTCTCTCTCTCTCTCCTTGTCTTTGTTTTCTTCCCTCTCTCTCTTTCCTTGTCTTTGTTTCTCTTCCCTCTCTCTCTCTCCTTGTCTCTGTTTCACTCCCTCTCTCTCTCTCCCCCCCCTCTCTCACTCTCTCTCTCTTTCTCTCTCTTCTCTCTCTTTCTCTCTCCCCTCTCTCTCTCTCTCCCTCTCTCTCTCTTCTCTCTCTCTCTCTCCCCCTCTCTCTCTCTTTCTCTCTCACTCTCTCCATATCTCCATATCTCTCAAAGAGTCTTTTTTGGAATTCTCTTCTAACAAAATAAGTTAATTTATGCAAGATTTGCTACATTGCTACCAAAATCTCCGTGCAATTTGTCGTAATGCTTCGAAGAAAGGCGGGAGTCATTGTGGAGTCGGGGAACTTGGCGGCAGGTGCCGATGGGCCGGGGAAATTGTCGAATTTTGCGTTTGGGTTTTGTTGGAATCGGTTGAGTTGGGCCATCAGAATTCCCAACGCCGTTTTGTTCAAAGTGTTGGGCTAAAAGAAAGATTTCATCAAACATTTCGGTCGGTGGCCATAAAACAAAAGACAAAAAGAAACGGCGGCTCCCCGGAGCGCGTTAATTGACGGACGCGCATCGTTCGACTTCAACGCTTACCAGATTGACGTCGCTATGAGATGAATCGTCGTATTGTTCGCCGTCGTTGTCCAAAATTTCTTCAAAGAGCTGAGCCGCTTCCATCGAAGTCGTCCAATATTGCAACAATTTCGCTGAAGAACGGCACAGAACTTTTGGACTTTTTGGGTGGGTACAGTTTCAGCTATCGATAAGATTGGGGACAGAAAGAACAAAAAGGACCGCCATTTAAAGGAATGGGGGCAATGAGTGTTGTCGTACGGGTGGGAGGGGTAAATGTTTGGAGAAAGTGCCGAAAGGCGGGGGAAGTCCCTCTGCTTCGCTTTGCCCTCGGCATTTACACCGTATCATCAATATTATTATTATTATTATTGTACAATTCCCTCCCCCCCCCCCCCCATTCACTCACCGCCCATTCGAATGCCTTTAACGAAAGGGACGGGAGGAAGTGATAATCCCAAATAAATGGGCTTTCTTTGTTATTGTGCCAACCCTTTCGGAATGCCAAATTATTGTCGTTGGCACGGCACAATCAGTGCGCACCGGATGGTCAATGGAGAAAATGCCGAGATGACATTGCGTGGGGAGGGAGGCAAATCCATTCAGGCAATGGCACCGAACCGGCGGGGAGGATGAGACGAGGATAGGGAGGGAGGGAGGGAGGGGGCGGGTGAGGGGGGGGGATAATAATAATTGAGGCCAACCGACCACCGCATCGGTTGTAATGGCAACAGTGACGGGCTAAACAACAAAAAAATGTGCCCATATTGTGGGGATATAGTGCACCAACTTCATAATGAGATATGACGACGGGAAGAGGGGGAAGTACGGACGGGGACACCTAAGATGTGCATTGGCATTGGCATTGGCATTTATTTCAACGCCGCTTTGCAAAAGAAACTCTCAAAAAAGGAAAATTCGATTTGCCAACCCTTCGTAGGAATTAAAAATATTAACTTTCTTTTTGAAAAAAACAGCCTTTGACGTTTTAAAAAGTCGGCTTTTAGTCGGTGTGTGAGCTTTTTCAGCTTATTTATAACAATTTTTACGTTTTCCTTTTTCAAAAATAAATTAGAAAAGAGAATTTATTGAAAAGGTAAAACAACGAAAATGATCAAAAAACTTTACAAATTGGAAAGGTGCGCACCTTTTTGTTCTTTTATAATGCTTACATAAAGTTGAGTTTCGTTTGGATAATGAAACGGTGAAAGAAAGTACGTAACTTATTTGTTAGGTACATATCATTAGGCCAAAATGAGTATCTTTTGCTTAATCCTCCAATGATGGGGTAGTGGAAAGGGCAAATTTGTGCATATAAATGATTTGTGGGGGAGGGGGGGGGGGGGGTGTCGGAATGGGAGGGATACGCTCTCTTTGCTAATGAGGTGAGAGGAATGGGCGGGCGGAAAGCGGTGAGAAGATTGTTAATGTTCATGCGATTCATTTGTGGGCGGCCGGCTTATGATGAATTGAAGCCCGGGAAGAGATGAGAGGCGGGGCGGGCGGGGGTTAAACTGGTGAGCAGCCTGACACGAAATAGCGCAAATCGTGAGGAAAGAAAGCTCTACTGATTTGGATGAATGGCATTTTCTGTTTTGGGACCTTCTTAAGTACATTTTGTGAAGGGCTAATTATCTTTGAGGTTTGTGACGGTTTGAATTGTGCCAATTGCTTCTTCGACTCGACTTCGCCCCTTTCCTCCGTTCGTTCGTTCACCTGCCGCCGTTCTTCGCTTGCCAGCAGTCCTTCCCTTTGTGCTTGTAATGAGTCGAGAGAGGATGGCATTAGCAATTCGCAATTAAAATTAAGCAATTAGCTAATTTGTAAGTCAGAAGAGTTCAACGAAAAGTGTGAACTTGCCCCACAGCGGCAGATGCAAGTAAAAGGCGTGACCGTCTTGGGACCTTTGACGGGAGGTGAACTTGAATTGCCAATTTTTTTGTGTCAATTCCCACGTTCTTCCACCTTTTCGTCCATCATCACCACCATAAGCTTCATCTGTCGTCAATGAGTCCCACGTGAAGAATTTAATTATTTATCAGTTGGATGATTGAAAGGACAAAAAGTGCCCTCGAGGGCAATTTGAATTAGAAAGTAAAGATGAGCAGCAACGACAATGACGTGCATAAGAGTGATGATAATTGAATTCATCTCATCGGAGTGAACTAATAAATAAATAACCTTGTGGTTCCTGGGAATTCTTCGGGTTATCCGAACCGCCAATCGAAGAACCAAAAGGAAATGCCGGCTTTACGGTTTGGTCCGGTTCAGTTCGGACCCGACAACCCTTAAATGAAGTTAAGCCGGTTCAGTTCGGACCCGACAACCCTTAAATGAAGTTAAGCCGGTTCAGTTCGGAACCGACAACCCTTAAATGAAGTTAAGCCGGTTCAGTTCGGAACCGACAACCCTTAAATGAAGTTAAGCCGGTTCAGTTCGGACCCGACAACCCTTAAATGAAGTTAAGCCGGTTCAGTTCGGAACCGACAACCCTTAAATGAAGTTAAGCCGGTTCAGTTCGGACCCGACAACCCTTAAATGAAGTTAAGCCGGTTCAGTTCGGAACCGACAACCCTTAAATGAAGTTAAGCCGGTTCAGTTCGGAACCGACAACCCTTAAATGAAGTTGAAGCCGGTTCAGTCCGGACCCGACAACCCTTAAATGAAGTTGAAGCCGGTTCAGTCCGGACCCGACAACCCTTAAATGAAGTTGAAGCCGGTTCAGTTCGGACCCGACAACCCTTAAATGAAGTTAAGCCGGTTCAGTTCGGAACCGACAACCCTTAAATGAAGTTGAAGCCGGTTCAGTCCGGACCCGACAACCCTTAAATGAAGTTGAAGCCGGTTCAGTCCGGACCCGACAACCCTTAAATGAAGTTAAGCCGGTTCAGTTCGGACCCGACAACCCTTAAATGAAGTTAAGCCGGTTCAGTTCGGAACCGACAACCCTTAAATGAAGTTGAAGCCGGTTCAGTCCGGACCCGACAACCCTTAAATGAAGTTGAAGCCGGTTCAGTTCGGACCCGACAACCCTTAAATGAAGTTAAGCCGGTTCAGTTCGGAACCGACAACCCTTAAATGAAGTTAAGCCGGTTCAGTTCGGAACCGACAACCCTTAAATGAAGTTAAGCCGGTTCAGTTCGGACCCGACAACCCTTAAATGAAGTTAAGCCGGTTCAGTTCGGACCCGACAACCCTTAAATGAAGTTAAGCCGGTTCAGTTCGGACCCGACAACCCTTAAATGAAGTTAAGCCGGTTCAGTTCGGACCCGACAACCCTTAAATGAAGTTAAGCCGGTTCAGTTCGGAACCGACAACCCTTAAATGAAGTTGAAGCCGGTTCAGTCCGGACCCGACAACCCTTAAATGAAGTTGAAGCCGGTTCAGTTCGGACCCGACAACCCTTAAATGAAGTTAAGCCGGTTCAGTTCGGAACCGACAACCCTTAAATGAAGTTGAAGCCGGTTCAGTCCGGACCCGACAACCCTTAAATGAAGTTGAAGGTGGGAAAGGGGAAAGGGGCTTAAGGATTTAAGGGAGTTGGGGCTGATGCAACCGCCGTTTGTGTTGAATGGGGGCACTTACATAAATATAAAGCTCAAGTGCATTTATTTATGTTACTCTCTTATCGCAAATTGACCATTCAATTAGCTAATTGACTTTACAGTCTATTAAATATTAAAGTGATTGTGAATTGTAGAACTTCTCTGTGGCGTGAAGTAAAAGATCAACCCACGGAAGAGATTCTCTTCCCAAGATTCATTTTGAAGCAATTAATACATATAAAATTGACAAATTCAATGAAAGGTGAATTGGGAGGGAATAATCGACAAAAACCTTTTAACATTTTAAATTAATTTTGACAATGAGAAAAAAAAGTGCAGCCATAATGAAAGGAAGAAGAAAATGAATCGGAAATTAAATGTTTGACAAACAAAAAAGTGCAAATAACGGGGGGGGGGGGGGGGGAAGGGCGTAAGGGTGGGAAATGCCAAATAATTTTATTTAAAACATAAAATTTGAGTGTTTGTGGGAGAATGCGCAATGAAGTCGTCCCCAATGCCCAATGCCATCGGGCGTTTAACACTCAAACAACGGCACCAACCCACCGATCGTTGGTGTGTAAGCGTAGGGTTGGAGAAATGCATTTGCGATTAGTTGAGGAGCATTAAACGAAAAAACAAAAGGAATTTGTTACCTCAAATAGGTGACATTAATAAAATGATGGCGACCGCCGGGGGGTTTGGGCTGTTTAGCCCAAAATGCCATATATTTCTCTTGTCAAATGGAATATTTTGGTTTTTGCTCGGATTGGGTTGGACTTTCGGGGGGGGGGGGGTGTCCCAAATGGAAATTTTGGTTTTTGCTCGGATTGGGTTGGACTTTCGGGGGGGGGGGGAGGGTGTCCCTCTCCGTCTTCGGCAATTTGTTTTTGCCCACCCAATTAACTCTGTCGTAAAGTAAGTTTAATGTCTGTCATCTTACCTTACCTTATGTAGTTTAATCCTCTTTTAATGCTTTGCGAGGAGAAGAATGGAGCCTTTGGCAACGAATTGTGCCGATGGACCGCCGCCCAAAATTCGTTTGGATAGTGTCGAATTACTCAATAGGGCGGTGGATGGATATAAATGGTGGGATAAATTTTGAATAAAATAAATTAAATTAAATTGAGAAAAGGTAATTGTAAAATGAATGGACATTTATTCGTTTATATTCCCTGCAATAAATGAAGAGAGATTTGTCCAACGACATTTTTTCCCCAATCAACGCACCTAACCCAGACAGACGGTGTCAAAGTGAGTCAAACCGTTCAGCCTATGCCGAAATACCAAGTGGTCAGCAGTACGGACCAATTTGGGGAGACTGAGATGATTAAAAAAGTGTTAGGCAAATAGTTTTTTTCGAAATCGGTAACGGTAATTCGCTAAATTTCTTCGGTAATTACCGTTTTACCGCGGTAAAACGGTAATTCGGTCATTTATCTCGGTCGGTATACCGATTCGGTAATACCAAAAATTACCGCGGTAACGTACCGTGCCTAACATTAATTAGAAATGTTTTGTTGGTCGGACTGCCAAAGCCAAAGGCGAATGTGATAAAAAAACCCCGGTTTTAATCTGGAAAAGGCCATCCAAATGTGGCAGGCATTGCGTGAGTTGGGTGAATGTGTTTATGTAAAATGGAAAATAAAATGAAGTTGAACAATTAATGAGCTGATGATACAAATTCACTCAATTTGTCCATAACAAGTGAAAGTTAAATAGTAATAAGAAGAACAAAGGGAAAGCAAGAGCCTGGGAAAGAGAAACCAAATGCCAAAGTGCTTTCTTTTATTTAACTACAAAAATTAAATAAAAAATGGGGGGGGGGGGATACGGTAAAAACAAAACACCAAAAATGATATCATTTTCAGTGCATTAAGAACTGTTCATGCACAAACATATAGCAATATTTATTTGTTTTAAAACTCCAAGCGACACATTCAATAATCAAATTTAAAAATATTTCTGAGGTGTGGGAGAGGAAAAGAGCGGGGGACACAGCCAAGATTACTCCTCGAGCTGCATTTCTCACCAGCACAGAGCAGAGAATATCACTCCCCCCCCCCCCCCCCCCCGTTTTGTCCTTCCTTCCGGCAGCCCCCCCCCCAATTCCTCCTCCACCCCCAAGAATAACTAATTTTGCCCTATATAAATTGCGCGTTCTCATCCCAAGACACGCCAATAAATGACACAAACCAAAATTGGCTATTCTTTCGAAATGGAAGGCGGGGGATGGAGGGCATATCCCTTCCCCCCCCCCCCCCGGGGATGGAGGCATCCCTTCCCCCCCCCCCCCCGGAGGATGGGGGCATATCCCCCCCCCCCCCCCCGGGATGGGGGCATATCCCCCCCCCCTCCCCCCGGGGATGGGGGCTCCCTTCCCCCCCCCCCCCGGGGGATGGGGGCATATCCCTCCCCCCCCCCCCCGGGGGATGGGGGTATATCCCTTCCCCCCCCCCACCCCGTGGGGGATGGAGGCATCCTTCCGCCCATTTTGCATTCCATGGAGTGGAGGAGGAGGAAATGGAATGGCCGGCCGGGATGGAAAGGGAAGGAACGTGCTGAGAAAGAAGGCATCAGTCGCCGGCGCCGCTGTTTCACTGGGAAGGCCATTTCATTAAATAAAAAGAATTGGGGAAGGCCAAATAAAAGGACCATAATGAACTCTAATGCTATAATTTTCCCAAATTAACTGAATTCATTGATGTTTTTAATGGTTTAAAATATATTTTACAGAAAATTTTTATTTGTATAATTCCGTTCTGAACTTTTGTTCATCCACAATTTGATAGCGAAAGTTCCGATAAGTTAGCGGGTTTTCGCGCTTCAGTTCGAGATTGCATTTGTAGATGTGCTCGACCACTTTTGGCAACGGTTTGAAGCCGCTCAGAGAGTTGAGCCAATCGAAATATTCCCACTGGTTGGGGCCGAGTTTGTGGAAGTTCTTTTGGCCAATTTTGTCGGCGTTCATCCGTCTGAACACCGGCGGAAGCTTTGCTTTTATGTCGGCCCCTCCCTTTATGCCGCCAACTTAATTCGCTTCTGCTCCCAATGCTTTGCCACTTCCATTGTGAAACGTTCGGATGCGTTTGGCACGCGATCTTTGAGCAATGCAAGCGCAAAATGTGTCTGAATTGGGTACAGATCAGGTCAATTGGCAAAGCATGGCAAAAAAATATTTTTATCATCTCTTTCCAACAATATTTAAAACGAATTCCTCAAAGAAACTACATATAACTAGGGCTGGGATTCTATCGTGCCGAAATATCCATTCCCTTCGGCACAAATTTTCTTTGTTTGGATGAGAACCTGAACGTCAAAACATGGGAAAGGGTCAACCAAAAGGTTAAGACCGATAAAGAAGAGCGCCTTGAGATAGTCCGGGTGGGCGACATGGCCAATTAGGGGACTGACAAAATTGCCGTCGCAGAAAATAACGGACGAATTTTTTTCTGCAAAGGAAGGAATGATTTTGGCGCCTAATTTGTCGATAAATGTGACGGCTTTGGTCGAAGAATGGGAAATTGAAGCAGTAGCCGGTGCAGAACAGCACAAAGTCCAGCCCTCCGATTATTCGTCCGTCAGCCAGCACCAATGAATCGTCGACGACGTCGATCACACGACTTCCATTCAGCTCCAACAACGAATTTGCGGGAGTGCTCTTCTCAATCACCGTTCTTTGACTTGAATTGATCAAATAAACCTTAGAAGATTGCTTTATTGTTCTAGTGGAACAGACGGACGACCTTTTCGACATGTTCAGTCAATTGGAGTGCAATCTCAACTCCGGACAAATTCGCCCCAACAACGGCCACTCGCATTCCGGCAAAATGTTGAGCCCGTCGGTATGAATGGGAGTGAGCCCACCGGGTAGTTCGAAATTTGTTGGCAAAATCGGGGATTCGGGGGCACCAATAGTGACCGGTGCACACAAAAACCACGTCAAAATATTCGGCAAACTTTTGCTTGCCGAGGACCCGTTCAGCGTTAATTCGCCATTTAAATTCAGAATTGTCCGAATCTTTCCTTTCGACTGGCACGATTGAAGCAATTCTCAAATTGTACTAAATTTCAAGTGAAAAGTTCGTTTATTTACTTTCTCATTATTACCTGAACCAGATGCTTAATCGGCTCGGCAAATCTCTGCAAATAGGACAATATAACTTCATGGCGGGGAAAGGAATCGTCGGGGTTATGGTGGTCTGGGAAGTCGACAGATTCGATGGGAAAACCACTGAAGTTCATTATTTCCTTTGGAATGTTGGTCCTAAATTTAGGATCGGTATCACTCCAAACTCAAATCATCCACACCTAAAGCTTAAAAAGATATTGGGGATCGGAATCAACCCTCCCCCCAGGCGCTGATGGAATTACCTCAGACCGGCGTACATTGACGAGTGGGTTTCAGGAGAGCTCTGTTCTGTGAACACCCCCCCCCCCCAGGCGCTGATGGAATTACCTCAGACCGGCGTACATTGACGAGTGGGTTTCAGGAGAGCTCTGTTCTGTGAACACCCCCCCCCCAGGCGCTGATGGAATTACCTCAGACCGGCGTACATTGACGAGTGGGTTTCAGGAGAGCTCTGTTCTCTGAATACCCATGTCCCGCCCAGCTGGTCGCTCTGCTCGAAAACGCACACTTCCGCCCTGGGCAATTCCTCGACAACGCGTCGTGCCGCACAAATACCAGCTGCACCCGCACCCACCACACAAACTCGAAACGAATTCTTCCCATTTTGTTTATTGTGAAGCATTTTTTGAGTAATTAATACTCTCAAAAAGGGTAACGAAGTCCGGATAGGTGAGTTAAAACGACAAAATTCGCGACTAAAAACGAAAGCTGCAAAAAAGGAATAAGCCAGGGATGTAACCCGGACGCCAAAACAAAATGTTCGGAAACGGAATACCGGCTCTTAAAAAATGTCCGGAATCCGGACCATGGTCACTAACAAACCTAAATCGTATCCCTAATTATTATTAAGTAAATGATCGATTGTTGGTGAAGTCCTTCTCAACCATTTTACCCTCCAATTGATAATGAAGGGATGGATGGTCCTCCGCCCTAATGGAGGCTGTAGCAAACAAAATAAACTAATGTTTAGGTGTAAGTGGTGCTACATTCTCCGAGTAGTTTTTTCTTTTATATTGTTGCTTAAAAGGTAATTTAATTAAATTGTTAAATAGCTCTATTGGAGGTGGCGGTGTGTGGTGTGTGTCCTAGCCATCGTCCGGTCAGCCGAGGACGCTTCACCTCAAACTTGGGTAATTAAAAGGATGAAACAAATAGAAAAGATGGCGAATAAACTTTCGGAGACAAAGGGAAATCATTTAGCATCGATAGGATGGAAAGTTACGCCGCCGGGGAAAGCGATCGGCGGGGAGGGAAAGGCGACCCCTCCCAAAGACGGCTTATGCCGAATACTTCCAGCAGAACGTAACTAAATGTGAAACCCCAAACCGTCTCATTTATTTACTTTATAAGCCAAGTGAACATTTCAAATTGTTTTGGATTTGTTTGAATTTATTTGGAACTTAAAGACCGATCTGATTTTACTTTTTACAATTTCTTTCAAATGTTTTTTGTTTATCGCCGCCATTTAACCGACATTTCTTCTCACGGCGTCCCATCCGTTTTTGGTCGCTCTTTTCGCATTTTTCCACGTTTTTTGCGTCCCTCTTCGAATTTTATTCGCAGTTTTTTTGAAGCCGTCTCCGAATTTGGTAAAAAAAGATTTTTCTTCGGTAAGGCTAACTAAATTGGGACACAATTACATTTTGATTTAAATAATTAGGTAATTCACTTACTGAAAGAAATTAAAGTGAGTGAGAGAAGAAGGGAAAGGCAAAAATAAAATCTTTGCATTTTATGCAAATTCAAATTTTGGAGGGGGGGCAATAATTGAAATTCGATCGGAATGGAAAAGTTGTGGGAAATTCGGCCAATGTTTGCACAGTTTGCTGCTCTGAAAGTTCCTTCACGAAACCCAACGCATTATTTGCCTCAGACTTTTTAAATTTATTGACGCAATCGAACGGCGCATTATTTAATAAAAGTAAATGGAAAAAGCAAAATATTTTAGAATATTATTTATACCCTTTTGACAAATTATTCCAAAATAATAAAAAGATATAAAAATATTATAAAATGGCGCTAATTGTACGCAATATTTACATTTATTAAAATTATATCTTTTAAATGGAAATGTTTGGAAGTGAAGCAATTGAACCAATTTCGAATCTGAAATTCTTCAAAGAGGTCATAAAATTGATAAACTATTAACTATTTTTGAACTTTACCTCTCGCCACCCATTCGGCGTCGATGCACTCTCTTCGCCAACCGGATGGGCTGAACGGATTTTGCGCCACCTGTTTTTCACGCCCTTCACTTTTAAGTTTTTCAAATTAGCGCCGCAACCCATTAGCAAAGAAAGATATCTTTCTGTGAAATGCGGCGACTTGGGTGGGAAAAGAAGCGCAGGCGAAAGCAGAACCGGCAGAAGGAGCTTAAAATGCAAAGGTTGGGGGGGGGGGGTGGGGGAACGGCCCCTCCGGGGGGGGGGGGGGGGGGCACTCCCCAACTTTTCCTCGCCCTTAGTTCAGCTCACCCAAATTCGTCAGGTTCTTGGCGTTAATCTAACTGAGAAACCCATGTTATCATAATCTGCAGATGCCGGCGGATGATCAGCGTGAAGAATTTAATTTGCCATTTGGAGCATAAATAGTGGACGAATAAACATTGTCGACCGACTCACATTCAAAATTGATATACTATATTATAAACCACAACCAATGAACTTTATAAGGATAAACTCCCCCCCCCCCCCTCCTCACCCACCGGAATAGTTTTGTTCGTTCCATTTTAAATTATATTTTAAATATTTAGCCCTCAAAATGGCCCTTCTGCCCCATTTCCTCGTCGTATCGGTCCTCGCTATTCTCATCATCAATTCAAATGCCAGGACAGTCATTGTCGCTGATGGCACTTTCAGCGATGAAAACGGCTCTTTCACTGCCCCACTTAGCCTTAGCCATTCTTACGAACAGAACGTTCCATCGCTAATGGCATTAATGAGAGAATTTTCAAATAATTTGGAGACAAAACAACGTGCCAAACAGCCGACGGAGGAAGGCACATCAAAAATTCTCAGCCGAGCGACGGAAGTGCCAAAAGTGATCGGAGTTGAGGAAGATGGAGCATTTAACGAAGCGAAAAGGGACGAATTTTTGAAGAAAGCGCACATTGTGCCGATCGGAGATGACCATGCCCTCGGGATGCTTCAACATTGTGATCAAAACAAAACAAAGAAAGATTATTTAAAATGTACAATTAAGGGGCCGATCAAGCATTCTCAAACCTTTTCGCAGTCGTTGCAAATCAAAAGTTTGTTTGCCATTTATCAAATATTTTCGTTTTTATCTAAAAATATTATTAATTTAGGCTCAGAGAATTCGAAAAGCCGATCCATGATGAGTTTGGAGAATGTTGCAAAAAAGCCAAAACTGTGCCAATGCATGCAAAATGTGTGTCGGATTTATTTAATGGCAAATTTGACGGGGCAATGTTCTACGAACAGGTGGGGAAATAAAAGATTTGCACCGCAATTTTTTTTTGGTTGGTGGTCGACCTTTTTACTTCATTGGAACATTTTTGAGTGAATTGAACGGGTCCAAAAAGAGAATTCTCAAATATTTTCATTACCAGAATTCCCGGGGTTTATCATTTTGGTCATTTATGAAGTCGGTAACCAAAAAAAAAAGTTTACTAAAATTTTGCTGAATTTTCTCAAGGCGAAAAAGAAATCGAACCGTTTCGATCGATATCGGATGAAAAAAAGAGGCGAATTTCGACGAGAGATACGAAATGAGAATAAATGGGTTAGTTTCTCTGCCGATCAGAGAGAATTGATCGGTTCCCTAACCTTTACAGGTGGGCAGTTTCCAAACGGTCGTGCCATCAACGTCCGGGCGATCGAATGAAGCGGCGGAGGAGGCCAAACTCAGCAGAGGATTCCCTCAGTTACGTTCATACAATGCAAATCGACGGGAAAGGAGACAGACGAACATCGTGAAAAAGAATTATTACGAATTGTTGACACCGTCGGAGGGGCGACTGAGTCCCATGGGACAGATTGCCAAAAAGATGATGAAGAAAGTGCTAAAGGTCAAAGGCAAACAGGAGAAGGACATCATTCCGTAAGCCATGGCACGGGAGACTCAGCCGAATAGCAAATTTGGAAGATATTCACTGCCTTCAGATGGCAGAATATCGTCCAGAAGATAAGCACTAGCGTAAAAAGACGGAAGGAGATCAAAAGGAAGTTGGAGGAGGACTCGGTGGAATCTTTGGACCAATTGACCTACCGAGGCCTAAAAAGGCAAGGTGCCGTTGAGGATAATGTGAGCATTTGCTGCTAATTTGACAAATTTGGGGAGACTTTTGGTCATATTTTGTAATAATCAGTGCCGTTGGATTGTTTTATCTTAACTTTGATGTTTTTTATTCTCCGGCAGCTAAACGACGTCATTGACGACCCGAAAAAGTTGCACAACTTTTTGGAATTAAATGGAAAGGGCAAAGGACGAGCGCCGATTGATCGCTTCATCAAATTGTTACGTGAAGGTCTTAAATTGGGCTATTCATTTGTCGGGAAGAATATGAGCGATTTTGACAACAAAACGCTAAAAATGATTTCGCCACGGTTTTTGAGTGTTATGCCCGAGGAATCGCACAAAAACGAAACGGTATTAAATGAATGTGTAAACGAATGAATGCTTTGGCCTTAAATGGGTTTTTCCGGACAGATCGACTTTCTGTCACCATCGCTTTTTTCCTTGCACAATTCAGGGACAGGCTTAGAAGTAAGCCAAACTTTTTGATTGCTTTTGTTAAAACAAATTTTGACAGAATTTGACAAGCCTTCCGAATATAATGCAGAACGTTGCTGGACCGTTTGGATTTAGTGCGAAGGATCAGCAACTTTGGATGGACTTCATAATGGAGGCGTCCGGAGTGGTGGAGAACGCGGAAAAGGTTGAGGCGGTGGGTAACTGACCAAATTTCGAAATTGTGCTTATTTTATTTTGTTTCAGGAATTTAATGAGACAGTGGGGGAAGATGCGTTAAAAACGGTTTGGGAAAAACATTACGATAAGAAACGGTACGAACGGGAAATACGCACTAAAGAGGGCACGCCGTTGTACTTCACTAAACAAAACATAAGGTCGATCAACCAATGTTCGACATGTCATTTATACGTTCTTTTAGCGATGGATTTGGTCAGAAGGAAGTGCGAAAGGTCGAAATGTTCGAAGAGTTGCAAAACACGATGGGCAAGGAGCAGATCAGGGACATGAACCGGACGGGCTTCGCGCTTCTGTCCAAGAAGCAATTGGACTTAATGTACGGACCCAACTCCGAATTCCATGACGAAAAGGTTGTTTGAGGAGCTAATGGAAAACATTTTGGCGTTAAGGCGTTCAAACGCTTTCTGATGATGAACAAATCGACGATTCTGCAGCACATCGAGCAGGACATACACACGCTGGCGCAGATCAAATCTTTCAAAATCACGCGAAAGTCTCCACCCGCGGGGAGACAGCTCCATTCGCGGTCAAAGAGAGCGGTGGTTCTGTCACCGATTACGTTTTCTCCCTTTGTGCTTGTCAGTTAGTTTAATTGTCTTACAATTAATTAACTAAAGCATTTTTAATTATTTGAAATGACTTCATTTGCGGCAATTGATGCTGTCCAGGCATCAATTGCCCAAGGCTAAAGAATGTTTCCAGTCCAAAAGAACAAAAACAAAAAGTCGAAATTGAATTTGTTGAAGACCTTTCTCAACGCGAATCCGATCATCCTTTCTCCAATTCTATTCTCGCCTTTGATCCTTGCGCCTGCTGTTCTTGGACCTGTAAGCGTTTTGACGACTATTTATAAACCGCAATTGTTCAGGTGATTCTGTCGCCATGGGCTTTTGTGCCCGTTGTCCTTTCGCCGCGTCTGCTCTCTCCGCTGGTTCTGTCGCCTCCTATTTTTTCCCCCGTTATTTTGGTTGGTTTTTACGGTCTGCAATTGCCATGACATTCCGCGTTCAGTCCCCTCTGGCGCTGCACCCGGTAATCCTTTCGCCCGGAGTGTTCGTCCCTTTTGTGCTTTCCCCCGTTTTGTTGGCCCCGTTCATCCTCTCCCCGCAAGTGTTTACTCCGTTCATTCTTTCCCCGCTTGCTCTGTCCCCGTTCATTTTCAACCCCGCCGTCGGCAGTCCGATCATTCTTTCCCCTTACGTGCTCACGCCGATCATTTACTCACCCATGGCCATCTCCGCACTAATATTAAGCCCTTACGCACTTTCTCCAGTCATCCAAAGTCCATTAATTGCCTATGCTGTGATCCTATCCCCAAGCTATCTTAGCTAAAACCAACAAAACCCATTCATTGATCAGTCCACTCATTCGCTTTATCACTTATACTTTTTATGCTGGAGCTTACTTTTTGCACACCTAATTAACTACATATAAGTTGCCAAGTTGTAATGAAAAATACCACTTGGACTCAGTTAGCAGTACTCTAAGTTTTAGACCTGTTTAATTTCCATGTTTTTTCCTGTTAGGACAAAATGCCAACCGTTCAAATGCCATCGCTCAAAATGCCAACTAGGCCAAAAACAGTCAAAAAGCAAACTCCATCGGCTAAAATGCTATGCTTTGATGAGAGAAGCTCGCGGTTCATTGGTCCTGCCACTATTAGCCCAATAAGTCCCCTTTTTGTGGTTCAGACTTTCCTTGGGTTCTCAAAACTCCCAGAAAATAACGCCCACACACCGAAACTAGCGCCCGGATCCGGATGTTTTACCCGGACTATCCGGATTTGTCCGGGTTGATTTCAATTTTGGCATCCGAATCCGGTCACTTTAAAATTCCCGACTCTACCCGAAAGATCACCGAGTCCGAGGTATTGGAAATACGGTAATGCTTTGTTAAATACCTAAATTGTCGTTAAGCATCGGCTTTTGTTTGGGTATATCAATTTTTTGCTATAAATAAGATTATTGCAAAAGAGACACGATATGAAGAAAGCAATTTATCACAATTATTGTTTACGAATAGACGAAAGTGAGAAAAAAACAATGTAAAGGCACCCGCCGGGCATTAAGGAAAATTAAAGCCTGAAAGATGTAATGGCGAATTGACTGTTAATTTGTAAGACAATTAAATTACTAAATTTCGTAATTGCACTTTCCGCGGTCGCTACTCTCTCCCCATTTTTAGTACTTTTTGATAAATTTTTCGCGCATTCTGAGCACCTTCTTGGCGTCCACTTTTTGCAACACTTGCGAAACTGACAACAGCTGAGTCCCGCCGGTGTGTAGTGTACTCTGATCACTTTTTTGTTGGCCATTTTGCCCCAGGCGAGCAATTGTGTCCAAAGTTGCCCGCAGGGATTCACCGGGGTTTGGGTGGGTTGAGAAAAGGGGTGCGTTCCAAAGCGACGAAGCCGGTAGTGAGACGTCCAATCGATGGCCAAACCAAATCAGTGAATCTTCGGAACTTCGCTTAATGTCGTCGTCGCGATGAAAAGCCACCGTCACAAAGCTGGTGGCCGCAGCATCTCCTGGATCAGAACAAATCAAAGCGTGCCCTAATACTTCCAGAAGGAATTTGTACCGTCTCTAAAAAGTTCAATTGGAAAAGTGGTGGCACAAATTCCATCGAAAATTTGCAACGGCAAATGCCCGTCATAGGCCAATCCGCTGAGAATGCATCGGTCCCCCACCTCACAATTCCCGTTTAGATCGCACCATTCCAGTAAACTGTTCCCCGAAACCTGAAATGTTAAACTATCCAGCAAATGCCTTTCGGGGATGGCCAACCTTTTTCGGGTCCTCAACCATCGAATACAACACATTTTCGATTTGAGAATTGCGCAAAAACTTTTTTCGAAAGACCGAATGAGTGCCGAAAAAATGTGCTAAAA
Organism: Globodera rostochiensis; assembly: GCA_018350325.1. Taxonomy (NCBI): domain Eukaryota; kingdom Metazoa; phylum Nematoda; class Chromadorea; order Rhabditida; family Heteroderidae; genus Globodera; species Globodera rostochiensis. The sequence continues at coordinate 1,836,941 of JAEVLN010000008.1, read as the reverse complement.
CTTCATTTGAAGTGCCAAAATGGAAGAAAGACTGTGGGCCAAGGTCGAGCAAATGCGCCTTTTTACAGTGCATCAAATCCCTTGGCATTTTGTATTATTTTGGTTAAGAAAGAGCGAAAACATTGAAAGGTTTGGCGTTACCAAAGAGCAAGTTGCCATTTTCGCAGATCCGGCACATCCTCCTGAAAATGAATTTTCCGTTCCTTTTCAGACGCATAACCCAACGGGCCGAGGAAGTCGCGATAGCAGCACAGCTCGTTCAATGGAACACCATCTAATCGGCTTTTTTAAATAAGTCTATTTTTTGGAGTTTTCTGTTAAAATTATTTAATTTAATTATTATTATTACCCATTTTCTGCCTTAGGCGAACCAATTCGATGGCTAAATTGTGTCCAATCAGATAGCAACTGTCTGTCAACGCCAACTCTTCCCCCGTTTCGCTTCTCTCCTCCAAAATTGCGTTAACACGGCGAATTTCTTCCCTCCGTGGTTTTTGCAGCACTCTCTCCAAATAATATTTTTGACAAAAAAAAAATGCCGAAAGTTGTTACCTTTAAGCTATGGCAAAAGTCAGTTTTGCCCTCTTTTGAACAATTTGAATCTTCTCCTCCGCTTTTGGGCCTTTTTGGCTGACGCTCACCGAGCAAATAAACGCCATGTTGTTCAGCCACTTCAATTGTCGATTGATGGGCCATCAGAAAAAGCTCCGAATCGAATGGAACAAAAACGGCGGGAGGAAATTGCTCCAACACATCGGCAGAGGCAATGAAAACGAAGGCGCGCGAAGAATGCACAGAACGAAGAAGGGGCCAAAAGGGATGAATTCGGGTGGAAAGTCCAACCCAATTAGGTGGGTGCTTACTGAAACTGAACCGACTAACCGGTAGGAAAGGAGTTTATGTTCAAGCAATGTGTGGCCGTCGGGCATTAGCATGAAGGCTTTTCCTGGACAAGGAAAGGAGCCAAATAGTGGGAGAGGACGGACACAAACACCCACCTGTGAGGGCGACATGCAATATGCGCTGGCTTAAATTGCAGTGTTTATGCGAAGTCTGTCGTTCACCGCATCAATTGATTGAACATTCCCCCACCCCCCCCCCCAAATTCCCCACACCCCCCCCCCAAATTCCCCACACCCCCCCCCCCCCCCTCCAACCTCCAACTCCAAATTCCTCCCCCCCCCCAAATTCCCCACACCCCCCCCCCAAATTCCCCCACCCCCTCCCCCCCCCCCCCTCCAACCTCCAACTCCAAATTCCTCCCCCCCCCCAAATTCCCCCCACCCCCCCCCCCAAATTCCCCCCACCCCCCCCCCCCAAATTCCCCACACCCCCCCCCCAAATTCCCCCCACCCCCCCCCCCCCCAAATTCCCCACACCCCCCCCCCAAATTCCCCCCCCCCCTCCAACCTCCAACTCCAAATTCCTCCCCCCCCCCAAATTGCCGACGACGACTCAAATGTATGCCAAGCGATTTAATCTTTTCCCTCAATGACCTCAATCCGCCACTATGCAGCAAAAGCACCCGGTTGTGCGCAAAAAAAGATTCACCGCCGAAATTTTTGTAGAGGAAAAGCAAAGCGTTTAATGTGGCACCGCCAGAACCTGACAAAAGTTGCGGCCGATTGGACAAAAAAAGCGATGGAATGGACCAATTTTTGCGTTGCGGGGCGAGTCTTCGAGCACAATAATTTGGGCACAAAAGTTCCGTTCCGCCAAGCGAAGTCTGCGCAATTCCAGCTCAAACAGTTGCTTCTGCCCCGCATTCCTCGCGGTCAGCACCACCAAATCCCATTTGGGGGCAGGCGACAATTCAATTCCATCCGATATAAATTCGCCCATCACTGAAATTGAAATAATTTAAATTAACCATTTCGTTGTAATTCCTTGACATTCCGTAAACTAAAAAAAAATATTAAATAAATAAGAAAAATTACTTATAAAAACTAAAAAGGGAATGAATGAATAAATAGAGAGAGGCGAGGGGAGGGAGTCATATGTATTTTATTGGAATGATTCAAAATCACCAACGTGGCGGCTGACAACAAATAACAAAATGTTAACGAACGATCCAAAAACTCGTAAAATCATAAAATTACATAAAATTAATAGGTTTTTTAGTTATTGTTATGCACTTAATTCAAAAAAATCGAAATGAATAAATGGTGGGCATTGTGAATGACTAATGAAGAAAGTGGAACCCTCCCTTATTTGCACAAAAGTGACGGGATGGATTGGTTTGGATGAATTGCATTAAATTCCCCCCCCCCCCCCCTCTTTTTGCCCTTTTGTCCCATCCAATTTGGATTTATGGTATTTATTTATCGCCATACCTCCACATTTCATTAGTCGAAGTCAATCAACCCGTCCCCATTTATCCTCCCCCCCCCCCATTTAAAATGCTAAACCGCAATCAATTCTTCAAGCAATTCATTACAGTTTTTGTAATACATTTTGCGTTTGTTCCGATTGCTTTTCCTTCTGATAATTGCCGTTGTCAAAACTACGGCACTGAGACAAGTTGCACCAAAGTGTTCCAAGACAGACAGTTTTTGTGCCAAAGTGCCGGTACAAATACAGCCAATTAATGTTAGAGAGCCCTTTTTGGTTAAGTGTTACGAAGCGAAGCTTTGAAATGTGCGCAGACGTGCCAAATGTGTTGTGAGCGTCCTGAGTTTAAATGCAGCAATAAAAAGGGTTAGGGGGTGGGAGGGTCGGCACTAACTGAGGGAAAGGATTGGGGGGTGGGAGGGTCGGCACTAAAAGGGGGAGGGGGGAAGGGGGCGGGTGGGGGGGACGGGTGTCGGCACTAAGGGGAAGGGGAGGGGGAGGAGTGTCGGCACTAACGGGGGGGGAGGACGGGTGTTGGCACTAAGGGGGGGGGGGAGGACGGGTGTTGGCACTAAGGGGGGGGGGATGGTGTCGGCACTAAGGGGGGGGGGGTGTCGGCACTAAGGGAAGGGGGGGGGAGGACGGGTGTTGGCACTAAGGGGGGGGGGGGGTGTCGGCACTAAGGGGGGGGGGGGGGGGTGTCGGCACTAAGGGAAGGGGGGGGGAGGACGGGTGTTGGCACTAAGGGGGGGGGGGGGTGTCGGCACTAAGGGAAGGGGGGGGGGGGAGGACGGGTGTTGGCACTAAGGGGGGGGGGATGGTGTCGGCACTAAGGGGGGGAGGAGTGTCGGCACTAAGGGGGGGGGGGGACGACGGGTGTTGGCACTAAGGGGGGGGGGGATGGGTGTCGGCACTAAGGGGGGGGGGGGTGTCGGCACTAAGGGAAGGGGGGGGAGGACGGGTGTTGGCACTAAGGGGGGGGGGGTGTCGGCACTAAGGGAAGGGGGGGGGGAGGACGGGTGGTGTCGGCACTAAGGGGGGGAGGAGTGTCGGCACTAAGGGGGGGGGGGGTGTCCGGCACTAAGGGAAGGGGGGGGGGGGAGGACGGGTGTTGGCACTAAGGGGGGGGGGTGTCGGCACTAAGGGAAGGGGGGGGAGGACGGGTGTTGGCACTAAGGGGGGGGGATGGTGTCGGCACTAAGGGGGGAGGAGTGTCGGCACTAAGGGGGGGGGGACGACGGGTGTTGGCACTAAGGGGGGGGGGGGGATGGGTGTCGGCACTAAGGGGGGGGGGGGTGTCGGCACTAAGGGAAGGGGGGGGAGGACGGGTGTTGGCACTAAGGAGGGGGGAGATGGTGTCGGGGCACTAAGGGGAAGGGGAGGGGGAGGAGTGTTGGCACTAACGGGGGGGGGAGGACGGGTGTTGGCACTAAGGGGGGGGGATGGTGTCGGCACTAAGGGGGGGGGGTGTCGGCACTAAGGGAAGGGGGGGGGGGAGGACGGGTGTTGGCACTAAGGGGGGGGGGGATGGTGTCGGCACTAAGGGGGGGAGAGTGTCGGCACTAAGGGGGGGGGGAGGACGGGTGTTTGGCACTAAGGGGGGGGGGGGGGGGATGGTGTCGGCACTAAGGGGGGAGGAGTGTCGGCACTAAGGGGGGGGGGGGAGGACGGGTGTTGGCACTAAGGGGGGGGGATGGGTGTCGGCACTAAGGGGGGGGGGGGGTGTCGGCACTAAGGGAAGGGGGGGGGAGGACGGGTGTTGCACTAAGGGGGGGGGGGGATGGGTGTCGGCACTAAGGGGGGGGGGGGTGTCGTCGGCACTAAGGGAAGGGGGGGGGGAGGACGGGTGTTGGCACTAAGGGGGGGGATGGTGTCGGCACTAAGGGGGGGGGGGGGGGGAGGTGTCGGCACTAAGGGGGGAGGGGTGTTGGCACTAACAGAGAGAGGGCATTAATTGTGGTCGGCAGATGAAACGACGTGCCAGCACTGGTCGGCCGAGGGTTGGTGCATCTCCCAGCAGAGCGTATGGCCAACTTCTGCCCTAATAAATGCGGATTGTGCAATTCCGTCTCTCAGAATAGCGAGTGCCGGTAAGAAACCAATTGGAAGGCCCAAATGGATACATTTTATTTGAATGTGTTATTTTGTTTGAAAGGAACACAATGACAAAATTTAGGGACAGAGACGAGACATTTTGCACAAAAACCACTCCCGAGGATTGCACTAGCGAAAATGCACTGGTCAGATACCGGATGCACACAAAGTGCCCAATGAAGTGTGGATGGTGCCATCGCCGTTAATAATGTCAAATCACTCTCCCCAAATTGCACATAAACATGTCGAATATTGACGCAATAATGGAGGACATAATTCCAATTTATTTATTTATTCTTTATTGGTAAAAGTTGCCACTTTCTTCCTTCTCCTATAACAGCACATCGCCATGCTCTGAATCCATCTGATGGAAATCTTCCTCTACTTGTGCACCCATTTTTGAAAATTTAACCCGAAGAGCTCGAGTCTCCGGGTGATGGACCAGCTGATCATCCGCCGGTGTAAGCAGAAAACGCAATTTCTATAAAAAATATTTGAATTAATCTACCGGACCAAAAGTCGAACGGTCCAATTGTCGGGTTTGTTACCGAATTCAAACGATTTGGTCGGACAGCTTACGATTTGATAAATCATTAAGCTAAAGCTTTGCGATAGGACAAAGCTCAAAAAAGTTATGATCCAAAAGTGTCGGGTTGGAAGCCTATTCCCATTTGTTCGAAGAAATGATAATAATTGAAACGCCCACCTCCCCGAAAGTTCGACCCTTTGCATTTCTCAACTGCCAAAGTGCCATCAACGGAATGGCCGAAACGGACGAAAGTGCAAATACAATGCCCACGGAATTGGCCAAAGGGGAAAAGCAAATTGAATTTGAATAAAACCTTTTTCCCCTCAAAATACAACTCATTTGTTTAATTTGTAACTTATTTTAGCAACTTTTTAACAAAACATAAAAATCACCTAAAGAAGGGTAGACGTAGTCCTGGTACTGAAGGGGCTGCAAGTTAATGAAGCTGCTAAGAATCATCGCCTGAGGCATTTTAAGAACCCTTTTGGGGAGCGTTCCCTTTAGATGGACGTACAATAAGAAAAAGAGGCGCCCCCACTGTCCAGCAAATGCTTTAAAAGTGGTGAATTAATTACTTTTGAACAATAAAATTAACAATCCACCGCCAATAAATGCCCGGCTCAAATCCGAGCATTTGCCGAATGTCGTCACAGAAGCGCCGAATGCCTAAAGTTTGTTATTTTGGGAATAAGCGAAGACGACGACAACAACAGCACGAAGTGCACACCGTAGCAGAATGAGATGACCATTGTCTATATAAGGCAAATTTTGAATTCATTTGACCACAAATAGCACAGCAAATCAGTTCAGATGACGTACTTCGCAGAACACAGCGATCAGTAGCCCCCAGGTCGTCCCGTAAACGATGAGCCATTCCATCACCAGCATCCCTCCCTAAAATTGCCATCCATTCACAGCATTTTGACTCAAAACAGCACTTTTGTGCACATTGTCAGCCCAATTATCATGTAGAAGGAGAACAGCAAAGCTACAAACAGTTCTCGATTGCGTTTTATTGCTGGAAATTCGTCGCTTAGCCCAGTAATTATGGCCTCGGATCCGCCGAACTGTAATTACAAAAGAATTGGTGTTTTGAAAGTGGAAGATGAGTGGCCCAACCAACCGAGCTGTCCAAGCCGAGAGTCAAAAGCATCAGGAAAAAGACCAGAGACCAAACTGTTGCCCCGGGCATTGTCGCCAATGCCTCCGGGTACACGACGAACACGAGACTATTAAGGAGCCGACGGTTAAAGAATGCCCTCCAAAATGCATACCCCGGCCCTTCCTGTGCAACGTCGTGAATTGCTTTTCCACTCTTGCAGGACATATAACCAAGAACCGAGAAAATGACGAATCCGGCCAAAAAACTTGAAAAGAAAATTAGGTATGCTTTTTTATAAAGAATAAAATTATTTTAAGCATGAAATTTTGTTTAAATTATTATTGCCTTGTGCCGCAATTTATTGTGCTTGTCAGAAGCGCGTCAAAATAAACATTGTTATGAAACTCATTGTATGAAGAATAAGCCTATAAAATAAAGCAAAACCTTAATGATAAATAAATTCAAACCATCAGCACGCCAAAGCCAGGCCCAAGTGAGAAAAAAACCTTTGAAGGAAATAAGCGGCATTTATTGTAAATAAATAAAAAGAGAATTCAATTCACTTGCGTTGCGGCATCCTGCCACACATTTGGATCTTTCAGCTTTTCCAAGTTTGGTCGCAGATAGTATTCGATGCCCTTTTCAGAACCTTTTGTCGAATTGTCCAGATTATGTATGAATGTATGAATTTGGCAGATAAAAACGATCGATCGATCGATCGAACGGACGATCGATCGATCAGACGAACGAACCGGGAAGAGTCACCCCGCGGATGAGCAAACAAAACAGCACAACGTAAGGGAAAATGGCAGTGAACCACACAACCTGAAGAACACAAAAAAAGAAAACATTGAAAAAAAAGAGAGTTTGACCTTTCCCGACATTTTAATGCCCTTCCAAAGGGAAAAATAGCAGATGATGTAGACAATCAACAGACAGACCTTCGGGGACAAAAAGAGTTTGTCGTGTTTATGTCATCGTCGCCCCCCCCCACCACAATCTCCCAGTTGATTGCTCCAAGCTGTCCAATGCTTTGGGTCACGTGCGGGGTGGCCTCTCCTTCTGCATGTAAGCCGAGGAAATGTTTGCTTAAAGTCCAATTTTTTTTTTGTTAAACCCCAAATTGCTGACTAAAAATATTCCTCTGCGGCTGACACGGGTCTGCCAACAGCTGAAGAACTGTTTCTCGTCTCATTCGGTCGAAAAATGGGCTCATTCGCACATTTCTGCGATTCATCGCTCCAACTTGGCTCGTAGCAAGCCGGTGAATTGTCTTCAAAAGAAATTGCGAAATTAACGCCAATAATCGAATCAAATTTGTGAACGTTTTCCGGCACAACTTGTCCACGGCAGCTGAGTGGAGAAGGAAGCATAGAAATAGTGAAGGGCAAATGCGATGATCACGTTGTAAAACTAAGAGTGAGGGAAAGTAAGTTTAATTTGTGAGGGGCAAAAAGATGGAATACGAAATCCGTATAAAACGCAGTCATGATCACGCAGTAGCCGATGCCTGAATTTGAGTGATTTGATTTGGAAAAAGTTTGTTTAATTTAATTGTTTGTTGCCTTTGAAGAGAGGACAAATTCTGCCCCAAGTTGTGATGGCACCTTTTCGATGGAATTGTCCAAGAGCCAATTCCATGTAAAAGAGGGGAATACCTCACAAATGCAAAAGGTGAATTTGTTGCTTTATTCTCTGCTGAAATGTTTGCCTACCGGCCAAAAAGACCATCATCGTATAAGGAAGGAGAAAAGCGCCTGAAGCACAACATTTTATGAGCGTTTTGATCTTTTTAATGATACCGCCGCCGTTTTTAAAGCACAAATAGGGAAACCGCCAAACATTGGCCAAGTCCACTGCAAAGCCAACCACAGAGAGGAGAAAGTCAATTTTTCGCTCTGAACATAAAATATACGGCCGATTCAATTTATGTTTTGCGTCCCCCCACCCCAAGTCTCCCGCTCGGCCCCTCCCGCGTCGCCACGGTCTTCACCCCCCGTGTTCAACACCAACTCCGTGCTGGCCTTGGCCACTTTCTCATTAAAACGTTGTCGAGAACATAGGAAGGGCGAAATGACTGGCACTTTGGTGCCAAGAACTTTGCTGTATCTGTAGGATTCAAATAGGATTAAACACCCACCATTCACTTGTAGTGCTTACTTTGGAGGGCTATCCTTGACTAATTGTGAGTCGATCGGAAATTTTGCGGAGTTCGGAGGAGTTGTTGGGCTGAAGTCCACAATGGACATGAAGTTTTTGTGAGTGATTTGAATTCGACTCGGGTGCTGAAAAGTGATGGGAAATGTCTTTTTAAGGCACCAATTCTATTTTTAGGGTATTCTGGCCTGGTCGAACACGATTGATGAGCTGGATGCCATTTGACGTTGACGCCGTTTAAAGGTCGTTAGGGACACGGAATTTTCGACTGGACAATTTTGGAGACTTATTGAAAGAATGGCATTTTTATTTTCATTTGGCGACCTTTTTGTTGCTGCTGTTTCGTTTTGTTCGCCATTTCTGGTGAGGGGACAAAGAAATGGCCAAAATGGCGGAATGAAACTGTCCCAAAAGGAGATACGTCACGATTGGCAGAAGCAAGCGAAGCCAGCTGCTTTCTTTTGGAGTTGCGACGCTTCTTCTGAGTACCGTAATTATCGAAGATTGTCTTACCTGCCGTTGCCGTCGAGTTGTCCTCCTCCGTCTTCTCTGTTTTCTTCCTGCAATTGAACGAATCGTGGCATCTTTTGTCCACCCACTCCTCTCAACTCCGCCAATGGCACACCCCGACGAATTCCCCCCCCCCCAAAGTAAACGCAAATGTTTCCGTTTCAGCCATGTATATGCACACTGTTTATACCAAATTATTTCCTCAATTTGGCTAACCTGTGTGAAATCTCATTTTTGACAGTGACAACAAAAAAGTTTTTTTTTGAAAGAATTATTAGAAAAGGGACAGATGAATGAGAGGGGAGGGGGAGGGGAGAGGCTGATAATGGCTGCTGAGAGGAAAAGCCGAAAACAGAGACAGAAAGAACAGGAAAAGGGCCATCAAAGTCCGTCGGGTAAGGCTTAAATGAGGGAAAGACGTGCCGGGGTGGACGAAAGTTGGATAAAATGCTGCCCAATGAATATTAACTCTAGCATTACAAGACCCAATTATCCAATCTTCCCCTGCCGGACCTCCGGGCTTACTGTATTTGTTACCGTAACGACAGTTATTCGATCATCTTTCAAATGAATATACAGTACACATATACTTAACAGCAACTACAAAAGATCCATCTGTGCAACATCGGCCGGGAATTCGGGGCACTTTCTTTCTTTCTTTAAGATCATTTCTTTGGTTATTTGTGCGTTGTCCTTTTTCGTTGTTTAAATTAATTGTTTCTTGTTAAATTACTTTTTGTTTTCTTTCATTCATTCACAGAATTCGTCCGTTTTTGATGCGATTTTTTGGAGTCTAATTATGTACAAATCAAAAGGTTTTCAACGCCGCTTATCCAAATGAACGAACGGTCAAGAATGGCATTTGCCGAGGAAGTTGCGATGGGTGTGAAGGAAAGTCTTAGAAAAGTCGGAAAAAGTGAAAAGGCATTCAATGAATATTAAAACGCAATTTGCCCATTTCTATAAACGGAGGAGGAGAAGCATAAAAGCAATCAATCGATGGATACGCACGGAATGCTAATCAATCAATCAGCTGCTGCTAACGCCAGGCTAATTCAGTCAATGTCATACAGTAAGTAAGTAATCTGCTGCATGCAAACTCAATTATGAGAGAACGCATTTTTAAGTTTAAAAACCCAAAATTTTTAATAATGCATTTTTTATTTTATTGCATTTTTCTTAAGTAATTTTCACAAATGCCAAAATGGTGCTAAAAAATTGAAATTTCTTAGAAATAAGTTTTTTAGGTGCTAAAAAATCGCTCTAAACAAAATTTTCGGGAAAATGCTATTTTTGACTTCTTTTCATTATAATCTATTTGCAACAACAACAAAAAAAGCTAAAGCCTAAAAAATCCGCTTTTTATTTATGGTACGACTCATTTTCAACGAGACTTTTGGGGAAAAGATAATCAAACTTTTTATGCAAAGGAATTTGATGGGCGGGAAATGGATAATCAGCAATTCTTCACGCTTTTGGGTAATTGGGAGCGGGAATAACTGCGCATATTATAAAACTAAAACCTCAAATCGTTACTTTTTTCATTTTTAGTAAAAGAAAACAATTAACAATGAGCAACAATTGCCGAATTCTGACGCCATTCTTTTGGATTCTGTCGTCCACTGTTCCCCTCGGCCTAATTAATGCCAATCCCAAATCAGCGTTTCCGCTTCCTTTCTTTTTGGCAAAAGTGATCGGCAACGAAAGTGATCGATGGCCAACGATGGGAGGAGATGGGGTGGCGGAGGCGGACGAGGTTCAGTTACACAGAATGTCCAACCAATTTGCCGAATGGTTGTTGAACAATGAGTACGAAGAGTTGGCAGATGGAGACAATTTGAGAGGACGCCCAAATGTAAATACAAATAACTCCCCCCCCCCCCATTAATTTGCCCCATTTATATTTTAGGTGGCGGGAAAGTGCGCTATCGCCGCACTGCCAGCAATCGCCGCTTTTGTCCTCTTCCCGGTAATTCTTTGAAGAATAAAAGCCCTTGGGCATAAATTGTCGTTAATTTATAAGCTGTGCGTCCTCGGCCTTTGGATATCCCAACGAATTTGCCGTACAAAGCAAAAGCAATTTGAAGGCTACAAACGAATGGACCTTTCCATTATCCAAAAAGTTTAAATCCGTTTTTTAAACTATTAAATGATAATTTGCCTTTCCATTTATTTATTACGGAGTCCAAATCACCTCTTTAAATAAATGACCGCAACTTTCGATTTAACTTAGTCATTTATTTGATAAAATGTTTACACATTAATTAAAACATACAAAGAAAATGCCGAAGTGTAAGAGCGGGCAAAGATTCCGCCGATGGGAGGGAACGATTTTGTCGGGGATGAAGTGACAAAAGAGGTGGGTGCTTGTGTTGTACAAACTGACTGATGACTGACTAATTGATTGTGCCGGACGAATTTGCAATAATAGGAAAATAATGGAATTATTGTGCAACACAAATCGTACCGAAAAATGTAAACGGAAATGAGATGATCACAACGCGAAAAGATTGTGGAGGTGGTTGGAAATACGTACAATTTGATTGAGAGCCTTTTAATGAATGCCATACCCGCAGATGAACGTTCGTTTATCATTCCGATTGTTGCTGTAGTCGTTCTTCCTGCAGGAGCTTAGGCCGTTGCTGCTGTTGCGCCAGGTCGGGTGCACTCAGCGTCCTGATGATCAGATCTCGATCGTCATCCCGAAGCCTGATCACTTCATCGTCCACTTCCCGACTCCGGTCAGAATCGTAGATGGGCTGGTTGGCGTACACTGTGGAGGGTGACTGTTGAAGAAAAGATGAGAGGAGCGAAGTGCTCGGCCCGGCGGCAAGGCCGGGAGGTAAGTTTTGGCGCAGATTTGCTGAAAATTTAAAATAAACCAATTAGCAAGGCAAGCAATCCAATCGATTCTGACCCGTCGAGTCGACGGTGTACAAAGTGTCTGTTCCTTCGCCGTCCGCCCGTTCGATCACCCCGGCTGGTAGCCAAAGCTCGGGATGGGAGTGCGAAGAAACGCGAGAAAGCGAATTGCTCATCCAAGAATCGGCCGTACTTCGACTCGTTACTGAACCACCGCTGACATCAAACGCATTGGCACGTAGAAAGGCAATGCAAGCGGCCCTAAATGATGGCACTGATAGAATAGAAAATAGCGAAAAAAGGGAAGGACCTCGATGAAGGGATCATCCTCTTGTCAACCACTCTTTGACGATGCAAGAATTTGTTAACTGCTGCTCGTGCAGGACGACGAGTACAATCTGTAAACAGATTTTTAGAAAAAAGGGGTTAAGAATTGGTCGTTCGTTTACCTCCCTTCTCACCGCGCCTTTGCTGACCGTTAGAATTCTCCAAGTCCCTTAAACACCGACAGCACTTGGCCAACGGGGCGTTGGTGCCAGCTCTCCGTGGCAAAACGAGAAAGAGGCTTATTTGAAAAGTGGCAAGAAGCATCCCCGCACTGTTTGGGACCTGAAGTGATCAAAGCAAGACTATTAAATAAGTATTCTCCTCACAATGATGAAAATATCGCCGACACAAACTCCGTACAAACACCATTGGAAGGAGACGAGCAGATTGGCCACACAAAGCGGGAGGGGAAGCGTGGCACAACAACGATTTCGAAGTACGACCGTCTGCAAAAAAGCAATTCGTTATTAACATATAACGGTGGAAGGACCAGTCCAGCGAGCGGAGCTCCAAAGTTCATAATGTTGAAGGTCATGCAGACGAAGCCGAGGCACTTGATGGAGTCCATCTGGTAAATGTGCACCAGGACGAGCATGGAAGACACGAAGGAAGCGACAACGACCTTCAGTGGTAAAGGCCCTATTAGTGAGTGGTTGCAGATGACAGAATGAATACCAATTGGGCGATAAAAGTGCTGCGTGGTCGGGAGAAGTACAGGTAGAAGAACAGGTACAGAGTCATCAGAGAAACGCCCACCGAATTGACAGTGATCATCGTCAGGTCGGACTTCAGGAAACCGTACCGCAGCCAAAACACCCCGCTGAGACAAACATTTGTCGTAAAGTCATGGCCAAATCGAAATTACCCGAGGAAGCCCATCAGAAAAGGGAATCCGCTGATCTCATGAGTGCTCCCGCGCCGAAAAATTTGGAGACAAATTGGTCTGAATTGAGTTAGCTAAAGATGATCTAAGCGATTCCTTCAGACAAACACACATTCCGCAGAAGAACAGCGATATGGTGGTGATAATAGCAGAAACGGAGAGCAAAGTCAGCGGCGAAAATGGGTCCTCGAGCATACTGTAACATGGGGTTACGGTCATTACGCTAATGACGGTCGGCCAGAACAGAAAAGAATTTCAGATAATGATAAAAAGAAATCGCAATAAACTAAAACATTCCGCCCAGCATAAGCATTTTAAGCTGTAGCAGCATTAATTGTGACTGTTTGCCTCTCTAACAAGAAGTGCCAACAATGGACGCCATCGATTGGGAGAGAAGAAATCGTTTTGGACCGAAACGGACCATTTATTTTAAACCCGTTTGATCAGATTAAAATGCCTTAAAATAGCAAAAACTATCCCTCTAAAGATCGCGAACTTTGCGTTAAAAAGCAGACACTCTTCGCCGAGGCTTTCTCGACTACTCATAAAGTCTTAATTATGTTGTTGGAGGATTGGAGGAGAGACAACCAATTTTATGAGTTCGTTGGGGTAGAGGATGACAAAAGAGAGGATAAACGTAAAGACTGATGGGATATATCCGAAGATTGGTGATTTGATAAGCGAGCAAAATCACGGGTCCGACCGTTCGTTGGGGACTTACCGCTCGAGGAAATAGGGGATGGTGAAGAACATGGCACTCGCCGACGGCCTTATAAAGTGAATTCAGCGACGGAATTTGTCGTCGATGGCCAATTTGTGTCGTCTGGTCGAATTGGCCTCAATAATCTTCCTCTCCAGCTAAGTTGGATATTATTATGAATGATGGTTAAAGTTTGACGAAAACAATTGCCAACGTTCCCAAAAGTCTTATGAAAGATAATTGGCATATTTTGAACTTAGCTGAGAAGAATGATTTAAGAATGGTGAGCGAAAGGTCATTAGGCGCGCCAACAAAATGTCAAAAGTTTTTTCATTTTTTAATGTGTCTTAAATTCCTGTTGAAAGACTTGTTAGAAAACTCTGGTGAGATGTTTTTAGTATTAAATTTTTTCAAGATTAGAAAGAAGGGCATTAAAGAATCAATAATCATTTTTTTAACTTTGGCATTTGTACAAATATTTGGAAAAATTTGTGTTGCTGGCCGCGGTCTCTAGTTGAAATATGAGCATGGGATATGTATAAACAATGGGGATGAAAGATAAAAATGCTGAGTGATCATTGATCATCAATGCGTGATTTTAAACTTTAAAAAAGTTAAACGTAAGCTACAAATGAGCCTTCAATGAGCTTTCGATCTATTCCCCGCCGGGGTTTTTTGAGAGTTTTCCACTTTTTTTGTGTTTGGAATCGAACGGCGATGAAAAATGCATTTGTTAAAGATGACAGTTACTTTACAATTATCTATTTAATTCCTTTTGAACAAAATAATTCTTATGAAATGGCATTTGCCATAATTAAAATAATTTATATCAAAAGGGGGGGGGACTCAATTTAAAATAATGTTCGAAAATAAGAAAAATCAAAATCAAAAGACCGAAACAGAGAGAGAAAAGAGCTCCTTCTTTGATTAATCACCGGCCGATCGATGATACCCGCCGAGCAAAGCGGGTGGACGGCGGGAATGAATGATTAGTGGGCGATTGGTTCGAACATCGAACGACACAAATAATTCGGTTGATTAACATTTAATTGACAACAAAGCTAATTAAAGAAACCCGGCGCTTTTGTAGAATTACAAATGCGAAAAATCCAGAATTCTGTCCAATTCTAAAATATACTAATAAAGGTAACACGAACGAACAACGCCTTGGGGGTCTTTCTCATGAAGATCAATATGAGTGGCAGCCGTAAAAGTAATAAAATAAAGGTAACACGAACGAACAACGCCTTGGGGGTCTTTCTCATGAAGATCAATATGAGTGGCAGCCGTAAAAGCGTGTGCAGGCAGAGAAGGCAGACAACGGGAGGGAGACGGAAAGAATAGGGCGCCAGGGGCAATTCGGCCCCGGGCAATTCGGTACCAGCGTTAGCGGGGCTTTATCTCTTCTCTTCTCGCAACATCCTAACAAAGACAATGTTCAAGCTTAAAATATGATTTTAACTAAAATGGAATATTTTTGGTAAACATATTAAAATAATGGGTTGTTATGCTCTTTTAGAAACAAAAATATATTTACAACATTTCTAAGATGGGGGAAGGGCAGGGGTGCCATTTTGCCCTGGAAACCAAGCGTTTAAAGATTATTTTTTTCAAGAGAAAAAATAAATATTTTCCTAAGCTGCCCCCCCCCCTTAGGCTATGCCAATGCCTTTCTTTTCCACCACAAATTCTTTTCATACATTCCTCGCACAACTTCGCTTTTAACGGTTTATTATTCCCCTCGGTGCCATCTCTAAATGAAAATGCTAAACAAAAAAAAGCAAACGAATTGCCGTGGGCGATAAACTGCCCGAAGCATTTTGCTGAAAAGCGCATAAACGGGAGTGCCCGAGGGATCGAAATTGTGCGATTGATTATGCCTTAAAAGCGCTCACCGAAAAAGTTGTGTGTCATTCATCTCAAATTCCAATCCGCCGATTTCCTCCATCGATGGGTCCATAGCCTCGCCGTTTGTTGGTATGATCAGAAGAGTGGAAACCTTTGATTGATCCGTGAATAAAATATATGAGCAATTACTGCGATAAATTCAACTCGTATTGAATTTTCAAAAATTTCAATAAGTTCCCGCTGAAAATAAACAATTCAAATTTTTGAAGTGTTTTCAGAAAGGTAGACAAATAAAGAATGGGGAAGTTCACATGATTTTGTTTGTTTGGGAATCTATTTTGACAGTTAAAGGGATAAATTTGACAGCTTTTGGGGGAAGTGGTCAACTTGGGCTTAAAGCGGCAAAGAGTCAAAGGGAAATGTAAGTGCATTTAGTGATGCTCGAGAGTCTTGGTAAATTTTAGGTCTCGAGCATCATTAAAGTGCATGGCTGATTTTAAGAGCATATACATTCCTTTACTAATGGGAAAATGAAACAAAAAGAGCAGAAAAGCTTGTTGTGTTAATAACTGAGATGGACTTTGCTCATCAGCTAAAAACACACTGGGAAGGGGCGGGATGGGGGGGGGGGAGACGGGCGGGGGGCGGTGGCATAGGGAGTAAATATTTCCATAGACAAGCGGCGGGCGGGGGCGGGGGGCGAACGGATGAGAGAGTGAAGCGGATGAAAGGGAAGAATGAATTCGTTGAGTGAAGAGTTAGGAAGGCGTGGGAAGTTGGGGTGGGCACTCTCTCTTAGGTTGCGGGGGGGGGGGGGGGGGGGGGGGGAACGGCCCCTCCGGGGGGACGGCCCCTCCTCCCCAATAAAAGAACGGAGGGAGTAGTGGCATGGGAACGAACGGAACACATTCCACAATAAGTGAAAATAGGCGTTATGGGGGGAGGGGGGGAGGGGGGGGGGCAATTCCCATTCTTCCCCTTGCCTTGGATAAAAACGTATACCCTTTTATTTTTTAATTTGAACACAGCCTAAAAAGAAATAAAAATTCGTCTCGAAAGTGTGAGGGGAGTAATAATAAATACCGACAGTTTGGAAACAACGGAAACTCTGCGCTCGCTTTAACATCGTTCAGTTGCCCGGTGAATTGGCCGCCAAAGTGCTATTATTGCGGTGAAATGAGATGGGTGTAAGAGACGGCAAGTAATTGGAATTGGCCCCGTGTCCCAAAACGCGGAAGAGGGAGGAGGAGGGAGGAAGAGGGAGGAACCGAGGTTCCAGATGATTGGGGTGGTGAACTGAGTGATGCGATGGACCCAAAAGTGGGAGCCGAAGGTGACTGAAGATCATTGGGAAGGCGAGAATTGGCCGTGGGAAAGTGCGCGAAGGCGATTTCTGATCAGTTGAACAGCTGAAAACGTACTGAACGATGTGACTGTGCGCGTGAGGGAAGGTGCACATGGGGAGAGGGGCAAGGCGGAAGAGACGACCAAAACGTATACCCTTCGCCACCCAATCTTTTAGTGCAAGTGGTGACACGTCCTATTCTCGGACTTCGACTTAATCGGCCGTGTTGAAGTGATGAGTTGTAGAAGCCAAATATGGGAAACGGGCCCCGTAAAAGCCCTTACGGGCGCGACCCGTACCATTCATTGAACTCCAATGCATAATAATTAATTTTATCATTTATACCCAAAGCGTGAACAGATAGGAGAAGAGTGCCGTCTTAAAACCGTGGCGGATTTAAATATATTTGAATTGTACAAATAAACAAAAAGAGAATTATATTTAGCTGTATATGGAAGAGGATAATGAATGAGTAAATATTAAAAGTTCAAAAAAGAGTACCATTAAGACTGAAAAAATGGAAATTAAAGAAGTGATTTACTTATATTATTCAATTAATCCAAAAACACCAGCAACTTCTTTGAGGGCCCCTTGCAAATTGGACAGTGCTTGAGAGGTTCGGCACACTTTTGGCAGCAGAGGAAATGGCGGCACGGGGTGAAGAGAACGGAGCGCTTAAATGCAAAGATAAAAGATTTGAGGAAGAACGGACAGACTTCCGATTTGGTGCATTCGGTGCAAAGAATGCGTGAAACGCTGTCCTCCAAATGCCGGATTTGCGCGTCCTTCGACTCCATTATTTTGTTCTGCAAGCAAATCACAAAACTATGTAGAGGAGGATCGCTAGCCCCTCGCCCCCCCCCCCCTCCGGTGGTCTGACCCCTCGTGACCCCCCCCCCCCCTCCGGTGGTCTGACCCCTCCTGACCCCCCCCCCCTCCCCCCTCCGGTGGTCTTCTGACCCCTCCTGACCCCCCCCCCCCTCCCCCCTCCGGTGGTCTTCTGACCCCTCCTGACCCCCCCCCCCTCCCCCCCTCCGGTGGTCTGACCCCTCCTGACCCCCCCCCCCTCCCCCCCTCCGGTGGTCTGACCCCTCCTGACCCCCCCCCTCCCCCCCTCCGGTGGTCTGACCCCTCCTGACCCCCCCCCCCCTCCCCGGTCTAACCCCTTCTCACCCCCCCCCCCTCTTTATCATTTGTCTTAAAAAAGACTGAACCATTTTGTCAAGCGCCCCTTTCGCGCTGTCAAGCAAAATCTGTTGAACTCCGTTCAGTTTCTGATGCTGGTGTTGCCGTTGCATTGACCTATTGGACCCAATTGTGCTGCTGGCACTTTCATTGTTCCGAGCAAAACTTTAAAAGAAACTTATCAAAATCTTCTAAACAGTCAGTAAAGCGATTCCAGGGAATCTAATCCAAATATATTACCTGACCATCCGTCGCCGATCGTCGGCACTTTCCTCCCCGCTGGCCGATCCATACAGAGTCTCATTGTCATCGGTGAAGTCTCCGCCGCCGCAGTCTCTACCATCAATCGCTGTTTCTGTCGTTTACAAATAAATGCCAAAATGCATCAATCAAATTTCTCTCACCCCTAACGGCAGAGACACTTTTCTTCACTTGGACCCGCTCCTCCTTCGCCTTCTCTCTTCCGTTTTTATCATTTGGCAGCTCATCAAGCTCATTCGTAACATTAAGCTTTGAAATGGACTCGACGAACTAAAATAAGCTACGACAGGTTAAGCCCAAACTTTTACCGAAGTGATCGAAATATCGTCGAGGCTCCGTGCTCGACTGTTACCCAACGTGGACTGCTGCTGTCGTGACCATTCCTCCTCCATTTTTGTGAGTATTTTGGTAGCTTTTTCAACTGCCATTTCGGTGCCCCTGAGAACAATCGGACGATGTCCACTGCGGAATTGGCGGTAACAATAAGAAACAATGCCGGATTGGTCCTATTTTATATTACTAATTTTAAATGCATTTATTATTTTGCCAATTTATGTCCTCTTCCATCAAAAAGCACCTTCATTTTCTTCATCGCAAATTCAAGGTCTTCCCGAAGCGCGAATTTAGGCGACAGATGGCAAATTTCTTCGCAAGTCTCCTCGGCCGAAATGATGTCGTGTTGGTAGGTATTCCAAGCCTAAGTTGAGCCGCCGCCATTGCTTCTGTCATTGGTTTGAAGGTCGACTCACCTCCCACTTCTTCAGAATGAACTCCTTGTCCACATAATCCCTTGCACTCTCCACTTTCTCTTCAGAGTCCCCCGTAATGGACAAAGTACGTCCGTTTGGGTACTCCAAGTAATTGTTGCCCAGAAAGTGCATTTTTACACCAAATTTTTCCTGAACGAACGTCTAGCATTTGAAGCTCGGTTATCTTTTACCTTCTCTATTAAGTAGTCCCCCCCCACCCACCTGCAATTGTCGAATGTTCTCGCCGCCGTTGCCGATCACATGCACAATGCACTTTTTCGGCACCAGCACTTCCTTCTTGCACTTCTCCACTCTCCTCGGCTGGACCGGGTCAGACGGTGCACCGCCGTTGGTCTTCTTCTTGCCGAATCCAATCGCCTCCTTCCGACTCTTGACATCCGAAAAACCGTTTGGCAATTCTGGAGGGCTCGGCAGTTCTTCTCCAGAACTGTCGTTGTAAGCGCTATGCTGAATTTATTTATAATTTGTATTCTGACCTTTTCTGTTCTAAAATTTACCTTTTCGCGGTCCGTCGGCATCGAAGTCTTCACCTCATCGATTAGCATATTCAATTCCATCTTGACGGAAGAAATGTTATTTTGTGTCCCGCTAAGGGTGACGGAGCGAAATTGTTCCCCGGGGTCACTGCTGTCCAGGTCAATCTGCACGCCTTGCGCGGTTCTCTAAATTCCCCGAGGGCATCTTCGCTTTGTTCGAAACAATTAAACTTTAAGCAAAACTCCCTACTTTGATTTGCTCAAATCGTCTCGTTTGCTCTCTACTGAAAAACTCCGCCGCCGGAATGCATAGCTTTTGTGTGGCCTGTTTCTCTCTGTGGCCGGGGTCCAATTTGCCGGTAAAGCTCAACAATTCCTCCACCCGTGCCCATGCCGTCATCAACGGCCCAACGGCATAAGAGCAAATAACCAGCCATGAGAAGTTCGGACGCGGCTGTCGGTTCACTTTATGGCGGCCCGTGGGGTCGATGTACAAACTGTGCACTCCGGAATCCGCCTGACGGAATCACAAATGTCAAGCTGTCTTGGGACGTACAAATGGACTTCCCATGGGCAAACCTTTGTCTTCCGAATGGTCTCCCCATCGGCGCCGATCACAAGGCCACAACAATTGCTGGGGATCTCAACTTCCATGATGACCATTTGTTGGCTCTTTTTGCCGCTCTCTTCCATTTTCAGCTGCGCCTTTTTCAACGCATTAAAAATGGCCTGTCGAAGTTCGCTGAAATTGAAAAGGAATTGACAAAAATGGCCTTTTATGGATTTGGCAATTAAACCTCCGCTCCTTCGCTGTGCCTTCCAACTGCAACCGCAGCATTTCCCGGTCCCACAATACTTCGCATCCCTTCGCCTTCCAACCGACAAAAGTGCCGTTTCCGCATGTTTCTTTCACTGAAACGTCAAATATGTCCAATTAAGCACCCCCCCCCCCGCGCCTTTGTTACCAATATATGCCAAAGCTGTGGAAATCTTTATAGATTCCATAAGTTAGGTGGGGAATTGTTTGTTTAATTTTGATTTAATTTTGACAATTCTATAATATATGTACTTTGCATAGTAAAGAAAAGCGAAATGGGGGGGGGATGGAAGATTGGTGCAACTGAAAGTGGGCAATGGGATGGGAGGCAATGGCGGGGGGGGGGAGGGGCGGGGAGGCCTCCTTTGCTTGCACAAGTTAATACTTTGCCTAACTTATAAAAGTCGATCAATACGCAAAATGAACGGGGGATATACTATAGTTAACCGGACGCAAGAAAAAGGTTGACTTATAATATCAATCGATCTGTCTCGACGAGCTAAACACAAATAGGTAGGTAATTAAGGTGCAGAAATGGCTTTTTAGAGGGGTAGCAGGGACCGGGACTTTTGGAAAAACCCGGGACCAAGATTTTAACCCGGGAATCCCGTCCCGGTCCCGTGCTACCCTACCCTCTCCCTGCCTCAGAAGCTTAAAATAGGCCTAAAAGGGATCGGGGACAGTTTGGCGCGGCCGGTTATAATTTTTTAAGAAAAGACGAATCGGTTAGCCTTCGCTTGATCAAAGGTTCAACAAATGGAGAGCTTCTAAATGCTATCAATTTTGTTCGATTTGCTTTCCTAATAGGTAAGAGTTATGACTGATCGCGCCAAACTGTCCGGATCCACCTTAAAAGGGCCAATGAAGCAAAAATGTGGAGAATTATTAATAAAAAAAATGTATTTTTTTGCGAAACAGCCAAATGAACAATCAAAATGATAATAAAATTTAAAATTATTATTATTTAAAAAAAAAAAAAGGAATTAAAAACTATTTGCCACTCAACTTCTTATGCTGAGGTTCTTCATTCTGCCGCCGATTGATGAATGGTTTCCGATTCGACCAAAGAAAGGGCAATTGGAATTGGAATTTGAAGGTCACTCCACCACCAGCGGCGACTGATACGTCGCGAAGCCTTTGCTGTCAGACAATCTCCACTAACTTCATTCCTTTTTTGCACTTATTTGAATGACATGGCCCTTCATCAGTACCAATCATTGCCATTGGCTATTTTTCTGCCATTATTAGTGATCACATTCAATTGCCATTGTGTCGATCATCAAAACTCGGGCGGCCAAGATGTGATCATTCTGGTTGCCCGAGGAGGCGACCCCAACAGTTCCCGTGACAAAGTGATTATTCCACATGGTTGGATGAAGAGCTTTACCATCCGACACTTCTGACTGTCATAAGTATAATTCAGTCAAGGACGGACAACAGCCCCAATTGCCATGTCTTATCACCGGTGTCGGCATTTACGAGCATGGACAAACATTCACCAAGGGCAACTTCCACTACAATTGCAAAAATGGCACAGCCGAGGTCATTGGTGAGGCATTTAAATTAAGCAAAAAGCGCTACTTGATCAGCTTGCATTGCTGAGGACATGTCCGTCATACAAATTGGACGAACTTTTCTGCGTAATGGCACACGGCACAAATGTGTAGTGAATGGCAATATGGCACTCTATGAACAACGTTAGAACATTTTTAGGAAATTTCGAATGATCTTTTCTAATCAGGTTCGACGTGTTTCGAAAATGGCGTATATTATGACGTTGGTATGAAAAATGCGCAAATTCAAACAAAAAATTTGTACTTTTAGGCGACACTTTCAAAAATGGCTCCTTTAAGGTGATCTGTAAGGATACGGGAGTTGCTGTTCTTGGTAAATTCGATATTCTGACATTATTTTAGTTTTGTTTTCAAGGATGTTTTCTGCTAAATTCCACTGAAGACGCAATTCTGCTGGGGGAGTCCCGTTTAATTGGGACTAAACGACACAGCTGTGAGATAACAGAGAGTGGGAAGATACGATACGTGATCAGAAGTGAGTACGGTGACTCCCGAGAAAACGGTCCGTTTTGCTTAGTATTGGGCTGTCAGGGGCAGAACGGCAGTGAGGAGGACTTAAAGCCAGGCCAAACTTGGGTAGACAAGCACATCCGCTACTATTGTACGGAGGAGGGCGAAAAGAAAGTGCTGGGTGAGATTGTTGACGGAACTTTCTGTTGTATCTGTTAATTCTATGGAGGCTGTGTTGACGATGGTGGGCTTTTCATCGAATTGGGGCACGATGTCATGATGGGCGGCACCGTGCACCGTTGTTACAAGTTTCAGAACGTCACCTATTACCACCGGTACGTGTGGTGAGGGGTTTGAGTCAGTGGCACGGGTTTCTGACATGGAATTTGGCAGGTTCCATTGTGATAAGGATCGCAGTTTAGCAGAGTGCATAAGCTCCACAAAAACGCCAAAACTGAAAAGGATGAAGCATTGAGAAGAAAATAAACATTTATTCGAGCATTCATCTTTTGTGTGATTTTATCTGAATGTACCCAAATATTTACCTGTGAATAAATCATTAAACGAAAAAAAAATTCGCCGGTTTATTAGTCAATTCTTTTGTTATGCCCTTACGACCTTGACCACAACTTCTGCGGCATATTTCTTTCTATTGCTTTCATTCTTCTTCAAGGCTAATTTGTAAGCGTACACCAGAGCTTAACGGTTGGTTTAGCAAAGGACACTCAACAAGCTTTTACATCGATTAGCTCACATAATGATGCTTTGCGGATATGTCGTTTAGGCAATCTTATTGACTAATCACTGATCACTCCCCCCCCCCCCCCTCCCCGCCGTCTCCATTCCTTCCAGAAGTTTCCCCGTTCTCCATCTGTTAGGAGTCGTCCGTCCGTCCGTCCAACCACTCCCCACCCCTCCCAACGACTTTTTTCTTCCAAAAATAATTATTCCTTTGCCCTAAGGGCAAACAGTCCATCCAACTTGTCCTTAAGAGACAAAGCATCGCTAACAACCCGTCTTTTATGAGGGAGGGGATGACGCCGCGTATTGGACGGAATTGCTGCTCTTTGCCTGCTTAATTAGAGAACGAACAGCGAATGTGATCAGAGCTCAGGGAGCAGTTTCTCTGATGTTGTGAGTGAGGCGCAGAAAAGTCCCGAAAAAGGCTTTTCGCGCGGCAGGACAAGCGCAGAAGCACGTTCCAGTAATGCGGCCGCCAGAAAAGTGCCTATAAAAGGGAGTTGATTTGCAAGAAAACCAACTTTTCTGTTTGAGTCTTCGTCATTCCGAAAACGAATTAGGTAGTACCCAATTATTTCGCTATTAATTATTCTTTCCAACAAATTCAGAAAAGAAAATGCACGAGGCAAAAATTGTTGTCGGAATTGCTTCCCTCTGTTCTCTGGCCGCAATTCTGGCCACTCTTATCGTGATTCCGCAACTGTACACCCAAATCAACGAGGTGAACAGCCGCGTGATGGACGGTGTTCAGGTGAATAAAACAAATCGTCACTTCTGATCACCAAGATGAACTAATTTTTACTCCTAGGCCTTCCGCGTGAACACGGATTCTGCCTGGTCTGAACTGATGGAAGTTCAGATCAGCGTCACCCCGCCCAGCCGTCCACGTGAGAATCCCTTCAACTCCATATTCCTTCGCCAGAAGCGCCAGGGATTGCCCTCCCAATGTGTATGCCAACTGCAGCAGCCGAGCTGCCCTCCGGGTCCTCCTGGCCCACCTGGACCTCCCGGTACACCGGGAGAACCCGGCGGATCCGGGCAGCCCGGAACTCCTGGACAGCCCGGACAACAGGCACCTCCATGCCCTCCCCCCGCGACAACGTGTCAGAAATGTCCAGCTGGACCACCCGGACAACCAGGAAGCCAAGGACCACCCGGGCCACCTGGAAACGATGGACAGCCCGGACAACCTGGACAGGGTGCTGGGCAAGGCCCACCTGGTCCGCCCGGCCCTCAAGGACAGTCCGGCCAACCTGGTCAACCCGGAGGACCTGGTCAGCCTGGCCAACCTGGACAGCCCGGAATCAAAAGGTCGAGAAAAACAAATATATTTTTTAGAAAATGTAATCCTTTTTAGCACTACCATTCCTGGCCCGCCGGGACCGCCTGGAAACCCCGGAGCACCAGGTCAGCCTGGCGGCCCTGGTCAACCTGGAAACCCTGGCGGACAAGGGCCGCCCGGGCCTCCTGGAGGACCCGGCCAACCTGGAAACGCCGGAGCGCCAGGAGCTCCTGGACAGCCTGGCCAGTCAGGACAGCCCGGCCACGACGGCGCCTACTGCCCTTGCCCGCCACGTACAAGCGTTTTCGCTCGTCGCTCTCGCGTCGCTGTATAGAGGACAAAAGAAGCGACAATGAAGAGAAAAGTGGCAGCGATATTTTCAATTGTGCCCAAATCGACTCAAGCATTTGTTATATTGAAAATTGGCACAAAAAATGCACCAGTTGGTTATGGCAATTAATTTGTAAAAACGATAAAATCCATACAAGCCAAAATGAGTCAAATAAAATTGGAAAATCCTTTGTTTCAGCTTACGAGATTCTCGATAGTCATCAAGTCCGGGCTATATCTCATATTGCAATTTGCAAATACCTAATGCCAACCTTCAAAATCTTTTAAAGTGAAATTGTGAATATTTCAAACAATATTTTATTAAAGTAAGATATTTTAATAAAATAATTTTAATTCACTTTAAAAAACTTCCTTTGTTTTTTGGCCGTTTTCCGTAAAAATGGTTGCTTTTTTAAATAAATTTCCGACCTTCCCTAGTTGGTATTATTTAAAAAACTTCCTTTGTTTTTTGGCCGTTTTCCGTAAAAATGGTTGCTTTTTTAAATAAATTTCCGACCTTCCCTAGTTGGTATTAATATTTAGGCGGGAGCGGACCGAAAGTTGATTGTCCGACACGTTAATTATTCAAGATCAAAGTAAATGAGTTAAAATTAGAATGTTTTAGTCCGCCATTCAAATTCACATCGTAGAAAATATGACCGCGTCTGCTGGTGGTGTGAGATGAAATTTTCGTCAATGGTTCTGGATTTGGTGAGGATTTTTTTTACACCGATCTACGGTGGGTCTCTGGATTCGACCTGAAATTAATAAGTCGAGAAAAGTAATTTGGTAATAGTGCAGAACATTGGTCCCACAAAAAAAAGGGGTTTATGAGGGTTTTACGCAATTTTGAGAAGTACTCGGGGGTTATCGCGGTCGCTGATCACGGATATGACATCAGATTATCATATGACATCATCTAATCTATGATCTAAGATTTTTGAAAAAAATTAAAAAATTTTCAGTCGTTAAAAGGGTGTTTCTAGGGGTACTCGGGCCCGTAAAAATTCCAAACTGACTTTTTTGTTGTACTGTTGTGCCTTTTTTGAATGATTTTGAAGCCAAAATTAATTTTTTTATATTTTTTTGGAAAATTGTTCGATTTCAATTCCGGCGTTCGAACTGGTCGAAATGGAGCTCAGATTGGAATTCTACGGGCCCGAGTACCCCTAGAAACACCCTTTTAGCGACTTTGAAAATTTTTTGATTTTTTCAAAAATCTTAGATGCTGAAATCATAGATTAGATGATATCATATGATAAATCTGATGCCATATCCGTGATCAGCGACCGCGATAACCCCCGACTACTTCTCAAAATTGCGTAAAACCCTCATTCCACTGAAAATTCATTGACATTTCGACGATTTTAATGAAAAAAATGCGGAAGAAAAAATTCTGAAAATTATTCGAATTCGGAATTGGCCAAAACGGGGGGTCAGATTCGGATTACCCCGGAAACCCCTAGAAAGTATTTTGTTTGTTTAAAAAAAACTTTTGTTTTATTGCCTCATAACGCACAAGAACCGAATTTTGTCCCCCGCGCTACGGGTGCAAAATATTTTAACTTTATCCAAATTATTTGTTTACCTCACGTAATGGCAAGAGAAAAGCGACAGGAGAAAGAACACAAATGCAATGAGAGAGTAAAAAAAAGTATCAAACTGACCAAATTAAACAACTGAGAATAAAGCACAAATGCTAGAAGTAAAACAAAATGGGATATGAAATTAAGCCTCATAGAATTGGATCGAATCGGGGCACATTCGGATCGTCATCTTTAAAGTCACTCAGATATGAATGCTGGGTCAGCCACTCATTGACTGTGTCCTCATAGAAAAAATGGTCGAGAAGAATCACCATCTAACGAGGGGGTGGCATAGATGGACGGCACGGGGAGGGAGGGGGGGGGGGCAATTTTCGATTTGGTTTAATCCCCTCAAACATCAATAAAAATAAAACAAAGCATACCCTTTTTTTGGCGTTGTTGAACTCCTCCTCAATTTCAGCTTTCATATTATGTTCACGCATCGCTTGCCATCTCAACACATTCAGCTTTTCAATCTGTTGAGCATAAACGTATATTTTCCCGAATCACCCAATCCCTCGCCCGACCTCTCTGTAAAGCTCAACACCGGGGAATTGGCATTCGCCAAGTTGAACTTCAAACACAAATGGGAAAATGGCTCCTTTATGAGCGAAGTCGCCGGCTAAGGGGCTTTTCGAACAGTTCAAGATCTCCTGTTATGGAAAGCTAATTATAAATTTGTAATTTGTCTGGAACCCGTAGGCGTTCGTTCATCTGCTCTTCTGGTCGCTTCCCATTTCTCCATTCCGATAGAAAAATTGCTTCTCGTGCCAACGACGGAATGCTCGCGGGAAGAAGCTCACACAACGGCTTATTGTGACTAAACCTTTGCCACCCGGTCAAAATGATTCCGGTCAACCGATTTTTCAAGTGCTGGAGAAAGAAGAAAAAGTGATGAAATTCCCCTTACTTCTTTTGTTTTCAACTATCTATACAATAAGACTGTTAAAACATTTTTTTACACAAAATAGAATATGAGTCAACCTCTTCATTTAGAAAGTAAAGTTCTTGATAAGAGCGCAGATTTTGCATGTAACGCTCAATGTCCACAAATTGTTGCGTAACTCCATTGGCTCCTTTAAAGGCGCCGGCAAAATAAATTTCCTCAAAAATCTTAAAACGAACCAATGGACCGCTTGATTTAGTTTTCAAAAACTCACTCACATGGCTGTAACGCTCGAAGAGTCCGCTGGGAAAGTACCCGGGTCGAGTCACGTCACGACTATACCCCCAAACCACAGGGATGAGCAGAGAGCCCAGCTCGTACTCTTCCAGCAATGAAACCGGGATCTTGTCAAACATGTCGTTCCAGGCAAAGACCTGATCGAAGCCGAATTCTTCCTTAGCCATCCGAGCAATTCTGAACCACTCCAAATGCCCAAAAATACAGAAGTACTTTTTTTTATACCGTGAAATGTGTTCGAGTTTAAGCCGATCGATGGATCCATTAAGCGTGTTGAGTCGGAGTTGACACGCTCTGTCCAGCCCAATGTGCCACGCTTCATCACAGCCAATGTGGATAGCTTTCTCGTCGGGATGAATGTGGCGGACCTAAATGTGCTAGACAACTCGCTGTACTACTTTGACCTTTTAATGTGTAGGGGCTGGAAGGTTGAATTTCGAGTGCTAAACACTTAAGGAAACCTGTGCAATCATCTCCCGAATCAGCCAAATGGATCGTTCGTTGGATGGGCAAATTGTGTCCAACCAATTTGGGTCTTCTCTCAATGAGGAAAATTCCTGATGCTTCAGAGCAAATTCAAGGTGACCAAACTGAAGTCAGACACAAAACAATCAGTCGGATTATCATCCAAATGCACTATTTAAAATAAGACCGTCTGCACTAGCGGTATGAAGTCCAATCCAATGGCATTAGCGGACTAAATTTTTTTAAAATCAAAAACAAAAATGATAGTGAATGTTCTATTTTTATGGCAAGCTTGGCACCGTCAAACTATCCCCGCTTTCCTACTTTTGTTTTATTCGAAAAATTCTGATCTCAGTTTACATGTCGATTGAAATGTTGTTAGGCGTAGATTCGATTACCTCCACAAAAGTAGCAACAATCAGAGATCGAGGACGGTCTTCCCCCGGGGTTGGAGGCAGTGCCGTAACCGGGGGGGGGGGGGAAGGGGAGAAATTCCCCCCTCCCCAAAACGAAATGTAAGAAAAAAACAATAGGGGGGGGGCAATCCAAAAAGTCGATTCTTAGGTGGTGTATTTTGCTGTTTACTGCATTATTGTTAAGCAATTTTTCCGAAAAAAAAGTTGGATATTACTTTAAAATTTTCAAAAATCATTTTCGGGGAGGGGGGGGGCCCCCCCCCCCCCCTGGCTACGGCCCTGGGAGGAGGAGTCTTTTGCCCAGACCCAAATTCGAACAACTTTCCAAAAATTCAAAATTTTCCCAAAATCAAATTTGGATCATAAAAAGCGGCGGCGCACGAAATTTATCACTATTTGCATTTGTTGTAATTTTGTGCTTTTTGAATGAAAAAAAAAATAATCCCAGTGGCGGCTTATTGGAGGCACCGTGTCAGAATGGTCTAGACATTCGTCTAACCAACCGAAGACGCTGGTTCAAATCCAGCCGCCCAACCTTTGATAGCAGCTAATGGGGGAGATCAATACCAGTGGGCCCGGCTGCTTAACTGTTAGCCCTGGGTTTTTTGTGCAGAACGTGAACATCCACTTTCCATAAATATGTTTTTTCGAAGATTTATGAAGGGACAAAAAAAGTGGGGATATAAACCAAAATTAGTATCCTTTGAAGCATTAAACTTAACCTCTTTTAGTTGTTCGATCGTTGTCTCGTTATACGCAGTCTTTCGGGCCAATACCGACAACCCCGATTTATATGGGAACATATCCTAAAATATGTTTAAAACTTACTCGATACAATCGTTATTCGATACAACCTCATATTCCATAAGGATTGTAGTGAATCCCAATTTCTTAAAGAACTGGAATAACTCTAGCAAATAATGTGGCTTTGGTGCAGCACCCTTCAGGTCGAGGTGGACAATTTGCTAAAATTCTGTAATATTACAATGTGGTTGGAGAATACATTTATTATACCCTTTTGAATGAAGTTGATTTTGTCAGTAGTATGACAGGCGACGACATTTTGTTTTCAAATTCTAACTCCAAATCGAACAAATTGTAGAATGCGAAGATGAGGATCAGGAAGATACAGATCAAAAAGCCAACCAAACGTGAATTAAACTGCAGATATTGATTTAGACGACGAAGAGTTGGCGGTGTCCGGGCATTTCGCACATTGGACATTTCGCACACTAGTGCAAAAACGGACGTTTCGCACACTGGGAGGAAAAAAGACGTTTCACACACTAGTGAAAAATCTTTTTATCGACTTACAAATTAGATATTTTTATTTTTTTCGAGTCGGAGTACATCTAAAAAACAAGGTAACGAGTTGATAAAAAGGTAACGAGTTAATACAAAGGTCGCTTCCGATCCGAGTGTCGAATAGTGGAAAAAATGTCCGAGGAGTGGAGTTTGAGATCGGAACCCACTACAAAATGCGAGGTACCCTGGTATGAATGGGTTGGTGAGGTGCTAATAAATTTAGTGTTATGCTTTTTAATTAGGATTCCGATTTTGTTAAAAAGAAGACGGGAGATCGAGTATATTGGCGGTGTGAGTCATTAGGGAAATAACCATCTTTAGGGGTGTATTTTTCGGGTAACGGTATGGAATTGGGGTCCCGACGGAAAATTAAAAAAATTTTTTGGATGTTTAAAATTAAGTACAGCCGCGATTTCTCTCTTTTTATCAATTATATCTCTACCTGAACAAAGACAGCAAACTGGCGCCGATGCAATGGCAATTAAACTTTACACTTGTATATGTTCACCTACATTAAACCTAACTAATACAAAATATATACTGAATCCGCGATGGAGAGAATAGCATTGTGTGTTGGGATGGAGAAAGAAATGTGCTATATGATGTACGGAGATAAACTCGCGGACAGTGTGGAGATGAGGGAAATCTTCGAAGGTGTCAAAGTTGGACAATGGTTTCGAGTGAGCACAGACCGAAGGAAGGGGCGGCAATCTTTTGAATCGGTCGAAGCAACAGAAGCGCCATCGACTCGAGTTATACAAAGCGATGGTAAAAATGTTCTTCAGGTAATAAAGAAGCGGTTGGAGAAAGGTCGAAATGGGATTTGAAGTGCTTTTAAAAGATGGAACAGGGGGGGATGGTTAACAGTTTCTTGTTTAAAGGAAGGCGGAATTCAAATTGTTTCCATTCAGGTCCAATTGCCAATTTTCTTTCTTCCCTGCAAAAATGGTCAAATCCAATCGTCGAATTTCTCGGTTTTCTATTCGCCAATGTTAGATGGCAGGAGCCGATCAGTTGCTTTTTACGACTCGGGTGACATTCTGATCAAGCCCTTGGTGCAGTATGAAGCTTTTCTGACGCTGTATAAGAGTATTTTATGTATAAAAAAAATTGTTGGACATTAAGAACGGAGTGGAACATTGGCGTGCCCCGTTGGAATTTACAATCTCTCAAAAACATTGTTGTGGCAAGCACCGAATTTAATACAGTTTCTAAGGTTTTTTTTGGTTAAATTCAAATGGTTTATTTGCAAAGAATGAATCGGCTCAACCATTGCATTGTGCCAATCAAAAAGAAGCTGGCTTTGTTTTGAAATTGTTCGACGATGTCCGTTTGGTACTGATTTTATGTCTACAAGACGGTCAGCTGGCAATTGCCGCTGCTGAGGCCGTACAGCGTTATTCTGCCGGCGATTATGTCTCTTTTTTGTGCAGGTCCAACTTAAAACCAAATCCCTAGCCAGAAAATTGGCAAAAGTGGGGGGAGGGGGTCGGTCGACTCGGCGATATGAGTTTTTTCACATTTTATCATTATAATAGTGAGAAGAAAAGAATTTCGACGAGTTGAACTGTTCCCGCTGCCCTTCCACCCCACCTGACTACGGGCATTATGAAAACAATGGCTTTTGTAAAAAAAATAGTTAAACACATCCCTAAAATTTGTGCCAGACGTTTTGTTGCTTTCTCTCATCATTAACCTTATTGCGTCTTTAATATTGTTTGTTTCAATTACCACCCATTTCCTCGCTAATTTTAGAGAGGTCGAGCGTCCTGTCCAACCATCGATTATTTCATCAAATCTTTTCGCATTTGGATTATCCCTGCGTAATGCGGTGGATTTCTCAGCGCGGACGACATTATCGTTTCCGTTGAGGTCTTTGGATGAGGACAAATTGGTAAAAATATTAAAAGGATTCCGATAAGTAGTTCTGTTCAGTTTGAATTGCGTTTTCGGGTTACCGATCCGATGCTTTCTTCAACAATCAGAGGCTCAATTCGCGTTGAGAACCTCGGTGTTCTGCTTGACACCGATGAAAAACTCGCCAGCAATATGTCCTCTTACCGGCTTAATCAACTGGTCATTCTGCAGGCTCGGCTCTGCTTGGTCCCCGAACGACAGTCACCACTTTGGTTCATTGTTAAAGTGATTTCTGAAGAAGAAGCGGAAGAAATTGTGAAAGTTACAAATGAGCAAAGTTACGACTTTAATTCTATTGATAATGATGACGAGAGAAGCGACGAAATTTTGAATCAGAACATGGAAAATGAGATTGAACCTGAAGATGAAAATCACGAATTAATGGACGGTGGATTCGGAAGTTGCCTGCCTGAGAGAAAGCGCGTTAACTGTGACACGAAGAGGTTAGAGGGGAATTGTGTTGAAGAAAGTTTGCACGCGAGCATTGGCGAGTCGTCGGTCAGCAGTAGTGAGTCAATTCGTGGCGGTGCAGAAAATCTTCCGCTCAGTGATGGGACGGCGTTGTTTGTACAGATCAAAAGTTATGAATGGATCTTGGCATTGTTTGATCAGCAGACCAAAAAGTTCACTCACTGGTGCTGCACATTGATCAAGAGGTAGGGGCATAAATTAAAAATTCCGTACTTTTCGATTCTATTTCAGTTTGCCTTTGGATCGAGAGCAAAGATCGCCGATTCCCGGCTCCTGGTTCCAAATCAGTTATGCATTTTATGACACTCACCGGATTCCAAAGGAGCAGAAGCATATTTTGATCTCTTTAATGTCGCATGCACAAAGTGCAGAATTACCGTCTCAGATCAATCCAGGCAACAGGGAACTGTGGACGATGATCATTCAGGGAAAGTTCGACCGTATCAGTGCGTCCAGAGGAGGGACTTTGATAAATCTGCCAATTCCGGTGACCAATGTTTTCTCGCGGGCAAAGTCAGAAGCACAAATGGACAACAAAAATAACAACCGGTAGAATGACAAACGATCTTGTGCTTTTGCTAACACAAGATCAGTTACGAGAAATCAATTGGACTTTGTCAGACTCTGAACGGGCTGATAGATTTGTTACGCTTTGGAAGCAAAAGTACACGATTGTTATATATTTTGATTCGCTGTTTAGAAAACCTGAAACTTTTTCTTGTATTTAGCTCAATCTTTCACAGAAGTGTTCTTTCTCCATGCCCTTCAAATGCCTTTAGCAACGGCTCAATTTATAAAAAGACGAGGATATTCTCACAAAAAGACAATAATATGATGAACAAAACTCGACTGGAGCGTTATTTCTGTGTGGAATTGGAACTGGCCGGCATAGTGATTGGATGTCTGCATGCATCTGATCGTGTAAACGATGACGAACACCAAGCCAAAAATACTTATCGAATTTGGCCTTTTTGCACTGGAAAGCCGACCCCGCGGGAGCTGACTCTGAACACTTCACAAGCGCTTCAATTGGGCACTTGGGTCAAATTTGACGCTGAGTCTGTCACCAGCACGTCCATTGGATTTTAGAAGAAATTTTAGATGCTACCGGCGAGGCAAAATCGAAAATTTCAACGAATTGTCCCATTGGCTGGAAACGAGCGTCAGTGAAGGTTCAAAGGCGTCTAAAGTGGTAGGTCAAAATTATGTTGCTAAAACACTGCGTGCTATTTATCTCATTTTGACGACCAATTTTTGTCGTGAATTTTAGTACGAAAGGCGATTAAACTTAGCTGGCTATCATTTTTAGTGTTTGGAGTGTTCGATACAAATAGCATCAAATTACGATCCATCTTCCGAAGAAAACAACGAAATTTGGACCTGTCGATTCAAGCCTAAGAATCCTCATATTCCGTTCATCAAAAAATTGGTTCCGACTAATGAGATAATAAAGTCTCATTTGGAGAAATTACGTGGCAAATTCGGAGTATTTGCTCGGCTGGAGTACGGAAGGGAATTTGGCATAAACGGAGAAACTGTCGGATACTGGCGAATTGCCGAATTGTTGACGGGAGTGAATATGTAGAACAAACGATTAGAGTCCGAGTATCGAGAATTACAAAATATGTATGTTAATATTATGCGTTTAATAACAAACAACGCTATGTGAGTGTTTGTGCCCTAGCGGCACCTTCTTTTTCGATCAATACTTTGGTTCTTTACTTCGTCCTAACAAATTTATTTTATATGTTCGATGCAAACATCAAATAACAGAAATTCGATTAAATTACAATACGAAATGCATTACTTATTATATCTTTCTTCAAATTGTTATATTATCGTTTTTATAAATTGCATGTTATTCGGAAATCATATGTATCTTTACATCCAAAGCCATGATTTGGTCAATTTTATTTCTCTCCAATAATAACCATTGCAAAATATGTTATAATAAAATCGAGAAAACCATCCAATTTTTATTGGCATTTTATTTGAAAGGGCTGTTCGCCGACCGTCCGTTTCCCAAAAATTGTCTGATAAAATAGTGAACGCCCCATTCCAAAAAAGCATAAATGATATACCGATCGCTTTGTCTCGAGGAGCTGTGCACGGAAAATAGATACTAGGTTTTAGGAAATGAGTCCGCTTTAATATCAAATAACGCTCGATTCCATGACTACTACGCGGAATTTTAAACCGAGAGTCGTAATTTTCCACAAATTTGATAAATTCATCCGATTCAACAATTGAAATTGGTGTTGTCGGTCGAGCTACCAAACGTGCCAAATTCTGTTCCTAACAAAAGATGGCACAAATGATTTAGACTACTTAGAAACCTGCTCTGTCACAACATTGGAAGGGCATAGACGAGCTTTAAAAAAATCACTGAATGGCGGACCTTCGGCAAACTTTCGTTTTTGCTGCCTTTCTTAAATCAAAACCAATTAAACTAATATGTTAGCTCTTTACCCGGAGTTGATGTAGAGGCTGTTTGGTTTGTTGTTTCAATGACCATAAATTTCTCATGTTCTTTTGGGTGGAGGGTTTTTAGATGTTTTTTGGCGTTCGAAGCGTGTGAACCCGTTAACACACAAGAGTTTTTTTGCCGATTTACACATTTTGCACCGATTATGCTCACAAAGAATGCACAACGTATCTCCATCAATGTTGCGCTTGAAGTAATTGGAATGCCAAATAGCCGATTTTGGTTCTTTACTCATTTGTAGATATTAATCTGCTTGTATCTAATAGATTAATTAGAGCGAAAAATACTCAATGAAATCCAAAATTGCTGATGCTTTGTATTTGGAAGTTATTGCTTTGTTGTATAAAAAGGCATTCGCTTCAAAAATTAATCATAATTCAATTCATTATGCACTGAAAAAACATGTATCGGAACCGGTTCCGGAACCGGTTCCGAAGCGGTTCCAAGCTCTTTACGGTTCCACGGTTCCGGTTCCAAAGCGGTTCCGGATTTTGGCGGTTCCGCGGTTCCGGTTCCGAAGCGGTTCCGGATTTTGGCGGTTCCGGGAACCGGTTCCAAAATCGGTTCCGAATTTTTTGCGGTTCCGCGGTTCCGGAACCGGTTCCCGGAACCGTTGGAACCGGCACCGGAACCGGAACCGGGAAAACACTGTTGAGGAGCTGTACTTTCTTATTGTGGTTTCCGGGCAAAAATTTTTTTTGCATATTCGTGCTTAGCTCGTCGAGACGAAGCGATTGATATATATTATTGTGCCATTTGGATTGGGTGATGAACTATACTAGTGATGCACGAGACAAAATTTACCGAGAGTCGGACCGAGAATGACCTCGAGACCGAGACTTTTTTTTCGTAAAATTTTATTAATTGAAAAATGTCGTAATTTTGATTTTGAAAAATATCAAAATTAAAATTCAAAAAAATTTGCTTCTTCAAATAATTCAGAAAAGCCGTTTTTTCCGTCAGACTGATTGCATCGCAGGACAAGCAAATTCCACACCACCTGGGTTATGGAACTTCTTCAGAACAAATTGTCAGATTTTTTTCAATTTATTTTCCGACTCGCTTAATCTTTGTGATGTTGGCTTAAAGTAAAATATTAAATCAAATTTAAAAAAAAGGTATCGGTATTACCAAATACCGAAAAATGCATTGCCGAGCACTAAATTAACCGTCAATTATTTGTTGCTGATTTTGATTATTTGTTTTTGTCCAATGAAAAAGTAAAAATATTTGTCCTCTGATTTATTACTTTTTCGATGATTCTGCTGCCATTCCTTTACTGTACACCTTCCAATTCATCTCCATCATAACATTTTGCAAATACTTTGCTTCCGAACGAATCTTTGCGCTCCAATGCGTTTTGGCCACTTCTCCCAAAGGGTCAAAAATAATTTGGATGATTTGTGCGCTATTTTGTTTGGACAACTGCAAAATTCGCTCATTCTTCCAAAAATGAAGCGCTTTGATGGATACCTGAAATAAGCAAATTTGTCAGAAAATGCTAAAAACTTTCACTTGGAAGTGTTGGCTGGAAATGCACTTTGCGAGTTGGACGAAGAGTTTGCCAATCAATTCTCTCAAAATACGCTGATCCTCCGCTTTTCCTAAGATCAGCTCCAATTCCTCCAGAAAAATGATCTAAGAATATAAATATAAATGATCAGACAAAGAAATTTCGTTAATGCATTTCGACAACCTCTCTTTGTCCACTCGTTTTTGGCCACCACTTTAACAAAGCGTCAATTGTGGCCGGGGTCAGCGATGGATCCAGTGCAATAAATTGAAGGACCCGATCGATTAACTAAAATAAAAATGATATGTAGAACATTCTTCAATGAAATTGCCGCTTTGTAGAAGTGTTCAAGAGAGCTAATTCTATGAAGAGGAAGCAAAACTTTGAGAAGCATCTGTCGATCATCACATTTTAGAGGCACTTTTAAGCCATTAATGACACTAAATTTATTTACATTTAACTTCATTTTTTCATTAGTTTTAATTACTTTTCCAGCACTTCCAATATTTCAGCAATTCCGAAAAATGTTTTTGTTGTGGCCAGTTGGGACCGTTCGTCAAACACAACTTCCAGAAGTGAATATAAAAGGTGTTTGCGAATGTGGAGACGGAGACGAAGGAATTTGACGTAAATTCGTCGGAGGATTCGGGCTAAGCACTGCCTTTCCTCACTCTCCGGAGAAGTGGCAAAATTCGTTATCAAACGCCGCACAAAGGGCGGGTCAACGAAACTTTTTGCCTCCGTCACACGAAATTCGTTCGATCCAAGCACCGCAAGGAACAGATCGTAGATCAGCTGAATAAAAAGTTAGAAGGTCTGGAATAAGAACTCAAAGTTTCGTGTTTCTTGGGTTTTCTTTTCAAAGTTTCGAAATTTAAACGAATTGATTTCCTCGAGTTTGGTTACAAAAGTCGGGATTTGAAATTTCAATTTTATTTAGAGTTTTGTCTACCTTCGAGTGCTTCCACGCAACGGAATGATTTTCAGTGGCCATGCCATCGCTGTCCGTTCGACCGTTTTCTCCAGTTGAGAAGGCTTCTTCCCCAATTCCCTGCCATTGTGTCCCATCGTCGCTATCCAACGGATACAAATCCCCATAAATTTTATTGCTGACAATCCCAAAAAGTGCCGGGTAAACTTTTTCACAGACTGGCCCATTTGCTGTGCCAAAATACTCGACGAGTTCTTCCAAAAAACCCATAGAAATTGGAAGAATCGAATTTATTTCGCACAAAGTTTGGGTGCTTGACGACTGAACAAAGGGATCGCCGTGTGAATTAGTGGGGCAATAGCAAAAGTTCATTTTTCGGATTGCCAATTCCAATTGTTCAGCTTTCGAAACATCTACAAAAAATATATTTTTTTGTGGCGTAAAATAATTTACCCCGTATTTTCGGCATCAATTCAATTTCACTGACAGCTTCCAAATTGCTTCCATTCATTTCAAAAAATATATGATGAACGTTTTGTAGAAAACACTTAAAATACAATAGGATAAAAAATTAATTAGTAATGTGGCAGCATATATATAAATAATTTAATATTTTTATTTTAACAAAATGAAAGGAAAAGGCCGCCAATCGCTTTGAGAAAGTGAAACGGTCTATTTGGCCGCCAAATTCACTTCCCAAGCGAAATAACGACTAAATCAGCAGCTGTTTAAACGGAAGAGCGAATTTGATCAATTAACAAATGAATCATTCGCTTTGTGTCGGTTTATCCCAACTAAAACGATCCATAAACTTTTTAATATAGACTAAATAAGCTCTAATTTAAGTCTCACAAAATTATTGTTCACATTTACTTCAAATTTGGCGACTTCACCGACCACAACCAAAATAATATTATTAATTTTGGGACCATCAAAAGCTTTTTATTTGTCGTGAACATTTTTTATGGCCGGCCATTTAGCCTCTTAAATACAGAATAACAATTAGGAAGAATTAACGCAATAAATTTAATCAAATGGAAAACTCCAAATTTGTTGCTTTATGCGAGTGAATTGGTTCCGTTTTCAGGCCGACGTATTGAACGGATGAGCTAAAAAAAGATGCAAAAAGTCCTAAAACCATTGACATTTTGCCTTTTTCCAATTGAATGCCTTCCGCGACTCGTTGGAGCTCAAATAGGACGCCGAAGACGCCCCTCGAGAGCCGCTCGAGCGTTTCCTCTCCGTCCAAGTCTTCATGGTTATCGCAATGGAATCCTGGTGACGTTTTCTGCGTTGAAGGCTAAGGGAGGTGCGGCGACACCATGGGCAGAATACGGCACAGAGAAAGCGAAGCACCGAGTACGTACAGAGACGAAGCTGAAGGAACGAACGGAAAAGGGTCGGCAAAAGGGACGGAATTTAAAATATATTCGAACCAGACAGCATCGATCGCTTTATTTTACCCGTCTCCGGATGATTGGGGTCCGGACAGCGACCAACACGGGGTTGAACAGCGGGTCAATGAATGCGGCAATGCGAGTAAGCTGATAGACGGAAGCCCACCAGGCAACCTCACGCCGGTCGTTCACCACCATTACGTACATTTCGATGAAACTTTGTGAGAACAGCGAGAGGAAGAAGGCAGTCATGAAACAAGACGAACAATGAATGTCAGTCAAAAGCAAGTAAAGGCATAATAAACGCACAATGAAAGCACCAGAGTCTGGAATAAAGTCTCCCGTCTGCGAAATGGACTCGAGTCACTGTAAAAGGTTAAATGTAATGAGTCGTCATTCCATTTTTGTCCATCCAAGTCCATTTCGAACCTACCGTCGTCTCCTCAGTCCGCTTCCGGCCGAACTTTCCGCCCCACCCTCTCCTCCGCCGGAGTTTTTTCTGTTCGTTGCGTTTGCGTTTAAGAAATGATGTTGCTTTTGGACTCGACGATGGCAATACACAGTGACCACGAAGATGACCAAAGAAATGGACAGCAGCACCACCGTGAACAGTGTGTGGCCCCTCAGCAGAAAGTGGCCCAAATCCTGGTAAACGCCCAAACGATCACATCGCTCCCCAATCTCTTTGTAGACCATAAAGCTGGCACTTCTGCTAGGAAATCCAATGATTCGTAGGAAAGGATCGGCCTCATTTGCATTTTGAGAAGCTCGACAAAAACAAATTTTAATCGAATTTAACAAAAAAAAGGGTACCGTCGACATGCAAATTGACTGGGATTGCTGGTCAGCTCTAAGAGTTCGTGCAGTTGCGAAATGGCGAAGTATTGAAGTGCTGAGAAAAGCACGTGGCTGACGACGAGAAACAGCCAAACGCCACCGAACACAGCGATCACTTTGCCACGAGACAGCCGAATGCCTTTACCACTCATCGAACTAAGAAAATGCTGATCAGTCCCTTTCACCATAATTTTTTTTTGCTGGTGAAAGGACTGACCGATTGATCACCACCAAAACCAACACTAGCAAATTTGTTAGCCCAAGAAGTGATCCATTCTGAGCCAACGAAAGCAGTGTCTCCTGGAGCAAATTCTTCAGGAATTCGGAAGGTTTGTACAAATGAATTTGCAGTATTTCGGCGATGAACAATTGGGGCGTTGTTGGGTCTTCATCCTCAGTTGATCCAACGCCAGGATCTTCCTCAACCTTTAAAAACAACAAATCGACCGTTGTTGATCCATCCGTGAATGATGGATTCCTGATCACCTCTTGACTGGAGTTTGAGCTTGGATTTGTGTATTTCGTATCCAAAACAATGTCCGAATACAAACATAAAAATGAGGCCTAAATCGAGCGATTTCGCTAAAACGATGATGGACATCGCATTCAAAAAGACTAACCACAAAAAGGACGTTGGAAAATAAAATGTTGAAGATGAAGAGAATCGTCACGGTGGACAAGTGGTGGCGGGTGTGATGGAGCAACACGGAGAGGATGGTCGTGTTCAGGCAAATCCCGCACAGAAGTGCGATCTCCAAGCCCAAGCCCAGCCTGGCCCAGGCGCTCAGAGTGGAGAAGGTACTAATTTGTAAGGATTAGGCAACTCGAGACCATTCCATGGCACCGACCTGACACTGTCTTCGTACTGCAGCCCCTCGGGCACCTCAATTAGTTCGTTTGGCCGTTTGTTGCACTTTTCTTTGAGCTCTTTCATTTCCTCCTCTCCCATCCCCGACCTTCCGTAGTCATTCTCAGCCGCCTCACTTTGCGCCTGCTCTTCCACGGCAGTTGGCTCTGTGCCATTATTCGCCGAGTCGCCCTCTTCCTGAAAGCGTTCGTTCGCCTGAAACATTTTGCACCTAAACATTACGGTAGAAGTTGGCAAAACTGTCACATCTTCAACTTCAACCTGTAGACCATTTTTACGTGAGGCTTCAGCCAAATAGCTGCCAGGGAGAAGTGTTGGAGCAGAAGTCGCGTCTTCAGCACCAAATGGGGCAGTGAACTCTTCCACTTGACCATCGTCTTTATGTAACTGCTGAACCCCAACATTTACTAATCGTCCAACCGGTCGCCTGCCTTATTTCGTTGACGAACATCACATCACTGGCCAACGCTTGGCCCATACCGATTCCCAAGGGCCGATTTTCGTCGATAAACTCGCGGAAAGTGAAACGGTGGGTTCCCTCACAGGTGTGAGAGAATCGGAAGAAAAATGCCTTTACACCGATCGTCAAAGGCTTCTTGTTGATGTTAATACAAAGCTAAATTTGGCATTATTTTTTCTCTAAGGCGGAATTGCCTCCAGAAACTGCTTCAGCTCCTTGAGCTCCTCTTCGCCCTCTTCAATGTTTGGCACATGGCAGCGTTTGTAAAGGTCAATTGTCTGTTTGAACATCCGGTCGCAAATCTCCCTTCTCTCCACATAGTTCCTCTCAAAGATTATCTGAAAACATTCTTCTAATTGTCTATTTTTCAAATTTGACCCGAAAAATTTCGGCATAGTCGGACAGCTGGTATCTTTAAAGCAAAATTCGATTCAGTGTACCCTTTACTCTATTAAAACCAACTTTCCAATGTTGTCGGTTCGGCGACAAATCTACAATTTGTCTCATTTGTAAGATCAAATGAATGTCGAAATGAATGAATGAATGAATGACCATTGAATAAGCGGCGCGCAGAAAGTCCAATTGGAAGTCGCGATGGTACGCGACGACCTTTTGCATTTTGCAGAAGTTCATCGATTGCATGAGCCAAACGAGGCCCTCGTAACGTTTGGACTGCAGCATATGAGAGAAATTGTTGTTGCACATAATGTTGTGCCGTACCATGCTGTTTAACTGTAAATATTTCATTGTTTTTATTATTTCCCGTTTTTTACCATCGGCGAATCCCTTCCGCGCATTATTTGCATGTTCAGATGGTCCGTGCACAGACTCCGCAGTTGCTCTTCGTCGTTGAGCTGATCTACCCATTGTTCTGTGCTGAAGGATACGCCGACGGCACAACTGATCAGAGTAAAAGCCAAAATGGCTAAAGTAAGGAAGCGCACAGAGGGAAGACGCATCGAAAGTGCCATTAAATCAACCAATTTTGGTGTTGATCATCTCTGTTGGTGCTTGAGGGTAAAATCAAATGGAATTCATTTTATTCCTCGGAAAAAATGGGGAAGACCATTTATTTGGTGGTGGGAAAGGACTGTTGAGGCTTTTGTCCGGAGGGAGTGCCTTTCCAAATGCTTCGGGACGACGACCACTCTCGAATTGAGGCTAATGACAAATATCCATTCACTGACAATTCTTTCCCAAATAAGGACGATTTGGCAGGCGAAGTTGCCTCCTTTTGGAGGGAATTGTGAAGATTGGGGAATTGGGGGGAGGCAATTCACGAAACACTTTTGGACGAAAACATAAATGGAAATAAAACAAAATGTTATAAAATAAAATAGCAAAAATTACACCGCTTAAAATTAGACGCATTCCTTTACTCAGCAATTAAGAATAATTAATGAGCTCATCAAATGCATTAATTCTCTTTTCCAACTCCAGCCAACTAAAAATTCTTCGGTATAAATTTGAGGAGGGCTAATGCCATTAACACTTTGTATTTCCCACCATCCCCTCTATTTTACTGTATTTAAGCATAATTTAAATTGAGAATTGAACAAAATCTTCTCGTTCAGTTCCTCTGCCACGCCCTTCAATGGGAATTTGAGGCAATGAAAAGATTTCTGATGCCGAAGGATGACGAAGAAAGAAATTTTGTGAGATTTTGCAATAATATTTATTTGCCTGAAATTTTTACTTTTAGGTAGCGGAAAAGAAAGAAACTGCGCACTCAGATGGCGAATTTTCTGGGCCAAAACGGCGTGTTGCTGACCGCCGTTTGGCCAACGTCCACGCCCTTTCATGACATGAAGCCGTTCACTTCTTTTAACATTCAATACGCTCGTAGGACGAAATTGGCACATCAATCAATCAATATGTAATTTCTTAAAAGCTCGTCAATGTTCTCGGATTCCCCGCTTTGGCTGTTCCGGTCG
This sequence comes from Globodera rostochiensis, assembly GCA_018350325.1. Classification (NCBI taxonomy): domain Eukaryota; kingdom Metazoa; phylum Nematoda; class Chromadorea; order Rhabditida; family Heteroderidae; genus Globodera; species Globodera rostochiensis. The sequence continues at coordinate 1,794,599 of JAEVLN010000008.1, read as the reverse complement.
GCAAAAGTTCCAGCACCAATATGCCCCTGGGGTCCATGTGCTTTTGGCGGTTGGGTGAAGCCGGGAGAAGGGCCGAGAAGTGATTAAATGGAGAGAACAAAATACCAAACGGTCGATTTGAACAAGCCAAGTGAGATGAAGCCGAGTCAATTTATCGACGCCAACACTTACTAATGCTAATAAATTGTATTAAATAAATCGCCGGCGGTTGGGAGAGCAATCGAATCGAATCGAATTGATGAACATTTAGTGATCAGAAGAGAAATGGCGAATAAGAATAAATATGTTCTGTCTCCGATTTTTCCATTAACAACAATAGCATTCTAAATTTGCTTTTCAGTTAGGCCATTTCCATGGCAACAAAATCTTTGTAATTCGAATTCCCAAATGCAAATTGACGACCCCCCCCCAACAGAAAAATAAATTAGAAACACCAATTTTAGCAAAATATTCCATTTAATTACTGACGAATAGTGTTATGGCGTCAACCAGACATCTTCGATTGGATTGGCATCCGACGCGAGATTTGCTAGGCGTTTGTTCCGTTATGTTAGCGGATGGTGACGGAGGATTTGTCACTTTCTTCACAAAAAAGGCGAGTTATTGGAGACCAATCAAAGTGATCGCTTCTTTAGAAGGGGGAAAGCCCTTCGGGGACCAATCAAAGTGATCGCTTCTTTAGAAGGGGGAAAGCCCTTCGGGGACAAATCAAAGTGATCGCTTCTTTTGAGGGGGGAAAGCCCTTCGGGGACAAATCAAAGTGATCGCTTCTTTAGAAGGGGGAAAGCCCTTCGGGGACCAATCAAAGTGATCGCTTCTTTAGAAGGGGGAAGCCCTTCGGGGACAAATCAAAGTGATCGCTTCTTTTGAGGGGGAAAGCCCTTCGGGGACAAATCAAAGTGATCGCTTCTTTAGAAGGGGGAAAGCCCTTCGGGGACCAATCAAAGTGATCGCTTCTTTAGAAGGGGGAAGCCCTTCGGGGACAAATCAAAGTGATCGCTTCTTTTGAGGGGGAAAGCCCTTCGGGGACAAATCAAAGTGATCGCTTCTTTAGAGGGGGGAAAGCCCTTCGGGGACCAATCAAAGTGATCGCTTCTTTAGAGGGGGGAAAGCCCTTCGGGGACAAATCAAAGTGATCGCTTCTTTTGAGGGGTGAAAGCCCTTCGGGGACAAATCAAAGTGATCGCTTCTTTTGAGGGGGGAAAGCCCTTCGAGGACAAATCAAAGTGATCGCTTCTTTAGAAGGGGGAAAGCCCTTCGGGGACCAATCAAAGTGATCGCTTCTTTAGAAGGGGGAAGCCCTTCGGGGACAAATCAAAGTGATCGCTTCTTTTGAGGGGGAAAGCCCTTCGGGGACAAATCAAAGTGATCGCTTCTTTAGAAGGGGGAAAGCCCTTCGGGGACCAATCAAAGTGATCGCTTCTTTAGAAGGGGGAAGCCCTTCGGGGACAAATCAAAGTGATCGCTTCTTTTGAGGGGGAAAGCCCTTCGGGGACAAATCAAAGTGATCGCTTCTTTAGAGGGGGGAAAGCCCTTCGGGGACCAATCAAAGTGATCGCTTCTTTAGAGGGGGGAAAGCCCTTCGGGGACAAATCAAAGTGATCGCTTCTTTTGAGGGGGGAAAGCCCTTCGGGGACAAATCAAAGTGATCGCTTCTTTTGAGGGGGGAAAGCCCTTCGGGGACCAATCAAAGTGATCGCTTCTTTTGAGGGGGAAAAGCCCTTCGGGGACAAATCAAAGTGATCGCTTCTTTAGAGGGGGGAAAGCCCTTCGGGGACAAATCAAAGTGATCGCTTCTTTTGAGGGGGGAAAGCCCTTCGGGGACAAATCAAAGTGATCGCTTCTTTAGAAGGGGGAAAGCCCTTCGGGGACCAATCAAAGTGATCGCTTCTTTAGAAGGGGGAAAGCCCTTCGGGGACCAATCAAAGTGATCGCTTCTTTAGAGGGGGGAAAGCCCTTCGGGGACAAATCAAAGTGATCGCTTCTTTTGAGGGGGGAAAGCCCTTCGGGGACAAATCAAAGTGATCGCTTCTTTTGAGGGGGGAAAGCCCTTCGGGGACCAATCAAAGTGATCGCTTCTTTTGAGGGGGGAAAGCCCTTCGGGGACAAATCAAAGTGATCGCTTCTTTAGAGGGGGGAAAGCCCTTCGGGGACAAATCAAAGTGATCGCTTCTTTTGAGGGGGGAAAGCCCTTCGGGGACCAATCAAAGTGATCGCTTCTTTAGAAGGGGGAAAGCCCTTCGGGGACCAATCAAAGTGATCGCTTCTTTAGAAGGGGGAAAGCCCTTCGGGGACCAATCAAAGTGATCGCTTCTTTAGAGGGGGGAAAGCCCTTCGGGGACAAATCAAAGTGATCGCTTCTTTTGAGGGGGGAAAGCCCTTCGGGGACAAATCAAAGTGATCGCTTCTTTAGAGGGGGGAAAGCCCTTCGGGGACAAATCAAAGTGATCGCTTCTTTTGAGGGGGGAAAGCCCTTCTTCACATCAAAGATTCGCCAAGGAAATGCTCCGACGTGTTTTTGCTGGCACCCTTTTGAGCCTTTGCTGGCCGTTGGGTGGGAGACGGGACATCTCAACGTTGTGGACCCAACAAAGAAAACCGGTTCGATTTTGGATATAACAAATAAAGTTTAATTGCCTACAAATTAGAGGAAGTGTCTCATCCAATCATGGCTGGTCATTATATAAAAAGTGCAAAAAAATATTTTTGGGTTTTGACGATCTCTAATCGGTCTGCAGTACTTTTAGTATTTTAAATTGCTTTTATAAATATAATGACGGCACCCATCCATTTAATCTTCTCTGTCAGAAATTGAAGCTTTGGACGCGAGGCTATCGGAAATTTGCTGTCTTCTCTGGAACGGCGACGGCTCATTGTTGATGGCGGCGGATACGGTATTTGTTTAAATGATTATTGATTACCGTATCAATTCCATCGACAGAAGGGGTCCATTTGTTCGTTCAAATGCCAATCGTCGGAGGTCAAATTGGAGCATTTTGGCAGTGCCCGCACAAAGGAGGAAAGGCCCAGGGCCATTTGCTGCAAGCAAATGGCAAAGTAAGAAATAAAAACTCATTCATTTCATACCCCTGACACATATAATCTAATCACATTCATTCTTTACCCCTTGGGGCTCCCACCGATCATTGTCGCCCAACTCTTTTATCCCAAGGGGCGGTCCCTCCCTCCTCTCAACTCTCCCAAATAAAGACTACATTATCCCGGGGAACCGGGAGGGAGTCCAGAGTAAGCCGATGTCATACTCTTTTAAAATATTCCCTGAACAGCATTTTTTGCAATCCATATCAGTCTTTAGTGTAAAAATAAATTATTTAGCTTTTTGTCAACGGATAAAAGTAGGCCCATTAAGGCATCTTCTAAAGCGATCGAACGCCCCACGGGAAGTTGAGAAAAGATTTGGAGGCCTCGGGGGGGAGCAGGACCGGGACCAGAAGGAGGAGACATTGTCCGAACTATTGTCAAAGCACAAAAAGCTTAAGGTAGTGAAAAACAAAAAATTAAAAAAAAAGACAATTTTATTGAGGAATTGGACATTGGAGCTACTTTTGAGGACGAGCAGCTGAAGGCGAAGATGGCACTCAGTGAGACGGTGTCGGTGTTTCTGATCGGCACTGATCAGGGCGGCGTCTATCTGTTTGAGCCACACAGCAATCAGCTGAGTCGAATATTCCAAGTGATCAATGACCGGCCGTTCATTTGACCTAATAATGTTACCAAGGCTGACTCCGGGATAAAACAGCTTGTCGACATGCCCGGACGAGTTCATGTTCTAGCGACAACCGAGTTAAATTTGAGTTTAAAAAACAAATTAGATTTACATTTAATTTGAGGTCGATGATGTTTTATCAGTTGGCAATTGAGGGAAAGCTGGCCAATGACAAAATAAAGGTAGTCATTGTCGGTTAAACGGCATAATTTGTGATTTATGCCACTGGCCGTTTAGGTCAAATTAGGCGCCACTTCCAAACACTTCCAAATGCTCCGAGTCGATGCACACACTGTGGCTTTTTGTTATGGAGACCGCGAAATTCGAGTTTGGGACCTTGAAACGGAGGACAGTGCCATTTTGAGGTTAAAATCCTTTGACTTTTTATTTATACGCATTTTTAGACTTTCCGCGGAAAAGGGCTTCGAACATAGTGATGAGCAAATGCTAATGTTGAGCTATTCCTCCAAAAAGGGTCAGTCAAGTGTTGTGTTGATTCTCCCGCCGAGTCTTTTGAATTCCAACCGCATTTGAATTACAATTTACCCCCTTACAATTTACCCCCCCCCCCCCCCCCCTCTTTACCCCCTACCCCATACCCCCCCCCCTTTCTCAGACATTTACCCCCCCCTCCCCTCTTTACCCCCTACCCCCTACCCCCCCCCCCCCTTCTCAGACATTTACCCCCCCTCCCCTCTTTACCCCCTACCCCCTACCCCCCCCCCCCCCTTCTCAGACATTTACCCCCCCCCCTCCCCTCTTTACCCTTTACCCCCTACCCCCTACCCCCCCCCCTTTCTCAGACATTTACCCCCCCCCCCCCCTCCCCTCTTTACCCCCTACCCCCTACCCCTCCCCCTTCTCAGACATTTACCCCCCCTCCCCTCTTTACCCCCTACCCCCTACCCCCCCCCCTTCTCAGACATTTACCCCCCCCCCCCTCCCCTCTTTACCCCCTACCCCCTACCCCCCCCCCTTTCTCAGACATTTACCCCCCCCCCCCCCCTCCCCTCTTTACCCCCTACCCCCTACCCCCCCCCCCCTTCTCAGACATTTACCCCCCCCCCCTCCCCTCTTTACCCCCTACCCCCTACCCCCCCCCCCCTTTCTCAGACATTTACCCCCCCCTCCTCTCTTTATCCCCTACCCCATACCCCCCCCCCCCCTTCTCAGACATTTACCCCCCCCCCCCTCCCCTCTTTACCCCCTACCCCCTACCCCCCCCCCTTTCTCAGACATTTACCCCCCCCCTCCCCTCTTTACCCCCTACCCCCTACCCCCCCCCCCCCTTCTCAGACATTTACCCCCCCCTCCTCTCTTTACCCCCTACCCCATACCCCCCCCCCCTTCTCAGACATTTACCCCCCCCCCCTCCCCTCTTTACCCTTTACCCCCTACCCCCTACCCCCCCCCCCCCCTCCCCTCTTTACCCCCTACCCCCTACCCCCCCCTTTCTCAGACATTTACCCCCCCTCCTCTCTTTACCCCCTACCCCATACCCCCCCCCCCCCCTTCTCAGACATTTACCCCCCCCCCCCCCCCCTCCCCTCTCAGACAGCATTTGCGGTGTCACTAGCAAAGGCCGACTTGCCACCTGGCGTCGGATTCGGGATTCGTTCGCAAATGCCAGAAATGACGGGCCAATCCCTGTAGACCAACAATGGAAATTGGCGAGTGCAATTGTCCTCAACATCCCAAATGTCAGCAAACTTTATTAATTAATCCTTGAGGTTTTGAAACATTTTAAGCTTGCTTTCACCGTTTAAAATTAAGGCCTAGGAATTGTTGAAATGTGTCCCATTCTTCTTTAGGTGATTGGAATGGCCTGGTCTCACACTTCGACAGCTTTTGCGCTTAACTCTGGCGACTCCGTCCAAATTTTTTTTTCGCAAGGCATCGATTTTTATGTTGACTCCGAAGTAATGATTTGAAATGGAAATAATCAATTTGCGAATTAATTTGAGTTTGCGGTCATCCAAGTCAGTGCACAGCTTCTCAACTTGGTGAAAATCACCGATCCGGTGGAAACGCAAGAGTTACAATTGCATTCGAACATTCGCGGCTTCTACGTGACCGGAAATCACTTGTTGCTTTGGGATGACGCAAAGGTCGTTCATTTTTAATCGAAGCAATTCTTCGATCGATCGAAATATTATGTTTATACGAACTTTCGCGTAAAGGTCCAACTTGATCAGCTGCACTGTCCATCCGGCTCTCCTCTCCAAATCAGTCATATCGCCGCTTTCGATGTCCAAAATGTGCAGCAGGCTGCCTACCACAACCAGCACGTGTTCTCTATTATAGCTGATCAACTTTTTGTGCATACCCTTCAAGTTTGGTTTCGTTTTCGATGCTTTTTCCGATCAAAATCTCACTTTAAGGGCACAGTGAAAAGAGCGATCGCTTTTCGTGAAATTGAAGGGCGTCCCGAGATGATCAGTGTGAAGGGTAATTGGCTTTGTGTGGCCACTTCTCTTGGATATTTGCGTATTTACGATCTAACGGAAAGGTGGCCAATCAATGGTGGACAACAATGTTTAACGGATGCCGTTTTAGTGTGATGAAGTTGACCTTTCATTCATCGAATCTGCACAATGCCATGCCCACTTTTGGCAAATGGGCGTTAATCAAACTGAACACAGCGGGAAACCGCGTCAGTTTCACCATTCAGCAGGTATTTTATTATGGGTTTTGTTTGTTTCGTGCCATTAATTTGATGCCACGGAGAGTTTTATTTCCGCCGAGTTTTAACGCCGTGCCGAAAATTGAAAAGAAACTTTAAGGCTGACGATGAACGCCCATACGAGCGATTATTTGTGTGGGAGGCGGAAAACGATTCCGTCGGCTATTTCTGCTTTCATGACGGCATCACGGATCAGCAACAGTACGAGACGGACGCCGTCGGCGGGGGTCACGCGGACGGAGGCACCGCCGCGGGACAAAGGCCCAAAACGGCGGCGATTCGGAAGATTGAAAGTGAAAAGTCGCGCTTCCGAATGCCGTCACATCTGCCGGGAAATCACTTCTGGGACCAACACGACCCGCGACTGCTCGTTTGCGAGGCCATCCCCGTCAGTGGAGGTGAAAGATTCGCTCAAAATACCCAAAATGCGACACCAAACTAACCGAGACCCTCCCTCGTTCTCAAGCAGTATATGCGGATTCCTCCACGTCTGGTTCTCTTTGGCTGACAATGTTCGTAACAGCTGAACACGGCATTCAAATGCACGATCTGCATAAAAAACCACAGAAGGCGGATTCGTTGTTGTTTGTTTCTGTGCCACACCTTTACTTTTTGCGAAACATTGAGGTGGAGGAAGAGGACGACCCTCAGGTAAATAATAATATTCATAATCGAAATATGTAAAGCATTGTTAATGTTCATTTATTGGGTCAATTGGTCTCTTTACTTGAGACTGAACTTCGAATTTCCCGGCTAATCTTGCGCCGGACAATGCGCGAATTTGTGGGCATTGACCCTCAGGACGAGAAGGCCGTCAGGGCAATGCTCGACTTTGCCTTCTTTCTCTGCGTGGGTCAGATGGACAACGCTTTCAAGGCCATAAAGTTCATCAGGACTGAAAGTGTGTGGGAGCACATGGCCCGCATGTGTGTGAAGACGCGGCGCATTGACGTCGCGCGCGTCTGTTTGGGTCATATGGGCCACGCGCGCACGGCACGCGCCATCCGGCGAACGGTCGTGCGTGGTGACACGACTGAACTGCAAATCGCACGCCTGGCGGTGGAGTTGGGCATGACGGAAGAGGCAGTTGGCCTCTTTCAAAAGGCCGACCGCTGGGATGAGGTCAATCGTCTTTTCCAGGCGCAGGGCAAATGGCCCGAGGCGATCGAGGTAGAATGTGCCCTTGGCAGGAATATGCCAACTTTCACTTTAAGGTGGCGGAAAAACACGACCGAATCCATCTGAGACATACGCATTATAATTATGCCAAATATTTGGAAAGTGTTGGGGCCATTGAAAAGGCCATTGAAAAGTGATAAATAAAGTTTTATTTACAAATACTTTTTCCCTTTAGCTACGAAAAGGCCAATACCCACCATTTTGAAGTGCCGCGAATGTTATGCGATGAGCCAAAAGTGTTGGAATTTTATATTCGCAAAAAGTCGGAGCGGTGAGTTATTCAAATTGACCCCCGCGGCGTTAAACCCCGGCGGGTCAAATGATTGTTTGAAGGGAAATGTATAAGTGGTGGGCGCATTTTCTGGAGAGTCAGGGCGATATGGCGACGGCGAAAATTTATTATCAGAGCGCTGATGATTTTTTGTCGGTGGTACGAATCGAATGTCACAATGGCCAAGTGCAGGAGGTCGGTCAAATCAGACAAATACATTTAGTGGAAATTAGGTCAGCTGCTTAAAAAGCATCATTAGGTGAAAAGAGTAATTAAAGCTCGATTAAATTGCTAAATTATTGATCAAAAAAGGCCGCCAAAATTGTGGATCAAAGCGACAGCAGAGCGGCCGCCTTTCACTTGGCGCTTCATTTGGAGGCTATGGGCGATTCCAATGGCGCTGTTCACTACTTTGGCACGGCTGGAGCATTTTCAAATGCCATTCGACTGGCCAAAGTGCGTTTTAGCAGAAGTTCTTTTTCAAATTAATCGAATTTAGGAGCAAAATATGGTCGACAGATTGGTGAATTTGGCACTAATGGCAGGTGGCGCTGAGCTCGTTGAAGCTGCCGACTTTTACAAGGATTTACCGGGCCACGCAGACAAAGTGGTCATGCTTTATCATAAGGTATAATGAAGGTGAAATTAACTAAAAATTGAGTTAAAAAAACCAAAAGGCCGGTCTCATCGGTCGCGCGCTCGATTTTGCATTTCGAACTGGACAATTCGGCGCCCTGGACTTGATCGCGCAGGATTTGAACGAAAATTCGGACCCATCCGTTCTCATTCGCGCTGCCGAATTCTTCTCGGCTAATCAGCAGGAAAGTTAGCATTTGCATTATTTTAATGAGGTTGAACGTCCTTAACATTAGTTTTGAATTTAATTGTCACTAAAACTTCATCTACTCATCATTCTTAGTCTTTAAAATTTCCTTCCGTTAAGGTCAAGCCGTTCGGCTGCTGGTCCATGCCAAAAAGGTCCTTTGCTTTTGGAGATTTTCAACAAAAATTCCTTCCTGCTAAGTATTCGGAGGCCGTAAAATTGTGCTCTGATAAAAATGTACAAATTACTGATGAATTGGACACCTTTTTGACACCGAACAAAATGGGTCTGGATATTTAATAGAAAACCGGAATTATTTTTACATAAATAATTTTGGTTTTAGAAAGTTTGTCCTCTGTGGAACGGTGCAATTTGTTAGAACAAATTGCACGATGCTCTCTACAGCAAGGCAATTACCATTTTGCGGCCAAAAAATTCACGCAGGCCGGCAATAAGCTGGAAGTACGTTCTCCGGGGATTATATTCTTAATTAAATTATTATATTAATTACAAAATGTTATTTTATTATTAAAGGCGATGCGAGCCCTGTTAAAGTGTTAATTTATTTATTAAATTACAAAATGTTATTTATTATTAAAGGCGATGCGAGCCCTGTTAAAGTGTTAATTTAATTATTATATTAATTACAAAATGTTATTTATTATTAAAGGCGATGCGAGCCCTGTTAAAGTCCGGCGACTCCCAGGCAAGCCTTGTTTTTTTGTTAAGTTTTTGCTTTCTTTTTCATTTATTATTCTTTCAGCGAGTGATTCTTTTTGCGCAAACGGCGCGGATCGGAGACATTTACCGGATGGCGGGAAATTATTTACAGAGCTTAAATTGGAAAGAGGACGCCCGACTAATGAGGCAAATCGAAGCTTTTTATGTGAAAGCCGGGGCCATGGATTTGCTCTCCAACTTTTACGAGTCGTGCGCACAGGTGGGCAATTAAAATATTCTTTTTCAATGCAAAAGTTACTATTTAATAAAATATTTTAATTTAGGTGGAAATCGACGAGTTCCATGATTACGAAAAGGCCGCTGCCGCGTACGGAGAGGCGTGAGTATTTGGATTCTCTCCCCTCGTTGGTGTTCCGGTCAATTTGATTGATCACTCTGGTTTCCTTCGTTGTTGATCGATTGATCGATCGGTCAATTTGATTGATCACTCTGGATTCCTTCGTTGGTGATCGATTGATCGATCGGTCAATTTGATTGATCACTCTGGATTCCTTCGTTGTTGATCGATTGATCGATCGGTCAATTTGATTGATCACTCTGGATTCCTTCGTTGGTGATCGATCGGTCAATTTGATTGATCACTATGGATTCCTTCGTTGTTGATCGATCGATCGGTCAATTTGATTGATCACTCTGGATTCCTTCGTTGTTGATCGGTCGATCGGTCAATTTGATTGATCACTCTGGATTCCTTCGTTGGTGATCGATCGATCGGTCAATTTAATTGATCACTCTGGATTCCTTCGTTGGTGATTGATCGATGGTCAATTTGATTGATCATTCACTGGCCGATAAACCGGTCTGTTGATGGAATGATTATTTGAACATTTTAAGCCTTAAATGCTTGACCAAAAAGTTGGACGAGGAGGATGGGAAGGACAAACGTTACCTGCTGGAGAGACGGGAAAAGCTTAGACAAACATTGGACTTAATCGCGCATTTTAACGAGATAAAAGGGTCACTCACTGACTTTGGGCAAAATCTGCAAATTATAATTGTGTTCAGTTTGTACGAGACGGACCCGGGGGAGTCAATTCGACAGCTCGACGAATTGGTAGAAAAGACCGGCATAAACGAACACATTCGACTGGGCGACATTTACGCGCTGATGGTGGCACACAATTTTAAACGTGAAAATTACAGAAAGGTGGCCAAAGGATTAGTCAATTGATTGGGCCAATTATGGATTGGCCGACAGATGCGAATATTTTCATTTCATAGGCCTGGCAGCTGATCGAACACTGTGAGCAGAGATTGAAACCGCGCGTTGACATGCGCCGCTTTCTGCAGAGAAAGATTCTGGATCGGATATGCGACGAATTGGGAATTCTGAGGATGACGACAGGCGAAGGAGACGTCGTCGGAGAGGCCGAGGATGAGGGGGCGGTCGAGTACAGCCACGCACTGAGAAGGCGCATGAGGGACGACGAGGGGGCTCCGCGAGGGAGAGAATGGACGGACGGGGGAGGGGGGTGAGGGACGCCGAGGGGGCGGAGAGAACGGATGGGAGGATAATCAGACCGCCGGGAGGGGGGGAGGGGGTCAGTTCGCCGGGAGGGGGGGAGGGGGTCAGTTCGCCGGGAGGGGGGGAGGGGGTTTGTTCGCCGGGAGGGGGGGGGGGGGGTGTGGGACGCCGAGGGGGCGGAGAGAACGGATGGGAGGATAATCAGACCGCCGGGAGGGGGGGAGGGGGTCAGTTCGCCGGGAGGGGGGGAGGGGGGGGAGGGGGTCAGTTCGCCGGGAGGGGGGAGGGGGTTTGTTCGCCGGGAGGGGGGGGGGGGTGAGGGACGCCGAGGGGGCGGAGAGAACGGATGGGAGGATAATCAGACCGCCGGGAGGGGGGGAGGGGGTCAGTTCGCCGGGAGGGGGGGAGGGGGTCAGTTCGCCGGGAGGGGGGGAGGGGGTTTGTTCGCCGGGAGGGGGGGAGGGGGGGGGGGAGGAACACCGGCGAGGGTGCATTTGGCTCGATAGTCGTTAGAAAAATTGGCAATGTGCATTTCGCTTTCATGTTTTATTAAAACATCAAACGTGTTCAAAAAACTTTATGTTTTGGTTACTAAACAAAAGGTATTGGGAGAAGTTTATTTTCGTTTTTAATTTCCTCCGTTCTCTAATTAATTGAAATTGCGCCAGTGCTTTTTCGAGAACGAAGCAAAACCGACGCGAAGAGAGTGCCCTCCGCCCTCAAATTCGCATTCACATCACACTGCACGCTTTGGACCGCGCCTTCGCTGCTATTTGCCCGTTGCTTTCGTTCTTCTCGCTTTTCTTCTTTCTCTCCACATTATCGTCTCCAATATCTCCTTCAATCTTATTCCATTCTTCCTGAAAAGCCTCTGTCTTCCTTTTGATCACTCACTGATCAGCATTTTGCCAAACACACAAACCTCATTTGTGGCTCCCGCTTTGCCGCTCCCACCATCGCCAGCATCCCTCTCGGCGTTTTCATTCTGCTTCTTCTTACCCTTCCCATCGGCTTCTTCGCTTTCTTATGGTATGATAATGTCCCAATTCAACCTCCCCCCTCGCCCACCTTCGCATTCCGAAGTCTTTTCCCCGTGCAACTCCTTAAATGCATAATTAATTGTTAATCGTTTTGACGCCATTCTCGACCCCTTCGACCTGATAGCCGTCGATGCTTTGACTGATCGTTCGCACTCTCCCGCAAATCTCCCAAACGCTCTTTCGGTCGTTTCTTTCCAAAAAATAGGTGCGAAACATTTCCTTTCCCTTAATTACGGAATTTTGCACTGAATTTTAAAAGAATTTTGCCTTTATTTTAATGGTTCCTCTTTCGGTGAATAAAAATGATGGATTGCTTTTCACAGCCAAAGCCCGTGCAGTTTCGCTGACGTGCATTTTGGAGGGCACTCCTACAAAATGCCCCCCAATTTGTAAATGTTTGGGACAAAATGAATGGGCAAACAAACCCAAAGATTCCATTCGATTAGCCAAATGAATTGTGTCGCCAAAAAGGCAATATCTGAAAGTTAATTGGTCGCCTTTTAACGAGAGGATGATTATGATCACCTTGGCATCTGAAAAGATCAAAAAAATGATTCAAATTTAATAAACATTTTACTTTCACTCCGACGACCCCGGCTACAACCGAACCAGAATGGACGCCGATTCGAATAAAAATTGACAATTTTGTGGTCGGATTGGCTACCTAAATATTATAACATCAAAAGAAAACAAATTGAACCCGACAAATCGCGACTCCATCAAAAATCCAATGGCGACATTCAAAATTTTCTCGGCGTGATTTCGACACTCTTTCGGCACTCCGCCGACGATCATGTAAGCGTCGCCTTTGGAAATTTCCGATTAGAAAAATCTTTCAAAACAAAAACAGAGACATTTCGGGATCGGAAAGAGAATTACTCGAAACAGCGTCGTGGATTTAAGTTGATTAGGGCTTACGAAAGTCAAAAAAATTTGATACCAATTGTTTCAACTTTGTACACGTCATGAAGGCCGACAATGCGATCGAACCGTTGGTAGAGATCATTCAACAGGTTAATAACGTCCTGTAAACCACAGGGATAGACAAACTTTCACCTTCAATTTTATTTTTTGATTTTGCCCATCCCTGTGTGGGAGGGGAGGGGGGGGGGGAGGGGGGAAACTGTCGCAATACATATGGGGTGCAGTAGGAGCAAATGTTGGTAAAAGTGACGATCTAAAATTTTGTGGTTAATTAAAAATTTACAAATTAATCCAATCCCTCCCAATAAAACGTTACATCGGTGAACAGCACGGTGGCGTCGGGGAACTCTGCCGCCTCCACCGTTGTGCCCTGTCGAAGCGACTCCGCCACGCTCGGCGGCATCAGTTCGCATAGCAACTCCTCAAAACTTTTAATTAATTAATTAAACAAACAAAAATTAATTTAATTATTTTTCTCGCCTCCGTCCGTTGCTTTTCCGCCTTTAAAGCACTGGCCATAGATTTTAAAGTGCGCGTTGTCTCTTCAAGCCTCCGACTGTCCAGTGACAAATGGTTTTGTAAATTGTTTTATTTTGACCCTTCACACCCACTTTAGTTCAACTTGAGACATCCGGGACTGGTTTAACATGATCAAATCCCGAGTGCTGTCGTGACCTTGGAAGTGTTTGGGGTTTAAAGCACCATTAAATCCTTTGACATTTTGTCGTACGCTGAATGTCGGAGAGGAACAAATTACGCTCGACCAATTCACTTTAAGAAACCATCAATTTGAAAACAACAATGGCACAATCTCTTACTGAACTGTGGTGACATTCAGCGAGCACATGAAAAGCATATATTTGTTGCTACTGACGCTGTGCATGGAACCTGGAGAACAACAAATCGTTGTGGATGAGTAGTTCAAGCTGTTCACCTTTAAGAGTGACCGGAATGTGCCCACGCGATTCGACAGAGCGAACGGAGTTTGGTTTAGAGTCACCTTTACTCGACTCGTCCCGAAGTTGGAATACAAAAAGGCTTAAAACGATGTAATGGAGAGTGAATTGAATAGGCAATTCAATTAGTTGGTTCATTCTTTCATTTGAAGCTCGAAAGTCCAAATTAATTTAAGCACCTGTTACGGAATGTCATTATTGTATCAAAAGACAGTGGAATCTCCGGGTGAACGCTGAGAAAGAATTATGAAAATTGTGTTTATTTTAAATGTCGAGCCAACAGCGTCAAAATGTCCTCAAGATGCGTTTCTCCATGAACAATGTTCGGATATGCACGACGAATGTGTGCGCCTTAGAGATGAATGAGTACATTATTGACAGAGAGAGTTCAGCAGCAAGCAGTTAACGTACCAACATGCTCAATTCGGAGTTGCCGATCAAAACAAAAATGATGGGGAAAAGCAACACAAAAATCCTCAATCCGAGTGCTGTTGACGGAGGAGCTCTGAAAACGACAGAGATTATTGTGTCGGAAGGTGGCAAAGGAATAAAAGAAACATTGACCGATTCGATGGACGAAATGCAAGTGTTCAAAGGAGTACGGCTTGCAATTGAACGGCTTACGCTCATATTGTTCTCCACCTGCCGCAATTGAAGCATTACATCCCAGTAAGTTTGGATATTGTTTTAGGTTTTCTCACTTGGCTGATCACGAATGTCACGTGCTCAGTGATCATCGAGTCCACGTGCTCTTGCTTGCGCTCCTGTACTTGCATGATAACTTCCGTGTCATAAATTCGTCGGGCGACCTCTCGGATTACACCGTTATAAGGCAAAAAGATGTTTATTAATTTAAATATTATTTATTATTACCTTTTACAATGGGGTAAAGGCCACTGCGTCGGGAATAATAGTGCAAAATCAGCGACCCGTCGGGTTGGGGCTCACATCGAAATGCCGGGCCCTTTAGCTTTGTCCGATAGACCACGTGGTCGATGAACTGTGTTCAGCCAACGGTTTAAACGTAAATTTGCAAATCGCACGTAATGCAAAGCGTCCAACGCGTCCAAAAATCCCTTAAAATTGTCCAAAAACTTTGCCTTTTCCCTCCAAACAAATTACTTCCAGGTCGGGAGACAGTGCTCTCAAAAGCTCGTCCCAGCCAGTTTCCATCGTAAATTGGATGAGAAAGCCGCCATATGCCTCCCAAACTTCCTCCACCGGAATGCCTGAGGGGTTTTAGGTTAAAACATTTTCTCGGCAATTCGTTCGGCCATTTAGGCCAAAAACAACCGATGACCGATCCCATGGCGGACACAAGCCGAAAAGACTCCTCGTCCTTGTAGTATTTGCTGATTTCGTTTTCGGTCCCCTCTTCAAACTTGGCAATTTCTCTAAAATAAAAAAATGGCAAAATCCATAATTAAAAAATTTACAAAATTTTGGTCCAGATTTCCTTTCCATGTTTACGTGTCACCAACTGTCGAAAACTTTCGTGGACCCATCCAAACTATAAAGAAAATTTGTTTTAATCAATCCGCAAAAAGAATAGGTACCATTTTGGCAAATGTTAATAAAATTAGACTTGCGGTCTTCACTCGCTCGTCCGATTGGAATAAATATTTTTGCAAAAAAAAAGAAACACTTTCATTCATTCAATTCATTCACTCATTCATTAATTGTAAATACTTTTTCCCCTTTCTTCAATTCGTGGAAAGGTGCGCGGGCGTTTACTAATTGCAGGGAAAGTCCGGCACGGCACGGCTGGCATCACTTAGTGACAGCAGCCCATTGAGGGGGCTATGTGTTTAATGTCAAAGAAAAGTGTAAATGATCTTAAACATGCAATACCAACAGAATTCATCAAATTGCTTAGCTGGGAAAGCAAATATCAAAATGTCAGTAAATTTAATAATAGATCAGCTTTAAAGTGCATATGTCTCGTGTTCATCAGCAATGATCATTAATTATTATTTAGGCATTATCATCATATCGTCCTCGTTCAAAATCTTCATTTTGAAACGATTGTCGTAGTGAGTCTCTGATCTGAGTCAACTGCAGCGATGTGCTCGAAATTCGACACGTGTCTCAAAGTGATTTTGGCACTGCTTACACTGCCGCGTCGCGCCTCCGCTGTTCTCCCCCGACTTTCCCGACACTGCGGCATGAACGCGAACATGCGATTGGAGGTTGCTGGCGCGGTTGAACGCCTTGCCACATTCTGCACAGACAAACGGCTTCACCTTGAACAACAGAGACTATTAATGGATTTAGAGCAATTAGCTTTATTTATGATAAAGAAAAAAGCCTCGTTATGAGTTTATAGAATTCTTGGAAACGGAGCGTCTCAGTTTTTCGGTTTGGTTTCAAACCGCTAACTCTTTTTGGTCATTGATCCCTCCCCCCTTCCCATCTTCGCGTTGGGGGCTTACTGTTGTGTGTGTATATGCATGTCGCGTCAGATTGCCCGGCTGTCGGAATGCCCGGCCACAATGCTCACACCGGAACGGTTTTTCGCCCGTGTGAATACGCTTAAGTGAAGCAATGGGTTTAAAATTCTGTGATTTTCAACTATTATTTTCGCGTCCACTTTCCTCTCAAATTTTATATTTTTCCCCGACAGGTGGCCCTTGCTTCGCTCATATTCTTTGATTAGCAATTCCGCATCCTTTGTCCATGGGCCAGCCCCCCCCCCTCCCCCCACCCCTCCACCCCTCCACCCTCCCGCTTTTCACCAACACCGTTCACTACCCATCCCTCAACATTTTGTCCATCCTTTCAGCTTTTTGTTATCCCCTCCCCCGCCATCCAATGGCCAACTCCAATTTGTGCTCCCATTCATTGGCCAATGATGAGAGGAATGGAGAGGAAGCGGCCATAACGAATGAGGTGAAAACAATGGAACAAAACTGATGGAAGAGTTGGTTGGATGGACGGGGAAGGGGAGGGGGGGGGGGACGAGGGGGGGGGGGAGGGGGGGGGGTGGATGGACGGGGAAGGGGAGGGGGGGGGGAGGGGATGGGGGGTGAGGGGAGGAGGAGGGGGGGGATGGACGGGGAAGGGGAGGGGGGGGGGAGGGGAGGGGGGGGGGAGGGGGGGGGGGTTGGATGGACAGGGAAGGGGAGGGGGGGGGGGGACAAGGGGAGGAAGGGGGGGGGGATGGACGGGGAAGGGGAGGGGGGGGGGGACGACGGGGAAGGGGGGGGGGAGGGACGACCATGAACTCCATGAGGACTGACTGATGATTTTTCGAGTGGAAGGGCATCCCAACCCGCATAAAGCATTGTTTTGTGCTTTTGTTTGAGAAAGGCAAAGGCATCATCGAATAGCCATTCCCTGCCCATTCATTGGTTGAAGCGCGAAAAGTATTTTGGCACTCTTCTCTGTCTGTCTGTGCCCTCTCCATCTCTCTTTATCTCTCGCCTTTTCTCTATTCACTTTAGGAGAGGAATGCTGGGAAAATTGAAAGAATAGTGCAAAAAGAAAACACTTAAACTTTAAGTGCTATTGGAAAATTATTAATTTGTTCATTTGAACGTTGCAAACAAAAAGATGGAATTTTTAAATAATTACAAACTTTTTTATTTTTGAATATGTATTTATAATTGAATGGTTTTAGCCCCCCCCCCCGGCGATTTTCTTCTCCATTCCCAAGTGATTACTCCTCCCTCCTCTAAATATACTCTCTCAACACACATCAAAACTTCATTGAAGCGAATAATGCTCGAGAAGAGAAACGGAAACCGGACAGAATGTGATGGGACGGGGGACGGGAGGAGGGGGGTGGGGGGGGGGGGGTTTGGTTGTCCAATTTGAGCAATTCATTACGCTTTCCCTTTGCCTAATTACTTTAATTGGCTTTTTGCACGGGTTACTGTAATTGGAGGAAAGTGATCAAAGCTTAAAGCCTTCGGGAAGTGATCAAAAAGCTTAAAGTACTAATGAGTTTGGTCACCACTTGCCATTCTTTGACACAGTGAATCCTCGAAACTCAATTCGATTTAAGCCCTTTCTTTCGACTCGCAAGTGGCGTTTTGACCTCATTCTTCGTCTCCACCCTTTCCGCCCCACCAATTTTTCTCGACATTTCGCGCCCCCCCCCCAACTCTCGATTAATTCCTCTCATCCCTCAGCCAACTCTTAATTTTGTTTTCTTCCCTAAGTGGAAGAAATGGACACTCCAAGTTGCGCAATGTTCCAACAAAATGGGTTGGTTTTGTGTGGGTAATGATGATGATCCATCAATCCCATCAAAGCTATCCCATTAATTATGAGGACAAACATTTGCTTTCGAGTGAATGAATGGGAAGCAAATAAAATTAAATGTAAAAAACAAGAAATTGCTTATTCCTGCTGGACATAATTTGCTCTTCGGGATTTAGGAATTTTCGGGAATTGCCGAATATTAAAATAGGCACCTTATGCGTTATTAGCGTGTTGGAGCGACTGAATGTTTTGTCGCAAATGTCGCATCTGTACTTCTTGGCGTTGGACGATCGACCGATGCGGCCATGTGGCAAAAGATGCCTCTGCTGCTGCCGCTGCTGGGCTGAAGTGCTCGGCCTACGTCCGATTCTGCCGGAGTTGTTTGGCAATCTGAAAAAAAAGAATCTGCAATTGCCAGTTCTTTGATTATGGAACTGACTTTGCCCCCCTCAATTCCCTTTCGTCCGGTCGACTTGGAATGGGACTGTTTCTGTTCAAATTTGTGCCGTCGTTGTGCATCGAGGCTGAGACAACAGCAGCAGCGGCAGCTGCTCGAAAGGCACCAATGCTGGCCAACATGGCAGTGACAGATCCATTCGACACGTTCGGCACTAAAATGACAATTGAAAGAAAATTCATAAAAAAGCAGGAAATTATGCTGAATCGGACTAAACCATTGAGAAAACTTGGAGCTGCCCATGCTGGCAGAAAATTGCCTTGCGAAGCATCGTTCGATCGCATTGTCTGTGCTTCATTTCCGACTTTGCCATTCGTTGCTTTGACACGACGTTTTGCTACTGATGGCATTGATATCGACGGCATTGATGGACGCCAAGAGTTGGAGGCAAAGCTTTTTGGCGGATGATTGTTGGAATTGTTGATCAGAAGGGAGAAAGGGGCGAAAGGGAGCCGAACAAAGCTGAAAATGGTAAATGAAGTAACAAA
This sequence comes from Globodera rostochiensis, assembly GCA_018350325.1. Classification (NCBI taxonomy): domain Eukaryota; kingdom Metazoa; phylum Nematoda; class Chromadorea; order Rhabditida; family Heteroderidae; genus Globodera; species Globodera rostochiensis. The sequence continues at coordinate 1,775,639 of JAEVLN010000008.1, read as the reverse complement.
ATAATTCTAAAATGATAGGTAATGACTTGAATTTGGTTCACATTTCAGTTTCTTGAATAAAACATAATCCACTCACTTTCTGATCAGTAAATCATACTTTGCTGGAATGGGAGAGTGATTTGTGGAAATCAATGGCCACCCTCCAGAAAACGATGCTGTGGAAGCCAATTGTTGTTGGAAAAGGCGAAATTTGTGAAGGAATTCAGCCGAAACCGTCGTTGAGGACAGTGCCTGAGGCTTATTTGGTATTAATTTCCTCCCCCGAGGCATTTACCGTCTCACCCCCCTCCTCTACACTCTCAGCTTCTCCATCGGTCTCTCTCTCCGTTTTTTCCCCCTGTCTCACTGCTACAGGCTCCAATTTAACCAATGCCTCGAGCAATGCCCTTCTCTGTTTCCGATCGCTGCCCACCTCCTCCTGTCCCATTCGTTGATCGCTGTGATTAGTCGGCACTCTATTGTCCGTCTCTTTATCCTCATCAAATGTGGGCAACACTTCCTCATTAGCCGTTTCTTCGCTGTCTGTCGTCCCGTTCTTTTGATCATTAATTGTCTCTTTATCCTCCATATGCAGATCGGGCATCGTCGACTTAAAGTGCGTGATTTGTTAATACATATTGGCGTTAATCTGTGCACTCGCCTCCTTGCCAACTTCTTTTTCCCTTTCGCATTCTTCCGGATTAAATCCATTAGCCTCCCGTTTTGCTGCCACTGACGCCGCAAGCTTTTTCTGCCGTTCTTCCAGCAATGAATCAATGAGAAAGCAACGTCTTTGAGAAACAATATTTTGGGCCGAACGAACTTTGATTTGTGCCGTTGTTGCCGAATTAGTCGAAGGCTGCATTTGCATCTTGTTTATATTGGCACAAAATGACCTTTTTTTAAAAGAGAGAGAATGAAGACATGGTTTTTATGACTGAGAATTCGATGTTTTCTCGTTATGTTCTTTGACGAAGAGAATGCCTTTAAATGCTTTTTGAAGTTTGCGCATCCATCCCGATTAGCATTAATCGTCTCTAATTGAAAGAATGGCACGGGGCTGCGCTTCTCTTTGGCATTGGCATCCCAAGCTTTGTCACATCCCTTCAAAACGGAAGAAAGGCAAGAGAAGAGAAAGTCATTCCTCGGAATTGCGTTGGCTACCCTTGGATACACAACACTCTTCGGATCTTTTATTGGGCGGTTTGGCACTTTATGTACTTTCAACTCAAATCGCAGTTTGTCCATTTATGTCATTTTTAACGTTTGCCCCTTCCCCCCCCCCCATTTCACAATCCCTGAGGAATTACGGTACGGTATCCTCTAAATGTACAAATAAATTCACTTTTCCTTTCCGAGTCCGAATAAACCAATTCCGGGAACAAATAAAAGGTGTAAGTAGTCACTCCCAGCCGAAAGATTGAATTACAAAGTCGGAACACAAATGCTTTGAGGGGAGTTAATGCGAAGAGATCCTTCGACCCTTGCGGGGCTTCCTAATCCCATCATACGAGATTGAACAAATAATAAAAGTATATAAAAGCAACTCTTTGTGATAATTAATACCGAAATAAATAAATAGCGCGCAAAAATTGAAGCAAAAAGTAAACTTAAGGCAAAGGATTGGGCCCCATTTAAGTCGGGTGTTCAGCAAAAGAAAGTGCCAATGTGGAGGAAAGGACATGGGGGGGGGGAGCTCTGGTAGGGGCGGGTGGTGAATGAGGCGGGAGGCGCTTCGGGGAGTCGTCCTCCGCTCTTCTGCTCAATGGGCCCGATGGCACCGCTCCTTCCCTTTCCATGCCCGCTGCGCTACCGTCTCCCCCCCCCCCCCCCCTCCCCCCATTCTTTCTCCATACGTCGTTTGCCCAACCCATCCTTTCGCCGCATCCTTTCCCTCCCGGCAACCACGGCATCATTCCCAGCCCAGGCCATCCATCGGGAATCCTTCGTTTGACAGAAACGCACTTTCTAAGAAACAATTACAAATGATTCAAAAACTAAAATTAATAATAATTAGAACATTAACTGTTTGAGGAGGAGTGATTTGGGCATGGTTTTTGGATAAAATGGGGATCGGCCAATATGGAGGGGAAAAGGCGCTCGAAAACAGAAAGGCTTTTAGCGTCTTTTGCCATTAACGGAACTTCTTGGTTCCTTCTCGAGATCCTTTTTGTCAGGACCGATAAGTCAAAAGGGTGCGACCATCGAAAGTCGCCGGAGGGCAGCGCTTAATCCGCTTTTGTGCGCAGGCGCTGTTTTCATTTAGCGACGCCAAAATGTTTCGCAATTGCTGCCGTTCTTTGAAAAATGGCACCAAAGCTCTCAGCCTTTACGCCATTCCTTTGCCAATTTAAAAATGCTTTTTGGTTTGATCGTTTCGCTCTTTGCTTATTCTCTTTCGTACATAATCCTCCTCCACTTTATTCGTTACATTGTCTGCTCCCGAGGGTATTTCGCCAAGTCCGAGTTTCATCTTTGGCACACTGCTGGCTCTCGGCTTTTCCGTACAATTTCCGTGAGCTTGCTTTTCCTGCTCCATTAATTGCCCTTTCCCGGCACTCATCCTCGCCATTCATCCCCTCCCCCCCATTCACTTCATCCTTCTCATTCATTGCTCCCCAATTCCTCTCCACCATCTCGGCACATTCATCCCACGCATTTCATTCAGACGGGCCGGCCGGACTCATCGAAGTCGGTGCCGTCCTATTCATCCGCTCACCTCTCTTTTCCCGGAGGACGCAATTAACCAGGCCATTGATGAGTCCTTTGGGTAATATGAATGTGCACCGGATGATATTGAAAAGAGGGAGAAGCCACGGGGGAAAAGCTGACGGATGATAAGAGAAAAGGGGTTGGAATGCAATGAGAATATAAAACAAATTCGGTGAGCACTTTGTGGGGGATTAAATTTCTCGCGTGTGGACCATCAATTTCTTATGAATAGTGTAATATTTTTTTAATAATAAACTAAATAAAGATAATAAAGAGTAATTAAATAAGCATGGGGCATGGTTAGGAGGGAGAACAAACGGATTGGCGGCCCGCTAATGTATTTGCTCGTTGATTGCACAATGGAAGATGTTTGTTTGGTCCAATTCTTAATGAATAAGCAAGCGAATGTAAAAAGAATTCGTCGGTCCGATCATCCAATATCTTTGCGCATCGCTTCGATCAGCGATTCTGTGCTTTCCATACGGCAATAGCCTTCTAAAACTTTGAGTGCCGCTTCGTGCCGTTTGGCTGTGTCCGCTGCACATCCGTCCCGGACTCCAATCATCCAAAATCCACCCGAAGCGGCGGCGCCGTCTCGGATGGTCTGATCAATGCATTGATCAGTCAAGAAACCAGTCACGACGATTGTATCAACACCGATATTGCGAATCTAAAAAAGACTTCTATGGCAAATAATCTAATTTTACCAAATATGCAAAATTGGTGGAATTAAAGAGGCTGCAGGATGTTTTTGGGATGACCAACTCGTCTTCCAAAGGGGTCAGCTCGTCCACCACTTTTGCTTCTCTGGATCCTCTGGGGATAAAAAAGTTGGACAATTTGTAGTCCAAACTCCGATCGCGGCCATCCCTCGTCTGATTTTCCATGACAGTAAAAACAACCTTAATCGATTCGCCTTATTATGCAAAAATAATATGAAAATGGATGATGTGACCTCGACTTTGAGTTGGCGAGCCGTTTCGATTAATCTTCGAATGTTCGGAATTACCACTTTTCGAGCTTGTTCGTGGAAGCTTTCGCTTAACGGGTGCTTTTCCATCACATAATTCTGCACATCCACCACCAAAATGGCCATTCTTTGCGCGACGAGAGGCCGAACGCGGCCATTTGGGTAAACATCACAAGGGCGTGGACAGTCCATCCGATAAATATGCAATTTATATGGTGAGGGTGAGTGAGTGGCTGGGTGTATGTGCTAGGGACGTCTTCCGTGTCAAAGAATGGAATACGGAACTACGGAACGGCCAAAAATATGGAATTTCACGGAATACGGAACGGAAGACATCCCTGCTTACTTTATGTACTAAACGGGTGAATTGATTGTAAAATGGGGGGAGGGGGGGTGGGGAGGACTGATCAATAAATGCATATAGGGTTGGATGATTACTTCAAAAAGTTCGCTTTAAGTGGAGGGTTTGGCGAGCAAATAACGACAAAAGTAGTAACTAAACTCTTCTCAGTAAAAAATTAAATTCATGGGAAAATGTTGTCGGGCAATGAAAATTTAGTTAAAAATTGTTTTACTTTTTCGGTTCATCACCAAAATAAAAGTTGTCTTTTGATTAAATATAATGTTGTTATGATTGGCAAAATTGCCGCAAGATCCATTATGATCACGGCCGTTCTCCTGCTCAAATCGGTCCGATCGCCCTTACCAACAACGCCCGACTTTTCCGGCTTTGTTTCAGTCCAAAAATTGCAAACATTGCAATAATCGTTGTCCGCGCAAATGGTTACCAAATATTCAATGTCATTCCATACACTAACAGTGAATTAGGAAAATTATGTAAATACGCAAATTATTACGTTCTTCGACATTCGTTCAGCGAAGTGAACGGCTTCAACTCGGCGTTGTACCGAATCTGAGGGGAGTCGTCGCCGAAACAGCCGCGTCTGAGCAAAAAATGCTGACTGTTCGTAACATTTTGGAGTCTCACTTAAATATTACAATATTATGAATTGCGTTGCGACGAATAAAACTAACTCCTCCCAATTAAAGAAACCCATTATTATTAATTAAAATTCAAAATAATTTATTAAGAAAATTGTTGTTTATTACGCATGTAACAATATGTGCCCTCACACGTGTCCCAACCAATTCCACAGTTAAGCACTTCCGAACATTCCTTCCGATGGCAAACCAAAGGAATGGCTTCTTGAAAAACGTTAAAATAATAAAAATGTTTGAAATTGATTAATTTAAAATAATTTACGGACCGTGAATAAGCAAGACGAAAAGCACAATTATGAACATGATTAAAAGACGCTGGATATGTATAATAATACAAAAATGAATTTTGCTTATCGATTTGGAATGACAAAATCAGAATATTTTTGTTGGCAATCGGCGGGGGGGGGGGGCTCATGGAGGAAAACAAACAATTGGCAAACAACGTAATGTCCCTCAATTGTGAGGGGCCTGCCCAACCTTTGCCATATTTATTCACTGGCGAATCGGCGGACTGATGGAATAAGCCCCCCCCCCCATTTCACAATATTGGCCAAAAGATGCAACGCAAATGCATTTAAATCTGTCGCTTTTTATGTAATGAATGTCAAATAATGGAATTTGTTTTGATGGCAAGTGATTAAATATTTCTGCAACTTTCACTGCTTTTCTACATATCAGAAGGGGTAATTTCGAACTTTTCTGAACATTTTCTTGAACTGCGAAATTTTGTTGTTTGAAAACAATTTGGCCACAGTCATCTCCAGAAATTGGCCAGAACGTTTGAAACGGCGCGTCGCCTTAAATTCAAAATATCGAAAAAACAGTCCGTTAATACAGTACTAAGGTTGATACTGTAGATGTTACTTAAAGCCTCATAATTGGCTAAAATAATTTCAATTGACCTTTTGTTTTCTTCAATAAATTGTACAGGCATGCTCACGGTTTCTCATAACCGCGGATAACCACGATTAACGGTTATGACCACTAAAACCGCGGACTTTAATTCCTCCTTTTTAGCATTACAACTTTTAAAAATTTCAGCATGAAAAAACAAATAAATAATTAGTTCATTGCGGGTAACCGCTTATGGATTTTAAAAAGTCACGGTTACGAGCGGTTAATGGTTATGAGATTTGGGCGGTTACGGTTAAGAAATTCCTAACCGTGAGCATGCCTGGTTTTTTATAACCCCCATTTTAAGTAACGATAAAGCGCGGGTGGGTGGGTTCAAGGGAGTTGGGTCCGCGCATTGCTTTTGTGTCTCCTTACCCCGAGGGGCAGCACGTCGTTGTTGAGCGACGGGTGCACTTGCCTAAACACTTTCGACTTATTTTTGCCGACCATTTGTCCCAAACATGTAGCTGATGTTCAATGTTACAGCATGATTTTGTAAAGTGCCCAGCTCAATCATATTTAGCCCTTCATTGCCCGTGCTCAGAATGGCCACTTCGGGTGGATTCTGATGGCAAAAAGTAATATTTAAACTGCTTTAAATTATAAAGCACCGAATTCGGCTTTAATGTGACGAAACCATGCGTTACTCGCATGTCTGAAATGGCATCATTCATTCATTCAAATTTGATTATTTAACAGAAACCATTTTCGTGCCAACAAGTACTCCTGAATAGGGGGGAAAGGAATCTTTCGGCAGGAAATACTTAAATTAAGCATTTTCAACCAACGTCAAATTTAACGAAGGCGGTCCGAACATTGGAACCTAAAATAATAAAGCGATTGCCGCGCTTTTGAATTGGCAGGTTTAATGAATATGCGCCTGAGCGGGTGAAATGTCCAGCATTTCCTCATATTCGCCGGCCACCATATCCGTCGGGTACCGCAACCCTTTGGAGGCCTAATTGTTTTTTAATTTGGCGAAATGTGCCGCAAATTACCTGGGAATACCATTTGCCCATCATAAATTGCAGCGGCTCCAATGCCGGAGCCAATGGTATTGGCGTAAGTTCTGCCATTATAAACGGAAAGGAAACGCTTTTTTTTAGTCACTCACTGACAGACGGGTCCGGTGTGCACAATTTACACGAAACGGCACAGTTAATGTCGAAGAAATTGGTCTAAGACGTGCAGTCATTAAACGGTGTGAGTGGGGAAAAGTTTAATATTCCTTTCATTAGGGTTAATGGGGCGGCCACCTGAGTGCGAACAAGTTCGCATTTCTCCTCCATTGCCCACCGATCACAACTTTGGTAAATGTTGCGACAACGTCCTTTTGGTGGGGGGGGGGGGGAGTGAGTCGAGATAAATACAATTAGCAGCATACGGTGACAGTATTTGCCCATCCAACCCGACGGACATTCGCATGACGTTTTTCCCGGGATGCATTTTCCCCCGTTGAGACAGGGATCTGACATTTTCCATAAATTCGAAGATCATTGGCTATGTTTATCGCCCGCCAAAATAATATTAATTTGAGATTATTTAGTATAAACCAACTGAATTTGCACTGCTCCTTGGAGAATCGCTTGATGACCACTTGACCAACTCCGGCTGTCACTGTTGGAAACAAAAATGGAAAATCTTTTTTGGTATTTGGGCAGAGAATGAGAACGGAACGAACGAAGTCGGGTCCCGGAATGGTCGAAATTTTTTTGTCTTTCATTTTTTGCCCGTCTCCGATCAGTTTTCAACAATTTTGTGATAAGCGGTTGAGTTCGGCCCAGAAAATTTGGATTCCTTTTATTTTTTCATTCATTTCTTAGTTAGAACCAACAAAGGTCGACGTGTTGGGAACAAAGAATTAGCATGAAAATGATGTTGGCCAAAACACGTCCAATTGGCACTCCATAAACTGTGCTTCCATTAGTCCTCGACAACCATTCCACTGCATTGAACATCTTATAAATGAGGAGGTGGTGGGAACGACGAAAACAATTGGAAAGGGCGAAGAACGATGGAAGAGACAAAAGGGGGGGGGGCAATTGGAGATGCGAGGGGAGGGGGGAGGCTTTCGTGGGGAGGGGGGGGGGGGGAATGACGGCTTCGCTGTTGTGGTGCTCCAATCTTCCAGTCAGTCCCACCTATCCCCTCCCCTCCCCGCCCGCCAGCCGTTCCTCTTTCTTTCAACAGTCACAACATCGGTGCGTAACAGCGCGAATGGTTTCCGATGGGAAAAAGGGGGGGGGGGGGAGGGGGGATGAACGAATTTACAAAGGCAGAGGAGTAAGGGATGAATGAGCGATGGATGAATAAATCAGGGGACGGGCAAAGGGGCGGATGAACGGTTTAGGGGGGGGGGGGGGAGTTGCACCACGGACATTGTGATGGTTCAGTCAACAAACTTATTAATGCATTTCATCTTCCAATTTAGCATTATTGCGTTGATCTCCCCTCTTCTCTTCCTTGAATGGATGCGCTTGCGCATTGATCAATTAACCAAGAGAGTGCCTTGGCGAGGGGTGGGAGAGAAATTTAAGAATCTAAGAAAAACGGAGAGAAAGACGAAAAGCCTACATATATTGAAGTAAGTAAATCAATCAGCAGCAGATTTGCTTTCCTTCTCGTTCGGATGGGAAATGGAAGACCCTTAGGGGAGGATGAAGGGCACAGAAAATACGTTCGGAGGGGGCGAGGAACCGCGCATTTGGAGGGAGTAAAATGAATGTGCTGAAAATCAATCGACGACGAAATTGGGGAGGGTGAAGTGAATTAAAATGTTTTGTTGAAAGGGTGCCGTGAAAGCGGATAATCCGTGTCCCAATGTTGCAGTTGCATCTCATGCGACGCTTTCGATCCCAGCACCGAGGACACAAAAGCGACCGTGTGACAGTGAAATGAACAAGGACAGCTGATCGACCTTATCAAACCCTTAAAAGGGTTTCTTGGGTGCTGAAAACGCATAAACAATTGTAACTGCGCTCCCCTCCTCTTCCCCCCCCCCTCTCAAGAACGGCCAAGAAACCATCGAGATCTATCTGAGCTTCATCGGGCGGCAGCGTAGCTCAGTCGGGAGAGCACCCAACCGGACATTGGAAGACTCCGGAGCGTTCCCGGGCGTTGTTTGCTGGGGACCCTAAGGCACGGAAGGCCTTTTTTAATTCCGGATTTCCCTAAATTTTCCGCCTTCCGAAACCGGTTATTTTCGGTCAATGACCTAATGAACTATAACCTAACCCAGGGGTGCCAACAAAAATTTTCCAAAATAAGCGCATGGAAGACCAAAAATAAGATTTACGGGTCCGAAATAAGGACAAACTTTGGCACGACGACAAAAGGTCCGACGGACAAAAAGTCAAAATCGGACAAAATGTCCAACAAGCCAAATCGGGCAAAATCACCTGTTAAGCCGCGGAACGAGCGTGGAATTTGTTTTTATGCAATATTTTACTAAATTGTTCATATCTGTCAGACAACAACTATGTACATATGTATGATTGTCATAATTTAATGCAATATTTTGAAATTGAATTTTCTGAACCGGTTTCAATAACCGATTTAAATATTATGTATAAAGGCTTAAATTATTCTTCTTTGAGGCTTAGAACACATTTAGAAGCGGTTCAAAATCTTTTTGAAAAATTTCAAAGCTAACTTAAACCGGCTCAAAACCCGGTTTAAAGCTTTGCCAAACAAAATTTTTGATCGAAAATTCAGTTTCAGCACCAAAACATTTTTTCTCAAAAAATTTTCGGGGGAGGGGCCCGCCCCCGCCCTTGCCTACTTATAAGAATATTACAATAATTTCTTTATTACAAATTTGACAGAACTCCAACTTTTACCAAGACGACCATCTCTTTGCTACCCAATAAGCAAGTTTAACTTGCAATGGGCACTCATTTGGTAAGTGCATGATTTGCTGGTGCGGTTTTACCACAAATATTTAGAACGGTACAAAACAAGAGGACATAAATTTTTCCGGGGGAGGGGGATTTGTAAAATTGTTACTTCTTTTGAATTTGGGGTTTTCATTTATCACATAAAATCAAATTAAATGATCATTTTATCCCTTTCCGAAGTGTGACGAGTCGGCCATCGTTCTTCGATGTCTCATCCGTCAGCTCACACCCTTTAGCCCCCAATCCGCCATTCGACAAGCTCAGCTTCTCAACCAATATATTCGAATTCTTCAGACTCTTCAGTTTAAGCTTCAAACTGCACGAATGACCATCAATAGAGAAGTTGGGTGGGTAAGAAGGTTCCAGGGATGTACTCGGATTTTCGGACATTTTTGGGTATGGACTTTTTGACAAAAAAAGCCGGAAATTAAAAAAAATTGCAGGATTTTTCATATTTTTTGTAAGTTTGGGGGGCGGGTCGACGGTGCCGACGAGAAAATACTGAATTTTTGATGGAATTTGTTAAGAAAAATGGTCCAAAAACTACATCACGGAAGGACGAAAAAGAAAGTCGTATTTTATGAAATTCCAGTATGGTCACGAGTGGAGGATTGATCGACTTGGAGTGGGTCAAACCATTAGTCAACTGCACAACTGTGGCCACTTTTCCCGGGTTGGCACTCTCAAAAATTGCTTACGGCACTTCTGAGCTAACGGAATTGCAGACATTCTTGGGTCCCCATGGTTAGTCTCACAATTACCTGGGTTTTTAGCTAGATATTTAGAAAGCATTTAAACTTTAGAGGAGCAGCCGTTGTCCGATGACCATGGGCATCCCGTCTGTCCTTCAATGCCGTGCTATATTCTTGTTTGGGAGGAATTGCATCAAATCCTTGTGGATGTGCTCCTCAAAGACAGTCCGAGCCGCATTTATTCTCATTTCGGCCTTTTCTCCAACGAACACACCAAAAACGTGAAGCCGTCTTTGCTGTCTTCTGAGGAGCCTTTCATCGTTCGACTTGGGTCAGACGCTTTTGTTTTTTAAACATTTTCCAACTTTTAGACTTCAGAACCCTTTTCCCTTCCCGCTAACTCTTCGGAATCTGTGCCTTTCACTTGATCAAGTGTGCAAATAGTTGGGGTAATAGTTTCGTTTGTCCCCCCTCCCCTTCGGTTAGAAAAACGTTCCGAGTGGAATGTTTTTTATTTATTTCCATAAACATTGGAGAGGAGAAACAAACGACCCTATTACCCGAATGTTGTTAATAAAATTCGCTAGAATTTATGCCTAAATTCTCCAGATAAAACTTCGTCCCGGATATTCTCCGCCATTTTTCGACAAATTTCAATGTTCCATCATTTCGGAACTGATCCTTCCTCCATGGATCACTGATCAGCAACCATCTGCGATCGAGCTGAAAAACAGCCGACAGTTCGTTGATTTGCACGTGTTGCCAGGTCCCGAATTGGAACACTTCACCGTTAATGGTACTTCGAACGCTTTTGTAATTTTGATTTGAAATTATTCAGGGATTAAGTTTGAACTTTGTTCACCGCCAATACAAACGGAACAGCCGAAAGATGAGCACGACCAATCAGTGGAAAAAGCTTCAGTTTCCGCCTTCGTTCCCATTTCAATTCGCGGCAAGAGACTTTTCAAGACCAAAGAACAGGTTGTGCCGTTTTTCCTAGCACTCATTTAGATTGAATTTTAATTTATGCTGCATTTTCTCTTTTATACCAAAACTTCTATCAATTAAGCGAATATCCAAACAGTACGGCATGGATAAGCGTCTTTCGGCCGTCGTTTGTTCGGATTTTGTGCCATTGCTCAGTTTCCGTCCGATTGGAGGCGACCCAAGCTTCATTAAAGCCATCACTCATTGGCATCCCTTGGAGACTTTTTGCGACCAGATCGTCCAAATCGTCTTTGAAATTGAAAATGTCGGCAAAATTGACGTTGAGCAATTGCGGTTTTGCACAAATTTGGCGGAACAGGGTTTAGCGCTCCGTAATTACTTTTAAAAAGCGAAGTTTAGTTTCGGTTAGCGAACCTTCCGATAACAGTGAAATAAGCGGTCGCTGGACACAGTGCCCGACAAAATCGCTTTCGACTTCCTTCACCGATGACTTGTCTAGGGCCAGTGAATTTAGCATGGAAACGGCAACTGTTGGAAGATTTGGAAAGATATGCGAAAATAATCCGTTGGAAATTAGAGGAAAAATCGGGCACGTTTCTTCCATTTGAGAACTAAACGGTTCAGCACTGTTTAAGCATGCGAGTGGCGATCAGAGTGCAAGAGAACCCGCAAAGCTTCTTTTTCCTTTTCCTTTACATCGACAAAAATGGTGATAATGCGAACTTTCAATTAGTATATCTCCGTTAAATCCATCTGAGGCCGCTCTCGTCAGTTCCGCTTCTTCGTCCAGACGCGGCCCCTCTCGCGTATTTTCGATGCCCACCTTTGCGTACTCAGCGAACCCATCGGCTTGTGCATGCTCAAACTCCGCTGTTTACCGTTTAGCGCGTACGAAAGCGATGGTGGGGCAACTACTAAAATTTTCATCAAATTGGATTTGCTCCGGCTTTCCACCAAATTGGTGGACGGGAATGTGAGAACAATAGTGCGCCGAATGGATACCAATCCTGGTCGGTGAGGCAAATAAATCTGCTGAAATTATTTTCCGTTTATTTAAATAGTCCAATTGGAAAGTGCCACGGAACAGAATTTGTGCTTTTACGTATCAAATCTTGAGGAGGAAGAGGAAGGGAAAGACCTGACAACGGCAATATCGGATTACGTGGGATGGACTGACGTTTGGCTCGGAAAAACATATGTGCCAGATTTTCCAGAGTGGCAAATTATGGCTAGAAATGTTGGCAGAACACCAAAAACTGGAATGGATCATCAGCAGGAAGCGGGTGACGCAAAAATTGCATCGATTGCGGATACACTTCAATTGAAACTACTTTGGTCTCATTCCTTTTAAAATTATGTTAAAACAATTAGCCAGACTTTCGTGTAGTCAAATTAGGGGAGAATAGTAAGAGAAGCAAAATGGTAGTCCCGAGCAGGAATCGAACCCGCGACCTCCGGTGCACTGACAAATAAGGTCAGCTTCACATCCAAACCATTCATTCCGACTGAGCACCGGGCGTCCCATTAGCCGGCCCTCTTATGGACCGATCTCTCGCTTCCTTACAGAATATAAGATGGATGGGAGGTCAATAAAAAAGGCGCGATCCAATTAACTCCCCAAGTTTGTTTTTTAGGAAGGCGTCAATTATCAGAGGCGATGGAACAGTCCACACTGTATTTGGCGAGCTTATAAAATATTCGTGTCAAAATGATGATCGTATGGATACAGCTTTATGAATATTCCATTCCCTGATTCAAATCTTGTGATCGTTTTGTTATGTCTGTTTTATTTATTTTAATGGATGAACAGAAGGAAGCCCATCCTTCATCCGACTTTAGCCTTTCTCCAATTCGTTCTCTTCTTGTCATCCCTTTTCTTTCTTCTCTCCCTGATTCGGTGTCCTCTCACTGCGGCTTGCCCTTGCTTGTCCCACTGCTGTATGTGCAGTCGCAAATGCTCGCGCATTCCTTCACATTCTCTGGTTCGATCTTCGGGTCCGTTGCACAATTTTTGAAACATTTGTCGTTTGTGCAGCTGAAACGCTTTCCGCGTTGACGCATCGGCTCATTCAGCGCCGCCGGGTGGGCATTGGCCACGGCAAATAGTGATGAATGCTGAGGATAAGACAAAATTTGCTTTAGAATTAAAAACGAACTTCAAATGATAGGAGCACGGCAAAAAGAAGCAGAATCGCCCAGATGGCCTTAGGGAACATTTTCAAAAGTTATTGGGGGCAAAGGGAAGGAGTTGGGAATGAATTTGATTCCATCTGCTTGCTGAGAGAATGGGTCGAGAGGCTTGACAACTGTTAATTGTTATTTGATATAGATAAACGGGCTTTAATTCCGATAATTAGCCTTGTGAGTTCTGGAAGCCCATAATGAGAAAGGAAGCAAAACAAAAGCAGCTGGCCCCCAGCAGAATAAAATGTTTTTCAATGTCAATAAACCGAATGCTTACACTAATATTATTTTATTGCATATTTAAATATGTTCGTGGCACAACCGAAAAATAAGGAGGAACTGTGGGGCAGGAATGGGAACAGGATGATCGGAACAATAGTGATTAAGCCTTAAATAGACATCCATTCGCGTGTTCTTTCACCTGTCCATCTTTGTCAACATTTATTTCTCCAGAACGTTGACCGACTGCAACACGAGCTCGCCACTGACTTCGAACTTGACCACTTCGCTAAGGTCGTCTCGTGCTTTGAACTCGAACTCCTTCTTCCCGTCCACCACAATCTGTTGGACGGATGGTTCAGTTCAGCTTATTGTCAGTGAGATTGTTTCAATAATTCATTTGAAGCAGAGTAAACCTGCCAACAACCGACCTCTATTTTCTCCTTCTGTGCCACAAATTCCAGCACAAATTGCTTCTCCATCACAAAGGGGAAGGACCCGTCATTCTCCTCCTTCATCCACCCGTCCGTCTTCTTGTACGTGTTGCGCACTGCCTTTTTCGTGTCTGGACGTATTCCGAAGTGGAAGAGTATGTCGTTCATCTTGTCGAACATGTCAAAACGGGTGCGCGTGTCGCCTTCGTTCAGAAGGATCAGCACCATTCGGATCTTCTTGCCAGCTTTGATGAAGCCCTCTTTGATGTCCGCACTGTACGGCACTCCCTTAGAAGATATTAACGAGCTACAATTGCTTTACGCTTTTATCATTTTGTCCAACCAGTTCGACGGAGTGCAAATGGATGTTCTCGTAGACTTTCAGCTTAGAAATGGTCTGCATGTCCACCACCGTAGTAGCTACAGTATTGAATTTCTTCCCGTTGACGTAGAACACAATCTGGTCGTTGCCGGCCAGCACATCCAGCATAAACGGAACTGAAGTTACGGTAGAGAGCATTCCGTATTTTCTAGTTTAAATTAAAAATGACCAAAAATTTTCTTTCGCTTTTTGCCTTTTCCACCGGTGTAATAAATAAAATTTATATTTTAGGAAAAGAATAAATATTGGTTACCGCCAACTGAGAATGGCACAGTTGCGCCTTCGGCAATTTTCTCCTTATAATCCGGCTTTCCCACCCACCAGCGATCGATGAACTTTTTCTTCAAATTTCGAAATGAATGACTCCAAAACCCAAAAAAACATACCCCGTCAGCCCCCAAATTGACGGCAAAGCTGAGAATGTACTTGTCTTTGTCATCGCCAGCTTTTTTGTCGTATAATCTCACGTAAAATACACCGGCCTGAGGCGAGCCGAAGATTCGGAAATGCGTGGGTGGCAAAAATCCAAAAAGATCGCATTCGTAGGGCAGTTTCTAAAAAGCTTTTGAATTACTTCAAAAATTTATACTTCTCGATTTTTGGAATATTTTTATGTTTTAATATCATTAACCAAATTTCCGGTTCGCTCCGAATACACTCCGAAAAGGACGATGTTGTCGAAGATCTTCAGCGTGTTCACTCGCTTCAGGTCCTCCTCCTTCCACCCGCCGGCCGTGTAGAAGCGTTTCCCGTCGATGTCAATCTGCGAATAAACCAACTGTCCGTTTGTTCCCCAGTTAATAGACTCGGCTTTTACGTGGATTTCCTTCGTTCCCGCCGTCAAATCCAACGCGAAAGGCCGGTTCAGAACGATGGGTATCTCGCCGTAACAGACGGTGTGTGTGGTCGCCATTCCAATGACCCAGCAGTAGATCCAATAGCGCTGAAACAATTAACAATTCAAGGAGTTCAAATGTTCTGGTCGCTCACGTGGGTGTCATGGTGTGTCAAATTCGGCGGATCGATATAGACGCCGAAGTGGAAAAGTTTGGAGCCAGCGTTGTCGTACATTTCGATGTTAAAGTATCCCTTAGAGCGGATTTCGGCAAAGATTCGGAACCATTTGGGCGGCACAAATCCGCCAATGCCGTGGTAAGTGTAAGGGGTTTTCTGCAAAATGAATTCGATGACTAAAATGACATAATGAAGACCAAAATTCTGCCAAATTTCCCGAAAGATTCCAGCACCGTACCACCGCCCGGCTTTCCTCCGACTCCTCCGGACAGCAAATGCTGGTCGACCTCTGCAAATAGGAATAAATTAAGGCAAAAATCAACAAAAACGGCAAAGTGCCTGGCTCAATGGTCACAGAGTACAACTTGAAGTAGTAGCCCACAACGAGCATATTCACCATGGCCAAGTCGAACTGCTCAACATCTAATCGCCCAAAATCGGCCCCATTGATTTTGACCTGTTGGGAAAGCCTTTTTCAAATAAAAGCAATCTGCTGGCATTTAGTCAACCTCCACCGCAGATTTGTCCAAATCCGAAAGGAATTCGATGGACAATCGTTGATCGTAGAAGAATGGGAATGGCTTCTTCAGCTCCGTCGCTTGGAATCGTTCAGAAAGGTATTCGAACATGGCGTTGTCAGTCTCCTCGGGATCCAATCTCGAGGCAAAGTACACCTTTCGCTTCTAAACGTTGGTGCTGTCTTCGCATTAATTCCGTCCGTCAGTCAACCTCAAATTCGATGACCAAAACGAAGGGTTTGATCAGTTTGAATCCGGGTCCAATACGATTTTCCATTGAGACCAATTCAATTGCGTAATAAGGTAAATCCTTGGCCATGGCGACGTCGAGTACGATGCGTTTGCCGTGCGTGAATCCGCTTAGGTAGTGGAAGTATCCGCTTTGGTAAAGCTGCTTGTGTCCGTCCCAAAAGCTCAGAAAGGCCGCTGCCTGAAAAAACAGACCAATTTCATTTGTTATTACAAATCAGCCGAACGACGGACATTGGCGGGCGTAATGACGACGCGGGAATTGGCTTCCATCAGCTGTTTAGTTGGTTCTGAACTTGCGAGGCTCATCAACAGTTTGATCAGTGATCAGTGCATCAATCATCGCCATACCTGGGCTCACATGGAATTCGTGCAGTTTCGCTTCGCCATTAAACGTAACCAAGTGCAAATAGTCGTCGATGTAGCTGAATAAAAAGAATTTGCTTATCATTTAAATGAATTGATCAAATAATACTATTTGGAAAGCCCATGCTTGATCTCGACCCCATCGACCGTGATCTGATATAATAAGGGAGGGAATGTGACGACTTTATTTAATAATGCAATTGGAAAACTGACCACAGTTGGATTTGTTTTGTTCAAAGTGATCTCCAATTTGAAGTCTTTGCCGGGCTTGAACGGAAATGCGCCCTCCGCCTTCACCTCCTCTCCCTTGTAAGTGATCAGAAACTGTTGGTCCTTTTCAGAATGGCATCATTAAGCTGAGACGGGAGGGGGATAAACTCACCCTGAATCGGACTTCCATCTGAAGCAACTCTTTGATGTACGAACGCACTTTATAATAGACAAAGCTGATTTGCATTTTCTCGCACGAATCGTGATTTGGAGTGCCGACAATGGTCACCTTTTGGTTAAGCCCGGCAGCCCAATTGTTGACCATGCGAACATAGGGAAGGTTCTGACATCGTAGAAGATCAGATTGAGTGGTGGTACTTTGGATGCCATTTTAGTCAAATCTCTTACGTTTTTTGTGTGGGGCTCAAAAATTCCGACCATTTTCTTTCCGTTTTTTTGACCTGAACTAATTTAATAAAATTATTAAAGCTTTTTCAATGGACTGAGTGAACGAACTCTGAAAAGTAATAGGCATTTGAGCCATCCTAAATAACAATGGGCGGGTGGGTGCTTTTTTCGCCGCTTATCCCCGATAAGCAAGCCCTCCCCCCAACGATCGCTTCTCTGTGAGTTCGGACAACACCCCCCCCCCCCTCCCCTCCCCCCGGCTTTTTGTTTGTTTGGCCACCCACCCATTTATGTGCTTTATGGGCCTTTGTCTCTTCTCTTGATAAGGATTGCATTGCTTGTTTTCTGCCCAAATGGCATCAAACCTTTCTGTGTCTTTGTCCCCTCGGGAGTTATTTCTCCTTTCTTTGTCCCAACAGTGACAATGTTTTCCTCTAATTTGTAAGTGTCTTATCGCTTGCCATTGCTCGGACCGTTTGTCAATATTATTACCAAAATATATGCAAATTTCGGTTGATAAAGCGCAAAGGTATTTTATTATACCCACTGAAATAGGCTCAATCGAAATAACTCAACTAAACTAAAGTTTAAATGCCTGTATTGTGGCTAAAAGCAATCACTCCGCTCAAAAAGGGGGGTCACCCAAAAAAAAAGGGGGGGGGGGGGTCACTCCTCCCAAAAAGGGGGGGGGGGCACTCCTCCCAAGGGGGGGGGGGGGGTCACTTTTCCCAAAAAGGAGGGGGGCACTCCTCCCAAAAGGCGGGGGGGGGGGGGGGTCACTCCTCCCAAAAAGGGGGGGGGGGGTCACTCCTCCCAAAAGGCGGGGGGGGGGGGGGTCACTCCTCCCAAAAAGGGGGGGGGCACTCCTCCCAAGGGGGGGGGGGTCACTTTTCCCAAAAAGGAGGGGGGCACTCCTCCCAAAAGGCGGGGGGGGGGGAAGGGGTCACTCCTCCCAAAAGGCGGGGGGGGGGGGGTCACTCCTCCCAAAAAGGGGGGGGGGGGTCACTCCTCCCAAAAGGCGGGGGGGGGGGGGGGTCACTCCTCCCAAAAAGGGGGGGGGGGCACTCCTCCCAAGGGGGGGGGGTCACTTTTCCCAAAAAGGAGGGGGGCACTCCTCCCAAAAGGCGGGGGGGGGGGGGGAAGGGGTCACTCCTCCCAAAAGGCGGGGGGGGGGGGACTCCTACCAAAAGGGGGGGGGGGGGTCACTCCTCCCAAAAGGCGGGGGGGGGGGGTCACTCCAAAAAGGGGGGGGGCACTCCTCCCAAGGGGGGGGGGTCACTTTTCCCAAAAAGGAGGGGGGCACTCCTCCCAAAAGGCGGGGGGGGGGGGAAGGGGTCACTCCTCCCAAAAGGCGGGGGGGGGGGGACTCCTCCCAAAAGGCGGGGGGGGGGGGGACTCCTACCAAAAGGGGGGGGGGCACTCCTTCCAAAAAAAGGGGGGGGGCACTCCTTCCAAAAAAGGGGGGGGGGTGGGGAGGTGGATTTGGGTCACTCCCCTCCCCGGCCCCTAAAAATATTCATTATGCACAGACAACATCAGCAAAAGCAATGGAGCCCACACAGCCAACACTCTCGAACTTTGATCCAATTTACATTACAACTCAAATAAATATTCTCAAAAACGCGCTTAATTTAGACTTATTTAATTTAACTTCAAAAGGTTGCGACTTTTCAGGCGTGTGTAAAGATTGAAACTCAAATATATGCGATGGCATTTGGAGTTTTGCCGAATTGGATTAAAATTTGGTTGGTCTGCTCCACTTTGATTTGCTCTGCGGATGTGGCATTTACGACACTAAGGCCGGAGAGTCTGCGGGACGGCAATTACGGCAAATTCTTCACGTTGTGTGAGGCGATTATTAAATGCCCTACCCCAAAATACCCAACACAAATTACCTAATTTAATTCCATTTTCTTCTTACAAATTAGAGGAATTGCTCCATAATTCAGGGAATATCTACGCGGGTGTCGACACGCGTTACGCCAATGAGACGGATCCGATGACGCGGGTGACCGGCCCTCTGATGTGTGTGGAGTTGGTGCTCAATCTGATCGCGTTGTTCACGGCGTGTTACTCATTCTTCGGCTCTCGCTTCTCACTGATCAGTTTTTTATTTTTTAGGATTTTGTTGGTTCCGCCCATTCTCTGATGGCCGCCTTTCTAAGCAGTTCTCTGGTGTTTTGGAAGACCACAATTTATCTCTGTCTGTTCCTTGTGCCAATTGAGGAGAGATACGGTTGTTTGCAGTACGGTAAGTTGGGTTACGATGACATTGAACGAAAATTGTATTGTAGTTACGTTGAAGGCAATAATTCCCAGCTTTCTCATCGTGGCATTGCCTCGCAAACGCCGTTCTGGAAAGAGTTGCTGGTGTTTTGGACACCCAACTCCGTGTGGGTGTTCATCCCACTGCTCGCTGTACTCCAACTGTGGCGCCAAATTGCCCGGGGATGGACTCAGCCGTCGCCGGAGGCGGTGGCCGACTTGGCCTTTGAGAACTGTCGGAAGACTTTGTATGTGCAATGGACGGAAGCAGTTAATAATAAACATTTGAGCCTAGGCGAAGTGGAAAGGGGCCTAAAAAGTTTTACAAAAGTGTCAACGAACTGAGAGAATTGTGCGCATTGGACGAGTTGGACCCGGCGGCAGGAAAGGAATGTGCAGAAATGCCAAAAACGACGGCACATTCCCAGAAAGCACTCTGATTCAAGTCAATTGAAGTTGGAAAATGAGGAAGATCCATCACAAAGAAACATCCCAAATGACAAAAATTAAATGCTGTTCTTATCTTATTCAAATTGCGTCTCAATTTACAATAAACGTTTTCTGACTTAATAAACTCCAAGGGATTGACTTCCATTGCGTTGCCATTGTCTTCCAATCATGGCCAATGCGAGAGCGTCGCCGGAGGGGAGAGGAGGCGGCCGGCGACACTCACATCAGCACCAACTGATAACGGGCGCTGGGACATTCTCTCGGAGAGTTTCTCTATTCAAAAAGGAAATAGCGGCCTCATAAAGTGCCTTCAGCAGCTGACTCACAATGTTAAGTGCCCAACCCATTCAAACAGCATAAATTTGTCGGGTCCAAAACCATTCGTTCGGACCCTTTCCAATAAAATAATTAAAATAAATTCAAATTGCCGTTCGCTTTTGGTGACTATTAGCGCAATGAAAGCTCTGTTCGAGAATTACTTTTTGGGAATCGAACGGACACCGCGCGAGGTGAACAGCGATTGGTACCGAAATAAGCGAACGCGCGGTTTGTACATTGTCCAACAACACCGAGGCAGTGGAAACATTGTGAAAAGACGACAACGGAGGAAGCCGCGGGTTTGTTTAAATCTGGCATTTATTGTCGAGGTGTTTGTTGGCACTATACCAAATTCAAGTCTAAATACAGACACTTTTGAAGCAGTCGAAGATTTAAGGAACCGTTGGCGGACACTTTTTTGACATCGTCGGGCGAAACTGAAAGAAAGAGTCGCTCTTTCTCTTTCCCCCAACAATTAGCTCAACAGAGGAAATTTTCTGGGGGGTCGGCGAATAGTTCGAAATGGAAGGTAAAGCGCTGATCAAACTTGATCCGATCACATTTGTTCAGCCGTCTTTGGCTCGAATTTCCGAATTGGACTTTCGAAACTCCTCTCCCAATGTAAGAAGAG
The DNA here is from genome assembly GCA_018350325.1 of Globodera rostochiensis. NCBI lineage: Eukaryota > Metazoa > Nematoda > Chromadorea > Rhabditida > Heteroderidae > Globodera > Globodera rostochiensis. The sequence continues at coordinate 1,754,898 of JAEVLN010000008.1, read as the reverse complement.
CGCTTTCCAGCTTTGTGGCAATGTCCATTTCTTCAACGGATGAGGAGGAAGAGAACGTTCGGAGTCGAATCCCTACGCCAACAGCAGATTTATTGAAGCACAAAGGCTTCTTTTATTTAATTGCATTTTAATTTATTTCAAATTTTTGCTGACTTAAGAGGACGACAGAGGGGACCAGAACCACAAGGGATCATCGACAGAAACTGATGGTATTACTGAAACAAAAGGTGAACGATAGGCAATGCAACGGCACAATTACCCAATTACCCCCCCCCCGCCCTTTCCATCTGTCAAATCCATTCACTTCCACTCACTGCCTCTGTCCGTTCTTCTACTTTTATGGGCCACCCATCGAGCATTTGTCAGTATTTTGGCATATCGTCACTTGCTCAACAAATTGTTGATAAGAAAGAAAACATTCATTCCTCCCCCCCCCCCCCCCCCCCCCCCCCCCCCTCCCCTCTCGGCGAATGAATGGATGTTTTTGCTTTTGGCAGCTTCGCGGTCTCGACGATCTGTCAATTAATTGCCTCTTACCCACCACTCTCCCAGACTATAATTGTCATTATTAGCATTTCAAATCACACATTTCCTCTTGTCCCAAGCGTCCACATTTCTCGGAACCCCCGACAATTCTTAATCACTCCCATTTGACGGATTCTTACGGTGTTTTTTAAATGATTTCTCTTGCAATTCAGCAAACGCCGTGTTTTTGAAGGATGCCATTGGACTTGACTCCGTTGTGGGCACCCGACAAAATGTGCGTATTATCACTTTTTTCATAGGAAAGTGCGGGAGGGGTTTAATTGTTTTTCTTAATTACATCATTACGCGATATCGTAATTAATGTGTTCAAATTGGGTACGGCAATAAGAGAGAGCCGTCTCCGTCTGTGGCGTCAACCTGTCGACGTGATGAACGTCAACAGCACTCAAACTCATCGACGGGGGCGACCAACAGCAGAAGAGACCTTCTTGAACAAACATCGTCCACGGAAGAAGGAGACCAATGGACCCATCCAACAGATAATCGAATATCCAAAATGCTAAACACCTTTTAACCGAATCTTTCAATTAAGAATTTAATACATTATTTGATTTATTCGGTTATTACAACTCTTTCAATTTTTTAAAACAGACCAAAAAGCATTTCCAAGCGCCACTTTCATCTCCCATCACTCAGCAGCAACAGCAACGGACGCAAAATGTGAAAATGGCACCGGAAAGAAATAAATGTTTGGCCCTTCTACAAGTTGAACGGATAGACTTACCGACATTATGCCGAAATTTGAAGTACGAATTCCATACTGGTGGGGAGGGCTCTTCCGCTGCTGGGGCTAATGACAATCCAACGGTTGGACAAATGGCACAAGAAATGTTATCGGACGAATTGGACATGCCGATGGAACGGCTGATGGAGCAGTTCGAAGTTCAACTGCAAATCCGAGACAGTGACATGGAGCCGGAGATGGTATTCGTCGACATGAATAAAAGGCGGTGGCAGGACACACCGATTGAACACCGGGGACATTATAAAGCAATACTTCACCCCAAAATTTCATCGCCCATCAACGGCCATCTCACGCAATCGCACAAATGCTTTGACTCTGAACAGCAGCGTTTGATCACATTGGCCGATGAGAAAGTGCCGAAAAGGGGGCAATCGAAGAATATGGGAGACGTTGGCCAACCCCAACGACTTAGGGAAGAGACTGACAATTGGGAGACAAAGTAACGGACAAAGCGCCATTAGCACTGTTCTAAATGCCAATTTCAGAGAGCGCTTTTATCTGTCGGAGAATGGCAGCCTCGGCAACCTTTACGATGCTCACACAGACAACTTCGTCAATTGCCACGACTTGGGGTTTATGCGCAATATTGTCGCCATGCGCACCCAAACGGAGCAGAGTTGGCCGACAACGAGGGAAAGAAGCATCATTGAGGTCGACCAATTGGGCAATTTGGACGAGCGATTGAAAATGCTCGGCATGGAACAGAAGGTGTTCAACAGAGGCTGTGGAGCTCAAAAGTTAAATTTTGATTGAAATTTTAGTTGAGTGTAATCAGCCGATTGGCTGACTTCGGCGGCGACAGCCCCCTTGGTCAATTTTTGATGGCTGCAAGTCAAAGCGATGGGTTTGATCCGACAAATTCTTTTGGCATTATTCACATTGTGCCAAAAAAGGTAATTGTGACGTTAATTAAAAACTGTTTATTTGTAACTTGATCAGACAATTTCGCTTAAATTGAATGATCAACAAATAAGAAGCATTGTGCTGAGACAACAATCACTGGAAAATGCGACACATTTTGTCCAATCGATTTGTTTTGGATCACTTATCGCGGCGATTGTCATCCTTGATGAACATCGTTCTGTCGCGGACATGGACATTTCTATCGTGAAAAGAGTGCGAAAGAACAAATTTTGAAAATGCTTTTTGTCCTTACAGCTGACTCTGATTCGCATACGAAAAGCCCTAATGTCATCTTCGGACAGTGCCATCTTTTCTTCTCTGAACAAATTTGTCCGGATTCGTGTCTTTGTGAATCCGTCCGTTCGCATCGTCGGAACCGATTTGGTGTTGAGCCATTTCCTTCGCCAAATATTTGTCCTTTCAGACTTTTACGAGTGGCCTCGACCTTTTTGAGGATGTTCCTCAGCAAGCCGCCAGCATTAACCACGGAATTGGCCATCCGATCACTTTTTCGCTGATGCCCCTCTCGGCAATTGTGGACAAATCGAAAGAGCCAACGCTTCTCCCGGTCCCTCAAAGCGGCGGTTTTCCAGCAGATTAGAGCCATTTTGACAAAATTGTTTAGATTTTGCCATTGTCGAGCGGATCCAATCGTATGTGCAAGTTGTGAACGAGTTCGAGAATGAGTTGCGGAAAGCCGAGAAAGTTGTCAACGAATTCGCCCATTGCTTTTCGTTTGTTTGCATTTTATCGAATTTTTAATCGAATCGCTTTTCTCATTATTTTTTAATTCAGTGAGGACCAATGGAACAGTGCGCGACAATTGTGCCAACGTTTCGCTATGCTGAAGAATTCATTCGCAGTTTTGCTGAGGAATTGCGTTGTTGACCTTCGAATAGGCGCAGTGGAAAATGAAATGAATGGGGGAGAATTTGTGGCGGGGCCTGTGGAGGGGGGACAGCCGATGGACGCGTTGGAGGAGACGGTCGGCATTTTCGAGGAGTGCAGTCAGCATCTGATCGAACTTTGCGACTCCATCACAAACAGAAAGGTGGAGCTGATCCGACAATTGGAGGCAAAAGGTGAGGCTTTAAGACATAAACTCCGAGCACACATTATATCCTAAGGTTATTTATATTTTGAGTTTCACTGGTAAATCAAAGGATTCATTGGCAATTCAACAAAAGGAATCCTTTACGTCGGCCGTGGCAATCGTCATTTGCCGGATGTGCTGATGGACCACGAGGAGAGTCACAAAATGCCGTCTCTGCATTTTGTTCTTTTCTTTTACCCACCGGAAACTCCGCCCGATGAAACGAGTCCCGACTTGGAGCAGTTCTATTGGCAATGTCTGGGCCAACTTTTCCAAATGGCGGACCGAGGTAAAAGTTGCGTTTTTGTTGACTTGGAACTGCTGTTGGACGGCGACCATTCGGCGAAGGAAGTGCCGGAGGGCATTCGTTCGATGGACGGATTCCCCAAAATCGGGGCCCGGCTCGTCAAACTGCGCGGCGAGCAGTTGTTGACAGCCGATTGTGTGGCGGAGGAGACGCGGAAATTGGAATTGTGCATTGCGCGGGTAGCGATAAAAAATATTTAAAGCGTTAAAATTTTATTTTAAGATTAAAAATTCGCAGCGGACAGACATTGGAGTGGAGCGTCCGTCCGACCGGAGAGTGCTTCCCTGCAGTTTGCCATGTCCTCTCTGCAAAAACTTTGGGGGCCGATGTCCAAATAGTGACTTTCTGTGGGGATGCGACGACTGCGGCCAAACGTTGACTTTTGTGAAGCAGGCAAAAGTCGGCAATGGAGTCAAAACGTTTTTGGGACTAAACAATTACCAAAAAGGCGCCAATAACTCATTTCTTCTGTGCCTGTGGCCGTACACCGGCGGACGAATTCGTCTTTCGTTGTGCCGACATAAAGACGCATGGCTACAGCTTCAAACATTTTGCATCCAAAATGTTGATGGACAAAGAGTTGGACAGGCTGAACAACAGAGGAGACGTGAACATTTTGCTGTTGGGTGAAACTGGCGGCGGAAAATCGACGCTGATCAACGCTTTGGTTAATTATCTGAAGCATGCGACCATGGAAGAAGCACTTGAGGTGAGAAGAAGAAAAAATCAAAATCTTTTGAAGCAGAATTAAACGTTACCGCAGGAGAACAACATAGATTGGCTGATCCCGGCCAGATTCAGCACGGAAGAATACGACTCCAGCGGTTACTCAATGCCCAAGGATGTATTTGTGGGGGAGATGACCAAAGATGAGTGTCTTTTGCCAGGCAAATCCCAGACCAAGTTTCCGAAAGCGTACATAATCCCTTCAAAAGGTCTTAAGCCACTATTTTGTTTGAACAATTAATTAAAATGCTCAGACGGAAACAAAATTCGTCTGATCGATGCGCCGGGCATCGGCGACACGGGCGGGACTGAGGAGGACAACGTCAACTTTTCCAACACACTCAGCTTCATCAGCGAACTGGCCCAACTTCACGGAATATGCATCCTTCTGCGGCCCAACCACACGCGGCTTTCACCAGCCTTCAAATACTGCATCGACGGGCTTCTCACTTATTTGCACAAAAATGCCGCTCAAGTGGGGCGCGGGGCGTGAAGTTGCTGAATATATTTGCATAATCATTTAGAACATCATTTTCGTGTTCACTTTTGCCCGAGGTTCCTGCTACAGCATGGGTTGGTTTGTGGTGCGATCGGAAGAAGCGAGACCAGTTTAATGGGCTTTTAGGAAAAACGCGAGAATTGTTGGTGGATGTGTTAAGACCCATAGAGAAGGAGCATTTTGTACGTTGTGCACTTTTTAAAATATAATGGTCATTAACATGCAAATTGACTCCAATTAAGGTAACGATCCCACTTCATCGGGACAGAATTTACTGTATGGATAACGAGGCGTTTGAGAAGCTGTGTTTGATCAAAAAGGGGGGCATTCGGTACTCCCCGAAGAACATGGCGTACTTCTCTGAGAGTTGGGGCCAGGCAGAGCGGGAGTGCCAGCGCATGTTGGAGTACGTGACCAAGTTGGAGCCCCATCGCATTTGGGAAACACTTTCCCTGAACGAGGCGCGACGGACCATCCTGGACTTGACCCACCCGCTGGCGATGATCTCACAGTCCATTCAGGTGGGTGAAAAAAACAAAAATCAGTCGTTTTCTCCCACCAGAACAACCTCATCCGCATAAACGACCTCAACCAGGCCATCGGAGAGGGAGAGGAAACCGAACCCAAATTGGAAACAGTCGAATTCGTTCCGCTCACTTTCCCCCGCACCGTTTGCACATCGGTTTATATTATTATCAAACGATTTCGAGAAATTTTCGGCCAAAATTTAAGCATTTATTTGACGGAGTCATTATTATTTACATTCTTTCACTAAAAGACGCGTTGCACCGATGTGAAAACGTCCGGTGGGGGCGAAGTTGTGCTGTACAAGCGACGCTGTCACGAGCGCTGCTATTTGGATGGCGTCGTGGCGGAGAGTTTTCCCAATGAATCGCTGAAAAAGTGTGCGGCGATGGGCGGTGGAAACATTTGCACGGTCCGTTAGCGCGAGGGGAACCCCAATACTTCCCTGGGCTTCCCCAAACTGATCACTGGGCTTGGCTTTGTCGAGACTTCCCTGGGCTTCCCCAAACTGATCACTGGGCTTGGCTTTGTCGAGACTTCCTTGGGCTTCCCCAAACTGATCACTGGACTTGGCTTTGTCGATACTTCCTTGGGCTTCCCCAAACTGATCACTGGGCTTGGCTTTGTCGATACTTCCTTGGGCTTCCCCAAACTGATCACTGGGCTTGGCTTTGTCGATACTTCCTTTTGGCTTCCCCAAACTGATCACTGGGCTTGGCTTTGTCGATACTTCCTTTTGGCTTCCCCAAACTGATCACTGGGCTTGGCTTTGTCGATACTTCCTTTTGGCTTCCCCAAACTGATCACTGGGCTTGGCTTTGTCGATACTTCCTTTTGGCTTCCCCAAACTGATCACTGGGCTTGGCTTTGTCGATACTTCCTTTTGGCTTCCCCAAACTGATCACTGGGCTTGGCTTTGTCGATACTTCCTTTTGGCTTCCCCAAACTGATCACTGGGCTTGGCTTTGTCGATACTTCCCTGGGCTTCCCCAAACTGATCACTGGGCTTGGCTTTGTCGATACTTCCCTGGGCTTCCCCAAACTGATCACTGGGCTTGGCTTTGTCGATACTTCCCTGGGCTTCCCCAAACTGATCACTGGGCTTGGCTTTGTCGAGAGTTTCAGTTTTATAAGCAAACCATCCAATGGGTTCAAACCCTCACTCCGGTACTTCCCTGGGTTCCCAAACAGGTCGTTGAATGTGGCTGCGATTGGAGCGTGCATATGCACATTCGTTACGATCAGTTGGTGATCGAACGTGCCATCGATGAATCAATGTTGAAAATGTTTGCGGATAAACGCGAGACATTGAGCAAATTAGAAGTACTTCGACAGCAAATGCTACGCGAGCGCGAGCTGATTTATTCCAAGGTAATAATAGTCCATATTATTGAGCTGTTTAAGTAAATAATTTTATTTTAGGCAGCTTTGTTCAGCTCTTTCTTGAAGACGTGGGCACTGAAACCGTTCAACGATGGCATGGAGGCGTACATCAAGCTGTCCATCAAAGATGCGGAACGGCTAATCGATTCCAGTGAGGGGGAGTCTGACCACGAAGTGCAAATGAGGAAACTGGAAGCACTCCGAGTCATTCCGGGGGATTGAACTTTAAATGAAGCTAATTAATGTTTAGGAATCCCTTCGCCTTTACAATGAACAAAAGCAGCTCATAGAAAAGGCCAACGCTAACCCAAGCGGACTTAAGGCCATTTTGCCGGCGCATGTAAAGAAACTTTTTGAAGAGCTCTGTGAACTGCCAATATTTGGCAAAGACATTTGGCAAATGTACGAGGCTCAGCAGAAGACACGGCAATTGCAGCACAATTACTATTCGGAAGAGTTGGCATTTGGGGACAAAGGATTTGTGCCGAAGCCGAGCAGAAACAGAAAAGGTAAGGGACAAGAAGGAATCTGAGTTTGATGGAACTGCTGGCATTGCATATTTTGGAAAAAGTGCTTTCCTATCGTTCTTGTTCAAGCGAACACCCAAATGGAGCAGTATCTGAACCAGCTGGAGAAGAAGGGACTGGAGTGCTATTTCTCCGAGATGAAGCAAAGAGTTTTCGGAGAGTTGGACAAGAGGCGGACGAGAAATGAGCGGCGGCAGCACAGCGGTTAGTGAACTGATTGGTCATGGAAAGGGAAAAGCATTTAAACGCCGCTTCAGATGATTATGAGCCTTCTCGGCACTTTTCAACCAAAAAACGTCCACCGAAGAGAATTGGCAATTTGGAAAAGAACAAAGCCAATGCCAACGAACCTTCGTTATGGCCAACTTAGATTACCTAACTGATTGTGTTTTTCATTTGTCACAGATTTTCCGAGGCATTCGCCGTTGGCGGAGGGTACGAGTCGGGCAGCAGCAGCAGCAGTACGGAGAGCAGTCGAAAGGACCACCCAAAATTGTCAATGTCGGCCGTCGCCAAACATCAACGCAATTTAACGTAATACTTTTCAATTAAATTTAATGCTATGTGTTCTGTTTGCGCATCAGATTCCCAGTATCTCAATGTGCCCCCTTCGGCTATGAAGCGTCACATTTGTCGCAATTGCCGTCCTCCTCCCACCGATATCCCTCGGCTAATGCTTCTCCCCCGTCGCTTTTGCCACGTCCCAACCAAAGGCCTTATTGGCATCCGACTTCGTCCTTCTCGTCCACTGGCGGCAAAAGCCGTGCCAAAAGAGGAGATGGTTATAATAATGAACAACTTGCATCAATGTACGGCCGTCGTCACCAAAAGTTGAGTTCGGCAATTTCCTCATCGGCGATGTCTGAGGAGGCGGGAGGAAGTCTCTGGGGCGACTGGGAAAGACATCCCGCGCACTGACAAAGACTCAAAGGGGCTATTGCCCTCTATCTCGGCATTTGGGCCGGCATTCTCAAGATATTTGTGCATTTTACTCCCACTATAAAAGAAAAAATGTGAAATTATTTTTTTTGATACATTTCTCCTTTCCTTTGGCGCTATTCAAATCATATTTCTGATCCGTCCGTTTGTTGGCGGTCATTTTTTTCAAAATTCTGATCACTGCAAAATTTGAAGACATCCTTTCATTGCGGATTTCACATCACAGCGATGTGGCCCTCTGTAGTCCTGAATTGCCAACATTTAATCCAAATGCCGTCCCCCCGCCCCCTCCCCCTCCCTCTGACCGCGTCATTGCACCAGACGCATTGGTCGTACTTTTGCAAAATGCAGGCTGAGTATTGTGAGGAAAATCCCTGGCAAATCTGCCGCTTCGCCCTTAGATCGTCTCTATTCTGCTGTTCGGAGGCTCTTCCCAGCGAGACAACTGCACAAATCAATTAATCGCTAATTGTTATGCTCGACATTTACCGACGATGGCAAACAGAACTGAAGCGGCAACCCAAAAACGCATTTTACAGCAATTTTAGACTAAAAGGAGGATTGGCTGGATTTGAAGGTAAAAGTAAGTGACTCATTTGAAGGAACAATTGGAAAAGCTAATAGATAACAAACAGCTGACGGGTAGCGGACTGATCAGCACTTTTATGAATAGGGCATTGATCGCTTTGAATTGATCAATGATTAATCAAAGCTGGCCAAAAAGCCGATTTTCAACGCCGATGCCGGCAGCTCCATACTCATGTTCTGTAAGCGAGCAAAGATCCCCCAGCTCCGGTCCCCGTCATTTTTGCTCCAGCTTAAATACATATCACATGGAGTCGCAATTTTCCAAACATTCAGATATTCTCAGAAATTCGATTTGCTATTTTTATAGCTTTTGCCCAATTTCTTGTACGGGCACAAACCGAAGTGTCTGTTCTTTTTTTCTAAATTAGGACTCACTAAAGAGTGGCCATTAATAAAATACTTTATTCGAAAAAACAGATGATTTTGTTGTTGATAGGAACCCGTATCATTCATTCATTCATTATTATTGTCATTTTGGTTGCACTTGCGCCGACCGTGGCGACCCGCTAATTGAAAGGGACAGCTCCACAACGGACTCGACTCGCACCAGAGGGGCCGCTCTCCGGGACGATCTCACTTTGTTCACCGTTTGGACAGCTGAGGTGGACTTTCGTCTCGGCGCGGTTTCCGTCTGTTTGTGTTGTTCTCCCGTTACTGCTCCGTCCTCCCCAAACTCCGTTTCCTCCTCCGTCTCTCGAACATCGGAAGTGCTGTCAAAAACTCTTCTGGCGGCTTTCTTCCTCTTTGGCGCTTCTTCGAAGGCATATTCGTTCAACGGGTCGGTGCTGGACGCGTCGCTTATCGTCGAGAGTCCGTGGAAGAACGGCGGAATGTTCGGACGGTTTGTGGTGGAATGGCACTTTTGCGGCCGTGGGGGCGAAGTTGCCAGCGTCGTCTTTTGGCGATTGGCCGCACTTCCTTCGCCGTCCGCCGTCGAAAGCATTTCCCTGAAGGGCCAATTAACGTTGGCAACCTCTCAATTTGCTTTGCTGCGCACTTACTGCTGCTGGTGCCGTTGCGCGTCCTTTCGTCTCTTTGGGTTGTCACCCGCCGAATGCGTATGTCTGAGGAGGGGACGGGCAAAACATGATATAAGATTAACGGACTTTCGTAATGTGTTAATTTTAATTACTTCTTAATATGTTTAAAACAAAAGTGTTCAAAACCCAACAGAATAACAAATATAAAATGATAAATTCTTTTCAGTTCGCTAACTCACCTTCTCGCGCACGTCACTTTCAAGCCGTTCTCCCGGAGTTGCCCGCCGGTCTCCGGCCTTCCGACTTCGCTCAGTTCGCCCTTTCTCTGCTGCGATGTGTAGCGCCGCGAGCGTCGCAATTCGGTGGATTCTTCCTGGATGATCTGAACCTTTTTGATTAGGGCAGAAATTAATAATTGGCCATTCATTGCCTGCGCGTGTCTGTCCCGCGCCTCCAGCGTTATGACACATGCGATGATCATCTAGAAGCATTTGTTCCATTTTAATTGGTAACAAAATTGAAAAGCTTCACCCACCAAAAACATTCCAATGCCACAGAACACCGGTCCGATGTATTGCATGCTTTTCATTGCGTAACGAAGCCAATCAAAGTCGCCGTAGCGATCGGAGAAAGGCTTTTGCTGCCCAGCGGCGGGAAGGGGGGCATTGGCGCTGTCGAAATACCCAAGCACTGAATGAAAGCAAAGCTAGGCTGTCTCAATGGACAACTGAGTCTCAGCTGGCGCTGACCTGTCATGATCAATCCGACAAAAATCACCACAACGCCAATGATCACATTGGCACAGGCCGTCCAAAGAGTCTGAATTGGACAAAAATGTTTAAATTTTGCTTTTTTGGGACAAAACCTTTTTTCTATGAATTCGATAGGCCCTTCGGAAACCTTTCATTGTGCTTCAGTTAAACTCAATCCGCCCATTAAAATGCCCTCCCTAATGAAAGTGGCCGGGTTGTATTTTATTTCGTAAGTAAAATGTTCAAAATCCGTTAAATTTAAATGCTTATGGCCAGCCCACCTAACCCCAAAAAATGGCAGAAACGCAAACGCGCCCTTCCGTCCGTTTGCTAACTCTCCGACATTAGCCACGGCCCATTCTCTCCTCTCCAAAAGATTTCTTTGATCCGAAGATAGTTTGAGCAGAGATTTTAGCAGAGAAAGAGCCGCTTTCCCATCGCTAATGTGAGTTAAACTGAAGACAACGGAAGATCTCAATCAGATCGAAGAGGTGCGTTCAAAGGAGTAATAGAGAGAAAAAAATACTGACATAGAGAGGGGAGAGGGAGAGAGAGAGGGGAGAGAGAGAGGGAGAGAGAGAGAGGGGGGAAGAGAGAGAGGGAGGGAGAGAGGGGGGAAGAGAGAGAGGGGAGAGAGAGAGGGAGAGAGAGGGGGGGGGGGGAAGAGAGAGAGGGGAGAGAGAGATGGAGAGAGAGAGGGCGGAAGAGAGAGAGGGAGGGAGAGAGGGGGGAAGAGAGAGAGGGAGGGAGAGAGGGGGGAAGAGAGAGAGGGGAGAGGGAGAGAGAGAGGGGGAGAGAGAGAGGGAGAGAGAGAGGGGGGGGAAGAGAGAGAGGGGAAGAGAGAGGGGAGAGAGAGAGGGGGGAAGAGGGAAAGGGGAGAGAGAGAGGGAGAGAGAGAGAGGGGGGGAAGAGAGAGAGGGGAGAGAGAGAGGGAGAGAGAGAGAGGGGGGAAGAGGGAAAGGGGAGAGAGAGAGGGAGAGAGAGAGGGGGGGAAGAGAGAGAGGGGAGAGAGAGAGGGAGAGAGAGAGAGGGGGGAAGAGAGAGAGGGAGGGAGAGAGGGGGGAAGAGAGAGAGGGAGGGAGAGAGGGGGGAAGAGAGAGAGGGGAGAGGGAGAGAGAGAGGGGAGAGACCGGAGATACTGAATAAGACCATTCCGGCATCATTTGGTTCCGTTTAGGCGCTGTTTGCTAGTTGAGTTGATTTGAACTTCTTGAGAACCCCTTGGGAGTCACTGCGCATTCTCTCACTTTTGAGTCGACGTGTTTCCGCACCACCAACCGCCGCGTTTGCTGTGCTCTCTGTTCGGCCAAATGTTCTCGTTTTAATCGGTTTAATATCATTTTGTCCTTCGGCAAATGGTTGAGCTCAGACAAATTGATCCGTCCCCCCAGGCCGAGGCTGACCCCACGCGCGGCGAGCATTTTCTTTTGGGGCGGAAGATTTGAAAATTATTGAATAAATAAATAAATGTTTCCCGAATAAACGGGCACGAGGAGGTATTGAAAGGTTAGGAGAATAATTCCTATTGAACAATGCTATGGTTTGGCAAGAGAATTGGTCGGTCTTTTGCGGGCATTCCGTCCATCCGACCGCCGGGGATGGGATTCGCCTGCGGGGAATTCCGTCCATCCGACCGCCGGGGATGGGATTCGCCTGCGGAGTTTATTTCACCCATCCTCTCTGAACTTGCCTTAGCAAATTCCATTTTGGCCAGACCTTCCAACCTCCTCCCCGTCATCACTCGCTGTTTGGGCATTTCTCTCGAGACGGAAACGCATCAGTCGCTCGTTCGTCTGTGCCCTCTAAACGAGGAAAGGCCAACGGGCAAACAGCCGAAGGCAACGAAAAATCGATTGACCCATTAAGCTGTAATATTCTCCGTCTACTGCTTCTAAAGCCAAACTCATGGTTTGGCCAAATTGGATAATATTGCAATGTGATTGGTTTTAGTCTTTTCTGAAAATATGAGTGAGTATTTATTTGTACATTTACCTATTTATGTACATAGAGTTGAGTATTTTATCATTAGCTTTGATCTCAAACGGTTACATTTTCTGATGTCCAATCTGTTATTTAAGTTTAGAAACGTCCCGGACGCACCAAATCGATTCATATGAATGCGCAAAAACAGAAACAAACTCTGATTCCATTCGTTGACATTCATTTTTCTTATTAAACTCCGTATAATCATTTGGGTCCGACAAAATCGCCTTCCCAAAAAAGGACTTTTGGGATGATCGGCCACGGAACCCTCCTCACTTCAACTGGAATAGAGTGACTTTATCCGGGGGGAATTGACCCGCCCGGAAAAGAATTACAATTTATATTTATAAAATGGGTGGAGATCGATCGATCACTCGGGGAGATGGAAAATATATAATTCAATGATATGGGAAAAAGATGTCTTGATGTTCTCCAGCTTCTGCAGCAAATCCCTAACTTCGTTCCGTCTTCGGCAAGTGTGTGAAGCAGATCATCGCGTCGAGGCTTAGATTCCCGCCTGAAGGCTACATTTTCCTATCTTCACTTAAAATTAGGCGAAGATTGAACAAAACAAATGTAAAGCGAGTGGGGGCGACAACAACGAAACGTTGCAGAAATGTGGTCGGACGGACGGACATTCACAACACAACAAATCGGTTGGAACCGGTTTATCCAATCCAATCATTCAATGCATTCCATCCACCCACCGACCGTTTCTCGTTATCGACGGTCGATGATGTCTAAAAGGTGTCAGCCATTCTTTCACTTTCGCCACGCCAATCCCTTCTTCCAAATCTCGGGCCAAAATCCCGACAATTTGTTACCCCCAAAATACATTGGTACTTAAGATTGACACATAATGCCCGGCTCTTTGCTTCTTCGGATGCTTTTCCTCCTCTCTGTTTTTGGGCGCTCTTTGGCCTCCAATGAAAATAAAAATGAACTTCTTCTGAAGGATGAAATGAAGCACTCCGAAGACAAAACGATTGCCGCGATGCTTTTGGACGTGTTCCTTGGCGGATGGCGGGAATGTGTCGATTGGAAAAGTGTCAGTCTTTGCTGACCAAACTAATTAATACCAATCAGCCTAAAGACCCCCCCCCATGTTTTTTCTCCCTTAAGGGGCAACCATCGGTCCGTTGTGTCCCTTTTCCAAAGAAGAAGCCAGAAAAGTGTACACAAATATTGTGGGATAAAGCCATGGAGACCCTCCGGCAGGGAAAGATAAGGAAGTGCTGATGAGAGGAAACATAATAAAACAATTCTCCGTTTGGCTTAATTAATTTGAGATTTTACTATTTTATAAGAAAATTATTATGCAATGGGAAAAGTGAGCGTCAGCTTCAGACAGATCATAATAGGATAAAATGAACTGACAAATTAAAGTTCAATACAATAACAACCCATGAAATAAATAAAGTAATTAGAACAAAGAATTAGAAAAAAATAAAATAGGAATGAATAAAATATTCTATAGGAAAGAAACAACTTTTTCTTGTGCCAACATAAAATCTTTCCCTCCCAACGATAGAATCTGTTAAAAAGAGTGCCAAAACACAACCCTAAAAAGTGTCCTTTCAAAGACCGACGTCCATGGACATCATCACCATAAAGCCGAGAATTGCGAACAAGGAGGACATTTTGCCATTGCCTCGAGAGTACGCCTCGGGAATGATTGAATCGAACACCACGTAAATCATCGCACCGGCTGAAAGGGCCAAATTTGGGAATACATAAAAATCCAAGTCAAAAACAGCGAAAAAAAATGGGTAGGAAGGGTAATTAATATAATTTCACCTCTCTTTTCAAAAATCTGATTCGAACTGCGAATAAACTTTATTACTTTTGGACCTTTCCTAAGTTCAGACAAATAAGAACACCTGTACCATATATTTAAATGAACACTTTCACCCAAAACATCCAAAAACAGCAAAAAGTGTTCTTTTACAAATTAGTTATTACTCATTAATCCTTCGACTAAACGACAAATAAAAAAGCTTTTTGTTCGGAAGCAAAAAGGCAACTAACTGTTCGGAACGTTCGTGCTCCGATCAAAGAGAAATTTGTAAAATACCGGCGAATGAAAGGGCATAAGGAAGAGCAAATTCCATCATCAGAACGAGCGAGGCGCCGAGCAGTGCGGCGATCGGTTCGACCATTCCGCTCATCTGGCCATAGAGAAACGCCTTCCATTTAGAATAGCCAAAGCCGGCTAGGGGCAACGACACGGCCAATCCTTCTGGGAAATTTTGAAGGCCAATGCCGAAAGCCAAATTGAACGCCTTTTCAAATGTTGCCGAAGGGGTTTTTCCGACGCCACCAAAGGCAACGCCAACAGCCAACCCCTAGAAAAATGCATTATTGTCGCGGTAAAAAATATTCAGCAATTTGTCCGTCTTCATTTTTAAAAAAAATGCTTAACAAAAAACGCAATAAAAACAAATCGGTTTTTTAAAATGAATTCCCCCCCCCAATTGAAATGGGGGAAAAAAATTAGGCACGACGTATAATAAAGTTCTGAAAAAAGAACCTCGGGGAAATTGTGCACTGTCACGGCCATGATAAGAAGGAGAATTCTTCGCCATGAAAGCAGTTGGGAGGCGGAAGGGTTCGAGCCGAGTTCGGAGGACCGTGCCGTATTATTTGCATCTTCCGCTCCCTCGTCCATCTGCAAATGCCGTCCCCCTTCCACATTTTCCTCACAATTTCGTTCACTCCGAAGCATTCTGGAACGGTGGCGCAATCCGTTAACGTCGCCGGAGGGGGACAAATTTCGGGTCCTGAAACTCGGGCTCAATAGATTCCCAGCTGTTATTTTTGAGAATTCAATTGAGAATGACCCGAGTTTCAGGTAATTGCCAACTTTGAACTTCGACAGAAATGCTTTTTGAGTTGTATTTATGCTTCCATCCAGGCGCGTATCTAGAAAAAATTTCGAGAGAAGAGGGTAGTTGGTGGGGGGGGGGGGGGGAAGTCGAGGGATAGGGGTAGGGATAGGGGTAGGGGTAGGGGTGTGTTTTCAGTTTTTGTTCTATTTTTGTTAAGAATTTTCAAAAATGCATATTTTTTTGCGAATTCTGCTTCACTTCTGTGGAGGGGGTCCGGCCGGCGGTGCCAATAGGCGCCGCCGGGAATTTTTTTTTTTGAAGATTTTAACGAAATTTGTTAAGAAAATTGGTCCAAAAATGACTAATTTTGCAAAACAACTTTTTTTTTTTTCTCAAAACTCAGTCTGTAGATGCAATTACGGCCAGCAAATCTCATGCTTAAATATCATAAGACTTATTTATGTAAAAAAGACCTTCGTACCGGAAATTGGCTCGATTAAACTGAACTGGCTCAAAAAGCAAATCCATCGAAGCCTCTGACTGTGTCGTCTAACCTTTGTGCCGCCGGGTCTTCTCCCAGTTTTTTAATGCGCATTTCATTCATAACACCCGGCGCATTAGTGCCTTGACATTCTCCAGAAATTGCACTAATAACGGTCAATTCGGCATTCACACAACTTTAATTCAAAAATCCTGGATTAAATATAAAAACAAAAAACTAGCCTTGGAATCATACAATCGGAAAAATGTACAAATAAAGCGCCCAAAGCAAAACCAACGGCTGAATGGACTTTTGTTGGCGGATTAAACAATAAAAACGACTCACCGACGGGGACAAAAGCCAATTTCCCCATTTGATTCTCGGAAATTTCAATTGCAGGCGCAAGCAATGACCAAAAAGAAGCAGCTGTCATTACACCTCCGGCAAATCCCAAGCTGGAATCTTAAAGGAGGGGGGGGGGGGAGGGGAGGTGACGGAATCCCTCACAAGACCAACCGAGGAACACTCTGCTGCTTGCTGGAAGCACAAAAACTGCAAAACAATTTTAACAATTAACAAAGAAAGTTAATTTAACAAACCTAAAGCAGCGCCAAGAGCAGTAACACCCCACGTGAAGAGAGACGCAAACAACGCCTGAAGTACCGGATCCCAATTCGGTATCATTTCGGTGGTACTTTTAAAGATTAAAGGCAATTATTTAAATGGTGTCAATTCGTTAAGCATTAAAATGTTTTTTAGGAGTAGGGGAAAATATGGATCTTATGGCCCAGAGGCAAAACGGAACAAATTATATATCATTCGACTTCTCTCGGGCTGTAATATAAGAATCCGGAAAAAAAATGTTTGCGACAACCATTCCCCGAAGAGTTACAGACCCGGCACTGAAGTGTCTTTTGACTGGGGACTCAGTTGCCCACTGATTAAAAAATGGACAAAATCACTCATATAGGCTTTTAAAATTACGAATCGAACTGAATGGACGGGACCGGAGTGGGGAGGAGGAATAGGTAGAATAAACGGTGGTCGTGCGCGTGGCCAAGTTAAGTCATGTACATTAACTAGGGTTGTACGGGACCGGGACTTTTGGGAATTACCCCCCATTACTCGTCGTATGTTATAGTATAGCGAAAGAGCGAATACTTTCTCGCGAAAGAGCGGAGTAATTTAATCTAAAACTTTAAACACTTAGTGGCCCCCCCCGGAACAAAAAAAGACCGGGCCCCTACACCCCCTAATCTAGTGGGAGGGAAAAACCGGAAAAACCGCGAGTTGCTGGACAAAAAACGTTTTGGAAATAAATGCTTTTTAGACCTGTACGTTATCCGTTTTGTTAAAAAAATGCATTTTAGGCTTGCCTCGGAAATTACAGATTTTTTGAATTGTTCGAATTTTTTACTTTTTCAGGGATTTTATATCATGTACGTGGGCCGAAATGCCTAAAAATACGAATTTTAGACTTCTTGGAAAATTATAGAATTTTTAACAGTGGCACTGTCGAATTTCACTGTCGAAATCACTTACTGTCGAAATCAACTACTGTCGGAACCACATGATGCCATTATAATGGAGCTTGAAAAAACCCGCTAAATTTCGTCCCAGAAAAAGCATTTCAGTACTGGTCCCGGTCCCTAGAGTAATGGACGTTTCGGCGAACATCACGCTCCCGAGCGGTAAGTACAGGAAAGAGTACGTTGTATTTCTTTACACGTCTTCTGGACCAAAACCAGACGTGTGCCCTTTCGACGCGCTCTTTCAGTGCCGGGATGTTTCGGCGCCAATTAAATTTTTGTGTTTTACATGGCAAACATAATTTTGGCAATAATTTAAATTTTCTAATTATAAATGGTATTTTTCATACAGTTTCTCACTTTTGTGCATTTTTAGGCTTAGGTCTAAGCCGCCCTAAGCTTAGGGGTTCAATCAGCGCATCAAACAACAAATTTTCAGACAATTTTTAGAATAAAAATATTTTCTACTATTTTGACCAAAAGGGTCCAAAACCTATTGCCAATTGTTTTTAAACGGGAAAAATGGATGGCTTCTAGTGATGCGGCAGACAACGAGGTTAGACTGAACTGCGACTTTTCAAACCGACGCAATTTCTCGCCAAACGACGACCCAATTTTGGGGCTCGGGGAGCTCGAAGCGGGCCAGTACCGTCTCGTCATTACCGTCTGGCCATTACCGTCTCAGGGCCAGTACCGTCTCGTCATTACCGTCTGGCCATTACCGTCTCAGGGCCATTACCGTCTCAGGGCCAGTACCGTCTCGTCATTACCGTCTGGCCATTACCGTCTCAGGGCCATTACCGTCTCAGGGCCATTACCGTCTCAGGGCCATTACCGTCTCAGGGCCATTACCGTCTCAGGGCCATTACCGTCTAGCCATTACCGTTTCCGTAATAGGTGTTAAGTAGGGTTCCCGACCCCAATGCTTGCACATTTCTTCTCAGCATCATTGGTTTAAATGTTCTTTTAATCAACTGAGTCTGGCAAAAGAAAAAGTCTAGCCGTTTGCGTTTGTTTAGCGACGATGGAATGGAAAGGACCAAAATTTATCTATATTTGAGAAAGAAGAATAAATAAATAATAAAGGTATTTGGGAATGGAAGAGGTGATGAAAGTGGGATGAGGAGAAAAAAGAGAGCAAAGCAAAGGGAAAGTCCCCCCCCCCGTCACTGTTTGGCCACAACTTCTTGTTGACTCGGCTTCTTCACCTCAACCTCCACGTGGGATGGCTCTTCGTCCCTATTGAACTCTCCGTTCTCCTGCAATTTGTCATGTGAGTGCTTGGCCATTTTTGTTTCCATTATTGGATCGACAAAGGCTGGCGCTGGGAACGAATTCTTCCGAACGTCCGCTGTCTCCATTTGTTTCGACATTCTAGTACTAAATACGTAATGCTAATTATTAGGGCCGAAATTTATATTGACTAAAAAACGTAAAATATTGACCAAAAACCCCAAAAAGTGCCAAAAATGTACTAAAACTAACCAAATCCAGTCAATTTATGCATAAACCTTCAGAATTCGTCAATCTTTAATAATTTTTCTCTTACAAATTATAAGGATTTCCCCCCCCCCCCTCCTGTAAATGATCGTCCCCCCCCCCCCTCCCCTCCTGTAATTGATCGTTCCCCCCCCCCCCCTCCCCTCCTGTAAATGATCGTCCCCCCCCCTCCCCTCCTGTAATTGATCGTTCCCCCCCCCCCCTCCCCTCCTGTAATTGATCGTTCCCCCCCCCCCTCCCCTCCTGTAAATGATCATTCCCCCCCCCCCCCTCCCCCCCCCCTCCTGTAAATGATCATTCCCCCCCCCCTCCTGTAAATGATCGTCCCCCCCCCTCCCCTCCTGTAATTGATCGTTCCCCCCCCCCCTCCCCTCCTGTAAATGATCATTCCCCCCCCCTCCTGTAAATGATCGTTCCCCCCTCCCCCCCCCCCCCTCCCATTGTTTTGTTTGCCTTTCCGTTTCAGAACTTCTTCTCAGTGCCTCCTCTCTCTCCTGTACTGAAAGTGTCTGCTTCTTTTTCTGCGGCATTGGTTCTCCATTGATCAATGCCGCCACATGCGGTGGCAGTCGCCTTTCTTCGCTTTTCTCCGTCCCACCATTCTCGATGGTTCCGTTATGTTGAGAAATCGGTCTCCGATTGCTGTGGTGCTTCAACAAAGATTGTTTGGGTCGTCTTGACAACCGGTAAAAGCGTTCCATGTTCAGCTGCCTGCCCTTTGTAATCGGTTCGGCAATTGATGTTGCGAAGGTTGAGGGTGTACTTTCGATCGATTGGACGGTTTGATCGGCTGAAGTTGGAGCTGCCATTGGGATCGTTGAGCTAATGTGCTCTTCGGATTGAACTACTGTCGATTGGGACGGTTGAGTTTGTTGAAGACCCATTACAGATGTCGTTGATGGAGTTGTTGTTGTTGTTGTTGTTGTTATGGCCATTTTTTGAATTGTTGCTGTTGAATTTGTTATCATCATTCAATTCGTCCATTTGTGCTAATGTCAGCTCAATTTACCTTCACAACACGGCTTTCTGAGTGGGACTTCTGGCTTCCGAGGACATTGATCCTTCACATCGTTTGCATAGTTCGTCTTGCAGATGAGGTTAGCCTCCGTGGTCAAATTGATGGCCTCCCGCCCGTTCATCACATGAAAGCCATCCTGAGTGCAAACAAGAGGGTTCTCTGAATGAAAGAGATCGTCAGGCTTCTTCTGAGTTGCACTTGCCCTGCACTCGAACAGTGAGGAAATCGGAGCCCATAATAGAAGAAGGTTGGATGTTTTGCATTTTGTTGTGAGATAAATCCAACGTATGCAAATTTGCCAAGTGGGCGAAACTGAAGGGCTAAAATCACTAATTATTTGGAGGAGCAGTTCAATCTGCTGGAAGTGCGGAAGCATTTGACCTGCACACTGCGGATGTTATTGTGTGCAAGAGACATTTGCTTCAGAAAGGGCGCGCCTTGGAACATGCTGGGCGAGACGGAGCCCAAGCAATTATGGGGCAGCCACAACAACTTAAAACGATTTGGTGGTGTTTAACACTTTAACCGTCAGAACAACCAGTAAAGGTGTGGTGGCAAATGCCCCGGAAGCGACTTCTTTGACGGCATTTGCTTCCAGGTTGAGGTGCTGTGGCAAAAAAACATTTTAAATTAAATTTCCTTGGCCCTAAACCTGCAAATTTTCCATCCCGTTGAACATATCTGCACTTATTTCGGCCAGATTGTTATAGCTAAGGTCAATGATTTCGGCGGCACCAAATTGTTTAATTGCGCCCAAATCGACTCGGTCCAATCGATTCTCGCCCAAATAAATATAGCGGAGATTCGGCGTGTTTTGTGTGAAGTTCGGAGAGATTTGCGAAATTCTGTTGCCAGTGAGAGTGAGCAACGAAAGGCTGGACATATTTCGGAGGTGGCGGTCGCCCAATTGCTCAATCTGAACGCCGTTAGGGAATTATTAGCCAACTGTAATATAAGTCTCACCAGATTGTACTTCATATGCAGCGAAATCAACCTTAAGAATTATGATTAAACAAAATAATTCTGATCGATCAAATCATCAAAGAATTACGAGTTCATTTCCTCCAATGCTCCAATGGGCACTTGCTCCAAACAGTTGTTGTCCAGAATGATGTTCTGCAAACTCTCTTTTACCTCTCGAAATGCCCCATCCGAAATGGCACAAATCTAAAAACAATTTGGGGAATGTGTACCATTTATTGTTGTTGTTTAGGTACTTTGTTGCATTCTAACTGCACTTCAATTAGACTTGGCATGTTCAGAAAGGTCACATTGGTGAGATTTCCGATCCGATTGCAGCGAAAATTCAGAGAATTGAGGGCACGCAAGCCTAAAAGACAGCAGGCTGGGGGTTGCTTTATGTTGCAAGATGACCGACCATCGAGGGCCGCAGTGGGCACATCCGTAAGTCTATTTGAAGCGATGGACAGCTCTTGCAGCACGGACTCCAACCCCCTGAAGGCGTTCTTTTGGATCGTTTTTATCTTGTTGTTGTCCAGAATAAGTTTTTTGATGCGCATTCCCGCAAAGGCTCTCGGGCCAATCTGAATGTAAGTTCTTTTTGAGGCGATCAACAAATATCAGTAATAATAATGAGATGATCAAACACTTTCATTTTAATGCGATGAGCTAACCTCAATAATGTTTGCATTCTCCAGTGACAACTCCCTCAATTCGACGTTCAACTTTTTCAAACCTTCCACAACCACCGGCCCCTTGGGCCCGTTGCACTTCACAATGGCGCCATCAACATATTCCTACAAACATTGGCAATTGGCACACAATGAATGCCTCTTTCATTCCATCCCCCCCCCCCCCTCGGGCCCCCAATTTTTTTGGTTTCATTCTTTTTTGACAAATTTGAAGTGCTTCAGCCTTAATCACTTTTAAACCTTAGTTTTTGTTTTATAATATTTAAATTTTAACCTCACAAGTGCACGCCGACTGATTACGCATCAACGGGGGACAATAGCCACCGTATGCCGTGCCGATGATAACAAAAAGGGCGCTAACGCATTTGGCGAAGGGGAGGAGAAAGTGCCTTTTGGTCATTATTTGCTGAAGCGAATGAATTACGTGTCGAATTTTGTGGTCCGGTAAATTATAGTGAAGGAAGAAAGAAGCAATTGCTTCGGCTTTTCACTTTTAGCTATTTAGTCTTTTGGTTTTTATTTAAAAAGGGCAGTGAATGGAATTTGAGGAGGCGGACGAGCAGTGCTGGCTAAACGATCCGTAGCGTATTGAGCGGCGGGAGGGGGCAATCAGGTCGTCGTTTCGCTCAATCATCCAAACCATCGGAGAAGGATTTTAAGCCGCCCATCCCCCCCCCCCCCCTCAACCCGTGGATTTAGTACAATAAATGTAAGCGGAAGAGGTGGGGTGGGTGGGTAGGTGGAGGCTGTTGTTTGGTGCAGCGAATCATCCCCCCCCCCCCCCCCCCCCCCCCCCCGCATTCCCCCCCCCTTCCCCCCCCCCCTCCCTCAACCCCCCCCCCCCCTCTTGGGAATGGGGGGGGGGGGGCTTGAGTCGGAGGAGGATATCGGAAGTACTCGCAGAGGAAGGAGCAAACCAAGCAAATAATTGGATTGAATGCATTTTTACATAAATAACATCAAATCATCCCTTTATGGACGAAAGAATGCTTTTACAACTTGCACTCAAACGCGGAAAGATAAAGACGGTTCTATTGCACTTTTTGAACAGGGCGAAAGATCGAATTGAATTATTTTAATTAAATATCGATTAATGGTTTTAATATTAATAAGTAAAAACAGCGAAAAAGCATATATTGAATCAAATCCGAAATCTGAAGAACTTCCATTCCGTCATCAGCAGAAGACTCTTTCTTTTGCATATCAGCAGCCATTCGAGGTCAAGGCTTTTGTCCTTCTTCCTTCATTCACTGGTTCCGTCGTTAGCGACAGTGGAGATTAACGAACGATGGCTGGCAGCCTCCCCCCCCCCCCCTAACGATGGAAGCCTCCCCCCCCCCCCACCCCCAACGATGGCTGGCAGCCTCCCCCCCCCCCACCCATGCGGGGAGGCGCAAGAAGATTAATCCAGTGCGAAGGATTGGAGGAGGAGGAGATGATGACCCGCTTACCTGGATTTAGCGAAAAATGAAGTTTTCTGTGGGGGGGGGGAGGGTCCGTCCCCCCCCCCCGCTGATTATTCGAGGATGGGGGGCACTACTAATGGAGGAAAATCCATTTCTGCCGCTGATTTGAAAAGCATTCCCTTCGTGTGAAGCGGCGGAAGAATGAAAAGAATGTAATGCTTTAAAATTCGGATAATTTAAAATAAAATTAACACAAAGACGGCTATTTTTTCATTTTTAAAGGTACGCTTTGCGACCCTCAAATGAAAGAAAGGCCCCTTCTATCTCTGCTGGCTGGTCGCATTTCACTGTTTCCCAACCGTTTGAGCCATTCAAATTCATAAAATTTATATTAGTGGTGAAAGCACTTCACTTTTAATTTTTCGGGTTCAAAAGAAAATTGGCCAAATTTTTTTCATATTTTTACTTTACTTTTTCCACTTCATTTCGGTTTATTGTTCCGATTTCCAATCAAACTTAATTTAAGTTTGAAAAGGTACCGTAAAAATGAGAGAATAAATCAAAAGGAAGTGAATTTGTCGACCGATTGACTTCAAAAATAACCGGTCCCCCCCCCCCCCCATTTTATATGCCATTTAATGCTAAAGAATTAAAAGGCGAAGATGAAACGGCCGCCCGTCTCGGGGCGGGCAACAAACCATCCGATCAGCTAATAATTGCTGCTGAGTCACTCACTGTCCCGCTGCTTCTGATTTGTGAGCTAATCATTATTTAGGAATTTAATTTAAATTCCTTACAAATTAGGCGGGCGAATGGAACGGCGAACAAAAAGAGAAGAGAAAACGACGTAAAAAGAAAGTGAAAAGAAAGTGAAAGGAGAAAATGGGCAGGAAAATGGTGGACGGGCAATGGCCGCGCAGGAAACGCTGCAAAATCAGACAACCGCCGCCGCCTCGTCAAATATTTTTTTTTTCGAATTTTATACAAATTAAATTAATTTTCACCCAATAAATAAATAAATGGAGTGAATGGAGAGTTTTTTTTTTGTTTTAGTTTATTGTATTATTTATTGTTGTTATTGTATGTATGTAATGTTGTATTATTATGTTTAATCTTTTTACTAAAATTGAAATATTTCCTTTAAAGACAAATTTTAGCCAATTATTTTCTAAATGCTGGAAAATGAAAAAGAAATAATAAACATGTTTTGTACATTTGATGCAATCGAATGGATGGGTTGGCCATTTGTCTTGAAATTCCCCGAGACTGTTGCAACGATCACTCTTAAAACTCCCAATTAATTTGATTCTTTTTCTGATCAAATTCCATGGGATAACTTTATGTAGTTAAAATGGATTCGGCCAATTCGAATAATTCCACAAAACCAACAAAAAAAATCAAAAGTTTCTTTGTGAAAGGAAAGGCGCCTCCACAGCCAAGTCAAAGTGAACAGTGAGTTAATCAAAAAAAGGGAAAGAAATAAAACAATTTAAAAAAGAAGAAGCCACGCCACGACAACGGTGAAAATTTACAATGCCCGCAAAAAACAGTTGGAGGTTCGATGGGCAGCGAAAAAAGAGGCGCTCATTGAGACGTATGGAAATTTAAATTTATATTAACCAAATAAATACAAAACATTTACAAATTACGTTTAGAATTTTACTTTAATTTCACCTCTTAGCCTAAAACATTGAAATAAACGTCGCCAGGGATGCCGAGAGTTCCGCGGCGGGTGCACAGTTGCTTCGGTCCTCCGCGGGAGGCGATGTCGAGATTCTCGGAAGTTTGCTTGGGCTAGAAAATGCCGTCCAATTGGTGCAGGAGACGCGCAACAAATTCGGGGCGACGGCCCTGCATTTGGCAGCGGGAAATGGTCGCGAGGAGACATTGCGAATGTTGCTGGAGGCAGGTGGACGGGCACAGAGCGAGGCGGGAGACGACGACGGCGAGACGGCACTTCATTGGGCGGCACGGGAAGGACATGTCGAGGTGGGACTCATCATTCAAATAGTAAGTCAATTATTTTGGAGGTGGTTCGCATTTTGCTGATGGAAGCGACTGCGAATTTGAACGTTTGCAACGGACATGGCGAAACGGCGTTGCGCCAGGCGTTGCTCAACGGACGTGACGAAGTTGCTCAGTTGCTGGTCGAAAGTGGGGCCGACTCGGAGGCGACGACAACGGGAGGGCACACTGAAGAGCATTACCAGATGCCGAGACAGTTGCTTCTGCATCAGCTTAAAGACGGGGAGAACGAAGAGGGGGCAAAAGTAACGACGACATTGACCTTGGCACCGCCAAGGACGGGGGACAGTGCCAAAGCGACAACAAAAACGGAATCGATCGTTGAGTTGGAGCGGGACATAAAGCCTTCAAGGGGTTCCACAAACTTGTAGAAAGTTCAATTTGCATTCATTCAGTGAGACGCCTTCAGGAGTCTCTGTTCGTGCTATCGGTCATTAGTAACTTAAATTTAAATTCGTCGCATTCAGACAAATTTAATCCAACATTTAATTTTTGTAATTAGCGAGGCAAATCGATCACAACTCCAGAAAAAAGTGAAGAAAATGTCGGATTGGTCACAGAATGTTCTTCAGCAAAGCAAGATTCGTCTTCTTTACTGTAAATGCCACAAATTTAGCAACAACAAAAAAACATTTGGAATTCAAGGGTATCGGAATTCCAATTCGAAGCGATGAACAGAAACGCATCTGCCGATGACCAACAGGACAAACGGCGTACACCGGCGAACAAAACGATTCGGTCGATGTTCGTCAATAGAAATAGGCATGGATCATTACAGGAAGCGATGCTGCTGAACAAATCGGGTATTTGGATCGATTAGAACTCTTTACAATCTCACTGATCAATAAAATTCAAAAAGAAGGTCGTGGTCGTCGTAACGGTGCAATAATTCGGGGCTGTCCCTGGTGTATTCTGTGCTGCCTGTTGCTTCTGCTGCTGATCATTCTGCTTCTACTGATCTTTGGCTTTCCGTTTTTGAGCTTTGTTCAAGCGCAACAAAACATTCTTTCGTCAGCCGATCAGCAAAACAATGAACAAGCAAAAAAGTAAACAATTGACGGCCGTTTGAAGTGTTTTTTTTTAATTAAGCTTACCAGAAGCATCTCCGTTAATCTCCGAATCTGACCCTGCCAAAGTTATGCTGGCAGCGGCGATAGCCGAAAGAAGAAATGGAAAAGATCAAAAGAAAGATTCATTAGTTCAGCAGCAGCAGCAGCAGCAGGAGAAGGAGATGGAGATGGAAAACAACGAATTGATTCGGGCTGCTGGTGCTGGGGAAGTGCTTTTGCTTCGCGCAATTGTTGCTAAATGGAGTAATCGTTCTGCGCTAATGGACCTTAATCGGGCACTTCTTTCGGCGGCATGCGATGGGACAACAGAAGCGGCCATATTTTTGGTGGATCAGGGGGCGGAGGTGGACACACGCGGGGAGCCGAGGAATCAGTCGCCGCTCCATTGTGCAGCCAAAGCCGGCAAAACTGAGACAGTCCGATTTTTGGTCAAAAGGGGAGCAAATTTGGCACAAAAGGATGACAATGGTCGTGATTTTTAAAATTATGAAAAAACCAAGGATTAATTGATCTTTTTTAACTATAAGGTTGGACGCCATTGCATTTTGCGGTCCAAAACGGACATGTTCAGACTGCGCTCGCTCTGCTTGAAGACGGGGAACAACAACACCTTTTGCACATCAAAGACGGCGAGGAACTTACTCCCGTAGGGAGGGCTCTGAGGATAGGCTCTCTCGACTTGATTAGGCTATTCTTCACTAATTGGGGCACCACTCCGAATGCCGACGAGGTCGACGAGTACATTCGGCTGGTTGAGCAATGGCAAATTCCGAACAAAAAGTCAATTGTGTCCTTCTTACAAACTTTTCGACTTACTGGAGGAAGCATCGAATTGCCCAAAGAGTGGGTTGGGCTTCACACTCTCTCCAACTCTTTATTTTGAAGCAAAAAGAACGAGTCGATGTCAGAATCTGATCAACAAAATCACGATCAGCCAATGCAAGTTGGGGTCGGCATTGCTCTCGAAAGGTACCCCTCAAAATGATCAGTCGACCATTTAATGCGTTTAAGGCCAATGCCGCAGCCCAAAGGTGTCCAGCTTATTGCCGACATGCCTTTGGGGATGGAAATAAATCGGGAACTTTCGCGAGCGATCTCTTCGGCAGATGTTGGCTTTGTTCGTGTTTTGTTGGGCCAATGGCGCCACAATTTGTCGCACATTGACATGGACGGGGCTTTGCTTTCCTCCGCCTGTGAGGGCCAAACGGACATTGTTTGGCTTTTGTTGGATGCCAACGCAAATTTGGTCACTCGCGGGGGGCCGACAAATTACACGCCGCTGCACTGCGCCGCTAAATTTGGTCGGGCGGAAACTGTCCGATTGTTGCTGAAACGGGGGGCAAAAGTTTGCGAGAGGGACGACAACGGTAAACGACCGAACTTTGGTGTCCATACGCGCACACCTTTTAACTTAATTAGGTTGGACTCCGTTGCATTATGCTGCAAACTTTGGACATGAGCAAACCACCTTACTGTTGTTGGAGCAGGGCGGGTGGGACACTCAGCTAAAGGACAACGAGGGAATGACTCCGATGGACCGTGCTTTGTGGAGTGGGTCTTTGGGGCTTCTGAGAGTATTTCTGGCAAATTGGGGAGGCCGCAACCGGAGGGCCACAACTGAGGACATTGACGCGTACTTGAGGAGGGCACAACAGTGGCACATTCCCAACCAGCAAACAATTGTTACCTTTCTGCTCGAGTCCCGACCCCGCACTCCGGTCGTTCCGCAGCAAGTCGAACAACCAACCGTTGTGGGGTTTGTGAAACATACCGGTTTGCATTAAAACTCTTTCCGTCCGTTCGATTTCCGTCATAATAATTCCCAAAGAAAAGCATATGGTTGTAGTTGCTACAGCTAGGCGATTCGACTTAAAGAGTTAACACAAAATAGAGTTTTTACACGTTTTAAGCTATAACTCTTTTGAGAAAAAACGAATCGGTTAGCTTTCCCTTGATCAAAGATTCAGCAAACTGAGAGCTTCTGAATAATATTAGTTTTGTTTAAATTGCTTTCCTAATGATTAGATTATGACTGATCACGCCAAACCGACGACCGGCCAAACTGTCCTGTTCCGATTTTCTAGTTTATTCTTATAGGGCTAAGTCTTTAAATTTGGCGGTGAGGGAAGGAAAGCCAGAGGAGGTGCTGGTTATGCTGACATCCGGTGCCAATGTTAATGCTATGGACGCGGAAGGTTACCATCAGACGCCTTTGCATGAAGCGGTCATCGCACCAGACGAAGCGATGGTAATGCTTTATCTAAAGAGTTTTTGATGCTCTTTTTTACGGTAATGCTTTATCTAAAGAGTTTTTGATGCTCTTTTTTACGGTAATGTTTTATCTAAAGAGTTTTTGATGCTCTTTTTTACGGGTAATGCTTTATCTAAAGAGTTTTTGATGCTCTTTTTTACGGGTAATGCTTTATCTAAAGAGTTTTTGATGCTCTTTTTTACGGTTTTTTGATGCTCTTTTTACATCTTTCTAAATGGCTAAAGAAATGCCAATTATATTTTCCATTTTAATTGTTTGTTCAGGTAAAATTGCTGCTTGATCACGGGGCGAATGTGAATGCGTTTGACGGTTCTGGACTGACGCCATTGCATCGGGCAGCGGCACTGAACCGAATCCGAATTATGCATTTGCTGCTACGCAGTGGGGCGAATGTTTCGGCACAACAAACGATGGACTCGATGAATTTGGGCAAAACTCCGCTACATTTTGCTGCTAAAAACGGTGACGTGGCTGCCATCAACTTGTTATTGAAGAATGGGGCGGACCCAAAGGCGAGGGACGACCGAGGACTAATGGCATTGCACTATGCCGTTTTGAACGGGCACGAGGAAGCCACATGGGCACTGTTACATCGGTGCCAGGACATCAGTGATGTCGACATTCAGTCCGTTTTTGATACCATTGACCGGCAAAAGTTGACGAGGAGCAGTGAGGAGACCGCCACCACGCTTATGCAACGTTGGATTGCACTGTTAGTCAGAGCAAATCGCGCATATCGGTCCATTTGAGAAATTATTATCCAAACACATTTTATGGATGCTTAATCAAAGTTGCTTTAGGTACCACAAGTGGATGTTCCTAAAGGCAGTTGAACGGGGCGATGTTGATGGGTTTGCGTCCATTATGGCCAATTACAGTGGCGAGGAGCTTGACCTTAATGAGGCTAATGACGAATTCGGAAACCGCGCACTACATTTTGCGAGTTTGTTCGGAAGGGCCGATTTGGTGCTTCTTCTTCTTAGCCGAGGGGCGAATGCAATGGCAAGAAATAGGGCCAACGAAACCGCCCTCCATTGGGCGGCTCTTTCCAAAAAACAGCACGTTGTGGAGCTATTGCTGCAACAGGCCAACGTGGAACCAAACTGGACAAACCAGAAGGGCAAGACGGCACTACACTTTACTGTAGACGAACTCTCTTTGGAGGAATTAGCTGATAAGCTCAGACGGACTTTGGGAAGAATGGAGTCCGAGCAAAAAAATAAGACTCAAGACGGAGGGCATTCGAGGCTTTATGCAGAAATAATGTCACTGGGGGAGAAGGACGAGCAAAGTCAGGTTTTGATCCTGAAGCATTTATTGGAGAAAGGGGCTGACGTTAGCGTGAAGGACAGCCAAAATTGGACGGCACTTCAATATGCGATCAAACATTGGCGGAGAGAATGCATCGGTGTGTTAGTCCAATTCTGGGCTAAGAGGGGATTGACGTCAGAAGAGTTGAACGGAGCGATCGATCAGACGTCGGGGCAGGGCGAACATACGGAAAAAGAACGAATTTTGAGTGTTCTGAGAAACGCAAAGGCACAATTGGAGGCACATCGTTCGATTCACGATGTGAACATTGTCGATGCCAATACCAGGTAATAATGAGCAGGACACGGATAGGTGATGAACACGAACTGGTTCGGCCTGGACAAGTTTTCTAAAGGGGCCGTGCGCTGCTGGATGTACGGCTGTTGAATGGTGCAAAAGCTGGTGATACTCAGCTGGTCCGACATCTGCTCGCCTACGGGGCAGACATTAATCGGACTCGAAACGCTTACGGGAACAATGCATTGCATTTGGCTGCCACCTATGGACACCTCGACACCGTCCGACTTCTGCTCGAATGGAAAGCTGATGTGTCAGCGAGAAATTCAAAGCAGAAAACGGCCCTCTATTATGCATCTTGTGAAGGCAAAGAGTTGGTGGCACAGGAACTGATAAGGGCGGGCGCCGAGGTTAACACGGCGGGTACGGACGGAGACGCACCGTTACACTGTGCTGCGGAGGAGGGTTGGTCTCGTGTGATGCAACTGCTAATGGAGGTATCCAGACTAATTACCGGCATAATATGTGAAATCGACAAAAATCTCGGAACGCTGAAGGCGCTTTCGGATAAGTACTAATTGGGGGTTCTTTATAAAAAAAGTTGCGTTTTGCGCATTTTTAGCGTTCAGCTGACATTTTGGGTTATCTTTTGGGAAAGTCCGGCGGTGCCATTTGAAAATTTAAATGTTCGTGAAACCGTCAGTTTCAGAATGGTGCCAATGTGAATTTGATTAACGCTCGAGGCTATGTGCCGCTTCACCTCTCTGCAATGTACGGCAGATTCGACGCTGTTTCGACTCTTTTGTCCGGCGGAGCTAATCCTTGTGCTAAAGCGGCTCCCAATGGAGTGACGCCACTGCACTTAGCGGCACAAGAAGGCCATGAACAAATTGTGCGTCTTTTGTTGCTGCGGGGGGCGGAGGCGGCGGAGATGGACGCGCGCGGGTGGACGGCGTTGCACTACGCGGTGAAATACGCGCGGATTGGCTGTGTGGGGACACTAATGAAACGGTGGCAAGGCCCGCTGAGCGTCGCCGAACGCGAGTCCGTCTTGGCATTGGCCAGCGAGGCGAACGTCG
Source organism: Globodera rostochiensis (assembly GCA_018350325.1). Taxonomy (NCBI): domain Eukaryota; kingdom Metazoa; phylum Nematoda; class Chromadorea; order Rhabditida; family Heteroderidae; genus Globodera; species Globodera rostochiensis. The sequence continues at coordinate 1,723,994 of JAEVLN010000008.1, read as the reverse complement.
CAACCATTCGGGAGAGGCTAATGAGGCACAAAATCTGACCATCAATTCATACAGAGACTGACGCCTTTTCATCCATTCATGCTGCCAAATATTAATTACTTTTAATCGACCCGCGCGGTTCGCTCTTTTTTATTTTTCGTCGTTTTTTATCTCAAATTTAAAAAGGTATTTTACGATGATTTTAATTAGCGGCAAATTAGACAAGAAGGAATGAATGAATGAGTGGGGTGGCCGGGCAAAGAATTAATTGTTCTCGGTTCGACCGCATCTTTGTCAACGCCCGCATTATGTCGCCTCCCCCCCCCCCCCATTCACATCGATTTAAAATTTCTTTTCCTTTTCGGTGCTAAAAGCAAACAAAATACCTATGGTTATAGCAAGGTTTTCCGTTTAATTCATTCTTAGAATTTGTCCCTTTGTGTGCCGCATTTGGGAGAAGCGCTGGCCAACACATTAATTAGTAATGAGATTTTGAGAATGAGTAATCGGCGAGCCTTCAATTGTTATTTTATATCGTTATTTTATTTGAAAATGGACGGCGGGAACGGTGTTAATGGAATTACAATCATTTTAAGTGAATCGGCGCGACGGGAGAGTGTCATGTCTTAATTTAACATGCTTTGAGATTGTCGAACCGGTTGAAGTCGTTTGTTTGTAGCGTTTTGGATTTTGAATAAATTTACATTCGCTAATTAGCCCTATTTGAAACTTTAATGCTAAGTCATTGTCACAAAAATTCGAAACTTCTTTGATTTGGTTTGATAGACGACAGCTTTTGGAGTTCAATTTTGGTTTCGCCTTTACGGACAATTTCAATGTTCGCCCGTACAGACGGGGGGCGAGAGGCCGCCGATGGACCAGCAGAAGCCGTTGAGCTGATTTTGTCGGCAAGGTTTCCCTCCCCGTTAAATATTCCCGCCAAAATTCCAATTGTGCCGGCCGATCATTTAGCGGGTTGCCAAATGCGGACACATTCTCAAAATCCGACCCGTTTTGTGTTGTTGAAGAAGTGCAAGGCCCGGACAAAAGTGTGGAGATCGGACGGACGGAATGTATCCAAAACTGTTTGAGTCCACGATGGCATAAGAAAATTTTGGTGACAGAAGAGCCGCAGAAAGAATTGCGCTTTTCAATGTTTGATTTGACTTTTTATTATTTAACTTTTTTGATCGTTTTTCTTTGTTCTAAGATATGACAGTGATTCGAATTCGCGCGCCCTGACTTTCCACGACTTTCTTGGCCGTTGCCAATGTCGACTTTCGGACATTCTTTCGTCTCCAAATGGCTCTCTCATTATGAGGCTAAAGTACGTATAAATTCGCTCGCCGCTTCAAAAACCCAATTTTTGTTTTTATTTTTAGAAAGGACAGAGACGTAATTGCCAAAGGCCAATTGCAATTGTTTGCCGAAAAGTTTGCACCCTCCGGGGAAACCATTGTGAGTTTTGAGTGCCGTGGCCTTTTGTCCTCGCCACAAAAGCGATGGTCGCTGAAGCCGAACATTGTGACCGTCATTCCAAGTGCCTATTTGGAGTTTTACCGGATAGAAACGGAACAGTTTAGCCACAATGCATTCTGTCCCTGACAAATCCAAACAAATTAAGCGAAATGCTAATGTTTCATCGGACAGAGACAAAGACGAACACTTGGAATCCCGAGTGGAAAATATTCGACATTTCGTTACGGCATTTGTGCCAGGGAAAATTTGAAAGGTTTGGTTTGAATGGGAAGGCGTATGAAAAACAAAGTTCAGAACATTTCTCATCCGATGCTTTGCTCACCAAGCTGCCGGAAAGTTGGTAATTAGGAAGCATATTTAAATTCAATGCTTTCAAAATTGCGGGATATTTAAATTTAATGATTTCAATTGCGGGATATTTAAATTTAATGATTTCAATTGCGGGATATTTAAATTCAATGCTTTCAAAATTGCGGGATATTTAAATTTAATGATTTCAATTGCGGGATATTTAAATTCAATGATTTCAATTGCGAGATATTTAAATTCAATGCTTTCAATTGCGGGATATTTAAATTCAATGATTTCAATTGCGAGATATTTAAATTCAATGATTTCAATTGCGGGATATTTAAATTCAATGATTTCAATTGCGAGATATTTAAATTCAATGATTTCAATTGCGGGATATTTAAATTCAATGATTTCAATTGCGGGATATTTAAATTCAATGATTTCAATTGCGGGATATTTAAATTCAATGATTTCAATTGCGGGATATTTAAATTCAATGATTTCAATTGCGGGATATTTAAATTCAATGATTTCAATTGCGGGATATTTAAATTCAATGATTTCAATTGCGGGATATTTAAATTCAATGATTTCAATTGCGAGATATTTAAATTCAATGATTTCAATTGCGGGATATTTAAATTTAATGATTTCAATTGCGGGATATTTAAATTCAATGCTTTCAAAATTGCGGGATATTTAAATTTAATGATTTCAATTGCGAGATATTTAAATTCAATGATTTCAATTGCGGGATATTTAAATTTAATGATTTCAATTGCGGGATATTTAAATTCAATGATTTCAATTGCGAGATATTTAAATTCAATGATTTCAATTGCGAGATATTTAAATTCAATGATTTCAATTGCGGGATATTTAAATTTAATGATTTCAATTGCGGGATATTTAAATTCAATGATTTCAATTGCGGGATATTTAAATTTAATGATTTCAATTGCGGGATATTTAAATTCAATGCTTTCAAAATTGCGGGATATTTAAATTTGATGCTTTCAAAATTGCGGGATATTTAAATTCAATGATTTCAATTGCGAGATATTTAAATTCAATGATTTCAATTGCGGGATATTTAAATTTAATGATTTCAATTGCGGGATATTTAAATTCAATGCTTTCAAAATTGCGGGATATTTAAATTCAATGCTTTCAAAATTGCGGGATATTTAAATTCAAATTTCAATTATCTGCTGATGTGTTCGTTCAGCCATCAGTTAGTGGGCGAAGTGAAGACCAGTGTGAAGGCACTGACCGTGGAAAGACAATGGCGGGTGGAACTGGTGGACGAGCAAAAGCGACTAAAGAAGCACGACATGTACAAGACGGAGGGCCATTTGCACTTTATTCACGTCCAGCTCAAAGGACCTTAGATGACTGGAGGACAAAGCGTCGCATTCCAACCGATCGAATCGTCTGTTAGCATCTAATTCTTTCATTTATACACTCTTTATTATGTGGGATAGGCGCCATGCATGGAGTAATTATGTTACAATTACATATAAAGTGTGGGTGGCTGTTGCATAGTTTGCTTGCTCGTTTAGGCCCTAATCTCTAAACAAAATTCTGTGCCCACTCATTCTCAAATTGACCCGTCCGAACACCTTCGTCCCCCTCCCCCTCCTCCTCCTCCTCTTCACTTCTTCTGCTCCACGTCCAGAATAACGTCGAAGTGTTCGTCGTCATATAATTCGAGGGCTATGGTCAGCTTGTCTTTGCTTTGGCAGTCTGCCTTCTAAACGGCCAACAGATGGAAGGTAAAACCGCTTTAAGTAAGTTTAAGCCCACCTTCTCCAAGTCCGCTTTGTGTGCCGTTTTGGGTGACATGCACAGCCACTGGTTCTTGTCCGTCTTGTACACCAAAATGTTGATGTTCAGCTTCTTTGCTGCCGCCACCAGCTCCACCAGACCCCCCGTCTTGCCGTCCTTTACCTTCTCGCTCTGTCTTCGCACACTTCTGACCTCAAACTCGTCCAACCACGGTTGTGCCTGTTTCTTGTCCAAATGCCCGAAGAAACCTTCAAAATACTCGCGGACGTAAGTCCGAGTAGCCTTGTGAAGCATTTCTGTGCCCGCCAGCGCATACGCCAACGCTCTTTAAAATTAAATTCAAATTGATTAATCAGTCATTTGGATGTTTAAACGACCTGTACAAATTGTCGCTATTGCGTTGGATTTCGGCTACTTTTGTCGGGAGCGTTTTGGACTGGACGACATTTTTGTTGTCCTCAGACTTTTTTACTAATTTGTGGTAATCCAGGTACACATCCTTCGGCACCCTCAGGTCAATGTCTAATTAGAAGAATTCAGGTAATTGTCTAATTATAGAATAAAAATGCGTTTTTGACTCTCATGCATATGCTTTCTTGCCTTGCTTCTCCAACAGTTTGTCCTGAAACTCGATTTGTTCCTCGGGGGTCGGCGGGTCGAACACAAAGGTCGGCCCCGCAGGCGCCTCCTGCTTTGGCGAAGGCGAAGCCGCCGCCACGGCTGGAGTTTCCTGTTGCTGGGGCTGGGGCTGAGGCTGGGGCTGGGGCTGTTGCTGTTGCTGGGGCTGTTGCTGGGGCTGGGGCTGGGGCGAAGGCGAAGGCGTTTCCTTCTTCTCCCCCTCCTTCACCCATCGCCAAACTTTCTTCCCGCCCTCCTCCACCAGCTCCAACTTCTTTGTGCCGTTCTTTGTCACAACTTTGATTGTTGCCGGAGGCGAATCTCCTAGACAAATTTTAAATTTGGTTAAATGTCGGACCATTCTCACTTAACAGGCGCTCATCGAAATGTCTGGCCGGCATCAACGGCGAAAAATTATGGGGCTCTTAAAATTCGAATAAAAAATGGTTTAGGGACAAAGAACTGAACTAACCAACATTCGGAGGAAAATTGAGAAGGAATAGTAACAGTAATTGCAGGGAAAGTGCCGAAACAGTCCAAAGACGCATTGGCCAGTAAGTGGTAAACATTTGTAAATAATATTTATTGATAAATTTATTTGAAAAATAAATGGAAAAAATATATAAATAAAGTGAATGAGAGGTGGGGAGACTGAGAAGGCTGGCAAAGCAAAAAATTGACGGAAATATGCGTGGCATGGCACTAAAACTGACGAATAAATACATATCAATGTCATTGTCCGATCGATAGCCGATTTCCATATCCGATTGCTACATTGATTGAATGTTGGCTTTCGCCTGACTCCCCTCCCCAATATCTCTCTTGGCACTTTCATCATCCTCCAACGAGATTATATGAAAATTATCGAAATGCCAACAAATTTATTGCGTGACGCACAAGTTGTGGTTGTTTTAATAGTAAAACCAAAGATAATTTGAACGATAATAGACCCGGATCTAATTACCAGAATACGGTATCTTCTTGGCGAAGCCAACGTTCCGCGAGCCCCGGAGGGTCCTGGTTTGGATCGGAGCCGAAATTCCTAAAAGACGGAGCCAGCGGCTGACCTTTGGAGATCGTAGCCAGCTTCCAGTCGCTAAAACATCAAATATCCCGCGAATTTCATTTTCCATTTAAGATTTTTCGAGGCCCGGTTTTCCTGAACCGGTCTCCATTTGTCCGTTTGTCTCGTGCTTCTTACTCTTTTTGGCGTTCTATTTTTTCGCGTCAATTGCGCAAATGAGAAGGAATCGTCTGTTGTCGACGTCCTTTGGGCGAATTGGAAGAGATTCCGAGAAGAGATTATTTTGTTGGGATGTACATAAAATGCAAAGCGCTGAATAGAAGAAATTGGGCGTCTTTCCCGCTTGGATTTGGTTGAATTGGAGGGATAACGAATAGCAAAAGCTTCTTCCTTAGCCTGCGCCATTCCCGTCGGACCTCTTTCAACTTCGATTTAAAAGTTCCAATTTCGAAAATCAATTCTCTTTCATCTTTAAGCAATGGCATTGATTTTATCGCCACTTTTTGATCAAAAAGAGTTTGTCTTACGTAATGCATTGTGATGTTTGCTGAAAGCGACGGAGGAATTTTGCTTCGATGGGAGACCCTTTCGCCCTCAGTGCTTATTGCAAGTTACACGGAGAATTTGGCTTGGAGTCTATTCCTCACCTCAACAGGTACCGGGGTAAAACTTTCTATAAAATTGCTAAACGATCACTCAAAATTCCCAATGTGAAGCCATTCATGCCGTCTTATTGATCACCAGCCCACTGTACGTTTTTGAGACAAAGGCACACTTAAAACATTTTAATTGTTTTCTAAGCCAAGCTGTGTATAAATGGCATCGGCGTCAGAGCAGCGGTCAGCCCCCCCCCCATCCCTTTACAATGATGGCATTCCCCTCAGATAGTGATACTCCATTACCGTATATATGTGCCATCATTGGTTCCCTTCTGTGGCTTCGTTACTCCATTTTCATTTACGATTGGAAACTGATACTCCTCCAGGTCCTAAACTCGACTCGATTGTATGCCAATTAATGCATTTCCTTCCATATGACTGTCCCAGAGTTATGCCGTTCTCATGCAAACTTTTTTTGTCTTTGCAATGCTCTTTTATCGCTCCAAAAAGGTACATTTTTTTTCCCTTATTATTAAATTACTAAACTATATTAATTTTTAGAGACGTCTCTTCCGCTCCATCATGGCAATTTTTATCGGAATTGGTTATTTTAGTTAGTTGCTTAAAATTATTTTATTTTTAAGCTGTCCTTTTCTTTCTCATTGCGCAACTTCCTCCAAAAATTGGTCTCCAGGTGAGCGACTTTGAAATCGGCCAAATCGAAGTCTCGAAGATGCGTTTAATGGACTCTTACAAATTAAGAGAGTCCCCCCCCCCTCCCCCCCCCGTATATTTATTCTCAAAGCAACAATTAATTCCCCCAACCCTTCAGTTTACCGGCGTTTGTGCCAGCGGAGCGCAAATTCTCGGCTCTTTTGTGTGTCCCTATCTCATTGTGAGCTTTTGACATTTTCCGCTCAGCTCTCCCCAAGTATAAGGCGATTTCGTCCAAATTCATCGACTTCATCCCAGTAAGTTGCCTTGACACAATACTTCTTTCCATTTCAAACCCGTTCATAAAGCACTCAATACTTTAATTAGGTGCTATTTCACTTATTTTTCACATCGGAAATGAATTAAATTATTTTTGAACCGTTTAAGTTTTACTATAAAATGCACTTGGAATAATTGAAACCATTAAAGATTGCTCAGAATATAAAACCATTTTACCGGTTTTGTATACACTAATATTAAGTAAATTAAGCGTATAGGACGCCTAATATTGTTTAAAAATAATTTAATTGACTAATTTGCCTCCTTTTAATTTTGCACCCGTCGCATTCACATGGATAATGGAACTGCACGCCATAATTTACAGTGTGGGTGTCAATGACATCTACTTATTGGTTAGTTTTAATTAGTCTTCATCGGTTGGGCATGGACTTTTAGTCATTATTTTAAGCCTAATTATTTTTGAACCGTTTCATTTTATAATCTTCGCAATTTTAGACGGCCAACTCCGTTTTTTTCACTATGGATGGCCTTCTGCTGAGGTGGATTTGTTTTCCTCTGAAGTTGGGTTGGGATTTACTCATCCAATTGCAGCATGTTCTTTATTTATCCCAGCGAGAAGAGTCAGACAGCAATGGAACACAAATTAATTAACAAAACGAACACACTCTGAACGAAAGAAAAGATGTCTATTGTCTGGGAAATTGATCTAAAACTACGAAAAATCCGACAATTTTTTTGTAAAATGTCCGGATAAATTCACCAAAAAGTCCGGAATCCGGTTACATCCCGGATATGCTGTAGACCCCCCCCCTAGCAGCTATTGCATTTTTATATTTGTTTGACCATTTTGTTGAGAAAATTCATTTTGATGTCTCCTATTTGTTTAATGACAAATGAGCTTCTGTTTCCTGTTATTATCATTGTTCACTCTCCGTCATAAAAAATGGAGATGTTTGAGAAAAAAAGTTTTATTTTGGCTAAAAACTCAGGCAGTGCTGGTGGATAATTGGAATTTCTGGCTCCGTATGGCACGTAAAATAGCGATTTTTACAGTACCCTAGTTATTAGTGGTCGATAACCGGGGGACCGGTTATTGACTATATGGCTGTCACTATGCCTACAGATTTCAAATCTCACAATAAATCAGGGTTGCGATTCGTACTTAGATCCCAAGTACAGTACCTGGAAACGGACCCTCGTACTTTATTTTCAAGAATGGAATGAGGATTTGGCGCGAGTGTTTTGGAATTTGAACAAAGAGCCACTGGCATTATGTATAACAAAATTCTCAAAAGAAAATGGCAATTTTATCAAGAATTCGCCCCTCAAAGCATTGGATTTCTGATCATTTCTATTTACTATTTTCCAACATTTTGTTCGAAATTTTCTTTTAATTAAAAACTAATGTGCATTTAGTGTATTTAGCGAAATCAATGGGAAGAAAGCGGGCTCGTGCAAGTATTGAAGAAGATAACACACCAGTACCAGCGGGCAATGTTACTTATGAAATAATTGATGAACGACCAAAAAGAAAAGCTGGATCTTACAATCGGAATCACAAAGTTTTTTTTAAATTTTGAATTTAAATTTTTGAATGGCTCGCATTATCGGCGTAATCGGTTCTCTTTTTAGACCGGGTCCAAATTGACTTTCTTCTATCATTTTCTCCATCTTTATTTTCAGGAACTTTCGGACACATTACGTCATAATGATGAACGCCATTGGAATCGGGAAGAAATGAAAAGCAATAATACTTATGCGCTCAGAAGTTGCGATAAATTGGCCCGGAAAGAAAGCCCCATGGTGGTTTTTTAAACTTTTACTTTTTTCTTATAAACAAATTAAGAAATTGCGAATTGAAAGTCCGACTCGGCGAAGCAGAAGGACCGAAAGCCTGACACCGGAAGAATGTTTTCGCTCCCTTTCTCAAGATGTTGTTCTGTTTGGGCAAATATTTTATTCTTTAAAGTTAACATTTTTGATTTCTGGTTTAAGAGTCGTAAAGGGAATATTCACGAAAGAGAGGGAAAAGGAAAAGAAACAAATGAAAAAAACAATGAGAACGCCTTGGGGGACGGAAAGAAAGAAGAGCAACAGCCTCGACCCGATGGGGAGAAAGGGTCTGAGCAGAGCAGCGAGGAAGCAGAGGTTGTAGAGGAGGAGGAGGAGGACAGCGAGGAGGTCAGGGGTAGATAACCAAATAGGGGGAGAGGGAGGCCAAAAGTATCATCCGAAATATAGTGATTTTGGGCTTATTTTTTAGTTTTCGTCAAAATTTTATATTGTTTTTTCGGCAATTGTTTTTGAATAATTTGTTCAGTTGAATCATGCACGGTATTCACTTCGACGTAATCGTTCGCAATTTTCCAAGACAACGCAACACCGGCGTCCAATTCGCTCGTGCCGTTTAGGGACTCGCAGCATTCATTTTGTTTCGGGTGTCCGAAGGAAATATAAAAAAAACTTTGATGCCACCGTAATTCAACGGCTTCCTTCAAACCCCGTATTGGATGGGCAAAAACTAACAAAATGTAATATAATTCTTTCATTTTAAGAAGGAGGAGAAGGGGGGGGGGGATTTTTCTCCCCTTCCTTTTCAATACGTCTCTGACATCATTCAGACACAAAATTGCGCCATCGCCGTAGATTAGATCGCTGCACATCATCATCTAGCAGCTCCAGTAGTTCCTCTACGGATGAGCACTCAATGCGCAAAGATTTGGAAAATGAAGCTAAATTTGAACGCCGAACGCTCAAGTCTTTGCTGAAGGGGCGACAAGAATTAATGCCGATCAATCTTTCAGGTGACTTTTTTTCCTTTTATTAATAGTTTTATTATCTGCTTGAGCTTCCATCTTTTCAGAAAAGGACATTCAAATGAACATGGCACAGATAGCCAGAGAGAAAGTTCGTCAAACAAACTCTAAGTCCAGCTGTGCCGACATCGATCCAATGCAAATTGAGTTGGGCAACGGATTCGAGCAAGTTGGTGGGCTGGCTCAGCACATTCAATCGCTGAAGGAGATCGTCCTCTTCCCCATGCTCTACCCGCACCTTTACGAACGCTTCAATATTCAGCCTCCGAAGGGCGTTCTTTTCTACGGGGCACCGGGTATTTTTGTGTCTTTGTTAATATCAAACGAATTTCTCTTTAATTCACAGGGACGGGGAAAACGCTTGTGGCCCGAGCATTAGCCCAGGAGTGTGGAAAAAGTGGCGCTGGCAAAATAGCCTTTTTTATGCGGAAGGGAGCCGACTGTTTGAGCAAATGGGTGGGCGAATCGGAGCGACAGCTTCGGCTGCTGTTCGACCAAGCTTTTCGAATGCGCCCCTCCATCATTTTCTTCGATGAAATCGACGGGCTCGCGCCGGTTCGGAGTTCACGTCAAGATCAGATACACTCTTCCATCGTGTCCACGTAATTCTTTTTACGACCCCATTTTGAGGTTTGGTGGTGCTGGGATTTTTTTTGGAAATTAAATGAATTTTTCTAACGTCCTAAACTCGGCGGATGGGGGGGGGGGCGGAGGGGTGGTAACGAAGTGCACCTGTCCCTAATTTTAGTGGTTACCTTTTTAAAAATATGAACGGGAGCTGTGTTTCGATCCGTACCGACCAATAACATCCGTCTTCCCCCCCCCCCTTTCTTTTGCAGACTGCTCGCTCTCATGGATGGCCTCGATTCACGTGGCGAAGTAATTGTAATTGGTGCCACAAATCGGTTGGACTCCATTGACCCCGCTTTGCGACGGCCTGGCCGTTTTGATCGGGAGTTATCCTTTGATTTGCCTGACGCAAATGCCCGGCGTTTTATTCTCGAAATTCATACAAAACAATGGGGTGAAAGTCGTCCTGATCAGGCTTTACTCCATTGGTTAGCCGAGCACACTTCCGGGTATTGCGGAGCTGATATTAAGGTGGGGTAGAAAATCGACTAGTTTAAATTATTATTTATCTGCAAATAGACTAACAAAGTGTGCGAAGCCTAAAATATAGGAGAAACTCCTTTAAGGATAATCTTTCATTTACATATACTTTGCCTATTTTGACCGAGATCGGCAAGAAGAAAGGCTAGTCTTAAAGGAAAATAAAAAAGTCTGAGCATTTTAGGCATTATGCACAGAGTCTGTTCTTGTAGCAGTGCGTGAACGTTTCCCGCACATGTACATCAGTTCGGAAAAATTGGAGTTGGATCCGACAATAATACAAGTCAAAAAAAGTCATTTTTCCTATGCTTTGAAATTGATAAAACCGTCTGCCAAACGTGGTAAAACTTTAATTTGTAGCATTGTAAAACGGACCCATTGTTTTTTGGGTTCTTCTATCCATTCTCAAATGCCTGGCCATTGTTGTCGGATTGCTTTCATTGACCCGCTGGTGGAGAAATTGTTTTCTGAACGTATTCCGAGCGGTTATTTGAACAAGCAAAATTTGGAGAATTTGTACGAGACTGAACTGGAAAGGGTGGTGATGGCTCTGAAAGTGCGTCCGCGTGTTCCAAACGGTTGCTTGAATGATTTAAAAAGCAATAAACAATATATTCATTATTTAGCTCGTATTTTGCTCCATGGTCAAGGTCGTCTTGGACAGACCACGCACTTTTTGCCTGTTTTGGTCAACCGACTTGACCATTTGTCGGTGTTTAGTTTGTCAACCGAAACCATTTTTGCGGGTCCCGGCACCCCCGAGGAACACATTTCCCAAATGATTGGCAAAGCATTGCGAACTGCCGACCAACAAGGGTCAGCCCAGGCATTGGTGCTGTTGCCAGACTTGGACTTGCTTGAGACAATTTTGCCTATCGGGACGTGGAAATTGGTACAATTTCAGTCTTTTTTGCAAGAATGTCTATTGTTAGCTTGTTTCGTCTCTCGGCGCCTTCTCCGGTTTTTTGTCTGTGCTTCTGCTTGGGTCTGTCCAGCAGCACTACGAGAACTGTTCGGAAGACGTAATGAGTTCTCTCTCAGCTCGAAAATATCTTTTTTTTCACGCATTATCAGATAAAACGATTGTTTCCCTCTCCAAATTCACTGGTCGAAATCTTTCGGCCAAATCGAAGTGCAATTAAAACCTATTTTGATGCGATTTTGGCAGACGCTCGAAAGCAGCCCACGCAATTCAATCGTAATTCTTCAAATATTTTTATTTTATTTTAAGTTGATTTTTAGCGCAGAGTTACCCGACGCCTCCCAAAGCAAAGATTGAAGCGGTGGTCCGAAAATTCACTACTGCCGAATGCAAAGAATTTGCGACTAACTTACAACAGATGCTGAGACAATTTCGAATATTTCTTCGTGACTTACTCAGTAAGAGTTTCATAATTTCTAGGAGTTTTGAAGTTGTGCCTTGCTTGATGTACGACTTCTCCCCCCCCCCCCGCATTCGCTGGAAAAATCTTATTTTGTAAAAGACCCATCAATTGTAAGCTGAAATTTATGTTTTTCAGTTCATTTACTTTCTTAACTTTTCAGGACACTTGATTCGCGAACAGCGCTTCAAACATTTCCATTTGCCTGTCGATAAAAAAGACGCGGAGGATTACTACGAAATCATTAAGCAACCGATGTGTTTGAGCCAAATGGTTTCTTGTCCAGCTTTTATTCATATTTTGTGATTTTAACAGATGTTCAACATCGACGTGGGACGTTATCCTTCAAAGAATGCCTTTATGGAGGACATTCAGCTGATTCGCAACAATGCCATTGAGTACAACCCGGACACCGACATGGACTCTAAGCAAATACGCCATGCAGCAAACGCATTGGTTGATATGGCAGAGGCGCTGTTCAGCATGGAGATGGACGACGATTTCCCAAACAAGATTGAGGAGGCGAGGAAATTGGTGGAGGAGTCGATGGAAGTTGAAGCTGTGAGTGGTGAGGAAAGGGGAGGGCGAGAAGGCGAAGAAGTGCGTGGGAGGGATATGCCGACGATGGAAGAAGGGACGAATGGCAGCGGACAGTCGAAGCAAAACGAAAGGGACTGGGGCAAGTCGGCTGAGCAGTCACCGCCCCCAATATTCGTGTTAGACATGGAGGGACTGAGGAGTGTGGTTCTGAAGGTATTTTTGCAACGGAATTTTTGTCAGAAAAGACTGACCCGAACGGGGTAGGGATCGTTTGAGTCTGGTTAGAAAGGTAAAAGTTTTTTAATTGAGTGTCCTAAAAGGTCTCTCCCTCCATAATTTGTTGAGTTACCCAATTAGCAAGCTGACATATGCTGCTAGAACGAAAATCAATTTTCAGGCGACTGACAAGGCACGGATCTGCAGTTGGGGCGTGCCGCAGATTGAATGTCTGGGTAATCTTATCTCAATATTTCGGAGCTGATAGGCACACTCGCTTTATAAGGTGCCGAATTGTGCCAAATTGTTGACCAGTACAGTGGAGAGTGGGACCGTTCTGAATTATCCGGAAAAATGACGATGTGTATTGACAATTGCCAACTTTAATCACTCTGATCATGTAACACAACCCACACTATTTCTTTCAATTATTGTATTGATCTTTCAGGAATTTGTTATGTATTTGATTCTTTTTGAATTCTCAAACATTGTCATATTTAATGCTCGTTAAAATTAAAATTTGCATAAATGGCCCTTATAATAACAGGGGGGTCAAGAACCTGATGGTTAGCTGTTTTAATTTTGAATCACAAAACGTGTGTGATCAAAGGAAGATCAGCTATGAGCAGAGAATCGCCCCTCGTCTCCTTATTCATATCGAAAGGCGAGATACGGTTTCAAGTGGCAAGTTGTCATGTCTTAGTCGTTACCAACACTCCCGCTTTTTTGGATGCGACACACCGAAGTGACAGCCGTAGCCGCGTTGCAAACACAACACACTGAAGGTCTGCAAGGCGTTATTAATTCAGTAAAAATTCAACTGATAGTGAGAACAAAATAAAATTTGATGTTAACAAGATCTGCAAAAACAACACACTTTTAATTTATTTAACAATGGTGGAAGCGAAAATTTGTTGCATAATCTCCGGAATTTGAGCACCGTCCATGGCGATAAAGGCTTTGCCCGCCGGGAGATGTCTCTGCAAACTAAAATTGGAAGGAGTTTCGACGTGCACATTCTCAAAAAGGACGGACTTTGCCGCCTGTTGCCCCAGCGACCCGATGAGCACAACGAACGCATTGACACTGTCGCCTATTTGAAGCGCACGGCCCAACTCGGACGGGTGTATCCCGTAGCGATCCAAATTCGCATCAGAGAGGAGTACGACAAATTGCTCATCGAAGCCCTTCCCTCCCTCCGAGTCCAACTCGCGCACCGCCAAAGACAAAGCCTCGACGGTGTAGTCGCCGCTGGAGCAGAATTGGGAGTGGGCGAGCATTCGTTTCAGAACGTTCAGCCGCTCCTTCTCATTGGTTGGCTGTTGGTCCAGCGTGACGAAAGGAATGCTTGCACTTTCGCCCGAATGTCCGTAAATGTCGTACTGGGGGATTGCAGTAACGGTCAATCGAACGAAACTAAAAAGTAACACAGAACAAAGGCACACTCACTTTGACTTTGTCCCCCTTCCCGTCGAGCCCTTCCATCACCAACAACGCCGCCTCCAACGAACGCTGCAAGCGTTGATCGTAGCCATTAAACCTGTCGAAGGTTCGAAAAAATAATTCAGATGATAACAAATAAAGTCACTCATTGTCAGCACAAAATAGAGTGATTAACTGACCGGTACATGGAACCCGACACATCGAAGCAAAGACGAATTCGCTTGGGACTCTTCTGGCTTGAGGGGTCGGGTGGTTGCTCAACTCGCTTCCTATTAAGGCATTAAATACGGCCATTGTCAAGCTTCCAATCCAGGGGTGCTCGTAACCATCAAAAAAAATTCGTAATAAGTAATCCGTAATTAGTAAAAGGCAAAAAAAATTCGTAAAAAGTAATCCGTAATTCGTAAAATCCAAAAAAATTCGTAAAAAGTAATCCGTAATTCGTAAAAGGCAAAAAAAATTCGTAAAAAGTAATCCGTAATTCGTAACAGCCAAAACGCCGTAAAAAGTAAGTAATTCGTAACTCGTAATTTTCAAATTTTTTTTAATACATCGAATCTCAAAATTTACTTCATATCATAATCAAAATTATAAAGTAGGATATTGTGGTGCCAAAAGAGGAGCTTCTAAGATTTTCGGGTCCATGTCCAACTCCATGGAGCATAACTTGCTTCAACCTTAGTATTAACGCCATTCGATAGATCTCGAAGAGTTGAAGCTAACATCAAGTTTGCAATTAGACAATCGCAAAGCTTTAACTTGATGTTAGCTTCAACTTTTCGAGATCTATCGAATGGCGTTACTTTCTAAATCGGTTAAGGTTGAAGCAAGTTATGCTCCATGGATGAGTTAGACATGGATGAGATGGGTATGGATGAGTTGGGTGGGACCCCAATTTTCTTGACAAATACCGTTAAATCTGTTAACAAATTGAGTCAAAATTCAAAATTTTCTCGGCGGCGCCTATCGGCACCGCCGACCCTCCCTCCGCCCCAAAAAACAGAAAATTACGAAAAAATTACGAATTTTTTGCAAAATTCGTAATAAGTAATCCGTAATTCGTAAAAGGCAAAAAAATTCGTAAAAAGTAATCCGTAATTCGTAAAAGGCAAAAAAAATTCGTAAAAAGTAATCCGTAATTCTTAACAGCCAAAACGCCGTAAAAGTAAGTAATTCGTAATTACGAGCACCCCTGTTCCAATCCCACCTGTAAATGTTTCGCTCTCCGGCCAATCCCTCGATCAGTTTGGCGTCGTCCAAGTCCCCGCTCGTCTGATGTTTGGCCCACTGTCGTTCGTGCTTTCGCTGCTCTAACGAATCGATGACACTTCGGAGTACCCGGACTTGTCTGCCCACACGGGTGGCCAATTCCTGGTAGGCCGCTGCGTCGTGCTCACCCATGTCGATCTCCTGCAAACATTTCCAATTCTCAAATTCCAAAAATCGCTTGGCCACCTTCAGTCGCTTTGCGTATTCCTGCCTCCCGATCTCGCGCGCCTTCTTTCGAATATGATCAGGCACTTGCTCCTTCGCGCTGTCCGGCAACTGATGCACTGCATGTCCGGCATCCAACCTTTTTCCGACTTTTGTATAATAGATACAAAAACGAAAAATACCGGAATGGACCACCAACTCCTCCAAGTCCCGCGGTGTTGTACCAAAATGAAATCGAATTGATAAACCATCGCTGTTTGCGCAGTAAAATATTTTAAATATGTAATTTAAAACCCAATCCTTTATTGTTTTATATTATGTTTAAGGGATACACTCACTCCACCAGTACCACCCGCCCAAGTATTTCCGCCGACATGGGGCACATTATTCGGGTCAATCTATGAGATAAAATTAAAATTTATTCCGTCTTTTTGTTGAAGGTCAACACCTTGCCAAATATCGGTTCATCAAGCTTTGACAAATCAAAGACCGAACCGTCCCTTTCAATTTGAATACGATCCTCGACTTCGACAGAACTCTGTCCAAGAATTCGATTCCAACTCCCATAGGCGTCGGGTTGACCAATGATAGATGACGACCCGACAGCTAAATATTATTTTTCTAAAGCCTTTGGCCAAAACACATTCTCTTACCTATAGAAATGCCTTTTCGTTGAAAAGCTTCACTGATCAGCTGGCCTGTGTCCACAGAATAAGCATCAAAGTCGAACACATTTCTAATCACTTGCGGCAACGGGTCGTCGGGGTACCTTTGAAGATATAATTAAAACTAATGGACAATTTGGTCGGTTGGACTGACTTCTGTAAGTGTTTGACAATGTTGACCAACTCCCGGGTGGAGTAGGGATAGCTTATCAGTTGTTGGTCCACCAATAAGCGCAGGTCGCCAAACACAGACACAAGCAACTCAAGCACTTCCTGCGGAACATCTGTCGAAAAATAAGCTCAAAAAAAACCGCCACTCACCAGGCCCATACTTGGAAAGCATGGCCATCTCGGACTCGTGGGAAGGGTTGTCCAGAGCATGCACGGCCAAGAGGTCGCCCAATAGCGCGTAAAGATCGTTGCCAAGGAAGGGAAAGCCGGGCCGATTGGCGAGGAGAATGGCACGGAATTGGGGATGGACATCTAACAAAATTGAACAGAAGAAAGAAAATAATTTAGCTTTTTCCGCCGTACAAATGTCATTGGCATCGTTACTATTCTTCTTCAGGTGGGCAGGACAAACTCTGCGACCATCCGAAAGATAAAAGGGCTCTTCGTCCAACAACGATTTTAAAATGGCGACGACGTGCAGAGGCGCCTTACAAAAAGAACACAGAAAAAATAAGACAATAAATTATTTCAAACTTTGTCCGCCTCGTCAATAACCAAAACAAATCCGTTGCTAAGAGCCTGAACCAGGGCGGAGTCCTCATAACGGAGAATTCCGTCAACTACGGTTGACTGAACCGTCAAAGACTGGACGGTGGTGTCCCTAAAGGGCGGGCTATTCAAATGGTAGCCAAAATGTTACCGATGGAGTTGCATGTATTTGCGCGGACGATCCAAAAGTTCGAGTAGTCGATCGGTGACTTTGTTCTTCCCCACTCCCTGGTTTCCGATCAACAAAAGATGTGCGCCAAGATGGAAATCACGCGCCATGTTCACCATTACGTGAATGTGCTAAGGATTGCGAGTGACGCTCTTCATTTCTCGACTTCCTACTTGGGGGTTGTCGAAGAACAATGTCGATGGCACCATCGCTTCGTCCACTGATCGGACCCCAACTTTGCCCCCATTCTCTTCAATCGATGACATTTCCTTCGACGACGGCTTCATCTTTTCCCGCATTTTATCCAGTTCGTCATGCTTAAAGGAGTGCTTTTTCTTCGCGTCGAGCACAATGCCAATCTCGGCGAGTGTAGCCTCAAATGCCTGTCGCACAACCGGTGGGACGAATCGGGTCAACGCGGCACGGTGAATGGCTTCGAAGATGCCCTCGTCGGGGTAGGCGGAATGCCGACGAAGGATGTGCAGGAGACGACGCAACGAAAGAGAAGAAGCGATGGTGCGAATCTGGGAATTTGGAAATTGCTTATTTGTAAGGAAAATATTTTTTGTCACATTTGGTCATCTGATGACAAAAATAACTGACAAAGTTTGCATGACGAAAATATAAATTTTTGAAGTCCTTTTTGATAAGAACTGAAGAAAAACCAATGCAACAAACGAAAAATGCTTGTAAAAATCACAAACCGCCGCATCGTGCGAATGCGACAGCCGTTCAGTCAGTCGCAGCAGACGCTTCGCATGGGCCACCGACACATTTTGGACACGCTGTTGAATGATGCGCAATCGGTCGTCGATGCTGAGGTCGGGCAAAGAGCAGAAGATAAATTGGGACAAAAGCTGAGCGTTCAGCCATTTAGGCGCAGATTCAGAGTCCCCGAGGGCGATGATCCGAAAGCTTTCCGGAATTCGGAAAACTTTACTGAATTAAAAGTAGTAAAAATCAGAGAATCAAAGGCGTAATGGGTAAGAGCGCACCGCTCGTTGAGCATTTGTTCAGTCAGTCCACTTCGGCGCTTTAAAAGCGTAAAGTTCGTGCTTCCGACTAAGCGCGCCCCGTCCGGAAGTGCCAAAAAGCGGTGATGCACCAGAGAAGCAAGCGCCTCCGCAGTGCTCCAATGAACTAATAAATTGTTCAGTCAGAAAACCCATCAAAAATTAAGTTTAGTTTTATGGCCCACCCCTGTCGATTCCGTCCAACACACACAATGCGCCACTTTTGGCGGCTCTGACCAACTGATTGTCCTCCCATTGGGTGTCTCCGTTTGGAAGCATTTTCCTGCGTTGGAACAGCTCTCTGCTGCTCATGTCCTGGAAGCCCAAAAGGATTAATCTTTTCGGGATTTCAACTAAAAATTATGTTGACCTGATAGAGAACTATGGTTTCCATTTCCACAGAATAGCCCAACTTTTTGGCGAATTCGTTGACAAGCTGCAAAAGAATAAAACAATCAAAATTGAAGAAGACCAAAATTTGGTCACTCAGAAAATAAATATTGATACCAACGATTTCCCCCCACCGCGCATGCCGAGCAGACAAAAGTCTGACGTCGAGTGGAGAAGCATCATTTCAGCCAACAGACGGTCAAGCGAAGGTGACGTAACAAACTCCACCCCAAGGTTTGTCGTGTCCGAAGAAACGCCGCGAGAGGGCCAACTCGAAGGGACCTCAAAATGTGGCGGTCGTTACCCGCTTATCGTCAAAAGTGCACTTTGAACTCGCTCATTTGCTTTCCATCTGCCGAAATGCGCACCGTCGCCCAATCCCTTTCCTGCTGTGAATCATTGGACGTAGACGTCACTCCGAGCACTTTCAAATCCATCCGAGGTGAGTGTTCAACACCAAACTTCTGCTTAAACTGCTGCATCACAGAAACGCGAGAATTCGCTTGAAGAATTTGATTGGGATAGCACAGTTGGAGGATCAATTCTTCGCCCAAATCGGGGCAAATATTCTGAAAAAACATTTTCGGGATGGGGGAAAAATAAAAGCTTCTAAAGCACACCAACCCAAATGTTAGTGGCCTTTAGCAAATTATCTGTTGGAAATTGTGGCAAGTCCAATGCCAACCCTTCGGCCTCCTCTACGTCGCCCTTCCGTTCTTGCGCTGCGTTTAGGCCATAGGCGAGGGATAGGAGCCGTTCCAATCGCAGTTTTGGCACGGAAGGAGCAAGCAAAGAGCACATTTGGAGCATTTGGACAAAGGGAAGTTGGCCGAGGTTGTGGCATTGAAAACGCGACCGAAGGGGCGGGTCGAGCGAATGACCGTAGAAGGGAGGGACAGGCAGGCCAAGAGCTATCACGCGGAAGTGCTCCGAGACGCGCTCGAGCTTCCACTCTTTGAGTTGTTGGAGAGAATACCGCTAAAACCTTTGAATTTGGGCGGTTTATTTAGAATCGCTTGCCTGGAGGAGACGATCGAATTTGTCAGCTGCCATCAGAAAGCGCCCGTCGTCCAATTGCATTTCGCGATTCTCCAGCAGATTATTCAGTATGGGCAGCACGTTCCGCTCGGCCTTCTCCACTCCGTCAATAAACAAAATACGCCCATGAAGAGCGGCCCTAACAGCGCCCTGAATGATGAAGTGGTGGAAGCAGAAGAAGCGGATTATTATAGTACGTGCAGTTCTCATGACTTAATCCTTTCCTCACTTTTCAAACTAATCAAACGGTCTAGATTAGTAAATGGCGAGAAGGTCTCTGGACGGGAATTTGGGCGGCGGGAAATTGGGGTGTACTGCCCGCCCATCGTTTGCCCTTTTTGCTTCTCTCCAACCTGACCAGATCTGTGTAAAAAGCAGAACCGGCTTTGATTTCTCGTCTTTGTTTGATGTCAGCCTCCGTCGTGTCCCGTGTGATGTTCAAATACTCAAACTCTTGATTGCAAAGTTCCTTGAAATAAAAGCAAAAATTGAAACAAAA
This sequence comes from Globodera rostochiensis, assembly GCA_018350325.1. NCBI lineage: Eukaryota > Metazoa > Nematoda > Chromadorea > Rhabditida > Heteroderidae > Globodera > Globodera rostochiensis. The sequence continues at coordinate 1,703,824 of JAEVLN010000008.1, read as the reverse complement.
TATTTGGAATCACCATAAATTGATGAACAAGTCCGGAGCGGAGGAAGCCAGGCATGCCGATAAGGAAAATGTCCTGTCCCAATGAATGTTTCTGCAGCATCCATTTCAGTGACTGAATTAACGCCTGTGGGGGCTGTCCAGAACCAACTAAAAACTCATCTTACATCAAAAAACCGGTACTTAGGTCTTTCGAAAATCGTTTTAGAAAGCCTTCAATTGTTTATGAAGGTTTCGGGGGCATAAAATCCGAATCTGACCTCCATTTTGAATTCGAATTATTATTACAAAAGAACTCACTGAAACCTGCAGGCACAAGTTCGGGCCGTTCACTCTCCTGGATTGGCACCCGAAGTTCGCCAATTTTAAGGAACTGTTTCCCTTTCGGATCATCTCCAAACGTATGCATGCTCCGACTTTTCGGTATAAAATTGTGGAGAAGATTTTGTCGATGATAAATGAAGAAAACAGCTCGAGCATTTATTAGTCTTCTCAAACTCGCAACAGAAGAGCAATTCATCATCAATCGCCCAAAAAAGACGAAAGATGGCCTGATTGTAGGCGATAAGAAAATTTAAAACACTAGGAGCACACACCGAACCTGTTGTCCCCTTAATTACCGCTTAATCATTTTGCCAAGAGTTTAGATGAAAATAAACAAATGATTGAGTCCTTGGAATCGACCCACCGGTCTTGGAAAATTGAAAATGTCCTTATTTTCAAGAACGTCCTTGGAAAATGATAGATTTGAAATATTTGTACTTAAAGGGAATCATGATTTGGCATTGTGTAATTCAAATTTTCAATAGAATAAGGCCATTCCGTTTCCGCTCCGAACGTCGAATTCAAAAAATGTTGCATACTGTATTTATACACACAAACAGTTCAGGGGTTCGATCCCGGTAGACAGCAAAGATGAATTTCACCGATTTTCGATAAAACATTACCTATGGATGATTAAAAGATACTTTTAAAATTTTAAAAAATATTTAAACCACTTTTACTTCGTTTAAGTTATAGTGACGTAATTATTAATTGATGCGACGTCAAAACCAAAGAGCAGCGGACGATCTCTAACACCGGATTACGTACGTTCATCTCAAAAATAAAAAAATGTGACATTTGTACAAATGAATTAATTATTAATACTCAAAAAGTAGAATGACAACTTTCGACATTCGAATAGTTTTTGGCTTATTCGACATTCGGACGATCGACATTTTCCCTAAAATTTCTTACTTGATATTTTTTATAAAAGTTTCAAAAACGTGTAAAAAATATTATACCTATTCACAATTGTAAGAAGCAAATTAATAAAGACTGATGGATTTCAAAGGTTTTAACGCAAAAATTGACTGGATTTAGTCAGTTTTAGCACCTTTTTTAGTCCCTAAAAATCCGGACCTTAATCCCTAGTATAATGTGAAATGAAATTCTTAAAAATATTTGTTTTAACGCTCTCCCAAATGGTATGAAATTGTAATGAAGCAGGTCGGCATTTACGAGTTGTTCAAACTCAGCAACTAACTGCTGGTTTACCGAGACTCGAGAGTCAAAACCGAGAAATGACTCCGAGACTCGAGACCGAGACCCAAAAAAGCGAGAAATTTCGAGTCGAGACCGAAACTCTCGAGCATCCCTACTGTCTATTATGGTGTCCGAAGGTCGAATTAAAGTCTCATGGTAGAAGAGCGTACTTAAGCATTTTACAAATGTATTTCCTTAAATGCTTTACCGATTGGAAGAGTTCATTCGCTCTGTTCATTCATTTCCAATTAATTATTGTACATTCATTTTTGTTTGCCTTTATTGTTTATTTGTTCTGCGGATTGCTGCCATTGTTGTGGGGTTGAAGGTTATTAATCAGCGCGAATTTCCCCTTGTTCAGATGGAAGCTAATCCTCTTAGATTGTCGTGCCATGGTTAAAATAGACCACCAGCAGAAGAATAAGAATGATATGTAAATATAAAATAACATTTATTCCATTAGGGAACCGTCAGGAAAAGTCATAATAATTATTACCATTTATTTTTTGGATTTAATTGGGCAACCTTTCCATTTTGTTCGTTTGGGCGCTCTTTCCTCCGTATTTTCTCCGTCCCACCCGCCGTTAGTTAACCTTTGTCCACCCCCCCCCCATTAGTTTAAGTGATACTCGAGCTGCTAACAATGAAATTGGGACAGCATTTATTGTATTTGATTTGCACGTAATTCAGCAAAATAATGGGGAGAAGAACAATCGGCGGATGTGATAAGTGAAGTGGCGGCTGAGGTGGAGGAGTAATGAATGAATGAGGGGACGAATTACGTCGTATATAAGTGAATGAGGGAGTGACCGCCCGTCCGTCGAGTGACAATTGTCGCGCGTGTCATTTGTCCGAGGGCGACCCGTGTCATCTCCCCCCCGCCTCCCCCCCCCCCGCACGTTGGCTTGGCCATTCCATTATATTACGACATTTTATTAGTGAGCGACCTCAAAGGCCAAATTTTCCTCTGTTGTTCTTAAGCGATCTTTCAGCTTTTCTGCTCATTTCCATTTTATGCCACGACCGGTGCCCTCAGCGTCCCCACTGCCATCATTGGCTCCTTCCGACTCTCCGTACAAAATGGCTATCAAAATCCGGCAACGCTCCGCTGACATAAGGGACCATTTTGAAGAGCATCGCCCCAACACTTTCAACTTGAACAGCAACATCCACCCTTTCCAACTCTCCAAAAAGTGCCTTTCCTCCGTCCCCTCGTCCCTCGCTGAGGCCTCCGGCTCCCCTCCTCCATCGCTTCCGCCCTCCCCACCTATTCCACGAAGCAATGTCCGCCAAAACAATGTGCCCATGCCCGCTGAATGCTCTTCAGCCCCCTTGTGGGGGAGTGAACGTGAGCAGAGCTGGCTGGACAACCCTTCGGCATGGTTGCATAAGCTTTTTAAAATTAAACATTGGCATTGAAATGCTTGAAGGGATCACTTTTGTTCGGTGCTCACCTCCCTGTACGCCCTATTCATCATTGTGTTCGCCGTTGTCGTTGAGTTGTCCCAGAAATTCACTCCCGACGAATGGTTCTCCGAGACGGTGACTGACTGAATGATGTCCATCCTTTAAACTGACAAATCTCTGCTAACAGCTCTTCTACACGTACATGTACGGTGCGGGCATTGTGTTCCTGATGTACTGCTACCTTTTCAAAGTGCACCCAAACTGGATAAGTCGGCTCGTTAAATTTGCCCGCAAGAAGGAAATAATTCGAAAAACTGCCGTAATTGTGGTAAGTGATGGTCGCTTTGCGAGTAATCACTTTCAATTTGTTCAGAACCGGTTTGAAGTTTCCAAAACAGGACAAGTCAGAAGGGGAACCGGCTCTTTGTATCTGCGACTGGGCACTCTCTGTACGATTTCTTTTGCCTTCTCAATTTGGCCCCTTCTGCAGGCTTTGGCAGCAGTGGCATTGTGCTGTTCTGCTTGGAGGTGTTCATCTGCTTTTCGGACAGAGCCTGCTTCAATTACCAGCTGGTCAATTGGCTGTTTGCCGGCCTTTTCACTTTCATCCAAATGCATTTCATCTTCTGCAACTCGAAGGTCCTCCCCTCAGAAAGTGCCTAATTTGTAAGTGATCGAACCCATCCTTACTTTCAGCTGATCATTGTTGATTCAAAGAATTCTGCCAAACTTGGGACTATGCACTTGCTGGCAGTCAACATATGGACGTGGCTTCGATTTGTAATCGCCAAAAATGCCGCGCTTGATCGACCCTTAGACCGTCGAGTAACTTGGAAGATATTTTGGTGTTTATAGAAGCCTTTTCACTTCCAGTTACTACAAATACTTCGACAAAAGCGCGAAAGTTTAACAAGTGGAGAGAGCAGCGAAGGGATGGGGCAGTATCAGCAACACACTCAAATGTTGGACGTCACGTACAACCCGAGTGTTTCGCTGGAAAGAATAGTCGTCAACCGACTTCCATCCAAAGTGTACTCCTTCAACTACTTTGGAGACTTCGCGACTCTCCTCACCACTTGCATTGTGGTAACAAATCAAACGTAGTCCAATCGACCCAAATGCTTTTGACCCTTCAAGGAATATTCCGTCATCGGCGCTGCTGTGATGGTTTGTTTGTGGCGCTCAATTGACGAACAAAACGCAAAAATAGAAGAAAAGTGTTCCGAGACAATGGCACTAAAACAGCACAAAAACGGGAAAAGTGTGCGCATTGACTGCAGGTCTTTGAAGCATTTTGGCTTCCTGTCATTTGCCAATTTTGAAGTGCCTCCAGCGGCGGTCTTTTTGCCGGATTACTCTTTCTGATCGCCGCTTTGGTCTCCATCGGCATTCACTCGTTCTTCTCACAACTTGCAGACTCCGACGGGGCCCTGCTGGTGTTTCGCTTGTCCGACATGGCTTTGTTCTGCTGCACTTTGATCGGATGTTCCGTCGGACTTCTCAGGTGTTCTGGGAGGCCTTTGTCCGTCCCACTGGGAACTTTCTCAATTAAAAAGTGTTAAGGACTAAAGGCATACCCGACCCGATCTTAAAAGCAATCCTCCCTCAACTCCCATTCATTTGGTCTCGAATTTATGTTTTAAAACTGAATTTTGAATTTGATAATGTGTCCTGTGTAAATGCTTAGAATGCGCTCTCTGCAGTATCATTGCCACGAGGAACAACGCTCGTCCAGCACTGAATTTCTTGACGAGATTTTGCTGATCATCGGTTTGGTCGGGGAACTGATCCATAGCTCAAGTGAGTTGCGGCCATTGTTGTACCAAAATAGAAAAATAGGAACTGAATATCGAATTGTTGAAGCAATTCCCTTTTTTGAAATCGTTAAATTTAAATGTTCTTAGCCGGAGTGATGTGTTGGATCGCCACTTTGTCAGATCGGCGGGTCCCTGTCAAAATGGAGGTGGGCATGAATAACTTCGAAGGGATGTTCTATTGAACGAATAGAGAAAACCCGAGACTTGTCGGTCTCAGTATCGCCCCGGTTAGCGTTGGTTGAGTCTTGAAGGCTTAGTCGAGAAAACCCGAAACTTGTCGGTCGCAGTATTGCCCCGGTTTCTGGAAGGCCTTTTCCAATCATTCTCGAGAGTTTTCTTCCGTTCTCAGCTTTACATGCTCTTCGTTTTCATCACTCGCATTGTCCAAGTGGTGGTTCAAGCCGTGTTCATTTTGTTGGCCCGGAGGTTTGGACGAATAAAAACCAACCAATCAAATAATCTAAACAAAAAAAGCAGATTGTGTGCATTGAGTGATCGGGCCCGTAAGGACAAGCCGGGCAAGCAGTTCGTTACCTTTCTCCTCATCGCCAACGTTTCTCTGTTCTTTTTTCACACGCTTGAGGGCATGAAATCGGGTGAGTGAGTGATCGATCAGTCTGATCAAACTTTATAAGGCCAATTTCATTCGCACTTTTAGTGTTCGGCTCAACTATCGCCACGCGTCGGGCCCGTCCCTATGCTTCGCTTATTGTCGGAGTGTCGCCTCTGGTGGTGTTCTACAGGTTCCACTCCAGGTCCATCACAATTTGTGCTGTTTTTGGACATTTTGTGTTCTGCCCCACAGTGTTTGTTTGGCCGAAATCTGGAAGCAATGTTACAGTGCCAAGAATGTTCTCCCGCAGCAGTATGGAAGGACCCAATCGGCCGAATTGAACGTGGACAACGCAAATTCAATTGGCAAGAGCCTTTCGCATTTAAAAAGTTCTCTCGTCGGTTTCTCTCAACAAATAAACAAAACAAATTAAACAGTCAAAAAAATAAGTCCAGCTTTAAAATTCCTTCATTCTAGCCCATTTAGGCCAACAATACTCCACGCATCAGAGCAGTTTGACGAGCTGCCGTTCTTCTTCCACCGCCACATTAAATGCAACCGATGAAATGGACCGATTAAAACAAAATGCATTGCCGCTGGGAGACCATCACTGTCCATTCACGGACAAAAAAGTGCCAAATTATTAAGAAAGAAATTTTGGAAATTTGCAATGTCATTCTTTCAAATTGTGTATTTGTTCGTTTTCTTTATAAAATCGCCCAATCACTTTGTCTGCGGCGTACCCATTCATCCATCGCTTAATTCTTTTCCTTCCTACTTTTGCCGTTTTTGCGTCTGTTGAGGGCCTCTGTACTCTTTGGTCTTGGGCAGCACTCCCCGCTCGATCATGGAATAGGCCATTTCGACGATGGAATTGGAGGGATGGCGAAACTCCAAGCCGAGCAGTTTGAAAGCCTGAAATGGACGAGAAGCATTGGAGAACGAAGGAATTGCATTAGCGTCACTTTTGAGTTGTTAAAGCGCACTTCGCGGTTTAGCCGTTCGAGTATTTGACAAGACTCGGCGTCGAAGAAGGAATACAGCCAAACTCCAAAATACGGCACTTGAAACCGAGGAAGCCAATAGCCTAAAACGGAAGTGTCCATTTATTCATTGGATGGGAGGGATTTGCCGTAAAGTCCGAAAGTGAATGGAAATGTGTCACTCAAAGAATGGTGTTGATCCTCTATCCGACCTCAAATCGAACCGCCTTACCCTGACTTCCGAACTCCTTGGCCAACACTTTGGCGATTTCTCGAAACCAGAAGCTTGGCTGTGCGGTCAACAAAATGCGTTGCCCGTCCGTCTGTGTGTTCGTCATTGCCGCGATGTGGGCTCTGCAAACAAATCGAATATTAATAATGTCGTCCTCGTGGTGTTAGTGTTAGGTTCGTTTGTCCCACTTGGCCACGTCCCGGACGTCCACCAGGGCGAGCTGAAGGGCAGGGACAGCGGGCATTTCGTAGTTGAGGAAGCGACGAACGATCTGAAAGGGCCGGCCGGACGTCTTCGTCCATCTCCCACCCCCCCCCCCTTCCCCTGACCGTGATGCTGGTCCCCTGCGTGTCGATGAGAATGGGCCCCACAATTAGCGTCGGGTTCAGGCAGGTCAGTGCGAAACGATTGTCCGTGTCTGTTGCTCAATTCTCACGTCACGCCCCCAAAATTCCCACCGACCTTCCAATGTTTGCACAAAGTCCCAGGCCGCCCTTTCTGCCTCCGTTTTGCTCCGACTGTATGCCAACACCTTTTGGGAAATAGAAACATTTATAAAGCATCGCAGGCATAAAGGCACTTTTTCGCTTTTCGTGTCTGTCCAGTCTTCTTCCGTGAAGGTTCTGTTTTCGTCCATATGACCTTCTAATTTGCAAATATGTTTTCTTAACTTTTTGTTTTCACCGTTAATAGCAGCGCACGAACTGGTCAGCACGACCTTTTTAACGGACGGACTTTTGGCACACGCCTTCAGCACGTTCAGAGTGCCGTCGACGGCGATTTGTACGATGGAATCATCGGCCACGATAGGAAATGGGCTTGCCACGTGTAAGACGAAGTGACAATTGAGGACAGCTCTAAAAGGAAGACTTTTGCTTGGATCTTCCGGATTGAAATTTAAAACCAAGAGATCTAATCAAATTTAACATATTCATAAACTGTACGCTGTCCAGCCGTTTTCGTCCGTTAGATCGGCTTCCACCAATTGGAGCCTTTCTTCGGGAAACGAAGCGGCCAACTCGCGCAGTGGCCGCACCTTTAGTGATGTTTTAATGACGTTGCTCTTTTTACTGGATTTTGCTTTTCCTAGGATTTTCCCCAAATGCTTTATTATTTTTGTAATGTCCCGATCTGCCACACTTTGTCGACATTTTGCAGCGAACGCACAGTGCCACGGACGGTGAAGCCTTGGTCAAGAAGTTGCTTCACACAGTGAGCACCCAAATAGCCAGATGCACCGGTTACAAGCACTACTGAAATGACGACGCTAATTAAAGTGTTACGGTCATGTCCTCTCAAGAAGCGGTAGATGCCCCATGCACAAATCCAAGCAGTACTTGAAATATCCGGCCCCGGCTCCCAACCATTTTGGCTTGTATTTCATGTCCGAGAGTGACCAACTTACTCGTCGCGGAGTTGTCAACTTTTTGTTGTTCTCGCTGCTGTTTGGCAATCATAAAGAATCAATGTTACTGTTTTTGGTCAAAAGTGCTGTTTGAGTGGACGAGGGGGGAGGAAGTGATTTGAGCAAAAGAAAAGGGAAAAAGAAGTCACTTTTTGGGTTGTGCAACGGCCTCCCTCCGCCTTATCTCAGGTTGTATCTCCAGAAACAAAACTCAATTAGACATTCACTTACTCACTGACTGCACATGGAAATCAACAAAAATATCGATATTGGAAAAGGAATCAAAAAGAGGAAGTGAAGTTGGTTTGGAAATGGGTCAAAGGGTAGGGATGAATGAAAGCGGACGGAAGGATTGATGGGAAGCGAATGAATGGGGGGGGGGGATTCGGTGGTTGCACTTGGATGGATATTGTGAGGGGAGCGAATGTTCGGCGAGGGGACGACACCAACCCTTCACCGATTTGATTAAACGAACGGAATGGTCACTTTCCTTTTCTTTCTGTCGATTCCGTCGCCTTTAGAAAGAGAAGTTGAGGAAGAAAGAACGCTTTGAATTGAACCCATACAATCAAATTCATTACGCGCCCATTTTCTGCCGATGGTTACAGTGATAAAAATAGTCCCTCAGGCAAGCAGTAATTAATAAAATCCGACAAAAAACTTTTGCCGAGGTCAAAAAGATACATTTGTTACTCAGTGATAGTCAATGACAGGCAATAAACAAAAACAAATAAACACCCGAGCGGCGGCTTTTCTCAAAAGTTTTATTATTCCACTTCCATTGTTTCTTGCCCATCGTACCCATTAACTGCTGACCACAAATGCTGTTCACGCGTCTAAATCAAAAAACAGTCAAAAACTAAGATTGAAATATCGTCCGCATGAATTCAATTAACAAATTATTATTTATTCCGAACTCACCTGCAATTCCTTCATCTGAGTGAGGTCCGGGTTGCCATTGATAATATCCCAACTAAAATTGCGTGAAAATATTGTAATTTCAAACGGTTAATTTCCCACAGGTCGGTCATTTTTTGGGACCGGTCGCTGTTTGGCACTTTGCGTAAAGCGATCACTGCACGCACGGCGGAACGCTTCAGCTCGTCCTGTTTGTCATTCTCCTGCTTGACGGCATTTTGTTTTGGACGCAGAAGCAATTGAGGCTAAAATTAACTGTTTAAAATTCCGGCCGAATCCTAAATTTTAATCTCTCAAATTGGGCTGAAGACGGATAATGTTGGTGGAACAGAATGTAATAAAACTTTCTGAACAATTTGAAACTGACCTTTATGTGCTCACAAAAGGCATCGAGACGCTGAGCCATTTGTATTGGACATTTGTGCACCAACCGAACCAACATCAAATAGGTGAGCAGTTTTATGTCATGTTGATCCTCAAAAGAAGAATGTGAAATTTGTGCAAAAACGATCAAAAAGCAAATAACGAACAGCACACCTTAAGTCCGTTCTCAACATAAGTCAAATATTCGCTGACATTTACACGATCCAACGATTGATCCGCCAATGTGTACATACTAAAGTCGTAAGATATCTATTGAATATTGGTTATTCGAAAAGACTTTTCGCCAAGTCCCAAAATCGTCCGAATTTACTCAACAAAAATACAATTTACCATTCAAAAGCTGCTTTGCGCAGGTCAAGACCGTCGTCGACAATATGTTTGAACGGTCCCATCTCAACTTCATGGACGAGTTCCAGTTTGACTTTAGTTTCTTCGTAAAGGGCGGGCAACAAATTAGGCAGGCATTCTTTGACCTGCAAATTTTCAATTAAATGAATTTGGTAACAAACGATTTTAAAACCAATTTTGGTTTGTTATGCGCCACTGAATTTAGCGTTACGATAGCCACTCGGCGCACGTTCAAGTCCGGATCCCTAACTGTGGCCAAAAATTGGCCCATCACCGGACGGAGATGGTCGTCAGCGGGTCGTGGCTGCTCGACGATAATAAAACGCAAAGCAGTGACAACGGTCGCACGAACATTCGCTTGCGTATCAGCAGAATGGCGCTGCGATAATAAGGGGATAAGCTAATGAAGCTTACCAGAAATGTGCCAGTCGATTTTAAGGCCGGGGTGGAAAGCCCCAAAACGGTAAAATGACAGGAGAATCACTTACAAGAAGTTCGGCTACGTATTTGCCCGGATTGACCATGATCAATCGACCGATGCACTCGGCAACAATGTTTCTGATGCTTTCTTCAGTCGAGTCGCAATATTTCATCAAAAGTGCCCAAATCTTTTCAACGCCTTTTTTGAATGTTTCGTCCGCGTCTCCGACCGTGCCGCACTCGCCGCATTCGCTGTTAATCACCTGAATTCGTTGGTGAATACCGGTACAAAAAATTCCCTTATGAATGAACGGACCTCTTTCAGTGCGTGAAGGAACAAAAATTGTCTTCGGCCTTCCTCCCTCGAAATTTCTTTTATCAAAAACGGCAGATACTTTTGCAGATTTCCGGTAGCCAAACTCCCTTAAAAAGAAAACTAAACATAATAAAATGCCAAAACGCAAACCCAATGCGTAACTTGCAGCCGATTTTATTTCTTCCAATTGCGATTCAAAAGCTTCGACAATCAGGGATTCAACACTAAATATAGATTTTTTTTTCTTTCTTTTTTATATAACTAATAAATTCAGTTCTTACTTTATTTGACCTTCCAATGTTTCGAAAACGGAGCGACAAAGTCGACCCAACTCTCCGAGTGTCAAAACGGAAAAAAGTCGAACTAAATAAATAAATGTTTAATTTTGGAGCACAATCGGATGATGGGGGCGGGGGAGGAGGGTCGTCAGGCCCCAATTCCGCTTTTTCATTGGCAACAAATAAAATTAATGTACCTAAACTAACTGTTCCTGTCCTCCTCCTCGATACTTTGGACCCCGTTGTAACTTTGCCTTAAAATTTCCCGAAAAATAAGCGACCTGAATCGTTGTCCGGCCCAGCATTTCGAAACGAATCCCGCAACGAAAGGATCAAAGCGCAGGAATCGTTCTGGTCGGCATTGGAATGTGCCACGGTCGCCGTCTGAAAGAAAAGCGTTGTGAATCAATAAGATGGCCATTGAGAATATATCATACCGCCTTGGCAATGGAGCTGTATGTTTGGCGGTGAAGGAATTGGGAGGTCCCCGTGTTATAAACCGGTTCTCTGATGCGCTCCAAAATTTGCTTAATATTAAAGAAATATTGCGTTATAACTAATTAATAAAATGTTTGTTGACTCAAATTCCGGTCTCTATCATAAATGCAATACCTTAAACGTCGGCTTATTCGGAAGGGGCGATTTTATCAAAGCGGACAGCAGAGAGAGAGTGGCCTGAAAAGAATATAAAATGCATCAAAATAATTTATTTTACATTGAGCGTCGCCCCTTGCAGCAACGAACTGTGTATCAGAATAATAAGCGACCTTAAGTGGCGAATTAGTAAAAGACAAGAAAGAAGAAATAAATTACTGGAATAAATTGTTCAATGGATCTGCCAAAATCTGGTCTGGGTAAGAGTTGACGACATCTGAACAGAAAGGGAAATGAATGAGCCGAGCCCAAAGTTCCAATTATTCTCTTACTCGTGATGAAAGTAACAGCGATTAAGGCAATTTGCAAGTCTTGTTCGCATATTAATGCGGGGATTTCCTTGACCACTTTGATCAGACTCGGCCCCTGCAGTCCGTTATGGGAGAAACGGCATACCAATGACTCCAACAAAGTCAAAGTGCTCAGCTTAAAAGCGAAAGTAATGGCAAATTGTATAAATAATTAAAAATTATTCACTCGCAAAGAACGCTGATTTTTGCGTAAGAATTCTGCGCAAAGTGATAGCAGTTCTGGCAACATTGGGTGAAGATCCAATTTTGCTGGGCTCTGCACAACGTGGTTGATGGCACGAAGTGCCACTGAAATTGACAAATTATTATGGATAATCCATCCACCAAAATGCTATCACCTTGACGCGTCATTTCGTTACGAAGCCTTTCCAAAAGAAGCGGCAAACATTCGTCGGTCTAAATTTCAGGTTAAATAAATTCAAGCAAATGCAATAATCAAATAAATACAATCTTTGGTCCGAGCTCCGCAGAAAACAAAGAAATGAGAAGTCCAGCAGTCGCAATGTTTTTCTCTTTCACCTCCTTAACAGAAATTGTTTTTTTTTTGTATAATTTAAATTCTGTTATGTTAAAAAACAACATTTTACCTGGTCAATGTCAGCAATTTTTAGCTTCGAAATCACAGCCGAATACATAATGGGCAATATTTTGGAAACATCCAATTTTTGAGCGTGCAAAACTCGCAAAAGTGACTGGGTAGTCAGAAGGGCTTCGCCAGCAATTTTGTAGAAAGGATCTCCGACAGCGGTCGCCAGCTGAGGAAGCACTACTTCAACAAAACGATTCAGTCGCTGCAAGCAAAAAAAGAAGTCAAATTAGGTTGAAGAGTGTAAACTCCTCCCATTACTTCTGGCTCGTGAGTGTTCAACAGCAACGAAATAAAACGCAATATTTCAATTTTCATGCTCCCGTCCGCTGAACTGTCAGTAAGTGTTTTCGTGATGTTGATGATAACCGTGTCCAGATAACCGTTCATAACACCGGGGAACGTTCTGAAAATGTAACCCAATCAACAGGATAAATACAAACATATACACAAAAACAAGCCGTACATTGTCAAAGATGCAAGCCAACAGAAAAAAAGACCTGATTAGATGCGAGAGAACATTGAAAGCACAGATTCGGGTCCTCATGTTTTTGGCGGTCAAATGCTTTTGAAGCGCGCGCATCAGCGAAGGAAGTAAAAACCGTTTTATATTTTAACCAAATTTACTAAATTTTGTTTTTGAAAGGTTTCAACTTCAGCTATTTGAAATCCGACATTTCTGATGTCATTTTTGCGGTGTTTGAATGGATATGTCCTTATCTTGTTGCTGCAGCTTTGTAAAAACGGCCTTTTGTTCCTCGGTGAACTCGTCCTTGAGAATTTGTTGGAAGCGCGAGGGCGGAAACGTTTCCAACAAAAGTTCATTTCCGCTTTGAGTGTTCTGAAAATGTTTCTATTCTCGCCTCTCCACAAATTATGCACTTTCGGCCACCTGCGATTGAAAGGAGGCAAGTTCGGGGTTCATTTGCTTCGTCAGTCTCAGAAGGGCCGAATAGGCGGTGAATATGTCGTATTTGACGTTGTCCTCCCGTTCTCTGAAGCGCGAAATGAGCAGCTGCCCGAAATGGTCTGAAAACGGAAACAAAATGATCAAAAATTATGTCGGTTAATCCCACCGTAACTTTCAACAAGCTTCTCAGCTCTGAATGTTATCTAAAAGATAAAATATTCGCATTTCTAAATTAATTGCAATTTACCAATGCCTCGATGCATTTAGCAGCACTCTTCCGCACCTTCCAACTCAGATCGTCATCGTCCGAATATGTGTCGTCCTGTTCCCCAGACTCCTCGTCTTCTTCAGTAGGATTGTCTAAGACATAAAAGAAGTACAAAAAAAGAAAAGAAGCAGAAACCGAACCCATTTCCATCGCATCAGTCCCATCCTCTTCGGCTCCATAATTGTAGTTGGGGTCGTAAGAAAGCATCTCAATGCTTATTTGTACAATACTTGCAACAAACGGTGACAGTTCAGAAGTACACCGAAATGCAAATATTTCAAAGGCCTAAAAAACAATTCTTAAATTGCTAAAACTGCAATTTTCTTAGAAGCAATCGTACTTGTAAGCAAATCTCACGCAATTCATCGTCCTCCTCCGATTCACACTTCTGTATCAAAACAGGCACAATCTTAAGCAGTAAATGTCAAGCTTAGGGAAGAAGAGGCAATTTAAAAAAAACTTTTAATTTTCAACTTGAACAGTAAGTGATTAGTTTCTAGAAATCCTTCTTTTGTGTGACTAGCAAATTTGGTGCAAGTTCAATATTCGCACTCAGAACCTGGGACAAAAATTTAGCAAAGCGAGCGCCGGAAGTACGGCAAATTGCAATCACAGCGATGATAAAAGTCTTCAGACAGCAGAGTTCAGTTTCAGGATCGTCACAAGTGCAAAGAACCTTCATGACGATGCGATCGAACTGTTCATCACTGACAACATCGGCAAGGTGTCCTAGAATTAAATAAATAATAAAATTTAAAACTAGAAAGAAAATAAACATACCAAGAGTAGTAATCGCTCTTTTTCGCATAGTTTGCCTCTCTTTTTCGAGTTGAACAAAAAGAATGTTTTCAATCTTAAGTAGACAATGCAGGTTAATAATTTAAATATTTAATTTAGAGACTTAGTTAACCACCCAAAAGAATTCTACTGACTTTCCATATAGAAAAAATTTAGTTAACCACCCAAAAGAATTCTACTGACTTTCCATATAGAAAAAGAACAATAAGTTGCATTCGTTACATACCTCCTCAAACATTAAGTTGAACGTTCTTCCATAGCGCAAAATAAGTGAACCGAGAATGTCCAAGACTTCGAGTTTAACCGCAGAGCTGCCCTTGTAATCGGTTCCTTTAAACACAGCTTTCAATAAATTTGTTAAAAGCAAACAACCAAAATAAAGATCGGACTTGAGGACCGATCGAGAATCTCGGAACTCAGTCCGATTTTAAACCAAACCAATAGATTAGCTTCATTTTGCTACAGCGACCTCTTTTTTTTTGTTGAAAAATTTTAAAAATACAGCGATTTTTGAGGCGGGGCGGGAATTCCTCCGCCCGCGCAAAATACGCCCCTATTTTAGCCGCCCCACAAAAAAACCCCAAAATTTAGGCTGCGCCTTTTTTCAAATGCGATGATCTCACGGAGTGTTTCGATGAGTTTTGGAACGACCCGTCTCACGCAAGCAAACATTTGGCTTGTTATTATGGATCCACTTGGAAGTTCGTTAAGCACTGTCTTCAAGGCAATAGAGCTCACATCGCGAAGTTGCTCATTTTGGCTGACCATATTGGCACAAAGCGCGTCCACCAAAGTCTCCAGCTGAGCCAGCTTTATTTTGTGTACAAGAGGTCCTGCAAAAAAAGGTTGTAAACATTTTTTAAAATTTGAATTTGCGGCCCCAGAAAGGTTAAGTACCTAAATCTGAATGTGACCACCGTTTTTCAAATAAAATGGTTTTGCATTTACAAGAACTGCCGATGCTATGTGGTTTCCGAAGCCCAACTAAAACGCAAATCAAGACAAAATCAAACCTAGACAACGACATGCCAAGTTTTGCACTTCTCCATTTTTGTCCTGTGTTAGGGTAAGCAAAGCCCTCACAATCTGAAATAACATGCCAATTGGGTTGGAACAAGCCAATGAGCCGAAACCCTTCTCTCCATGTCTTCATCAAGTGTGATGGATTGTTTGCTCAATTCGGCCATTAAATCATTCACTGCCATATAACGGAAGTCCTTTAAAGGCACCAAAATTAATGTAAAATGGATTAATCATTAATGGTTGAGAAACAGGATTTTTGGGGTTAAAATGACGCTAGAATGAGATCGACCCAGTTTTACGTATATCGAACCCCTAACCCAAGTTCGAACAATTTTCCAATGTAATCAGAAACTGACATGTCTTTTGATAAAGTTAAAAGTCTCCAAGGTAATATCAACTCAACCTTGTCCACATTTGTCATTTTTTCGAGCAGTCCAGAAATATGATAAACTTGATTGATCGACATGCTGTGTTAACTTCTTAGAATTATGATAAAACCAAAATAAAATACTGTTTATTAAAAAAATAATGTGCAACTTTTAGCATTAACGGATTATTGTGACCAAAGTCGTAAATGGACATTTCACAGGGCTGCGCTGTTGATTCAGCATTGTGGTTTTTTGATAAGGCAATGATGCTTTTGGCGCTTTTTAGGAGCTTTTTCATCGAGAAGAGAATAAAAAATTTCAAAAAAATTAACAATTTTTGAATATTTGGCATAATGTTGCTAAAAATGAACATGAAATGTGATTCTTCGACTACGTAAAACACGGTAAAAATTGAATTTTTTCTTCTGTTTAACAGTTTCATAAATGTCCAATAGGGTTCGGATAATCGGGTTGGGGCCGGGCGGGCTTTTTTCCGGGCAACCCGAAAGTGGCCGGGCGGGCTTTTTTCCGGGCAACCCGAAAGTGGCCGGGCGGGCTTTTCCGGGCGGGCTTTTTTCGATTTTTTGTCCGGGCGGGCTTTGCCGGGCGAATATTTTTTGGTTTTTCCTCCGGGCGGGCTTTGCCGGGCGAATACCGGGCTTTAGCCCGGATTTTGGAAAAAATCCGAATACCGGGCATACGAACATGCAAAAATGACATAAAAATATTCGGAAAATATTCGGTTTTTTGGGGCCGGGCGGGCTTTTTTCCGGGCTACCTAAAAGGGGCCGGGCGGGCTTTGCCGGGCGGGCTTTTTTTGATTTTTTGTCCGGGCGGGCTTTGCCGGGCGAATACCGGGCTTTAGCCCGGATCGAATATTTCCAAGTCGGGCGCCCGCCCGGCCAAATGCCCGCCCGTTGCCCGCCCGAACCGGGCGCCCGTCCGAACCCTAATGTCCAACAAATGAAAAGGTAAATATGGATCTGAGGGCCCAGACTCAAAACCACTTTTATTGGGTTTCTTTCTTAGGTGCTCAAACCGATTTGACCTGAATTTTGTGTCTTCCTGTCGGTCAATTTCAACAAATTTAGTATCATTCGACAGCTCTCGACGAGACACATCATCTGATCATGATTTCAATCTCTAAGATTTTTTGGAAAAAATCAAAATTTTCAAAGTTGCTAAAAGGTGTTCTCATATGGGTGTTCGGGGGCATTGAATCCGTACGACCTCCTTTTCAACCAATTCGAACTCCGGGCGCGAAAATCTTTATTTGAAATACAAAATATTAAAAATAAATGGGAGACAAACATTTTATATGGGGTCTAAAAGAGGAAATCAGTTTAAATGCTCTTAAGAATACATTTTAAAATTATTTCATAAATTTAATTTGTTACAGCTTTGCTAAACTTTAATTAAATTGAAAATCCGATCTTTGATTAATTTAAATTTGCTTATGTTGACGTGTTCATGCATGGAATGGAAGAAAGTGCCTCCGATTAAATTTTCTAATCATTTTGGCAAAAAGTTTCGGTTTATCTTTTCACATTTTGATTTAAATTTTTTCTCGACATAAATCGGCGGTTATTAGAAGTGGTAAAAGATTTTGAATTTTATTATTTATTTATTTTATGGAATTCGCTCGATGGGAACAACAGAACGGAGTCGAACACACTGCCTCCAGAACAAATGCCGCCCAAGTTTCGTGAAGCGGCCTAATAATATATTGAAAATAATTTAAAAATTTTGCCAGTTTATAAATAGTGATTAAATTAATTCAACAATTAAGTTAAATTTTTTTAAATTTAGTCATTGTTATCAATAATAATAATAATATATAAATTTAATTTTTATTTTAATTGTTGTCGATTGTTGCAGCACCGCCATTGCTCTTCGCCAACGCCTCCGACTGCTGGGCCTGCTTCAACTTCTGCTGCTGTCGTCGTTGAATTCCATTAGCGGCGACATGACCATTGTTCATTGATGCCATTTTTCAAACTGGTAAGGATTATAGTTGATTGAAACCGAAAAACTTAAAATTTGACTCGACATAAAATGTGTGTTTTAAATTAATCTTTCCAAACCCGTAGTTTTTTGAAAAATCCCGGAACCAGAAGCCAAAAAATGCACTACTTTCTGTTAGAGGTTGAAATCATGATCAGATGATGTCATATTTGTGACCAGCGCGACCTTGATAACCCCTGAGTACTTCTCAGAATTGCATAAAACCTTCATTTATAGTAAAATAAAAAATTTGGAACCAATGAAAGACAGGATTACCATTGAATTCAAGGCGTCAAATGATGCTTTGCTGCTTTTTGTATACTTTTGATGTTTTTTAAAAAATGTTAAAAGGTGAAATGAATTAATATTTAATCACAGATTTAAAATCATGGATGTTTTCCCGTTCCCGAAATTTTATTTCTTGTTTCTATACACCTGTATATTAACAATATTTAGTTATATTTTCAAAAGCATTAACGGCAAAAAAAGCATCAGGTTACATCTATACATACACCAAATAGGTCACTTCCCAAAATATTGCTGGTATTATTTTGGCAAAAAAAAAAGAGGAATGAGAGATAAAATGACCCGCAATGCTGAGATGAAATGGAAAACAACAAATAATCGGTACTAAATACTGTAGCTGTTGTGCCCCTCCCCTTTTTTTGAAAAAGGTAGTTCCTGGGGGTCAAAACAAAGGCCAGATTCGTATTCGGCGGCTTCAATAACCCCAGGATCCAATCTTTCATTTTAAAAAAGCTACATTACTATTACCCAAATAATCTGGGCTTTACAAGAAAAAAATTGGTAGTTTTCCCGTCGTTTTACATCTTTGACTCTCCCCACTCTTTCCGCTTCAATAATTTTTCGGGCGTCGCGTTCGGAGTTGCCTCATGAAGACGAGAAAGATGCAGAAACACTTGTTCAAGGGAATTTTGGGTCAGCGAGAAAACGATGATCTTTGGTCGGTCGCTACCAGGCGGCAAATTGGCATTCTCCTTTGAATTGGTGGAAAGCAATGAATTATGAACAAATGAGGAGGTCTACCGGATATTTGTCGGCCAATTCCTGAACACCTCGGTATGTCTTAGTCCAACAAACAGTGTCCCGCTTGGGAAGTTCCCATTCGTATACATTACCAGATGGAAGATCCACCGTTGCAATACCCTGAAGATTGAAATGAATTTTGTTTATAATTAAGCCGGCAAAGCATAACCTCGAACAACATAAACACACATTTCTTCAAAAATTTAAACACTCGATCATTGGGATTTGAGACCGTAATTGTCAGTTTATAACTTTGTCCATATCTAAAAATAAATTGTAATCAGAAAAGTCAATAATGGATCGCGGACACTTTTAATATAGTAATTCCAACCTAGTTTTTAGATGCCGATTACTGCCAATCCCAATCAGTTTGCCCTTGTTCATAAACGCTATTCGATTGCATAATGCCTCACATTCGTCCACCGAATGGGAAGAGAGCAAAATGGCAATGCTTTGTTGACGAATTGCATGAATAAGTCGCCAAACATAGCGGCGCGTGCTGGGATCAATGCCTGTGGTTGGTTCATCTAGCATTATGAAGTTGGAACGAGCGAGCAATGCGAGTCCGAAAGAAATTCGACGACGCTGTCCCCCACTGAATGTTGTTCTATTCTTTTCAAGAATTTATCAGTGTTATGCCTGTTATATCTGATCAATTTGTCTGCCTGATCATCCATTTGTATACAATGCAAAATGGTCTGGACTTTAGCTGACACGTCGAAAAACCCGTTCAAACGAGCCACCAAAGTCAACACTTCACGTCCAGTTAGTTCCATGGGAAGAGCATCGAACTGAGGACAATAACCAATCGGTGGACGCCTTGAGACATCATTTCCATCACAAATTGTTGCACGTCCAGAAGTGGCCAATTTGGTGCCAGATAAAATCTGAAAAGTTGTGGTCTTTCCGGCGCCGTTCACACCTAAAATTGGCTTACATTGGTAGAAACCATCAAATAAAATCTCACCCAACAACCCGAAGCATTGTTTACGTGGCACTCCAAATGTGATGCCATCAACTGCTGGATAACTTCCATAATATTTGGTCAACCCATTCACAAATAATGCAAATTCCTCGATGCCGTGTTGTTTCACAAACTCACGCTCTTTGCGAATATCTTCATCGTCATCTGTCTCGACTAAATCTCTCGAATGAAGCTGAAAATCAAATAAAACATTCAGAATGAAGAAAAAAAAGAAAACAATTGTAAATTACCCTTTGGTAAAGCGTTCGATGGAAAAGCGGAAATGTCAATTGTTTCCATTTTCTGGCCATCCAACGAGACTGAAGACAAAAAAGCAAGAGCCAAAAAAGAGCACCAGAAATGGGCATGTAAATGAGGTTGTAGAGAAGAATATCTTTGGAAGTGATGTCAGCTTCAACATTATGGCCGATTAACGCATGGGTCAAATTAAACAACCCAACAACTAAACAGATTAGATCAATTACTTTTAATTGTTCTCCAATTCTGGTGAACAACATTTGCGGACGATCAATGTATTCAAAACTCCTAATTTTAGAGGTGGTTTATTTTTAAAATGTTGTTGTTATTAATTCACAATTGCTCAACTTGGCTCTGGCCGCAAAAAGTCTATGCGATTGGTTTGGTAAGGAAGAGTCAAATTTCGTAAAATGTAAAAATTATACTGAATCCAGTGGTTGGAAGAAGATAATAAATAATGAACAATAGCTCGGGCAATGTCTTCCAGATAGTTAAATAGACGAAAATAACACCAACAATAATATTCAGCAGAATAATCCAAAAAAGTGTAGTTGTAACGGACTTTGATTCGTCGAATAGAAATGAGGCGCAGCAGATCAAAGGATGGTAGCTCCAAAAGAAGAGGAAACAAAGCAGAAAAAAACTAAAACGATAAAATAATTAATTTAATATTCCAATTATTTCCTTACTGAAGTCTAAATTGATCCAACAATCCAAAAACAAAGATCGGTATTGAAATGCCAAGACAAAATAAAATGTAGATGATTGAGTGCCAAATGGTAATTGACGTCCAGTAAGTGAAAGGATGCAACCGGGTCAGAAGCAGCTGGTAAAAAGATAATTACGTAAATGGAAAGGATACACAGTAATATTTAAAGCAATTTTATGTGTAATTAAGGAACATTAGCCCAGTCAGTGCTAATTAAAAATGTAAGCATGTACAACCACCAAGTAAAAGCTTATCAGTAAAAGATGCCAAGCGACTCTCTCACCTGATGCTTGAAACAAGTTGAACGATCATCCACCAGCGATTTTAAAAGGAAACAAGGCATACATGAAAAGATACAGGCTATTGATATCACAGCAATGAAGTTTGAAACTCGCAATAAATTTTCTTCACGGTTTTTGTCTGCAATGTCGTAAATTGCAATCTTAGGGTAGATGACAACTGAAGAATGAACGAATTGGGCTTATAGATATGAAAATGAAAATAAAACCACTAGAAATATTTTATATAATTCAATAAATAAGATATTTATTTTCAGAAAATAATAACCTCCTCCCAAGCCCCCCCCCCCCCACTCACAGTCTTTTCCCAGCAATGCATTGGTCACAAAAGATAAGGCCATCGGCGCCGAATGACGCGCAACTCCGCTAAAGTGAGCTACGAGTTGAATTTTTGAATGATTTTTGTGCTCGGAAGCTCCAATAACCAAAGGGTAGTTTTCATAAGTTGTCCTATATGGAATTTTGGTGGCAAGCTCGTTGAAATTATTTTGATATTGCGAACTTTCTAAAAAAAATAAAATAAATAACCCTCCAAATCAAAACAAACTATCTACTAAATAAAAAGGTCGCTATTGTAAGGTCAAATTTTAGTTTCTATTGTTATAGAAGCGTCAACTATGGGAATTTTCTCAGACAACGTTCAAATCGTAGAAATTTTCTGCCTTTTCAGGAAAACCGGACAATCCGTCAGAATTTTTTTTAAATGTATTTTATTTTGTTAGACATCTAGCCATGGAAACTTTTTTACCGTGAACGAGAATTCAAAATTTACCCAGTTTTTGCTGTGGGAGTCCTCCAATAAAAAATAGAATTCATTTTTTAAAATAATTTCCAACAAACGGATTATCCTCTGACAGATGTCCGCCCCTCCCCTTCAGCCATCCCTAATAAAAATTCCTCCCCCATAATTACCTGCAAATTTTAACTGAATAGAAAAGTACTGATTAGCTGCATAAGGCGACAACGAACGTTCAACATAGTTGCTTAGTTTTACATTAACGAGTTGCGTAATCGGAATGGCAAAAGCCAAAAGTAAAAGAATAAACGACCCAAAGGAGTCAAATGGATTTCGCAAAGCCCAAAGAAGCTGGCGACAAAGAATTGCTGCGATTTGTTTAATCCAAAGGCGAATTAAGTCCAAAAAGCTCTTGAGGATCTGTAAGGTTAAATACGAATCTTATTTGAATCATCAACGCGGGCAAGCAAAATTCGACTTTTACCTGTTGCTGACGCAACCCAAACAAATCGTCTGCAAGTTCCATCGGTCCATCCATTGAATCTGTGCCATCAGCATAAACAGCAGTATCGGCAAGGTCATTCACCCTAAACACAATACAATTGCAATAATATGGCAGGCTTTTACCTGAGGAACACTTGTTCAAGAGTGTTCAGAGAAAGATCGAATGACTTTATCGGCTGTTGGTCGCCTTTCATCTGTTCAAGCTCCTCGAAAAGATTTGCATAACTAAGAAAATCAAAATCTAACGACAAAACCCAATTAATTCATTACTGTTTTTGGTACTTCGTTGGTAAAATGACAGAAAATTCGGGAAAGTTTTGTGCGTTCCCAATGTATGCGCTGGGTAAATGCTTCAGAATTACAGCAAAAATAGCGGCGATCGCAGCATCAAAGAATTTTTGGACGTTCATTCTCTTCATAGATCCAATATTAAGCACCTTATAAAAGAAAATTCTACGTTCAATAAATATTATAACATACGACGGTCAGAAGATATCCAATTCCAAATCGATTCTTGAGAAATTGTGGCGACCCGTTGCACACCAAACGTCCGTTCACAATGATCATAATTCGATCGCCCAATGTGTTCGCCTCCTCCATATAATGCGTCGTCAAAAGAATTGTCCTTTGAAGTATTTAATTTGAAAAAGGCAAAAAATTTCGTGGCCGGAAAATGCAACACCAAAAAATACGACCCAAAAAATGTTTAATTAATTTTTTACAATATTATTTTTTCAATAAATAAATGTGCAATTGGCAGACTTATAATTCATTTCCTGCCTTTAAATTCTCCAAGTCGAAATTGAATGACTTTTCGAAAGTGGAAGTCGCATTTTCCTGGCGCCAAAATTTAGAACCTGTCATGCTTAATCTTTTCCAACATCTGACCAAACTCATGGCGAGCTTCCGGGTCCATTCCGGCACTCGGCTCGTCTAGCAGTACAACACGACTATTCGCAATCAATGCAATTGCAACGCAAAGCTTTCGTTTTTGACCACCATTCAATTTGCGAGCTTGCTTAAGAGTTAATCATTTAATGTGAATTCAAGCCACAGCGAAATATTAATTTAGTTATCTTTTTTTCATGTTTGTATAATTAAAACGAATCGAATTGGATTAATTTTTTAATAAAAATGTGGTTGGGACGAATTTCGATTCGCGCTGCCGAAAGAAATGGATGTGAATGTTTTTTTTATCATACAATATTTTTTGTAATTATATTCAAAGAAAGTTGACCATGTTCAACAAAGTTTCGATGCCCAATTCCCCTGCTACTCTCTGAATTTCTTGGCCAAGCGCATTCTTTCCATGAGGTCCATTCAGCCTGCCACTTTTCATGCCAGCATAAAACTGCAAATGCTCGTTGATAGTGAGATGATCGAACAATGGATTGTATTGTGGACAGAAGCCTAAAAAACATTTTGAATAATTGCAATAAGAATTTTCCGGACAAATTGCCTCTCACCCAAGTTATCCTGACATTTGCGCAGTCCCTTCCTCAAATCATCTCCACAAATAAGCACCTGACCGGAGTCGTAATTGATCATACCGGTCAATACAGAAAATGTCGTAGACTTCCCGGCACCATTACGGCCCAAAAGAACAGTAATTTGTCCTCTCAATGCTTTAAAGCTGAGGTTATCGACGACAAATTGAGAAACTGAGGGCCATTTCTTGCACATTTTGTTCACAACAATGTCCGATTCGTCTGTTGCGCTCAGCGGCTCAACATTGCCATTGTCTGGGTCTTCCGAATCCCTCTGGTCAATCTCATCTTCCAATGCTGATTTTCTCATCGAAAATGTCTTGAAGCCAAAAAACTAAATAAACATTCTCAGCAGCAAACGCATTTTCTGTTACAAACCCAAAGAAAGAAGAGCGGATGATGTTTTGAGGCCCCTTTTGTCGGCATAACCATTGCAATATAAAAGGCAAGTAAGGAAAAGACAAAAGCGTCAAACAGAAGCATCAAAAAGACAATTCCGAGCAGAAATTGATCTTTTTTGAATATCGATAGCCACCCAGTTTTTTGCACTAAATCAAATACAAAATATCCTTTGATTATTGTTTCGAATCAGGGCCGTGGCCAGGGGTGTGGGGCCAGAACCCCGTCCCGAAATGATATGTGAATAAAAAACCTTTGGGAGGATCCTTTTGTTACAAAATTCTTGAGGAAAAAACCATTAAAATCGACCTTTTTTTTTTTCGTTCCCCCACCCTTCGAAAATTTTTAACTGGCTATGGCCCTGGCTCGATATAAAATTAGTATGTAATTTTCATAAAAATAACATCTGTATTCAGAACGCAGAAAGAATTTAACGGCGATATTGATGGCGTAAAGCGGATTGAACGATTCGAGGACACATAACGGGACGTCATTGATATCCGGCGGGTATTTCCATGGAAGTACAGCAAGAATTACCAAAACAACAAACGGTCCAATTTGAGTAAACTTCTTGAATAAAATCCCCAGAAACAAGGCCAATACCAGCGTCGTTATGCAAAAAAGGATGACCACACAAATGTACAGAGACGAAGAAGTGTACTGTTGTAAAAAAGAATTAAAATAATCTTCTGTAGCAACAACTTTTAATCATTCATTAATTTGAAAAACGAAGAAAAACCTCGAGGTACTTATTTGCACAAATCGCACTGAATGTTACAGCAAATGGCAACATTTTCAACGCAGCAATCAAAAAATGCGATATATAAAAGCTCAATTGATTCAAGCCCATAACCGACATATATTTCTTAATAGATATAGATATAAAACTTGGACGACATAGCATTCTATAAAAAGCTGTTGGGATCTGTGCGATCACAGCAATGTTTCAAAGCCTGCTGATTGTGCATCGTGTTTTCAAAATTAGAATTTTATCGTAATTAAAATTCGTAAAAAACAAAGAGGTGACGAATCCAGGCACAGCCTTTTGCATTGATGCACATCAACCAAACAGGTTTCGGCCCCTTTTTTGTTCCAAAAATAAAGTCGGATTCTGTACGGAAGTCAAGGGCGTAGCCCCCCCCCCCCTCGAAAATTTTTTAGAGAGAAAAAAACCAGGGGGAACCCTTTTGTTTTTCAAAATTTTGTAATTTTTGGACCAAAAATACACCCCTAAGAATCGACTTTTTTGATTTTCAAAAATACACCCCTAAGAATCGACTTTTTGGATCGGCCCCCCCCCCGAAAAAAATTCTTGGCTACGCCCTTGACGGGAGTTGAAAAAGAGGGGAAAAATCGGTGGTAAAACAACAAACGACCGTACCATAATCCACGAGTCCCTTTCCAATGCGATGTCCTTTAGCATAGAAAGTGCAGATATAAGTACGATCAGAAACAGAAGAACGGAAAGCAATAAGATTATGTTCAATGTCGAGTCTGTGGGCAGAATCGGCATGCGAAGAAGATGAACTTCGACATTCGAAAGACTGACGTTTCCCCTAACCTAAACAATACAAAACGTACACATACAAAATGTTGAAATGCCAACCAATTCAATAAATGCCTTCTCAATTGCGTATTGGAGAGATAAAAAGCCGCTTTTCCAATAATTAGGTTCGCTCGGGATATCGTCAATGTCTTTTTGAGACGCATCGGGTCCGCCGTCCTGCCAAAATTCACTAATTCCCTCCTTGTTCCACCTTAACAATTTGACGCTTCTTGGCAACAGAATGACGTAATCCAACTCAGGCACTTCCTTGTGAATTTTGGAGAAGTAAATACCTCCTAAACATTTTGAAATTAATATAGCTCAGAAACGAAATACCGATGAATTTCGGGCACCCGTCATAATTCGAATCCAAATCACTAAACAACGTCTCTTTCATCGTATCAAGATGAACAAAAGGATGTGTCACAAAGTCCAGGCTACTATTGTTGTACCATTGCAAAAGCTTCTTCATAATGATTTCCACACCTTTTTTGTCACATGACGAGCATTCGCAACTAAAAATGAAAACATGGAAAAACTGAAAAACGAATACCTTTCAAACAAACACCCAACTTAGGGGGTTTTTCCTTGTGGATGGATTGGGGAAATTTTAGATTTGTCTGATCGAGAGCTGTCCGTGTCCCGACATTCAAGAAATTCTACTTAATTATGGTTTCTTAAATGTGTATTAATACACGCGGAAGGAAAACCTGTATGCCAATGTTATGCTCTTCTGACTGTCGTTGCAATCCCAAGTTTTGTTAATAGAAGGTAAATGACCGACCATATAAATAAGATCCTCACGACCGCCCGTTATTGGCACCGAATTGAACTCACGCGTTTCATTCCCTTTATTTTTCTAAACAATGGAATTAATTAAAAAACCGACTAAAAAAAGAAAAACAAAATAAATACCTCCTTCGGAACCTTGTAGATTACGAGCGCTATGATACCCGACAAAATTGCAAGAGCAAGAAATTCGCAAAAAGTTGACCGTATCCTTCGACGCATCAGTATCTGCTGCTTCCAACAAAGCAGAACAATTTGTGACCAAAATCTCACCATATCTTAAGAATAAAATAAAAAGGAAATAGAATTCGGACCTGTACCGGTATACAGCCTGTACTTTTTGTATAGTACAGGGGAAGCCGCGGAAGTCATTAATTTTCCTGTACTTTTCTATTGGTATGGGTACAGACCGCCACGTCATTCCGAGGTACAGAGCAGGGATGGGCGCCGACGATCTTAAAAATTTCGGAATTGGAGTACTTTTTTGGGACCTATTGCCTATTGGCACTTTATTTGTTAGTGCCTTTTTTAAACTTTTGGTAAATTATAGTATAGTGAATGTACCTCACAAAACTGGCCAATCATTCGATAAGCTAACGCAAGAATCTGACAAATTTACGCGGAAACCACTGAAGCGGCGGCGGAAGCTTGGGCACCACCACAATACAAATTAAAAATGTTTTAAAAACAAAAGCTAAAATTACATTTTAAATTGATTGGTAAAAGTAGGGTTGAAACGCCGACGTTGGGGTTGAGAATTGCGGGGTCGGGGTTATCGGGGTGGGACTGTCGGTAGGTCGGGGTTACCCAAATCGGTCGGGTTTCGGAGTTTAAATTTTCAAATTTATTCAAATTCATAAAATAATGTTTCAATCTTCATGACTTTCACTCTCCACACTAGCGACCGGTCAAAATTTCCGGGAACGGGAATTTCAAATTGAACGGGACAGGAATCCCGGGTTTCAGTAACAAGGGTTTTTTTGAGAATGTTGAGAGATTTGCAATTATTTGTCAAATTAATTTTAACATCAGTTTTAAAATAAATGAGAAAATATAATTTTAACATCTGTTTTTAAATAATATATTTTTTAATTATTGTCGGCCACGGCCGGTATCCAAATGGCCTCTGATCGACTTGCCTCCACCCCTACATCGATTTGTCACATCATAAAGCTGTTGATTGATTCCAAATTTCTGGAGATTGGTGCGCAGGAAGACCAAATTTAGGTAAAATATCCATTTTTGGCAATTTTTAAACGGTGGTTCAAACGCGGCTGACCCCCACCGTGAAATATTGGCGATGTAAATTTTCAACACGGTTAGAGTGAAGTGTAAAGGTAATGTTTTGAAGTTCCATGGTCTTTTAATTTATAAAACCCCAAAAGAATAATCGATTTCCAAACATTATCAGCATTTTTTAAAGATTTTCGAATTCGGGGGTTCGGAATTCGTAGTCGGATTCGTTTCTACGCTTATTTTTACCCTAAAAAACGCATTCTGAACTTTTAAAATTTTTTTCCGTCGGGACCGCAATTCCGAAGGATTGCCAATTTTTCTCAACTAAGACTATTAAAAACATAAATCCGGCCCTACCCAAACAGTCTTTGATATTACATCACAATTAAGTGATTCTTGTTCCTTCTGTTCTGTGGTCTGACTGGATACTCGGTCTTTTGTGATGGATTCGTTTCTTCAATTTGCTCTTCTAATTCCCAGCGAGGCGTTGCATAAGTCAAAATATACCTTAAAAAGTAACATTTTCGAATTGAGCGGAGTAATAATTTGGGGATTCGGGTTTTAGTTGCAAGTTTCAAAATCAAAAAAGTCAAAACTCTACCGGTTGTCCCTTTGCACTTTGCAAATGTAGTTGCTGTAGAAGTGGCTTTTCGACGCATAATCGGTTAATCCTGTGACCACCTCAAACGAAGTGTTGAATCGTTTCTCAGCAAAAGACTGAAAACGACGTGAAATGTAAATTAATTCTGTTCAACAATACTTGAACGGTGTTTGAAATTTTCTGAATATTGCATTTGTGAAAGTTCGGAATGGTGTCGATGAGGTGCTGAAAGGCTTGGTAGATGGTCTCTTCCAGCTGAGCATTACAGCACATGAAATCTGTACATAAACAATTAATGAATTAAAGAATAGAATCATCGTCGAAAACATAAATGTGATCTTATGATTCGCAAACACAAGGTTGCCAATCTCAATGAGTGAATCTCTCTCTAATCGCTTTGCTTTTTCTTTATATCCTAATTTGGTATTTTCTGGTTAATTGCCCCGTGTAATTAATTGACTGACTGCTGTCATCGGTGTAACATTCTGGCAGTGGGTATTTCCGAGTAATCTGCGGTATTCTCGCATAGCCGGTATTGCTGTGGGGTCGGTGGACCGCCGCTTCACGTTGCCGATTGGCTTTTGGGTGTGTAGGAATCGATGGAAGAGAAAGTGGAGCTTGGGGCTCAAGTGGGAAATGCTCCGAGTTTGAGCTCGCGAAGTCAAGGCTTAATTTGGGTATTTTATTGGGGAATTTTCAAAATTCTTCCAACATACCCTGAGGGGTTCTTTTGCTGGGAGGGCAGTTGCTCTGATCGCTCGGCTGCTGATGACTGTTTCAAATATTGGTTGGCTTCTATTGGAAGCCGGGCTTGGAAAAAGTTGGGCTGAAACAGCATTTGGTATGAAGTTTGGGGCAAAATTGGCAATGGCACGGGGAGAACGGCATTATGTTGCTGAGCTTGGGCTAATGGCAGCTGTTAAGAATGAATCCGGGATTACTAATCGAATTAAATTGCTTACATTTTCACCTCCCCCTCTCTGTTGAATGCATCCCTCGTTTCCACAGCCATTACAGTCAGCACATGGACAGCCTAAAACTCTTCATATTTGTCAGAAACCAACATTTATCTTCAAGTTTTTTAATTTTATGAAATTAAAAATTCTCGTGGCCATTTACTCTGTCTTTTGCGTCTTCTCCGCTTCTTCTCCCGGAAACAGCCTCCGACTTCGCCGTTCGCTTCTCTTTTCCGCTGCCACTTTTGTTCTGTGCGGCCCTTTTCATCTCCAGCCGACGTTAACGGCTTCGAATCGTTGGTCGATGGTCTCAAGAGTTCTACGAACATTTGGCGCATTAGCAACCGATTGCCGAACAAATTGACACGTTTCAGTGGAAGTCCACTGGGAATGGCGCTGAATTTGGCCGACGGGCCAAACTGAAGTGTCATTAGCCAACAGTTTGGTCAATCATTTCGTTTATATGAATTACCCCCTGCAGCGCTCCATTGCTTCTGAAATCTCCTCCTAATAGGCTTTGAATGGTCGTTAACAGAAGTTTTATAGTGAAAATAAAAGAAAGTTTGTTTGTCACCAACACCATTTCCGTTGGGTTTAATAGTCACAAATTTGAATATTTTGTTTCTCATAAACGAATTTTTTACTGATAGTGAATGATCTACAATTAAAGCATTCCGCTAATGAATTCATTGTGGCGAGTCCATGCGAAGAATCTTTGCTTAAATTGTTCCGCCAACGGGCGGCTGAAGTTCGGTTGGTTTGCTTAATGGATATTATTTATAACACAGCAGCAGGATATTCTCTCGATCATTGTCATTGGGTGGTAAAAGGCTGTAAAGGAGCTAATTTGTATTATCATCATAAATAAATGCCTGGAAATGTGGGGGGGGGGGGGGGGGGTAAATTTGCGTGAACGCAACAGAAAACCCATTGGAATGAGTGAGAGGTGGGGGGGGGGGGGGTGATCTCTGTGGTGATTGATGGGCGATGTGCAAAAGAATGAAGCCTGTGGATGGGATGGAGAAGACTAACGGAGTGAATGAAACAAGGGCACTTTTGTCTCACCAAAACTTTTAATTGCACTTCATTTAAGCATTAAGAGATGCGAGGAATGAGGCGCCGGAGGGGGGGGGGGGACGGAGGACCGGAGATTTGTGTTGGAATGGTCGCAATTTTCACAGATCCTCCAACACAACAATTCCATTGTTAAGCGTTCGATCCATAAATAAGTCGCCTCACAAAATCTTTGATCAAAAGGAGAACAGAAAGAAAAGCCCCCCACAAATACAATGGAAGTGTTTATTTTGAGAAAGCGATCCAATCAATAGCCGCGGGGGATTTTGTCTGTTTTTATACATTTCGTACCGTCCGACCCATCCATCGACAAGTCGGCCATTAACCAGCAAAACATTTTGTCGATTCATTCATTCCCAGCAGTCGTTTATCCTTTCCCTCACCAATTCGGCCATTTGCATTTTGAATAATCGGCCAATTCCCTCCCCGTCGCATTCGCCCGCCGATTCTCCGCCAACAACAGAAATTTTGGATCGGATTGTCCAATTCCTCGTCGGTTTCACAATAAAAACCATCAAAATCAAATGGGCCTAAAAATATTTGCTGATCAATGGATGTGTTTGATAGGCTTATTAAACAAAATTTGGATTGGAACTTTTGAGCGTTTAGTCGACATTTTGGCTTTGGGACTGACTTTTTATATGCTTTATCATATTCATGGCACAAACAAAAATCAAAAACAGTTTAGTAAGCATATTTCTATTTTCAAATGGAGCGTTTCCGTGAAAAGTTGGCTGCGTTTATAAGGACGGAGAATTTGCTGCTCAGAGAGACACTCGCCGAATTTGTGGGGACCTTCTTTCTGCTGGTTTCTCTCATTACTTTTTGAAATGTCTTCGGGCACATTCCTTTAGCTAATCGGCATCTCGGCCAACATCCAGTCTTTCCCGCACAATTCTGTCCAATTTGGTCCTCCATTTGCTTGGGGACTTGGCCTCGCGTTTGGAGTTTACACTTCGGCACAAATTTCGGGTAAATTCTGCAACCAATCAGCCTTTTGTGACGTGCTTTTTCTTGCAGGTGGACATTTGAATCCGGCCATTTCCTTAGCTGAGCTGGTCAACGGCTCAATCTCTCCGGTCCGCTTCGTCTCTTACCTTCTGGCCCAATTGCTGGGCGCATTTGTGGGCAGTGCCGTGGCATTTCTTGGCCATTTTGGTGGGCCAATTGTTGAAAAACTGTTAATTTTTTCGGGTTTTCAGAGAATTGTCAGCAAATTCGTATGGCAAACGGTAG
Organism: Globodera rostochiensis; assembly: GCA_018350325.1. Taxonomy (NCBI): domain Eukaryota; kingdom Metazoa; phylum Nematoda; class Chromadorea; order Rhabditida; family Heteroderidae; genus Globodera; species Globodera rostochiensis. Next base: position 1,672,476 of record JAEVLN010000008.1, on the reverse strand, counting down.
CCAACAATTCGGTAATGATCCCTGACGGATTTATGAAATACCAAACCCTTTTATAGTGCGACTTTTCGCCACTTATCCGAGTTCTGGTCTAAGCGTTTGGGGGAGTATCGCCGACCAGGTCATCTTCAACTAAACCATTTGTCCAATCGAGAAAATTTGGTCATTTATAATGTCGTGCAAAATGTAAATGTGCACTTTAGCTGATAGGAACTGCAATTTTGGCTTTTTGTATAACTCTGGTCACGGACAAACGCAATCGCGTGCCGGTCGGACTCGTCCCTTTGCTGGTGGGCCTTTGTCTGACTATGGTCTGTTAGCACCATTAGCGATCTCCGTTCATTGCTTTTGCTTATTGAAAGATCGCTTTAACATTCGGCACAAACGGTGGATTTGCGATCAATCCGGCTAGAGATTTGGGCCCTCGGCTGTTTGTTGTTTGTTTGGAAAGGGACTGGGAGGTGTTCAGGTGGACGATCAGGCGATCGGAAGCAGAAAACTGATGGCTATCGTTCTTTCAGCAACAACAGCTTTTACTTCTGGGTACCCCTCGCTGTGCCGTTTGTTGGAGCGCCGGTCGGCTATTGGCTCTATAAACTGATCGTCGGAGTCCACGGCCTTCAGGAACTGATCGAAATTAGTGGGGCTAAATATCCACGAGATGATCGCGGCTATAAGGTATAAAATCAGCGATTGGTATATGAAATTCGTCCTTTCCTCTCGAAGGAATACAATTCCAACCCGGCCGCAATCGGAGCGTCCGAACAATTGGTGGGCTTCAGTAGCAGAAAGGAGTTGTCACGATGACCTACAAATTTTGTGGATTTTTTATTTTGCATTGATACAATCGTTGCGATGGACAGACTTTGTGATTCAAAAAAACAAAAAACGGAAATGCCCTGCTTTTTGGCGAAGGAAATGGTCTAAAATATAAGAAATAGCTGCTGATCTACAAGATGTAACTGCTTAATCTCCTGTCAGCAGACAGAAGGCCAATTTTCAATCATATCAGCAATTGGAGCTCCGATATTTAAATGGCATTCGATGGAATGGAAGGGTAAAAAGCAAATAAAAATTAGGTATTTTGTATTAACCGGAAAGAAAATTGTAGCTATTGCAAACTGTGCCAATGACAATTAGCAGACGAAATCATTGAAATGCCTTTTGTTGCCCCGGGAGACGAAAAATAATTGAAGCGGCGGGGGGGGGGGGTGGCAAAGAATGATGGCCAAATAGTCGGGTCACTCTCAGGGAAGGCGCCGTCGGTGGAGGGAGGCGCTTCGAGGGTTGGCACTTTCAACGCGTCAATCGTCTCATCCATTGACTCCCCCAAAAGTCCCTCCCCCCCCCCCCCCCCCCCCCCATAACCAAAACTCATTTCAATCAAATTGGGGCGTCTTCAACAGACAAACGAAGTAACCAGCAGCAGAGAAGAACACTTTGATTTAGGGACCATTCCCCGAGAAGCATTCAAATCGGCCATTGAAAATGCTAAAATGCCAAAATCGACGTTCCTTGCTTATTCTCAACTGATATTTTAATGGAGCGATTTAGCATTGACACTTCCAGGGCCAAAAGGTGAGGTTAGGAGGAAACGTTCGAGCTAATTAATGCGTTGACAACCCCAAAACCCATCAGCAATTCTCAAGTGGTGTCATTTTGTGCCCAACAACTTGGCATTCGAGAATTCAATGAGCCAACATCGGCTGGACGGACTTGTGACATTTATTGGCATAGTGTGGTTTATCCGGACATGAAAGACGTGGTGAAAGACGGAGGCCGCGTGAACAAATTTCCGGGTGAAAGCTTATAAATTAATTATTAATGACCGCGTTATGAGTAAGTAAACTAAATGGAATTTGGCAGCAATTAATGAAGTTAACTCTCACTTCAACTTTGAGGGATGAGCGAATTAGCCAAGAAAGTGTCATTGACAGAAGCTATCCGATCGATGCGGGAACTGTTCCCCGATGAATACGCCTTTTACCCGCAAAGTTGGGTCCTTCCTGCCCACTTGGACAGTTTCAAAAGTTACTGCACGCAGCAACGGGATGCGGGCAAGGCCCTCTGCTTCATTGTAAAGCCGGACGAGGGTTCAGTTTCCCGATCAATTTTCGACGATCAGAGTACCTGATCTATTCTTCAGGGGCTCAGGGGACGGGCATATACCTAATCTGTTCATACGAGGAGCTGAAGTCCACAACCTCGCGACAGTTGATCCAGGAGTACGTGACAGACCCTTATCTGCTTGCGGATGGCCTCAAATTCGACCTTCGCGTCTACGCGGTGATCAAAAGCATCAACCCACTTTCCATTTATGTGGCGAGGGAAGGTGCCTTCTGATTGGGCAAATTGTGAATTTGAAAGTTCGTAGGGATGGCCAGATTCTGCACAGAAAAATATGTTCGACCTAGCCCCGAGAACTTCGACAATTTTTATGCACATTTGACCAATTACTCGCTGAACAAGGCCAACGACGCCTATGTGCACAGCCATTCCTTGAGAGAACAGCTGAGGGGTGAAGAATGTTGGCACTCGAAGTTAACAGTCGGAGGATATTTCAGGAAGTAAGCGACTTCTGTCAACAGTTTTTCATCAGATGGAGCAAAAAGGGGTCAGGACAAGACGACTCTGGAAGGACATTAAGCTGATCATCGCCAAGACCGTTCTGGCCATGGTGCCGGAGATTATGCTCAACTACGAACACCATTTCGGTGAACTGCGCGGAAGTGCGGCACCGCTGTGCTTTCAGGTGCCATCATTTTCAGACAATGCGTCAAATGGATGAATCTTATAAGCAACATTTTTTGCTGTAGATTATGGGTTTTGACATTTTGATTCGTCAAGACGGAATTCCTCAACTGTTGGAGGTGAACTCTGCCCCTTCGCTCACTGTGGAGCATAATTTGACCAAAACTGTTGTATCTAAAGAAGGGTCCCCCCAATCTGCTAAGGCCTCCGAGCAGTCCATCCTTCAAGTACGCTCCATTGTCGACGAAGTCTTCTTTTAAAGGGCCAAACTTTTTAATTGGAGGTTTCATTGATCAGATGATCAAGGTGCCTTTAGTGAGAGATTGTCTTTTGCTGGTGTTGGATCAGTTGGACCCTTTCTACTCAGCAAACGCAACAAAATGGGAAAGAAAGTGAGTGACAATTGTGGGCGAATTGGCCAAACAAATTTTATCGTTAAGAAAAATGGAAATGCCAAACGGCGTCGAAATATCGCACGAATTGCAACAATGGGACATTCTGTCGGTAATTTCGAGTGACACAAACATTTCCGCCGCCGGGTCAGCTGTCACACTTCACAAGGCAATGAGGACGCAAGACGACCTCGGCATGCTGAGGAAGACGCTGAGACCGCACCTTTCCGAGGCACTCACTTCACTTTAAAACTGCCAATTTAATAGATTCTTTCACTAATTGCCTTTTCAGGTTTTTCCGGATCGCTATGGCCAAGTTAGCAAACACTTGCTGATCTTGGACAGAGCCGTCTACTTGTACCTCCAATTTGTGTCCATCCGTCACACCCTTTTGATTTCGCTTCCATCGATAAAAGCATTTCTCAGGCACTTCCTCAGATTTTAAATTCGTTTATTTTTGATTCCAAAGAAAATGTCAGCTGAGCGATGTGATGTCTCTGAACGAATTGGAAACGAAGTTCAATAAGATTAACACGTACTTTAACAGCACCGGCAAAACCGTCCCCTCGGGCGCACCCGGGTTGCCTTTTCATGGATTTTTGAAAGTGACTTATTTTAGACCAATTCTTTCAAACGTTGCTCCATTCTCAGCTTTTTTTTCACATTGCCAAGCTCAAATTTCTCCGTAACGAAAATGGAGAAACGCAAATGTTGGCCTCCGTTATGCGACTTTTCGCCCACTGCGACTCGACACTTCGCCGTTACGGAGTGCGGTCGACACGGCTGAGACGTGCCGAATTGGTTGAGAAGAAATGCGAGCAGTCTCAGCAGCAGCAGCAGCAGAAGGAGCGGGTGGAGAATCGGTCGGATGGGTGAGCTCTGCTGGGATGGTCGGCTTGGGGCTGACAACTCCGCTCTTACAAATTAAGGGAAACGGACTCCAACAACAATTTGGTGAGGATTTATTTGCTGCCAAGTCGGATTCCGAGACAACTCATCGACCACTCAAGCGGAAACATCGCCGCAGGGGGACACCCGCCACGGAAGAAGGCCAAACAACAGGTGGCCGACTTGCCGTTTAAGCCGTTCCGTGTATATTTTTTTCTAAAACTCATTCAGTCCAATCGGACGCGCTCCCTCCCGCGCAAATTTGGGACGGCATCAAACGAACGAAGAATTTATTGATTCATTCCAATGCAATCGGATCAGATCATTCACAGCCATTTTTTTAATTTTATTTTTAAAAAATGCTTCGGCAATTAGTAAAATTGTTTTATACATTAATAACAATCCAAAACAAGCTGAGAATTTTATATTTAAATGGTTGGATATGAAGAAAGTAACAAAAGTGAGGAATGAGTGAATAAAATGAAAATGAATATATCCAGCAGGCTTCGAATGGCATAAATTTAATGGTGATGTGATCGACAAAAGGTTTTATGAAAAGCAAAGAATGGAAAGCGATTGGAATGTAAAGGAGAAACAATCTTTGCCAAAGAATAAATCCAACAAATTTTCCAGAACCTTTTAAGAAAAGCTGCTAAAGTCGTGCAATTGCTTGCTATTAAATAATGACGGAAAGAGTTCAAAAATATGAAAGAAGCATCCAAAAAGTAACCCCGCGGCGCTTTCTTCCGACAAACGCTCAAACTTCGGACACCAAACTGTTCGTTGTGTGCGTACTTCCCCTAAAATAAGGTCGATCATCTGAATAACGATTCGGCATTCATTGATCTACCGATCTGACGCCTCACTTTTGCCGGTCATCCGACCGATCAGTCACTGATCACTTACAGATGGGAAAGGGACATTTGCCTCCTCAACGGGTCGGACGTTGCCAAATTGTCTCCGCCACATTTGGTGATGGAAATTTCTGAGCTGCGCGAACTTCGCCCGCCTCCCAAATTGACTCCATAGTTTGGGTTGGCGCCTGAGACAGCGAAGAAGGCGGCGTTGTTGTAGCTAAAGGGCAAACTGGCATTGGCCCAAAATGTTTTGGTGCTCACTTTATTCTGTGATCCAAATGACCCAATGGCGGCGTTTTTGGTGGAATTTGTGTGCCGATTGGCAGTGGGGAAGAGATTGGCACATTCTCCTTCACTCCGAACGTCGTTTTCGTCGGGGAATTGTGCGCGTAATATGGTGGCAATTTCTTTGCGAGAGTGCCATTTGCGCTTAACCACCAAAGGAATTTGTGAGACATTTTTATTCTAAGCACTTCTTTTTGTATCTGATCGCGGGCTTAACGCGCACAATGCATTTGAACAGCGATGTGCTGAGCGAACTTTGGGGAGCAGCAACCAGAGAGAGGAAGATAAAGACGAGAACGAGTCGGAGAGAGATGAAGACGACCAGGAGGGACTTGGGCACAAAACTGGACAGAAGGTACGGGTCGCAGGTGTTCTGCAAATTGTCTTTCCTTCCCCCAATTAACGTCACGTCAATCATTTAAAAAGGCACCCGCGGGTTCATTTGGCGTTTGAACGTCTCGTAGAGGTTTTGGTCAAAAATGCACCCAAATTTCTGCTCCATTTGGGCCAACCCTCCCGGATTGTAGGGAATGGCGTGGTCGAGGAGGGCGACGGTCGAATTCGGCAATTTGGAAAGGTACGGGGAGATGAGGAAGGTGAACAAGGACATCTCCACCAAGGCGAACAAAAGGCCGAGGAGTAGGAAAATCTGAGAGATTAAAGAGTAAAACAAGTTGAACAACAACATAAAGGAAAAGAACCCAAAAGAGGACGCGGATGAGGCCCTTCGAAGTTTCGGCACTGAAGTAGAAGAAGGCCGAGATGGCGAAGAGGAGCAGGGATGAGAGGTCGGCTAGCAGAAAGGCCCACATCAGCGATTTGTACTGAAAGTCAAAATTCTAAAATCTCAGCTTCTAGAGCTTCTGACCTTTCTGTGATCGTCCAAACCGTCCAATTCGCTCGGCTTCAACTCGTAAACGCCCAGCATTACGTTGTAATTGATCTTGCTGATGCTAACCGTTTTGTCTGTTTTAAAGGGGTTGGCCTAATTAATATATTTAATGTCGATTAATTGATTGATTTTAGAAGCATTTGCAATTGCGTGTCGTCGTTACCCAAATAATCGACCATTTCTTCGTAAACCGTCCTGTCCCTGAGGGCATATTTGAAGATAAACGCGGAGGAGGAGAGAACGGCCACGCTGATGGTGAACACGAACAGAATGCCAATGGACTCGCGCACATTTCCCACTTTGTCCTTCTGCAGAAGACCGTAAGAAATTATGAATTTATACGACACCAAATAATTTTATTTGTTAATTTGTTGCCTCTTTATTTGGTCCGATGCCAAAGGCGCCAGTTGAAGAGGGAGCGGCGGTTACGCCCCGAGGGGGGACCGGCGGTGGGGGATTTGATGAGCCGCCAAAAGCATTTAACATTGTGACGCCAAAGATATTGCAACGATTGCCTAAATTTCAATAAAAAATTAAATGCGTCAGATACGACCGACCAATCCAACGGAATTCCGAGTTTTTAACTTTCATATTTATTTGTAATTAATGCTAACAAATCTCCAGACGGGCGCTTTTAAAAGGGTTGGGAAGTCCGAGTCAAAAAATTTCGAATTGGAGCCTTTGAATTTTGGAAGTCCAGAGCCAGAGTTTTGGGAAGCCGAAGCTGAAATTAAGTTTAAACCAGCAATTGTAATCCATTCCTTCCTAATTCCAAAAGTGAAGGGGGGGGGGGGGAGACGCCCCCGCCGGTGTGAACGATCAATGGGGGGGGGGGGGAGAAGGGAAAGGACGCCAATAAACCGCCGGGGGGGGGGAGGGTGTTCTGTCTCATCCCTCCAGCGCCTTTACAATTTCATGCGCAATAAAACAACGAAAGAAGATGGGGAGGGGAAAGAAGTCGGAGGAGTGATGACGGCCGGGCGGGCGGAGGGTTTGCATAAAATGGTCCGATCCCATGGGGGAAGAAGCAGTACACAGAGTGGAATAGTTGGATTTCAAGGCTGGACAAGACATTAATTGGTTCGAGATGGAACCCACGAAAAACAGAAGAAGCTGAAGGGAGAGGGAGAGGGGGGGGGGAGGGGTCAGGAAGCCGTGGATTAATCGAATGTCGTCACTTCCGTAGGCAGTCGTTGGGAGTCGTGATATTGTGCTGCAGAAGCGCGATGGCACAGCGCAATGAATGCCGCCCAAAGACTTTTCGGACGTTGTTGTTCGATTGCCCGTTTGTTACGGTTTAAGAAAAGTTTTGATTTGAGGTTTTGGTATCAAATGCGGCTTTTAATGCTCCGATGCGATTTTTAATAATAAATCAGAATAAAGCCGATTCAGGATCTCAAAGTTCGCTTCTCGCAATTGTTCAGAACAGATGACTATTTTGACAGTTAAATTCAGGCTTTATCCATGAGCAAGCAGATTTTTAATGGCTTAATGTTCGCAATTCAATGAGAATTGGAGGGGATTGGGTGGAATAACATTCCCAGATGGGCGGTGGGTGAGAAGCCGCGAAATATCCAGATTCGCCTCGACAAATCGTGTGTTTTAGATCGAAGGCGACACATTTGCGTACCCTGGGGGGGGGGGGGGAATTCAAATTGGAGGAAAAGAAGGGTCAATTGACTCCAATCGACAAATTTGTGTAGCTTCTGAGGGTTGGGAATTGCAATGCCCCCCCCCCCCCATCTCTTCTCTCCCGCCAAAGTGAAGGGAAAAAACGAAGAAGAAGCGGGTTTGGGTTAAAATTGTAAGTGCAATAAAGGACATTAGAGAGGGTGGGGGGGGGAGCAAAAGGTGCAGCAGCAGAGGGAACAGATGCCGGGAGGCGTTTAATTGTTGAGATGTTATTGGTTCTGTTTTTGAGTTATAAATGCGTTTCTGTGGTGAATGGAAGAGAGCCTTCTCTGTCTGATATGGGACGGGCAGTAAAGTACGGGTGGACGACGAGCGATAGAGGGAAACGGACAAAGGTAGCACAAAATGGGAGGGCAGAAAGGCTGGGTGACCTTGGCTGGCTTCGAGGGTCAACAACATCGCCCGAAGGGACGATGATGAAGAGGCGGTCGGTAAAGGCGAGGGGAATATGCCACAGGAAAGGTAAGGGAAGGGCAGCAGGGGTCAAAGGTTCTGCTGGGGCAGAGGGAAGGTGAGATTTGTTGTTGTCTTTTGACTTTGTTTGACGGCGGCTGCTGGGATTCTTAGAGAAATGATGGTGAGCAATCAGTGCTTAATTTGCGAAGATTATCCAAAATATGTAATCACTCGACCCCCCCCCCCCACCCACCCCCGGTTAAATTCTGAAAAACTCAGACAAGACAAAATTCATCAAAAACGGAAGAGTAAGAAATAAACGGTGCAAAGTGCGGAGGAGGAAATAGGAAAGAAAGAGAAAGAGAGAAAGAGTCAAGGTCGACCTCCAAGTCCCCCCTCCTCCTCCAAAGTCCCCCCCCCCCCCCCCCCCCCTCCTCCTCCAAAGTCCCCCCCCCCCCTCCTCCTCCAAAGTCCCCCCCCCCTCCTCCTCCAAAGCCCCCCCCCCCTTCCCTCCTCCAATGTCCCCCCCCCCCCCTCCTCCAATGTCCCCCCCCCCCTCCTCCAAAGCTCCCCCCCCCCTTCCCTCCTCCTCCAAAGCCCCCCCCCCCCCCCTTCTCTCCTCCTCCAAAGCCCCCCCCCCCTTCTCTCCTCCTCCAAAGCCCCCCCCCCCCTCCTCCAAAGCCCCCCCCCCTTCCCTCCTCCAATGCCCCCCCCTCCCCCTCCTCCAATGCCCCCCCCCTCCTCCAATGTCCCCCCCCCCTCCTCCAATGTCCCCCCCCCCCCCGCCCCTCCTCCAAAGCCCCCCCCCCCTTCCCTCCTCCTCCAAAGCCCCGCCCCCCTTCTCTCCTCCTCCAAAGCCCCCCCCCCCTCCTCCAAAGCCCCCCCCCCCTTCCCTCCTCCAATGTCCCCCCCCCCCCCCTCCCCCTCCTCCAATGCCCCCCCCCTCCTCCAATGTCCCCCCCCCCCCTCCTCCAATGTCCCCCCCCCCCGCCCCTCCTCCAAAGCCCCCCCCCCTTCCCTCCTTCAATGTCCCCCCCCCCCCTCCTCCAATGTCCCGCCCCCCCTCCTCCAAAGCCCCCCCCCCCTTCCCTCCTCCAATGTCCCCCCCCCCCCTCCTCCAATGTCCCGCCCCCCCTCCTCCAAAGTCCCCCCCCCTCCCCAATGAATGCATCCATCGCAACCATCGTCACGTCATCAGAAGAAGAAAAGTGATAACAATTCATTCTCGTTCTTTCAAAGCATTGAATTCGTAATTTTTTGATCTTATTTTGTAAAATTGATCATTCCCTCTTCTTTTAGAGGTGTCGACGGCGCAGTGCGGTCGCATGCGCGAATTTATTGTAAGCGGCGTCTCTGTGGGGATACAGCGCCGGTTGCACACCAACAGCAGCAGAGGAAGGAATGGCCGCAGCTAATTTGTAAGGAACGATTGAAATGATTATTAGCCTAAACAGGAAATTTGTATTCGGAGTGCGAATTAAAATCAAGAATGCCCTAAAATAAAGGCCTCACCGGCGGGAGGGTGTGCCGAAGAACTGCCGAAGGATCTTCCGGCACCCGAGGTCCCTCCTCCCGGAAGTGCTGCTCCGTGTCCGACTTCACCCCTCGAGTCAGCGGCATGGCCGAGCTCATGCCCGTCGGAGCGTTCAGGGCACGGACAGTATTCGGCATCGGCACCTGTTCTCGTCGGTAGAAGTGTTTTATTCCCTAATGTGCATCCTACCTGGACTTCCGGCCGGTCCCGGCTGCCCCGGAGGTCCTTCACTGCCCCTTTCGCCGGGCGGGCCCGATGGGCCAACCTCTCCTTGAGGCCCTGCTAACATTTTGGTAAAATTATCAAAAATTTCGGGGGTCAACCGGGCGGTGCGTCCTCTCCTCTTTCTCCGGGTGGGCCTTCCTCCCCGGCCTCGCCGGGCGGGCCGACTTCGCCTTTCGGACCGGGCGACCCTTTCGCGTAGCCAATGCCGACCTCTCCGGGAGGTCCCTTGGGGCCCGCATCTCCCGTGTCTCCTTGCAGACCAATCTCACCTTCGGACCCCTCATCACCTAAAAACCTTTTTTGAGTTATTTATTTATTTTGTCATAAACCGGGATGTCCATCACGCCCGAGCGGGCCAGTCTGTCCTAAATTTTTTCAAATAACCAAAATTTTCCTCAAATGCAACCATTGGGTCCTTTCTCTCCGCGTGGTCCACGTTTGCCTTTGTAGCCGGGAGGTCCGGGTAGCCCTGCCGGGCTATAAGAAATAGGAGAGTTGGGACGAATTTGAATTCGCTCAGGTCCAACAAACATTGTATTCTCTGTAATTTCCAAAATTACCATGGGGCACAAAATGCTGATGGTTCCGCATTCAGCAACGCGCCGCCACCGTAACCGCTATCGGGACGCACTCCGTCTGTTCCCTGCAGAGCTCCTCCAACCCCCGACCGGCCAGGCTGTCCGGGTTGCCCGTCTTGGCCTGAATATGTGCACTCATTCTTATGGACAAATATTGTCCAAGGATGGCATTGCCTGGCTCCCCCGGGATGCCTGGCGCCCCCTTCGGCCCTTGGGGGCAGACATTCGCCACCGATTGGGCGGCGTGCCCGGAAGCGGAAGATGAAGCCGCGGATTGGTCTTCGAATGGAAACGATTCGACCGATCGGACCTTCAAAACAAAGGCCTTCCATACATTGTCGACGTTGTCGTGTGTTGGTTCGTTCTCGACGGCCAATTTCGCCCTGCTCCATAATGTCGCGCCACATATTGTTGCTCTTCATATTTAAATAAACTTTCTGATTGCTCCTTTCCTCACCATGTCCTTGTAGATTTGATGGTGATGGGCCAACTCACTCTGCAGATTGGCCACATTGTTTAACATCAGTGGAAAGCCGATCAGCAAAGAACAAAATGAAGTTATGGCGAATATCGCCGACGCGGTTAAAGTTCCAATTGGCAATTCGCCCATTTTGGCGCAAATAAAGAAGTAAGAATTTCACTAACTAATTAGGCTGGAGTAGCGTAAATTGCATCCAGTGATGAGGCTGTTCTTTTATACTGACCAATTAATTCCCTTGGAGAGGGGGGGGGGGATAAAGGGTAACAACGATGGGGAAGCCGGATGAGCGTCAAGGATGACGGATGGGATGAGTTGGACAAACAGCAACATCGCATTCTCTCCATGCCTTATCAGATCGTGTTGGTGAAAACATTTAGGGAGGATTTGTTCGGGTCCGTCCAAATTGCCACCCCGCACATTCGCATTCTTTTTTCAAGGCTTAATGTAAACAAAAAATACCGGTTTTAGTTTTATTATATACATTTTCCAATCAATCTTAACTTATTTGTGTGTCCATTTGTCGGGAAGGGAAGGGGGGGGGGGAGGGGGGAAAGCCGGGTCCGGGGAGGGGAAAGCCGGTCTGGACAGAGACAGACCCAAACACTCGTCTGATTTTATACTTACACAATTCATGAACTTTTTAGGTTCGAGATATGCAACATAATTTCACAGGATGGCCCAATCAGTCGGGGCATAGGCCACAGAATTTGGCGCATTGTTGCATTTTCATTCCCTTAGAATAGACGGGGCTGGCACAAAAGGATTGTCCCCATCGTTTGTTACGGTTTAAGAAAAGTTTTGATTTGAGGTTTTGGTATCAAATGTTTAATGCTCCGATGCGATTTTTAATAATAAATCAGAATAAAGCCGATTCAGGATCTCAAAGTTCGCTTCTCGCAATTGTTCAGAACAGATGACTATTTTGACAGTTAAATTCAGGCTTTATCCATGAGCAAGCAGATTTTTAATGGCTTAATGTTCGCAATTCAATGAGAATTGGAGGGGATTGGGTGGAATAACATTCCCAGATGGGCGGTGGGTGAGAAGCCGCGAAATATCCAGATTCGCCTCGACAAATCGTGTGTTTTAGATCGAAGGCGACACATTTGCGTACCCTGGGGGGGGGGAATTCAAATTGGAGGAAAAGAAGGGTCAATTGACTCCAATCGACAAATTTGTGTAGCTTCTGAGGGTTGGGAATTGCAATGCCCCCCCCCCCCCCATCTCTTCTCTCCCGCCAAAGTGAAGGGAAAAAACGAAGAAGAAGCGGGTTTGGGTTAAAATTGTAAGTGCAATAAAGGACATTAGAGAGGGTGGGGGGGGGAGCAAAAGGTGCAGCAGCAGAGGGAACAGATGCCGGGAGGCGTTTAATTGTTGAGATGTTATTGGTTCTGTTTTTGAGTTATAAATGCGTTTCTGTGGTGAATGGAAGAGAGCCTTCTCTGTCTGATATGGGACGGGCAGTAAAGTACGGGTGGACGACGAGCGATAGAGGGAAACGGACAAAGGTAGCACAAAATGGGAGGGCAGAAAGGCTGGGTGACCTTGGCTGGCTTCGAGGGTCAACAACATCGCCCGAAGGGACGATGATGAAGAGGCGGTCGGTAAAGGCGAGGGGAATATGCCACAGGAAAGGTAAGGGAAGGGCAGCAGGGGGCAAGGTTCTGCTGGGGCAGAGGGAAGGTGAGATTTGTTGTTGTCTTTTGACTTTGTTTGACGGCGGCTGCTGGGATTCTTGAAATGATGGTGCATAAAGTCACGTAAAACTGTGAGGGATTTGAGTTGATTGGGGTTTAGGAATCTGACGATAATGACTGATCCGCCGACATTTTTCCGAGTCAGTCTCGAATTTAGTCTTTTTATTTTGAAGATTAATTAATCCACCCACGCGGTTTTTGCAGAGGAAAATGTTCTCTCGACAGTTCGGCGCCTCGTCCTTGCACTCATCGGCTGAAATTGTTGATGAATATGAATTTCCATCGCCGATACAAAACAATAACAAATAAAAGCATTTAAAAGGCAAAAACTTGGCTAATGATCAGACCAAGCGGCAAAAAACATATTTTTCGATTGGAATTAATAGACTTAAATTAGTTGACGATTGGTATAATTTAATTTGGTGACTAATTCGGAGACAATTTTCCGTGCACCGGTTCGATGCCAGCACGCGTACTTTTTCCCTCAAAAGCCCTCCCCAGGCCTTTTATCAATTCCAATGATTTAATTTTCTGATAAAAGTCATTCACTCGAAAGTCCCCCCCCCCCCTCCGGGCTCTACTCACAAATCTCTTTCGGCGGAGTGTTGTCGTACTCTTTCTGCAGCTCCTCTCCCCGCTTTCGTTCCTCGTCTTGCTCTGTCTTTCTCCGGCATTGGTGCCGGAGGCGGTCTGACCCGATCGATTAGCACTTGGCGTGCCATTCTCAGTGCTTAGTCACAGTTTGTTGTTTGTTCTTCTTCCCCAAAAAACCCCCCACTTCCAATCACTTCTCCCAAAGCTCCGCTTAGTCCCGCTAACTTGGACACTTCGCGCCCCTCCAAATTCAGTTCATTCACTCGCATTTTGAACGCCTCCTCAATTCTTTGCTCATTCATCTCCGGATTGCCCAACATTTCCGCCCAATCGGTGCTCGACAGAATCTGTGACGACTTTCTCAGTGCATTTTGCACTTCCGCCGCTTCTGAACTGCTGACCAGACCCTTTTTGTCGGCGACCAGAAAATAATTCCTAGACACAATTCTTTTTCTTTTATAATTACTATTCTTAATTGAGGCACACCTCGACAGACCTGAAAATGGACGTTTATTTTTCAAGAATATTTCCGTAAGAATTTCACGTTGTTTGGCCATTTCTGAGCGCACTTTGAGTCCCATGTAATCTTCGATCGGCTTGGTGTCCGTGTTGATCTCCTCCGACCTCTTAACATATTCAGAATCGAGCCCCGTTATGTCCGATGGGTTTCCAAATAAGTTTAAGTCGGCTTTTCCGTCAAGATCGACCAATCTTTCACACAATGTCTTTGGATCGCCGGTTATCAGCGTGGCTTTCCTGTTCATGATCGAGTCAAAGTCGTTGTTCAGCTCTGAAGACAATTAATCGTTCAATTTGACCTTAACGACAGACTTTTGATGGCCTCTTCCATTCTAATCCTCAGCCCAAAGTGCCGTCTCAAATGTTCGTTCCTTCTGATCCCGTCGACCCTTCCAAAATATTGTCTGTCCAACTCGAGAGCATTTTCGGGATCCGCCCTCAGCCCAAAAGTGTCCAAATCGTACACAGTTTGTTCTACCGGCATCATCGCTTTAATGCCACTTTCCACCCATCTGTACTCCGGCATGTTTTGGCCCAGCTCCTCATAAGCTATGTTCATTCCTGAATATTTTTGTTGATCAATCCAAAAAAGTGCCATCCATCCGCTCACTTTTTAGTGTGATGAACCTCAAACTCGCCACCAATCCCTTCAAGGAAATGACACTCTCGTCGTTCAGACCCAAACTCGCGATTCGTCCTCTGTACGCGTCGTCAATGGACTTGAAGTCGGCATCGGATATTCTCGTCCCGAGTACCTTCGCATCGTCCAGCGTTGTCTCTCTAACCTCCCTCATCACGCCAATTGCCTTTCTGATAGAATCGGGCAAATCCGCTGCTTCGCCGACGTCAGTTGCCAAATTACTGTAGGCGACGATCACATCTTTAAAAAGTGGCATAATTGGAAGAATGTCCGTTCACTTACACTCCGCTGCGTCCTTCAATGCCATGCCAAGTCCGCCAGGCATTTGGACGATGCTTTTTCTGCTCAAATCCGTCAAAATGTCTTTATAGCGTTTCGATGCGAAGGTGTCGTCCATGTCCTTTAGCTGCTTGTAATCCGTCGGCTTTATCTTCTCGAACAGCTCGCTCTCCTTGCCCTCCTCCAACTTGGTCAGCACCATCTTCACCCTTCTCTTAGCATTGTCTTGGTCTTCTTCAGCCTCCTCTGTCTCCTTATCGTAACCATTCAACCACAATTCTGAAAAAAATGATTCCGCTGCCAATATTACGTTATTTTGCAAGGGACTCACTCATTTTTGCCCGCAGCGTTATCTTGGGAAGCTCCCCAAGAGTTCGGACTTTTGGACTTTTCACTCCCCCGTTGATAGTGACCAGCCTTCTCAGTACCGCTTCGTCCGCCCCGTTCATTCCCCGCCGATCGTTCGCTGTCATGCCCAAAATCCGTTTGGAGTCGGAAGAGACGCTCTCCAGGACATCTTTCAGTACGTTTAGTGCTCCGGTTTCGGCTGGGCCAAGTCCCAACTTCGCTGCTTCTCTGATCCACCCGTCCAAAGTGTCCGGGTCTTCGACAAAACGCAAAGTATAAAAATGAACAGAAAAAGTTTCTGCTCATTCACCTGAAGCCGCGTCAATTTGAGACGCAAAAATGGCGATGGACAACGCAAAGAACAGCGTGGACAACAATTTGGAGTTCATTTTTCCGAATTTAAGCAGAAAATGCGCGGATTAGTGAATTAATTCTAAGCCGAAACCGCGAATAATTGCAAAACCAGAATGATTAATCATTTCTTAACTACGTAATTACGTGCACAGCATTTGCTTAATTCCATTTTATTTGAAATTAATTATTTATTTAAAATGAATCGTTTGAACAGCCATTCTTTTTGATTTTCTGCTATGAATGGGATAAATTTAGCTGAAATGAATTGTTTGTTTTGTTTGTTTTTCGATTTATTCACAAAATATTTTAATTATTGAAATTTACATAATTAATTCGAATAAAACAGTCTCTTAAATTGCCAAAGTTCTAAAATGTTTTGCTCCTTCATTGGCCTTCCTTACTATCTCTCCCCCTCCCTCTCTCTCTATCTCTCTCTGTCTCTCCCCCTCCCTCTCTCTCTATCTCTCTCTGTCTCTCCCCCTCCCTCTCTCTCTATCTCTCTCTGTCTCTCCCCCTCCCCCTCCCTCTCTCTCTATCTCTCTCTGTCTCTCCCCCTCCCTCTCTCTCTATCTCTCTCTGCTCTCCCCCTCCCCCTCCCTCTCTCTCTATCTCTCTCTGTCTCTCCCCCTCCCTCTCTCTCTATCTCTATCTCTCTCTGTCTCTTCCCCTCCCTCTCTCTCTATCTCTCTCTGCTACTCTCTGTCTCTCCCCCTCCCTCTCTCTCTATCTCATCTCTGTCGCTCCCTCCCTCTCGCTCTATCCTCTCGTTTCTCTCCCAAGAGTTCGACTCTCTTGACTTCTCTGTCCTCCCCCTTGATAGTCTCTAGCCTTCTCGTACCGCTTCTCCGCCCTCGTCTCTCTCTACTCTGCTCGATCGTCTCCCCTCGCTCATCCCAAAATCTCGTCTCTGGAGTCCGAGAGACGCTCCTCCACATCTTCATACGTTAGTGCTCCGGTCTCGGTGCCAACCCACTTCGTCTGCTTCTCTGATCTCTCCCCCGTCCTCTTCCTAACCAAATTAAAATAGGTCTCTCATTCACCTACCGCGTCTCTCGTCTAAAATCTCTCTCTGTCCGTGCCCATCCCTGTCTCATCTATCTTCTCGTCTCTACCAGAATCCGTCTCTATATCTAATCTCTAGTCTCTAACCCATCCCTATACTCTATCTCTCTCTGTCTCTACCCTGCCAGCTCTCTCTCTAATTCTCTCTGTCTTCCCCCCCTCCTATCTCTCTATCTCTCTATGTCTCTCCTCCCTCTCTTCTATCTCTCTCTGCTTACCCCTCCCCCTCCTCTCTTTCTCTATCTCTCTCTGTCTCTCCCCCTCCCTCTCTCTCTATTCTATCTCTCTCTGTCTCTTCCCCTCATCTCTCTCTATCTCTCTCTGCTACTCTCTGTCTCTCCCCCTCCTCTCTCTCTATCTCTCATGTCTCTCCCCTCCCTCTCTCTCTATCTCTCTCTGTCTCTCCCCCTCCCTCTCTCTCTATCTCTCTCTGTCTCTCCCCCTCCCTCTCTCTCTATCTCTCTCTGTCTCTTCCCCCTCCCTCTCTCTCTATCTCTCTCTATCTCTCTCTGTCTCTCCCCCTCCCTCTCTCTCTATCTCTCTCTGTCTCTCCCCCTCCCTCTCTCCTCTATCTCTCTCTGTCTCTCCCCATCCCTCTCTCTCTATCCTCTCTGTCTCTCCTCCTCCCTCTCTCTCTATCTCTCTCTGCTATCTCTCTCTGTCTCTCCCCCCTCCCTCTCTCTTCTATCTCTCTCTGTCTCTCCCCCTCCCTCTCTCTCTATCTCTCTCTGTCTACTCCCAATCCCTCTCTCTCTATCTCTCTCTGTCTCTCCACCCTACCCTCTCTCTCTACTCTCTCTCTGTCTCTTCCCCCTTCCCCTTCTCTCTCTATACTCCTCTTGTCTTCTACCCACTCCCTCTCTCTCTTATCTTCTCTGTTCTCTCCCCCTCCCTCTCTCTCCCTCTCTCTCTCTATCTCTCTCTGTCTCTCCCCCTCCCCTCTCTCTCTATCTCTCTCTGTCTCTTCCCCTCCCTCTCTCTCTATCTCTCTCTATCTCTCTCTGTCTCTCCCCCTCCCTCTCTCTCTATCTCTCTCTGTCTCTTCCCCTCCCTCTCTCTCTATCTCTCTCTGCTATCTCTCTCTATGCGTGGTCGCTGGTCTCTTTATGGCGATAAACAAAAACACCCCCCCCCCCCCTCCTCACCGGGTGTCCCATTTTGCCCAGGCCTTTCCATTCTCCCTATTTTCTTCTTTGTAGGCCTCTTTCGCGTCTTGGGGTTTAGTAAACCCGGGTTAAGGCGTTAACCCGGGGTTTATTTAACCCGGGTTAAAGACGAGCACCCCATTTTTGTTGGCCCGTTAACCCGGGTTTAGCCAAATCCAGATCTGCTGGTCATTTTCAAAATCTTGAATCAGGCTAATCGGACCAGGATTTCCGGTATGTATTGATTTAAAAAACTAGAGATCGGACACGGACGGGGTTTGTCACGGGTTCTAGCCCGTGTTACCCTTGCCCGTGTAGGTCGGCGACCCTTTACCGTAATCCCTGGAGTGGTTGAGGACGTGATGTTAGGGGTGGGGGTTCGAACCCCCGAATGTTTTTCGACTTTCAGTTTTTGCAGCAAAATGTCCAACATAAATTGGGGCGATAATGTCCAACGCATGCAAATTGAGATTACGGTGAGATGTTTAATATGTAAATGAGCGTTCACTTGCTGCCTAATTGCCTAATTAGCTTCTTTCTCCTCACTCAGTGGAAGCAATGCCTTTACAACGCAATCATCGCCCCATTTGCCGACGTCGGTTCCTATCCGGTATTCACGGAACAGTCCTATGGAACGCGCAAATGCCCTTTGGATGTGTTTGTGCATGGCAATTTGGAACAATTGGATGAGAAAATTGTTTGTCTGTTTTGTTTATTTATTATTACGAAGCTTAACTAACCTAATTTACTAATCCAAAGGTTTTCCTTACTGTACACGACGTCGGCAAGACGTATTTGTCATTTGTGGACTTTGCCAACAGTCCGACGTTCGCTCCACTCATCCGACAGCGGGCCGTATTTCTGCACGTTTCTGTGCCAGGACAAGAGCCCGGGGCGGAAAATTTTGTCGGAGAGTGAGTCGAAAAGGAATTTGCAATTTAATAGCCTTTTCCCGAATTAGTTTTCCCTCAATGGAACAGCTGGGAAACGGATTGGCACAAGTGATGGAGAAACTGAACTTGCGCAAATGCATTGCCATCGGAGAGGGGGCGGGCGCGGACATCGTTTGCCGTTTTGCGGTAAGCCTTGAGGCAATTTGTCCGTGGGGTTTTTTACACATTTTATTCAGATGAACTTCCAGCAACTTGTCATTGGGGCGGTGTTGGTCCATTGCACGTCGACCACTCACGGGATCATAGCCAACATTAAAGAACTTGTTGCCGCCCTTTCTGTTCCATGACGGAATGTCCCAACTTTAAGTTCGCCAATTTGCTTCTGGACGATGGTCACATGACTAACAGCGCATGGAATTGGCTTTTGGTCCATAAATTTGGAAATGTTTGTCTAATCGCATTTTGAAGAGGATGATAAGTGATTTGATACTTTTAAGCACGAAATGAATGAGGAACAGCGCAATTACGTCGACGCCATCAAAGCTGGCGGGATGAACGAACACAATCTGAGCAGATATTTATACGCTTTTAGTCATCGCGATGAGTTCACTGATCGGCTGAAGGGACAGCTGGGGAAGTGAGTGCAAAGCAAACGGAAAGCATTTCCTTTAAGCCTCACAACTTCAGAGTCGATGTTCTGCTGGTCACTGGCGGGAAAGCGCCTCACAATGAGGTGGGATGGGACACAAATCAGAACACATCTTCAGCCCGAATCTAAGCAAACACGAACACATCGATGACATATTCCCGAGGGTTTCCAATTAAACAGCTCGTTAGATCGGCTGAATGATAAGTTAAAGCCTCTTAAAGTTGTTGATTGCATTAGATCATTGTCCGTGTTTCTACTACTAGTACAGCTCAGATAAAGGTGATCTTATGTGAATTTTGTTTCTCAGAATGTGCGGCATATGTTCAACCACATGACCAAGCCGAAGACGGTCTTGCTCGTCGCTGAAGGCGTTGTGGATGTTGTTGCGGAATCGGTCGGTAGTTTGCTGTTACTCAAGGCTTATGACGAAGGAAATAAATGTTTTTGTTCAATTGTAGGGGATTTAATGCTCAATCCCAACGGCTCTGTTAGAGGTGCCGTGGCTTAGTTCAAACCCAACCGCCGCCTCAAATTAAATAATCTCTGACTTCAACTCGTCGGTGTTGGCCCTATTTAATCATTACAGCGTTTTCAGCCTGAATATGTCGCCAATTCGATCGTTTTGCTATGCCAACGCCACGGGATCTTTTCCGATGTTATTTTGCCAATAGTAAATCAGCAAAATGCCGAGGACTTGTCCGCGTAAATGCCGAAAACAAAATAACCCAGAAAACAAAAAATCATTTTTTACAGAAGTGCTGAAGACCATCGAAAGCACAATGACGTCGATTACCCGGCGACCAATTTGATCTTTCAAGCTTAAATGGGAGAATTATGGGCTTGGAAATGATTTGTGATTTTAACGGCGCTTATCTTTGTATTTTCTTTAATTGTCTCAACTATAATTTATTTAAGAATAAATTCGTTATTTACTCTTTCACCCGGCTATTCTCATTGTCGGAGATTTAAGAAAAGGTTTAGTGAAGGGATTGTTGATTTTTGAAAATTGTTCTTAATTAAACATTCTGAAATGAGGAAATAGAATTTATAATCACTAATTTGTAAGGTAGACTTTGGCCATTTAAATTGTTCTCGGGGACTGTCTCTAGCCCCGCTAATTAGTAATTACCCTGCCATTATTTGGATTTGAATTTAATGATTAATTAGCGTGGGTCTTATATAAGAAACGCTTTTGTTTGTTGAGGCTTAATCCATCAGAAAAATGCGCACGCGCAAATAAACACAAACAATTGAATGGTAATGAAAGTTTAAATATGTATAAAAGTAAAAGCATAAATATTAAGTTGCGGCAGAGGTATTATTTATATTTACAACTTCCAATTAAAAGACAGGCGGCCGAGAAAAGCTAAGAAAGGGGCAAACATTTTAACAAATCTTTTTAAGCGGACGAAACCAAAATTATTTGAATTTTGACTATTTTGGAGGGTGAAGCCTTTAATAGATTGGTAGCATAATAAGTCCATCAGTCCATCACATTCACAGAGAAATTGTCGAATCGCCCATTTATTATTTGTTTTCTGTCTCATTGTTTGTCGTCGTTTGTCTCTTTCGTTCAACGGCCGCTTCCGGGAAGCACTCGTCGATTTTGACGTACAATTCCGCCCGGTGTTTGCCGCTGTTGTGCTCAAAGTCCGTCTCCGCCCTGTCGGAGTGCTCTCGCTGCATGTGCCGGATCATGTTGGCCCTGCTGAACTTGTGTTCGACCTTCCAGCAGTATTTGCAGGCGAAGATGGCCAACTTCAGATGACTGAAAGTAACGGCAAAACTCACTTCTCAAAAGAACAAACTCACTGTAAATTAACGTGCAATTTGAGGCTGGAATGTTCGTTGGTGATCCCCGCCCCACACAAAGTGCAAACGATCAGTTTGGCCACACTCCTCCGATTCGCCCACATGCGATGGCCACCCAACTTAAATTAGCAGCAAACCTTCGACAAGTTCGAATCCCGGACTCGGATTAGACTATTTTCGAAACATTTTTTAAAATGGATTTTATGTCACTGCCTGAAAAGCTCATTGGCATCGGGGTTCGGAAAATTGACTTGGGCCCGGGTGGGCTTTTTCCGGGCAACTCAAAAGCCTTTTTTCTTTAAATATTTTTGGCCATCGGGGGGACACTTTCCGGGTGCGGACCCCCCACGAGAGGCCGGGGGTGTCAATTAGAGAGGGGGGGGGGGTGGGTACTAATAGAAGAATACGATAATTATAAACCATAAAAAGGGCCCATTCGCTTACGTCCAACAAATTGCAGCTGCCAATGGTCGTGGGGATGTCAACCAATCCATTCGGCACCCCAATCCCAAAGTTCGGCCCAACTCCTCTCTTAACGCCCGTCGTTGTCGCGGCACCATCCAACGCCCAACCCAAATTGCCGTCGAACTCCGATGGTCCATTGAACCAAGACGAATGCCCTGGTTGGCCCACCCAATCGGATGGTCTTAGTTGCGACATTTGGCCCTTCTCGTCAATTTTTACCATCTCCCGCATAAATTCGTTCATCGAAGTAATTCGCCCATCGCTATTCGGAAGATGGTCCATCGTAATGGCTTAAATGCAAATGCACCATTTTGATTCGGTCTGGACTAGATGAATAAGGCAAAATCGGCCCCCCTACCTTTTAATGCCGTATTTGTTGGTGGTCCACCACCTCCCCCCACGTCATTTGTGCCCTGTCTTTCGACTCCCCCGGCGGCGCTATTGCTTTCGTCAGCACTCTCCAGCAATTCAATCACCTCAATTTTCTGCTTTTGCCGTGGCAACGATGTGGACGAAGTAACTGCCGGTCTCTCTCCCGCATTTCTCTCGCCATTTTGGCCATCTTTTGATCACACGAAAAGCATTGGTGATTCTTTTTCGCCTCACCTTTTGTTTGGATTTTCATTACCAACTCCGAGCCATCGTCCGCACACTTTCTTCGGAAATATTTATGCATATCAGCGAAGTCCAAGTCGCACGTTATCAAAATTCTGTCCCCTTCCGCATCTAAACCATTCGATCAGATCAGTTTGATCGATTTTATTTTTCGTTTTGATCTGAGTGTGGTGGAAGCCATCCCGGCTTAGTTTTGGAAGGATCGTTTCAAAAAGCTGACCAGTATAGCACAGCCCGCCATTGAATGCCGGGATTCTGCTTCCAATTGCCTGCATAAGCGCCGCATAAGTGGGCTCCTCTAATTCAAAACGTCGAAAGCCATCACAATGAAGCCATTTGATCTGGACAGGCGCCATCGCAGCAATCGGAGAGATCTCAGAAAGTGCTCAATGGCCAAGCCAAGCATTTACCAAAATATGAACAAATTGAATATATCCAATTGGTAATATTAACCAAAGCAAAAAAAACTTTTGATTAGAGAGATGATTTAATTAAACAAATAATAAAAAGATTGAAATGAATCATTCAGATTGCTCTCCTTTTCAGTCGTTTAAACAGCAAATGTCAATTGTTGGGTCTGTAAAACATTGCCAATTTTTGAGACGCCGCAATCGCTAAACCCAACCAAATCGGCGTTTCGCATGGGAAAACACTCAGCCAATTTTTGATGGATTTTGCTCGAAAATGCGGGGTAATTGTAGTCGAATTCGTCACAACTTATGCCCGGATGGTCTCTCTCAATGTGCCGCACAATTGCCGCTTTCTGAAGTTGGGTGCTTTTCTGTCCGCACAGGCGACAATTGTAAATGGGCAACTTCAGGTGGTGCAGGTTCACGTGGGACTTCAAACTCGTGCTGGCGTTGGCCACCAACATTCCGCAGTCCATGCACGGAATGACCGCACTTTTTGTCCGCTTCTTTCTCTGTGCGTCAACAACAAGACAATTGACACATTTGACGAAAGGCTTGGCTTTTGAATTTAAGCTGCACCGTTAGATCATTTGCGTTTTCCACTCCGGTTGCGTTGGACGTCCCCGCGAGCGATTCGTCAAATTGGGAGAAATCGCCCCCACCACCAACTAAGAAGGACGACGACGCTGCACTTTCGCTGCTCTGTCGACCAAAATTGGGCCATTCTGCGACGCCCTCCTCTTCCTCAACAAACTCCGCCAACTCAGCTTTATTTACTATTTTGTTACCGCAAGAAGCTTCTAAAATTAAATTAAAGCTTCCAAATAACACTAATAACGTCATCATTACTTAAATTATAAATAAATTAAGCCCCGATTCCCTTTTTATCACTTGCCGTTTTTACTTCTCTTCGCCGCGCGCTCTTTCGGGATTCCTTCGTCGGCACTTTCCGACTCGCCCATTCCCTTTGCATGCTGGTCTGCAGCTGATGGTTTGTCTAAGCCGCTCTCGGCAAGCCAATCTGTTGGTTTTGACCTTTCTGCTAATGTTAGCATAGCTAATGTTAGCATGTACCATTCGAGCTGGTCGACTGCTGAAGATCATCAGTTTGAATGCGCGTCACATTTTCGCCAAGCTGGCGAAAGTATCCAATCATATCAATTAAGTCCTGATCAGTCTCCACCACAATTTTGTCGTTTTGATCATCTTAAATATGGTTGTCAACAATACTTATGCCGTAAATTCTGACCGACATAACAAATGGACCCCCGGAATGTCGGAACGCGTTTTTGTAATTCATGAAGAAGCGCAGAAAAATTCAATTTGACAAGCTCAAAACGCCTGAACCGACCATCGTTGAGCCATTTGATTTGGACAGACATTGCTGAAAAGTTAATAAAGAAAGAAAAGGCCAAATCAAAATAATATTTTTTAATGTTAAATTGCATAAAATCAATATAAGACACAAACAATGTTCCAGAAAACAAAATAATGCTAGGGAGCTAGCATAAAATGATCAATAAATAACTCCGGTTTGGAATTGCCTCCGGGAAAATAGTAAAGAAATTCTGACGCGTTTTGTCGCTTCAGGGCAAATTCTGTAAATTTACTTTTTTAATTTTCCGTTTTTAACAAATTTTAACTGGCATTTTGTCAGATTTCCCCGGGTCTTTCCAAAGTTAATATCATTTGGCAGTTTAAGAAGCATTATAAACTCAATGGACGCAATGAGTTTTGTGCCGTCATTAACATGGCCCTCAACATCGGTGGATGATCGCAACACTTTTTCGAAACGGGCCATACGAATTGGCCATGGTTAGTTGGCTTTTCCTATATTTATATTGAATTAGCGATGTTCTCTCTTTTCTTCACAGAAAATGAGCGTAACAATTTGCTGGCCATCATCCACCTCGTCCTCAACTCTCTTCTCGACGACGCAATCCGTTCCAATCGGATGCTTTTGGATGGTGTGGAAACTCGAGAGGTCAACGACTTTTTCGTTATGTTCGAGAAAGTCCTCTGGCACGGTTTTCGGCCTTCCTGTAAAACGCCATTTTAATCCAAATTAGCTCAGTAATTGCTTTAGCTTCTTTATTGGTCAGAAGAAGGCCTGAAGCGGCCGAACTTTGGACTTTAATTGGCCAAGCAAGCAAAGAAAACGTCGACATGGGCGACTTGTACAAAAGCATAAACGAAATGAGAAATTTGAAGTCCGAATTTTTATAAAAATTGAGCAACAAATTCCAAATTTAGTTCTCCGATCGGAAGAATTCGCGCATTTTGGCGTTTGGCGATGATGCAAAAGCGACTGTCCGATTATTTTCACGCACTTTTCGAATTCAATGGCAAAAAGTCCGTTTTGGTTTAATTAAAGTTTAATCCGCCGTCCAAATCGATGCGCCCTAATTTATTTGTTTTCGATTTTAGCGATTTCTACGAATGTCGGGCCTTCATGCGGAATGACTGTTGCGCATTTTTGTGCGGCTCCCTTTTGGCTTTGAATGTTTTCGACTGCAATTTGCCCATCGAAAATGACCAATTGCAGGTGTCGCTGCTTTAATTATTTACCCTAAATCAGTGGTTCGATCGTTTAGGAGCAAATAAATTCTTTTGAACTTTCCCCCTACCTCCGCCTCCCCACACTTCCCGGCCACATGCCCCCCAATTCGGCGGCCAATGGTTATGGGGACAGGGGGGACCTTTCTGTCAGCGGCGAGGAGTTGGCTTTGGTGCTGAGCCAAAAGCAATATTTGGAGGAAAGGAACCGGCAGTTGTGGTGGGAGGAGAGCATTTAATTAACATAAAACGGAATAATTTGTAAGTTTAAACAACGAACAATTGAGAAGAAAGTTGGAACGGTTGGAAGTGGAAGAAGGCAAAAAGGAGGTGAATGGGACGAAAGCGCACAAATCTGCTGAAATGTTTCAGTCAAATGGGTCGATAGCTTCCGAGGACCGGTCTTTGGTATTCACTGATCGACTGAGGGACTTGGAGCATGAAAGAGACATTTTGAGGGCCAGATTAGCTGAAAAGGAGGATTCTGTTCGCATAAGGTGGGAAGGAATGAGAGGTGGACGGCGGTTGGCCCTGGCCGAGACCCATACGATCGTTAAATAGGGGAAAATCTCGTTAAATGATTTTGCATAAAAACATCCCGTCCAGTCAGGAGCAATTGACGGATATGAAAAAGTTCACGGAGGATCTCTATGAAAAATTGAAGGCGGCTGAAAGCCGAGTGAAGCGTCTCAAAAAAGACATTTGTCAGATGAACGAAATCCACGAGAAGGTTAAAAATGAAGAGGGCTGTGTTTTGGTGGACGGGCACTTAAACGCCGGGTTTAGGAGATGAAGGAGCTGAACGGTTCACTGAATGCGCTTCAGCAGAACAAAACTTTGACCTCCGCAAACGAAGAAGCTGAGAGTGAGACGACAGGCTTGAATCGATTGCAAACAGAATTGATTGACAAGACCAAGCAGTACATGGAGGTGCGAAGTTCAAAAATAAATCATTTTATGCTTCATAAACAACTCAGACGATGAGTAATTTGAAAGGGAAACAGCAAGAGCTGAGTCGGGAACTAGAACAGAACGCCGCACTGAGGCGACGAAATGCAGAGTTGGAAGCCCGGGTAGAGGCACTGGCCAAGACGGAGAAGGTCGGTTGGCTGAGGGAATGTCCGTGAGGTCGGACCGTTAAGGAGTTGTTCAACCTGAACGAGGAGTACCGAAGGAGCAAACAGCAACTGATCGACTGTCAAATGGCTCTTCAGGAGTTCAGTGAAGCATTGTCAGAGTAAGCTGACGGACGGTCGTCGTTAAACTTAAAGAAAATGAATGTTCAGATCCAAACTGAGGATGGTCGAATTGAAGGAGGAGATAATGCCGTTGAGCGAGGCCGAGTGGATGGAGGATAGTCGGGCCGTTCAATGTCGCATGTGCGACATTCAATTCGGAGTACTGCAGCGCAAGCACCACTGCAGGTTGTTCACCCGCCTCCTCCTTAAAAGTTTATGTTTCAGAAACTGCGGGCAAATATTCTGCAACGCGTGCAGCAGCGGGCGCGTCAAAATGCCTTCCAGCGCACAGCCGGTCAGAGTCTGTTTGAACTGCTTCCATTTGTTGCGTAACCGGCAACTTTCCATCACCGCCATTGTGCGTCCTGCGAGAGACGGCCGCCTTTCCCCATCGCCGTCGGCCTCTTCACTCGTCGGTCTCAGATAAAGAACAAATTGCCCATTTAGGCTTTGTTTCTGTCAGAGATATTATTTGAACTAAGTCATCCGTTGTAAATGTTAGAACACATCGAATCGTCAATATTATTTATGCAATTATACAATATTTTATACTGGGATGGACTCCCTCCCCCCGCGGGTTGGGCAAGTCCAGCCTCTGCGGGGGACTTTTTATATTCATTTAAATAAATACAATTTGAAAGGAAATAAATTAATTTAATTTAATAGTGTAGCACGGAACCGGGACTGTTAGTTTTGTAGTTTTGGACTCACATATGGGGCAATGCTTCGTGGGAACATGAGCACGTTGCCTGAAAATTAAACTTTTTCCCGGTTAAAATCTTGGTCCCGGTGCCGTCTACCCTCTTTATACCAAAAACATTCATTCAACAGCGATTTTCTGTATAAACTTTCGAAGCTGTGCTCTTTGTTTTGTCTTTGGCGTTGCGCTTCAGCAACTTCCTCTTCAGCGTTTCCAAGTACTTCTTCACCTTTTCCTTCCATTCCCTGCCGATGCCCAATTTCTTCCTCAGCCTTTTAGCCTCATCCCTAAAGATGCCAATTCCGTCCGCCCCAAAGTGTTTGTTCGCTTTTCCGGCACATTCTTCCATTCCCCCACCCTCCAATAACTGCTTCAACTCCCTCATCATCCATTCGTCTTCCTCTACAAGAATATTCCAATTCAACTGCAAATATTCGCAGAGAGCCGCCAAATTGTGAAACGCCGAAGCGATCACTTTTGGGTAATCCAAATTGGCTGTGTCATTTCGGCGTTTCTGTCCAAAGACAATCATTTTTGCGTGAATTTATAGCAAATTTAAAATGGTTTTATTTTAAAATGCGATTTCTCTGATGATCAAAGTTCTCACATGCATTGCCCTTCCCAGTTTGGTCAGCTCAGTGCATATCTGATCCCCAATGAATGATTCCACAGTGTCCACCGTACAACGCCCCACCGATTGTTGGCTCAATGCCAAAATGGCCATCAGCATAAATGCCATTCTCTGCTTGGCCACTTGCAATGTGTGCCACATATCCGCCTGCTCCAACTTCTTCAGCAGGCGTTCTTTGACCCCCGCCACAACAATTTTACCGAACAGCGACAAAGCATCAAACTCTTCTAACCATTTCCAATGCTTATCCAGTCTTTTATTAAATATTAAAAAAGTTAATAATGCTTACACCAATCCTTCAACTTTTCAAACTAGAAATATCAGGATTTTACCCCGAACTTAGAACAAAGCTAACCCCCCAACTCTAAACATGCCGCCCCGAAGAACGCCGACCTTCCAACCCCCGAGGGGTCGGGGTCGAATCCCTAATATAAATCGTTAATTCATTCATAATTAGTTCACGTTGTCACAGTTCCACCGAATGCTCGTTGACTTTGACACACTTTCCCCACATTTACCGTCAAACTCTCAAAAAATTCTGCGAATTGCGAATCATCTATTTTAAAATATAAATATTTAATTATAAAAATAATTGAAAATATTCATTTACGAATTAGAATTTCTTACCCTCCCACTGACGTAAAATTGTTTTCTTTACAGCTGAAAAATGTTTCCTCAGTTTCTTCAATTCTATACATAAATACAAAAAATATTAAATTTAAGGATTAATTTAATAAAAGTCAAATCAATATAATTTTAAAACTCAATAAAAGTTTCTGTTTCTTAAATCCCTTTTAACAAAATGTTAACGGATTTGAATCAGTCCCCGTAAAAGTCCAGCGGGACTTTCGAGCTAAAAACTCCCCCTTAACATGCCAATATGTATGTAAATGTTTGCAATACGAACCATTTTTGGTCGTCGTATTTGAAATTTGGACGATAATTAGGAGAAATGTTATTGTATTGAGCGACAAATATTTACGTAAAAAAAGCATAATGTTATTTATTTATTTATTTATTCTTTGATGAGAGAATTGGGGCAGAGGTGACTTTTACATCAATTCAAATTGAATGATTGATTGAGGGGATTGGGGGGGGGGGGAATCTCAGAGAATGGCGGGGGGGTCCATGCCAATTTTTCTGTCACTTTTCTCCGAATAAATGTCTAAAGTGTTTCATTGACCAAAAAGTTAAAAAAAAATAAAAATATTTTTTTGAACTAAAATATGTTTATTTATTTTTTTTTAGTACACAACGAGAATTCAAACAAATTCCAACCTTTCGGTAGTCTTGATGTTCTGTACAGCCGGAATTATAAAGCTTCAATGCTTATGTATTTGCTAAGACTTAATTAATTTACTTAAAATGCTTTCTAAAAATGCCCCCTCCACCGACGGACCCTTCGCCGATCGAATTTGCCGTGCAGTGATTGTGTTGGAACACAGCAAAGAGACATTTTATAACGTCGACACGAACTCGTCGACATCGGAAACACTTAAAAAGTCGGGAAAATATTCATTTGATTCATTTGCTAACTTTGCAGAAGAAAGCCCGTCTCGTTGGAGAGAGAGCTCCAGGCTCTGAACGAGTTGAGTTGGCTGCTGAACAGTTGGGAATCGCTGGGACGGGTGCCACGGCACGTGCTCACTGGCGCCGTTTCGGCACTTTTCCAGGTTAATTGGGGTTTTTGAAAACATTTGCATCATCCAATTTTGAAGTGTTTGGACCATCGAGAACAGTCACTGCGCTTCATCGCCGATCAAACTTTGGATGCCGTCTTTAGGGTTTGGTGAATGCAAAATTGAACAAACGGATAAAATTGCAGAAGTTTTTGTTGAAATTCCAACCTGAAAAAGTCGTCGCTTTTCTGCTTAACGAACTGAGCAAGCGGACGAATCCGGCACGCGCAGTTTGCGCGGCACTGCAAAAGCTTAGCTGGACAATTGGGAAGCCCAAAGCACAGAGGGCGAGGTGGGCACAATTTGAAAACAAAATTCAATTATAAATTATGTTTATGGAGTTGAAAAGAGAAATGTTGCAACTTTCCCAAATTGCCAATGCCATTAAAACGCTTCTTCCAGCATTTTTTTGACTCATCTGCTGAATGCTTCCGCAATTTGTCTTCAACGGCCCGAAGAATCCGTCCATGCCGCTATTGAACGGCACTTTCCTGTCATTTTTGCCCAAATTGGAACAGTTTTGGTCGGCATAAATAATGCGGAGAAAGCCGAAGAACTCTTTGAAATTGCGATGGAAAACCTCAAATTGAACGGCACAAAAAATCGGTAAAAAACAAATGGGAAATCTCTCATTTTGCGCGTTTTGGCAATGTTATGAAATTGCGGTCCCGACGAAAAAATTAAAACAAAACTTTTAAATAATTAATATTTTAAATAGACATGTTTTCTAGGGCAAAAATATGCGTAGAACACGAATCCGAACTCAGATTTTGCGAATGTCGAACCCCAAACCCGAATTTGAACATTTTTCGAAATTTCAAATGCAACTTTTTTTTTTGGTTTAACAAATTTTTTATATTGCATAGTTCGACCCCGTTAACGATTTTATTACTACAAACATTTTCGTGCATTTTTTGATGGTTTTAAGCTTTTTGGGTTCATGCATAAATTATTTTCACGTGGCTGAAATTTTAAAAATTGTTCGAATTCGGGTTCGGGGTTCGACATTCGCAAAATGCGAGCTCGGATTCGTGTTCTACGCTTAATTTTACCGTAAAAAAATGCATTCTGATTTTTTTAAATTTTTTTTGTCGGGACCGCAATTCCATACCATTGCCGCATTTGGCATAAATATGTACCAAAAATTTTGCATTTACGAGCCCAATTAAATAATTATTCGTCATCCTTTGGCTCTTCAGAGCTGCTTCAACGACAATTGCCCAATTGGCCAAGTTCGTGCCCTCAATTCTGCACAAATCATTTTACAATCTTTCTAAAATTGTTTTCGAATTGGATGAGAAAGAGCATAAAATGCGTTTGGTCGGTGCTCTAAACACCTTTCGGATGGTTTGGCCCCATTTGGTGGAACATTTGACGGAGGGCACATTGCCTAACTTGCAAAAGGTAATGAAGCGATCAAAATTGGGGCAAAAGTTTACTTAAACGACACATTTTTGCTGAGTTTTTTGGTTTCTGAAAACTCTGAGTCGTCTGAACGCCCCCCGCCCGTTCAAAATAAAACTTTCGGTCAGTTGCTGTCCAAAGTTTTGTGTTGCCTTTGCTGTGAGGCGAACGAAGTTTTGGTGGCGGCCTTGGAGCTTTTGCGCGAATGTGCCCAACATTTCGTCCAGCAATGGCCGCCGCCCCTTTCGTCGGCCTTTTTCAATGTCTTTTTGCCATGCTTTTTCCCCTTTTGACTTCCCCCAAATTCAGTTTAATCCCGGCACAATTATTCTATCCGACCCTAAAAATCCCTCGGATTTGGCGACGTCCAATTTTCCATTCCATGCGTCAAATGATGGACAAAATTCCCGTGGAAAGAGTGGTGGGGAGGAGGCGGTCGAGAGGCTAACATTAAGAGACGGTAAGCCAAACTTTTGAAGTCCCCAAAAAGCGAAATTAAATGCTCAAAAGAATTAATGAGAGTATTTGAGACGCGGAAAGTGTGTTTTCCATGGGCACTTCCAAAATGAGTGCGTGGAGTTCAATGGGCGATTTGGGGGGCGTCGGAGAGATGGACATTTCGCCGCAGGCAGAATTTGGCATGGAAGATTTGAACACGGCACTAAGCAGAATTGGCATTAATTTGGAAGAGAGGGGCCAAATTAACGAAACACTGCGGGAGGTGAAGGGAAGCGCCGATGACAACGAAGAAGACGACAAATTTTCTGTTATCTCCGCAGAACTTTTCGTCGACCCTCTGATGAATTGCTTCCACCAGCAAAAAACTCAAATTGAAGACGAACAGAAAGTCGGAAAGTGTGGGGATGAGGATGTGCAAATTGGCAAAAAGATAATCGCCAGAAGCGAAAGGACGGAATCCGACGAGTCCGATCAGTCCGGTGCCGAAGGGCCAGACCAGCTTCACGAGACAAGCGGAAGCAGAGGCCGTCAAGGATGGGACTGCGGAACCGGTGTGGACCATGGATGTAACTGGTTTCCGGGCATTTTTCGATCCGGAATCCGGACTTTTTTTGGCATCCGGTTACATCTTTGGTGTGGATGGAACAATTGACTATAAAAGACTTACTTTGTGTGCTCATTCAGTGCCCTTCGACTCGGATGACCTCAGCTTTTGGCTCCATTGTGCGCTGACCGTCGCCCGCCGCTTTTTGCTAGCCGGCCACGGGCAGCTGTACGACGACAGCAAAGTGCGCATTTCACATAAAATATTGGCCATGGAAGTGCTGGGTTGTGCTGCGGTGGTTGAGCCTAAATTGGCATCCGCAAATTGTTTCATTGTTCACGGTACATTGAAGCAAAGAATATAAGCCGACTAAACTTTTCCCATTTTGGCTGATGGCCATCACCAATCACTCGCCGACCTCCTCAATCTAATTGGCCATGAAGACGACAATTTGGCCGTTGCTGCGCTTAAATTGGCTTTTACTGTTGGGAAATGGAAATTGTGGAAATTGGTGGGCGAACAGAAGTTGGTCTCCCAACAACGGCACGGAACTGAGGAGAGGGGTCCGTCCGAACTTTGGCATTTTCAATGTTTCATTAATCCTCCTTCCCCAGGTCGGTTGGCGTGGCATTTGAAGAAGACTTTGCACATAAATCGCAGTCCCAACAGACTGAAAAGTGTTCTTCAGCTGTTTTCCCA
The DNA here is from genome assembly GCA_018350325.1 of Globodera rostochiensis. Lineage (NCBI taxonomy): Eukaryota > Metazoa > Nematoda > Chromadorea > Rhabditida > Heteroderidae > Globodera > Globodera rostochiensis. Next base: position 1,640,116 of record JAEVLN010000008.1, on the reverse strand, counting down.
TTCAATCGCATTGTTCGGATGTCCTTTTGACGACGGACAGCTTTTGGGGGTCGCCTGTGAATATGCCATTTCCTCCAAACATTGCGATTACTTTCTGGTCAAGGTTCTTCAACATCTTGGGGGGTTGCAATTTCGGGAGGCTGTCTCTTTCTTTGACTACTATATTTGCTGTAAATCGCATCCAATGATTTTTGTAAATGCAAAAAAAAACATTTTAGTCACAAAAATGTTGCCATTAACATATAAAGTAGAGAAGTATAGTAACTTAAACATTTTATGCCTTTTAAAATCATTGGAAATTAATTTTAAGACTTCACGAGTCGAATTTCTCTCCAAAATTCGCTGGTCGCGCACATTGACCAAATGTCGTGTTCGGCTTCAGGGCGTGTGTTTGCGTCTTTTTATTCGCCATTTGTTCGACTCGGACATTCGGGCGGGTTGCATTTTATTTAATAATTTTAAATTGAATTTTTAGGTTCAAAATGCGGCACGAAATGCACTGCCCAAGTTGATTTTGAACGCACAAATTGGCGATCGGTTAAACTCGTCGATGTTTTCGCCTTTTACTTTTCCGAATTGTTTTGAAGAGGCGACACAGCGACAACTTCCAATGGTCGCTCGGAAACATTTTTTCCATATTAATGACATTTTGAAATTAAAAAAGACAAAGCGTCCAATTCGATGACAGCTTTTCAGTTGCTCGGCATTTGTCCTCGCCAATTCGCTTTCAAAGCCCAAAACTCATCCACCGAACATTTGTTAATTGCCCAAAATCTGGCATATTTCCTCAACGCCATTCACTCAGTCGCTTGTGCCAACTTTTCCGAGTGCCAATTTGGATTTGTTAGTGCTTTGGCCACTTTGGCCGAACATTTTCCGCCAACCACCGGCCATTTCGCCTCCATTTGGCTTACTGTGTTCAATTGTTCTGATTTCAGCGGAAACGGGTTTTTTTGTGCATTATAAAATAATGAATAATTTTGTTTTATATTTTATTTTTGTTGCATTATCAAATAATGAATAATTTTGTTTTATATTTTATTTTTGTTGCATTATCAAATAATGAATAATTTTGTTTTACTTATTTTTGTTTAGGTCTCGTCCTTTAATATCATACGGCCAAGACGGTGTGCTACCAAATGGTCATAAATTGCTGTTTCTGCTGTTGGAATGCGCTGAGAGCGGTTGTGCATCATTGAACGAATTGAACTCTTTGCTCAAATTAATTGCGGCACTTTTTGCCGGCAAGTTTTGCATATTTTTCATTTTATTTAATTTTTCTGAAGGTATTTTCGAGGGCCATTTGTTGCATTCTTTTGAATTTGGCGGTCGAGGAACGAACATTCATGGTCTATTTTGGGGAATTGGGCCGAATCCTCCGCCGGACGAAGCACATCTCAAACAACAGCACGTGAGAAAAAAGCAAATTATACAGAAATCTCATCAATTTAATATATTTAATTTGTTTAAGCTCAAATATATTTTTGTTAAGCATATAATAACTTTTTGGGTTGGACTCCCAACTTCAATTCAGCCAAATTATCTCCCCCCCCCCCCCCAATTTCAGCCTTTGGCCCTTGGCAACGTTCTTCAGGAGAGGATGGCCCTGTTGCTGCTGCGCGTCCTCAATTTGTTTTACGCCGTTGTGGCCGAAGAGCGAACGCTTCGGACGGAGAAAAGCGCTTCGATGGCCAATTCCTCTGCCGGTCTTTGGCGTTTTGCACATAAAACCCTTTTTTTTCGCTGTGTTCAGAGGGCGCTTTTGCGGCGGTTTTGTCGCGGCCGTCGCTTTTCGGCCATTCGACTGAAAAAATGTCATTAATTAGCGGTGGTGGCGATGAATTTGGCGTTGGCCCTGTCGCGACCCATCCGTCGAAGGCAAATTGGAAGCTATCGGCATGAACTTTGAACATATTTAAGGCCGTAAACTTTTCTTTGCTCATCGGTTCCGGCATCAAAGCGTCTCGACCGACCAGTTTCACCCACTCGGCCACTTTGAACTCTTTGGAGCCGACTTTGAAGGCGGCTTACAAATCATTTATTGTAAAAGCTGTCCCCCCCTCCCCTTAATTATTTGCCGTCTTTCCAAAGGAACAACTCAACCCCGAGTCATTTGGGCGCTTTTTGGAACCATTGGAGTCGGCAATTTGTGGCCTATGTGCCCTTTTGGAGGTGGCCAATTTGGCATTTGTCCGAACTTTTCTGGACGAACTTTTGCTGTATCAGCGGATGTTGGTAATTGAAAATTCAAAGACATTTAATTAATTCTTTGAAAAGATTGACATTTCGCCGGCCAACTCGGCTCGTCTCATCCATCAGTTGCTTAAATGCGTGTTCAGTACAAATGCACAAAATTTGAATGGAAAAGCCGCGCGACAAAGCGAAATTTGGGAGCAGCACATAATGCAAACAAACGGTAAACGCCGCAAATTCCGATCGGCGGATCGATTCCCCTCCCCCCCCCCCCCCCCCAATTTATTTGTAATCGAAACTTTAGACCCTTTGGAAAGACATCTTTTTGGCCCTCTTAACAACTTCACCGTATTCACTGCCTTTGTTCGAAGGACGGAATTTGCCGATGCATTCGTTGCTCGTCTTTCCGGATGGATGTTGCCCAACAGACTTGGCCAACATCCGGCTGAGGTGGGCTAATTAACGACTTACTCTACTCCTAATTGGTCAACGACAGAATGCGCAACTGATCGGCGAACTTCTTCACAAGTTCGAACCATTCATCACCCATCTTCTCAAGCTGTACCCAATGTCAAATTCGGTGCACACGAAAAGGGCGGTCGGTTGGACATTTAAAATTAAAATTATTTGAAAGCTTTTTGTACTTTGTCCCTCCTCCGTTTTAGGTCCTCGACTGCGTCTGCTCCCTTTGTTTATGCAATGTCAGTTACCAGCTGTTGGACCGCAACGGCAAGTTCCAATCTCGGGTTTTGGCCCAGCTGAAACAGCTTTCGCCTGTCGACGATGTTCCCCTGCTGCCGAACATTTTGGCGTTCTTTTGCGTTTTGGCACGAATTCATTTTACTAAATTTTCGGAGGTGCGGCGGGCAAAGAAAATCGTCTTAAATGGGTATTTAAGATTGAAAATCTGATGGCGGATTTATTCAGCCGAATGGACGACAAAAACTGCGCTTTCATTTTGGAGGCGATGAAAATTGTTTTGCTGGACGTTTACTTCAACGTGGAAAGGTAAAAAATTGAATAAAAAATAAATAAAGAAAATGCTTTCAACCTTAGGAAAGGCAAACATCCCGACGAACATTTGCGTTGTTTAACGCGACTTAAAGCCATTTTGGTGAAGGAATTCCCACGCACTTTTGGCATGGCGCCGGCTGAATCGGCCCAATGTTGGCTTATTCTGATGAGTGACATTCGGCAACAGCAGCAGTGGGAAGAAGGGTACGGTAGCTTAATACAGATACAGTATGGAGGGGGTGGGGTACAGATTACAGTATGGAAAGGCGGGGGGGGGGGGGGTGGGAGTCGGTCGACGTTTGTACGAACGACGGAGGGGGGGGGGGGGGAGGGGGGTCAAAGAAAAATTATTTTTGTTCTGTCAGTTGGTCGGACGCTTCTCTTGAACTGTTCTCGCTTTTTGTCGACTTTGGCTCCTGTCACTGCTCCATTCTCTCGCCGCTCCCTTCGCCCTCCCGTCGACGGCACTCATCGCCCGCCAATGGCACTGGTCTTTGGCCAATGTCCGCGCCGAACTTGGCCGCCCTCGGAGAGGAAGGGGCCGCCGATTGGACCCGACAAATGTTTCTGTACACTTTTCTTCTCAGCGTTTGTTCTCCGGTCGTTTTCAGGCGAGTTGGTTAGATTTAGAAGTGAACATTATATTTTTTAATTTCATTTCCTTAGACCGGTGGACGAATTCTTTCATTCTGTCCAAAGTTTTTTGGACAAATTCGCCTTTCCTCCTCCTAATGGCCAATTTCCTCTGCAAATTGCGTTCAAATTCGGTCCATTTTTGTTCGTTTTGCTCAACCAAATTGAAGAGGAAATATTTCTGCTGAGAATCGGCACGATTTTTAGAGAGGGTAATTTGGAAATTGGTGAAGAACAGCGCGTTGAGAAAGCCCTGGATTACATTGGAAGGTCCCCGCAATTGTTTTATTTTTAGACTTTTTTGTTTTTTAGAAACATCGCTTCAATTTTGATCGAAAATGTGTGCTGTTTATATTCAGAATCGAACGCTATTTTGCCTAAATTAGAGGGGCTGAATGCCAAATCGGATTTCGAGGAGAGGACGGCACTTTTTACAATTTTTACGCTGCATCAATGCATCCGGGCGGGTTGGAATTAGAATGGCACTTTGAAATGTTTCAGCCAAATTTTGAATTAAAGGAAAAGCGCCTCGGCTAATTGAAGCCATAAGAAAACATTTGGGGCTTCGGGTCAACGACATCAATATTTGCCTGTTGGCCTCAGTTTCGCCGGCACTTTTTCTGTTCTGGACTTCTCTACTCCTTCTTCTCGACTTGGGACTGAACTTCTCCCCGTAAGTTTCCTTTATTTCCCCCGCAACCCCCCCCCCCCCCCCAGTGCCGTCCTCCTCTCCTTGCCCTCGCATTGCCAAAGTTTCCTCATCCATTTGGCTGTGCACACACTTTGTGAAGACGAATTGCCAAAAATCACAGCAAATAACAATCTTCAAATGGTGTTTATGAATTTTTCGTCCGAATTTTGTGTACGTCTCCTGATGCTGGAGGAGGAGAAAACGTTCAGAAAATTGTTGAGCAGATTAAGCCAAAAAGCCATCCGACACATCATTGAGCAAATGGAGGCAATTATCGCGTCGAATGCTCCTCAAATTGTGCCTTTGCAATTTCGTTTAAAACGCTTTTGTTTACCATCTTTTTAGGACACGATCTTGCCAAGATTCTGCATGCTCATGGCCAAATCGGAGGATCCGTCCCATTTGGAGCGGGCGAGCAGAATGATGGAGGTCGAACAGAGTCACTGGAAGGAACTTTTACTGGACGACACAAAACCTTCGGTAATTGGAGATGATCCATTGAATCGTTGACTTCACGTTCAGCCGTGCCGCAACAAATTGATGAAGTTTGGCACAAAAAGTCTCTCCCAGCTGTCCTCCAACAGCCTCAGCACCCAGCAGTTCTATCGAATAATTGCAACTCATTTCAGTGAAGAATTATGGCACCAAATTTGCTTGGGACTTTTTATATTGGATAAAAATGCCATTTTGGACATTTTTGGCATGGTAACTCCACCAACGAAACGAATCGACTAAAAATATTCAAACTTACGATCAGATTGGTATAGAATGGCCGATACGTCGTCGTTTCTTCCAGAATTTGTTTACCATATTGGCGAACATGCAAAATGAGGGGAATCGACAACCAATCGTCGATGCTCTGATCGAATTTGAGCTTCTCAACAGACCGAATGGACAGCCTCCGTCTGCTGAAGAAATGGCCTTTATCTTTTCCCGACTCGCTGAATTGTTTCAGCGGCTTCCACTAAATGTATTTTAATTGCTTTACATAAAAAGCGTCCGATTAAATATTTTTCATAATTTAGCCAATGTTTTTGCCGAGGGATAAAGTCGAAAAAACGCTCAATTGTTTATTTGTGAGAATGCTTTGGCAGCGAATTTTGGAAAACAGGCGACGAAATTTGACAATTATTTTTGTCAATTTAATTATTTGCCTTTTCAGAAAAATGCCTTCGGATTATTTCAAAGCCATGAAATTATTCTTTTCCCTCCAATCGGTTCGAAATTTCTTCGCAGAAAATGATTTACACACTGTGCGAAGTTTGCAGCAGTTTCTGACAATTCTTTGGGAACATTTGGAAAAAGTGAGAAAAACCTTCGAAATTTGGCGGATGTTACATGAAACGCTTCAGGGGAGTGCCTATTGTCCAAATAATTTTATTCCAATTATTGCGCAGGACATTCCCCGTTGGAATCGGCTGCTCATTGACCGGCAACATTGGGCCGTAAATGTACGCAATTCTGATGTTAGAGGCGACGAGTTGGGGGAACAATTGTTGAAGCTGTTCAGTGCCGTCCAACGAATTGTTTTTGCAGCCAAAAATGGGCTGTTGGGGGGCGACGAAGCGGAGGAGGCCTTTCGGGCACTTTTGGGTGTTTCCCTTTTGCAAAGAATGGCACTCGTGCCGGAAAGCGCACTCAGGTGGTTTAATCAGACGGAAAATATTTTAGAAACATTAAACCAAACTTCTGATCAGATTGGATTGGTCTCTCGTTATTGAAGCGAATCGGTCCGACGATCCAAACCGAATATTTGTTCCCCTCATCCAAATTCACATGCTCAACGACCCGGAGGTGCTCAGTGATTTCAGTTGGCGGGCCTTATGGCTGGGTTAGACTTGGCCTTTTTCTATTTGCTTGTGAATTTGCCCATTTGAGGTTGGGAATCTCGAGCTCAATTCGAAGACCTTTGGATGTCTCTTTTTGGCGTTCTGTCCTCAACCCCGACGTCTTCACGCGAAATTCATCAGAGGGCCTCGGCCGAATCTTTGACCGCCGTCCAGCAGCAATTGGTCGCCGCCAATTTGGCCATTGAATCACTGACCAACATTCTTCTCCAGACTCTCCTCTTCCCCGTAATTACATTTTAATTAATTTTAATTAATTCTTCTTCCCCGTAATTACATTTTAATTAATTTTAATTAATTCTTCTTCCCCGTAATTACATTTTAATTAATTTTAATTAATTCTTCTTCCCCGTAATTACATTTTAATTAATTTTAATTAATTCCTCTTCCCCGTAATTACATTTTAATTAATTTTAATTAATTCCTCTTCCCCGTAATTACATTTTAATTAATTTTAATTAATTCCTCTTCCCCGTAATTACATTTTAATTAATTCTTCTTCCCCGTAATTACATTTTAATTAATTTTAATTAATTCCTCTTCCCCGTAATTACATTTTAATTAATTCCTCTTCCCCGTAATTACATTTTAATTAATTTTAATTAATTCCTCTTCCCCGTAATTACATTTTAATTAATTCTTCTTCCCCGTAATTACATTTTAATTAATTTTAATTAATTCCTCTTCCCCGTAATTACATTTTAATTAATTCCTCTTCCCCGTAATTACATTTTAATTAATTTTAATTAATCCCTCTTCCCCGTAATTACATTTTAATTAATTCCTCTTCCCCGTAATTACATTTTAATTAATTCCTCTTCCCCGTAATTACATTTTAATTAATTTTAATACATTTTAATTAATTTCTTTCTTAAAGAACCCTGGAAGCCCAATTGACAGCGATTTTGTGGTAAAGCACCGGCGAAGAAAAGAAAATTATTCGTTCCTTCAGAGCGAGTAAGTCATTTTTCTCTAACGATGACGAAAATTTGGATAAATTCGTTTGGAAAGGCATTAAAGAATAATTCATTTTATTTAATCATTTTGTTGCTTTTGTCTATTTCAGGTACGGACTGTTGGCGGCAAACGCAAAAATGCTAACGGACCAAATGTTGGGGGAAAAGATGCGAGCGGATCCGAGCGAAAGTTACATTCAGAATTTGGAGAAACTTCCGGTAAGTATTCGCTAATGAGTCAATTTACCAATCACTGATCGGACTTCGGAAGGCCAAAGGCTACGACATGGGCCAAACGTCGCTCGTTCATCTCCGTTCACTTTGTGGTTTTAACGAAAGAATTATCGAAGAAGAAACGCAACTTCGGTAAATATAAGCATTTTGAATTATCTCTTCTCCGACGGCTTTACCAATGCTTAACGAAAGTTTGGAACCAATCACCGCCCAACCTTCAAAAAAACTTAAAACCCTCCGGAATCCTGGGAGGTCCTCATTTTGTTGTCAAAAACTAATTGATGCTCACAGGACGAGCTCAAGCGCCCATCTGATAGCACAGAGCACCGAGTTGGACACGACCTCTTCCCTCAGGGCACTTTTCGACACTTTCGCCCATTGGCTGAATTCATCCGGTACTTCGCTCGTCCGATTCGGCGGAAGCTTTTAAGTTTGACTATGCTTTCAGATTTGGCTCTTATTCCGATGGCCATTCTCAGCGGCACTCTCCGCTCACTGACACTTCTCTCCGATTTGTTCCACGACCCCTCGTTCTACCAACAAACATTCTCGACATTGTGGCCACTTATGGGCACCCAAAAGGTGGTTTTCAAATAGATTAGGTGATCTTTTTTCATCTAATTCCATCATTAGGCGCTGTTGGAGGACCATTCGGCCCGTGGAAATGTGATTTTGTTGCTGCTTAAGTGTGCTTCTGTGTTGGAATGGTCGGAGCTGCCAGATTCGGGCGAGACGGTAATTGGGATTAGACGGGCTGATCGAATGTTTGGGCGGCTTTAACGGCTTTAGGGCCTGCCTAAGTTTTTCGACTTTCTGTTGGAAACCGGCATTCGTCGGGCCCAATGCCAATTTGAACGGGAATGTTCTCTGAATGGCCTTCTGTATCTGCTGCAATCGGACCATCTTCACCGCATTCAACCCTCCACAATGCAGAACGTCATCGAATTTCTTGTGAACGAATTGCAGCGAATGCAGCGCAGGACAGACATCCTCTCGGATTTGTAATCAGATTGATTAATTAGCCCGATCAGTTTAATGATGGGTCGACATTTCAGCCAGCCTGACTCGATGGAGTACAACAAGTTGGCATGGGCAGTGATGTTCTTCATTGTTGAAGATGAACCATTTCCGATAGATGCCAGAATGAAGGTCCGGTCCATTCTTTGCATCGAATGGACGCACAATCCCCCCCCCCCCTCTCCAGAACCTTTTTCTGCACATCGTCTCCGATTCGTTCGTGGACCCGCGCATCCCCAACTGGCAAAAAGAGGCGCTCACGCACGGCATTGAGTCGCTTGTACTGCGCAATTGCAGGTTAGCGCGAAAGGGGGGAAAGTGCCATGGCCATCGTCCCCTCCTCCGCCCAATTATTTTGCCATGAATTGTCCCCTCGCCTCGCCTCAGTTACGCCCCCACCTTCCGCAAAATGTCTTTGGAATGCTTTGCCACTTACCAACTGCAGCCGTCCCACCTGCCGTTTGCTCTCTCAATTTATTTGACGTGCATTTACCGCGAACTGCAGGAAGGAGGCGAATTTGCATATGGCGTCAATAAATCGTTCCCCGCGGACGATTTTCACAAATTTCTGAATGTGTAAGCATTAAAATGAATACATTTTATGTCTTTTTTCACAAATAAATAATAAAACGAAATTCTTTTAATGTTTTGTCCCTTCAGTTTTTCTTTCTATGCCGCCAGTTCGTCTTCCACCGGCTTGGGGGGTGCCCATTGCATCGTGAGGCTTGCCTCCGACCTGATCTGCTCAGTTTGGTCCAAAGAATGCATTCTCGAATGCGTGTGGAGTTTGTTGATTCCACCTTCACCGATGACTTCCCCAAAATGTGGCCATTTATTTTTAAACATTTTGTCCAAAATGTTCAATTTTAGCTCTCAAAAATCCGTTAAATTCCTTCAAAATTGACCCAAGCGAAGGCGAGGCGACCAACCACCGACCCAATTCTTCTGTCAATCCTTTGGAACATCCGCTTCAATGCTCAGCCGAAAACCAAAATATTCAAAATTTTGGGTCGTTTTACCCGAAAAGCAAAAGCAACCATTTTTTTTGTGTTCAGAAGTTCAAAAGAGGGCAAAGATTGCGCTTTTCTGCGTCTTACTCAGCTCGATCAGTCTCTGATCCATCTTCTGCACGTGGTCTTCAAAACTTTGTTTTTGGAACAGGTGACTTTAATAAGCATTTCTATTTTCTGACCTTTTTTATTTCTTTTCTCAAACTTCACACATTTCAAGCAGTTCGTTAAAATTCACGTTTCAGCGAAGGGTTTGTTTGGAATTGGCGGTCAATTTTTTGTTGCCAAAAGTGACTTCGCTGGAAAACGAGTCGATGGCCAAATGTCTGTCGCTGATGTTATTGTGTTCAGCTAACGGAAATCGCGACGTTTGGCAACGGTACTTTGGGAAATGACCTGCTGCACTTGTTAAATGCCATTTCGTTTAGAATCCATTTTTTGCTTCATTCTGAGGATCCGATCGGATCGGACTTCTTCGGCCTCGCCTTTCCAGAAGCGTACATTCAAATGTTGATCCATTCGTTCATTGGCGAAGTGAATTTGACGTTTAGTGGTGCCAGATGGGTCGGGAACGGCTTTTCCTTTCCAAGAGAGCAAAAGCCATAAGGACAAACCGGGGATAGGGATGGGTCGGGAACGGCTTTTCCTTTTCAAGAGAGCAAAAGCCATAAGGACAAACTGGGGATAGGGATGGGTCGGGAACGGCTTTTCCTTTTCAAGAGAGCAAAAGCCGTAAGGACAAACCGGGGATAGGGATGGGTCGGGAACGGCTTTTCCTTTTCAAGAGAGCAAAAGCCGTAAGGACAAACCGGGGATAGGGATGGGTCGGGAACGGCTTTTCCTTTTCAAGAGAGCAAAAGCCATAAGGACAAACCGGGGATAGGGATGGGTCGGGAACGGCTTTTCCTTTTCAAGAGAGCAAAAGCCATAAGGACAAACCGGGGATAGGGATGGGTCGGGAACGGCTTTTCCTTTTCAAGAGAGCAAAAGCCATAAGGACAAACCGGGGATAGGGATGGGTCGGGAACGGCTTTTCCTTTTCAAGAGAGCAAAAGCCGTAAGGACAAACCGGGGATAGGGATGGGTCGGGAACGGCTTTTCCTTTTCAAGAGAGCAAAAGCCGTAAGGACAAACCGGGGATAGGGATGGGTCGGGAACGGCTTTTCCTTTTCAAGAGAGCAAAAGCCATAAGGACAAACTGGGGATAGGGATGGGTCGGGAACGGCTTTTCCTTTTCAAGAGAGCAAAAGCCGTAAGGACAAACCGGGGATAGGGATGGGTCGGGAACGGCTTTTCCTTTTCAAGAGAGCAAAAGCCATAAGGACAAACCGGGGATAGGGATGGGTCGGGAACGGCTTTTCCTTTTCAAGAGAGCAAAAGCCATAAGGACAAACCGGGGATAGGGATGGGTCGGGAACGGCTTTTCCTTTTCAAGAGAGCAAAAGCCATAAGGACAAACCGGGGATAGGGATGGGTCGGGAACGGCTTTTCCTTTTCAAGAGAGCAAAAGCCATAAGGACAAACCGGGGATAGGGATGGGTCGGGAACGGCTTTTCCTTTTCAAGAGAGCAAAAGCCATAAGGACAAACCGGGGATAGGGATGGGTCGGGAACGGCTTTTCCTTTTCAAGAGAGCAAAAGCCATAAGGACAAACCGGGGATAGGGATGGGTCGGGAACGGCTTTTCCTTTTCAAGAGAGCAAAAGCCATAAGGACAAACCGGGGATAGGGATGGGTCGGGAACGGCTTTTCCTTTTCAAGAGAGCAAAAGCCATAAGGACAAACCGGGGATAGGGATGGGTCGGGAACGGCTTTTCCTTTTCAAGAGAGCAAAAGCCATAAGGACAAACCGGGGATAGGGATGGGTCGGGATGCTAGAAGCCAAATTACCGGGGGTTCTCTGTTCGATGGGTTCGCTTCTAATTAGGCGCCGGGATGCATCCGTTTGTTTTATGTTTTATTTTTGTCAGTGCGAGTCCTTACAATTGGAGGGACTGAATGGGGCGGAGACGGAACGGATTTTGAAGCAAAGATTCAACGCGCACAACAGCACACGCGCATTTAAAGAGCGGTTAATTTAAAGTAAAATTGGAATGAACCCCGGGGGCATCTGTGAATATTTTCACATTTAGCATTATTAAATTCGTCCCAAATCCAATCGCTGTGATCATCACATGACAACGGGTAAAAGGCACAAAAAGAAAGAACGAACAAACAACAGACCAAAAGCCTTTACGAAATGTGACGCATATTGCCTATTCTCTTACAAATTCGATAAAAAAATGTAACTTTCTGTTTGAATGGAATCGCTATTCACTAATTTACATAACAATGCATAAAAAACAACAAAAAAGTTGTGGTCAGACGGAGCCTTGCACGTGGATCGGCCGTCCTCCCCTTCCGGACACGACCAAATTGGTGATGACAATGGAAATGGCCATAAAATGGAATAAATTAACGACGATCATTGTCAGTCTGTAAAGGTTCAGATGGAAACAGCGGCGGATGTTCTCACGCCGGTTGTGCTGCGATGAAAGCAAATGACACAAATTAAACGAAAAGAAAGGGTAAAAACCTTCGGGTTGAAGGGAAGGAGGGGCCAGAAGAAGCGCAACTTGGCAAATTTGATGATGCCCCAGCTGAGCGTGATCAGCTTGATCCAGGAGGCGATGTGCATCGGATTGGCGATGGACAAACGGGGCTCGGAAGTGAACAAAAAGTACAGCAGGGCGGGCAGCGGCACCTGCCAACGGATGATTTTGTTATCAGTGCTTAAGCGATTGATCCCTTTGCTTTCTTTGATCATCTGATCTATCAAATCTTTTTTTAGCATAAAATACGATTTGTCCAACCTCTTCCAGCACCAAAACCATGGATTTGGCCAATCGAGCGAAGTAAACATTTTCCTCGTCGTACTTCAGAGTTAGGCACACGTCGACCATCTCGAAGATGTAAACGAGAATGGAAACACCCGTGAAAAAAAAGAATCCGTAGGCGCAATAACGGGCGATGTCCGTCTGAAAAGCAAAAATTTGTTAAAATTTGATACAAAACAAAAACCTGGAAATTGTGCAGGTATTCAGCCAACCTGCTGCAGAGTAAGAAATCTGCCATCAAATCCAAAGTGGAGGCGAGCAAAGTGATGACGGCGATAATGCGCATCGGGGGAGCCCATTCCAAATGATTTCTGATTTTGATCACTTTGTTCAACTGATCGGCCATTCAGTAAGCAAAGGAAACTCACGTCGGCTTCGAACTGTGCCAAATCCATCGTCGACCAAACATTTTCTTGTCCCTTAACAAAAGCAAATGTTTTCTTTCTCAATTAAGCAAAGGTGGTAAAGGAAATGAATGAACCGTTGGCGATCGTTAGGGGTAGGGCGGGTGGCCTTCTCGTAAATGGCGGACAAAGGGATTCATGGGACAGATGAAGATGGACGCATTCATCCGGTGGAAGGAGTGAGGACGGATTATGGCCAACAGAAGGTATGGGACGAAAGGGACAATCGCTGGAAGGGCTAGGGGGGGGGGGGACGAGAGGGACCAGTCGATGGAGGGGGGGGGGGGATCCAAACCGATGTTTGAAAGATGGATGGATATGAATGAGGATCAATTGGATTGATCCCACCCATTATACATTTATTCTCTGTGTGGTGAATTGAAGTGGAGAGATATTGCCGAAGAAATTCCGACGGATTCAATGACAAATGCTCCCCCCGGGGGGGGGGGGGGGGAAGGATTTGTTTTGTTTGTGTTTTCTCTAATTCTCTTCGCACCGAACCAATGGTTAAGGCGTGTGCCTAATTGCTTCCCATGCCGATGCCCCCCATTTTTGGCACTTTTCATAATATTCTGACTCTTCCGATGTTTTTTTTCATTCTTCAACAATTTTCTTTATTCATCCGTTTTCAGTTTCTTCCTCCTCTTATCTCTGTTTTTGTTGATTAGCCAATGCTTTCAATTTCTTGCACTGCTCCCAGATTGATGGTCATCTGCACAAGGAATTTCTGTCGGTTCTGAACCAGAATGGCTAGCTGATCGAAGCTGCGCTTTCCTAAAGTGTTTTCTTGTGGTACATAAAAGTGGCTGATCGGATCTGATCGGATAGAGTAAAATGGCCACCTTGGAAAGTTCCCCAGTCGTATTGGCTGAGCACCCCCGTCAAATTGCTGCGCAAACTGTTGGACACAATGACAATTGAATACTGGAACAGCAGCAGAATCATTTGTCTTGCCTTTTTTATTCTTCGCTTTACCTTCTCCAAAAAGTGTTCGGCTTCTTCGCCCCGCACAATTTCTTCCGGCTTCGATTTCGAACAGCAAAAGCGGAAACGAATAATTGCCCTGCAAATGGCCTTCCGAATGCGTCGGTCGTTGCACACGTAAATGGGCAGTCGGAGGGCACAACCCCAAATGGTTAGCTGATTTATTTGTGAGATAAATTAAATTAAATTAAATATTTTTGTTTTTAAATGCTTCCACAAAAATTGATTAAATTTCAAACGATTGCAACGCAAAAACACCGACCAATGCCGCAACATCCGAAGCGGTCAAATAAACGCAAAGATTTTTGTGACGCAAAAACTGCGAGTCGAAAAATTCCCAAATGTTGAGAAAAGTGCTCATCGAATTGGAGATCAAATAACAGCCAACGACCTTAAAATATATATTTTTTGAGGCTTTTTGCTTCATCTACCGACCATTAAAAGGGTTCGGGTCGCCACTCGAACTCCAAAATTATTGTTAGGAATGGACGCTGTCGCGGTGGTCGTCGACGACGGTTTTGATTCGATGGCTTTTGCGGTCGCTTTAGGTGACTGTTCCGAATTTGTTGCGCAACAATTTGTGCGGATTCGTTCCAATTTTTTGTTGTCAAAATCACTAAAAATTATTTAATGAAATGATAAATATTTTTGTTTGATTATTTATTCACTTTTGCATCAGTAGGTGCGTGTTTCGCGGTTCCTTCTGAATATTTCTCGCAATTGCCGTCGGTTCTAACATTCCGCTGCAATTCGAAGTTGTGCCCTTAAGCACCAGTCTGAGTTTTGGATTCCTAAAGTTTGGCATAATTAAGGAATGTTTGTGCCAGTCACCAGCCACCTTTCATTGTTCTGTTGTGTAATGATCAGCGTCTTCGGACTCAGCTGACTTTCCGCCGTCGTTCTTCTTCTCATCATCCGATCACTTCCATTCTCAGCATTTTCAAAATTCGCATTTGTCTGACTGATCACCGATTCGGAATATTCGCCTGAATTTGTTTGAGTTCATACTGACGGACTGAACGATGGATGAACTCCTCCACCCCCACCACCCAAAGTCATCCGACGTCGCCTCCTCAGCTGCTGAACGATTTTGCAGTTGCAATAAGCGAGCACGAGAAAGGGGAGGATAACCGTCAGAATGTTGCGGACCCAAAAGCGAAACATCTGGAAAAGGCCGCCGCTGTCCGTCATCCAAACGGGCACAACACTTAAAGCACGCCGACCGAATAAATCAATGATCGAAGGGGGGAGAGGGGGCGGGGCTTCGAATAAATCAATGATCGAAAGCGGGTGGGTGATCGAAAGCGGGTGGGGCTTCGAATAAATCAATGATCGAAAGCGGGAGGGGGCGGGGCTTCGAATAAATCAATGATCGAAGGGGGGAGAGGGGGCGGGGCTTCGAATAAATCAATGATCGAAGGGGGGAGAGGGGGCGGGGCTTCGAATAAATCAATGATCGAAAGTGGGTGGGTGATCGAAAGCGGGTGGGGCTTCGAATAAATCAATGATCGAAAGCGGGAGGGGGCGGGGCTTCGAATAAATCAATAATCGAAAGCGGGAGGGGCGGGGCTTCGAATAAATCAATGATCGAAAACGGGAGGGGGCGGGGCTTCGAATAAATCAATTATCGAAAGCGGGAGGGGGCGGGGCTTCGAATAAATCAATTATCGAAAGCGGGAGGGGGCGGGGCTTCGAATAAATCAATGATCGAAGGGGGAGAAGGAGGGGGCGGAGCTTCGAATAAATCAATGATCGAAGGGGACGGGGCTTCGAATAAATCAATGATCGAAGGGGACGGGGCTTCGAATAAATCAATGATCGAAGGGGGAGAAGGAGGGGGCGGGGCTTCGAATAAATCAATGATCGAAGGGGGAGAAGGAGGGGGCGGAGCTTCGAATAAATCAATGATCGAAGGGGACGGGGCTTCGAATAAATCAATGATCGAAGGGGACGGGGCTTCGAATAAATCAATGATCGAAGGGGACGGGGCTTCGAATAAATCAATGATCGAAGGGGGAGAAGGAGGGGGCGGGGCTTCGAATAAATCAATGATCGAGGGGGGCGGGGGGCGGGGCTTCACAAACCTGCTAATGTCCGTCACATTCGTCGAGCAGTTGGGCAGGGGAAGCAGTTCAATTTCGAAGTAAAGCGTCGCCTTCAGCACAAAAGCAAAGGCGAGTATTGCGACGATTACATAAGGTTTGTTGCGGACGATAAGCACGAGCACTTTCTTCTGCCAATTATTACTTTCATTTACAACTTTATTTTTATTGTTTGTCTCCGGACTTGCGAGTGGAGAGGGCCATTCGCCAGAAATCTTTCCAAACTCGCCACAACCAGCAACAAATTGCACACAGTCAATGCGAAGTGCTGAATGTTATTTTAAACGTAAATTATTTAAAATTATTTTCCTTCACATTTTTAACAAAAATTGTAAAATGCCTGAAGACAGTAGAAAAGCCGCACATTCCACGCCCAAAAGGTGGCCAAAAAGGGGGAACGGAGGCGGTGGGCAACGAAGTGGACGGGAGAGATGAGCAAATAGACAAACGAAACGAAAATGTCGAAGAAGGCCAACAGAACCTTCACATTTTAATTAACTACTTAATATGTACGTCTTCAATTCCTTTAACACTTCCCAATTGCAATTGTCTCTTTTAACTTATTTTTTAATAAATAAATAATAAAAATAATTTACGTCTTCAATTCCTTTATCCTTTAACACCTCCCAACTAAACTAAACTACTCAATTCAATCGCATAGCTTTTTAAGAGTTCGTTACTAAACGCTGACTGACTGATCCATACCGGATTCACATAGTTCTGCCGACGCAATTTGCGGGAGGTTGAGAAGACATAGAAAAGAAGCGTATTCTGCACAATCGACGCCTGGGGGGAGGGCATAAGATTTGTATATTCCATACCAAATATGTTTATGTATGTAGTATTTATGTATTGTTTAGAGTTTGGGTCTTTCTTTCCCCATTTTGGCAATTTTCTTACAATGGAAACGAAAGAGCCAACGATTCCGACGAGGAGAAGTCGTAAATCACTGTCAAAAATGCTCTCGTTTAAAGCACATAAATTTTCCCGCGTGTTATTTGGCCGGAATAAATGCATTATCTGAGAGATTTTGTCCATTTTTAAGCAAATTTAAAGGAAAATGTGGAACGGGGGGGGGAGGCTCCCTGTACGTACAATCCATTGGAATTGGAACGAACGAATTCATAACGGACAAATGAATGGGGAGGGGGCAACAAAAACATACGAAAAGTGCCAGTGCCATCGATAGAGGGGTGGGGGGTAAGCGAAGGTGAAGACGAATGGGGAGAGGACATTGAATTGTTTCCGGGATGAGGCCGACGGCGGCGACTGTTGGGAGGGCTCATAAAACACGCCCTCCCTACAGCGAACGTCATTAAAATGCCGAAGAAGGTGAATGATGTCTAATGAGTGTGATTTACGCACAAACAAAATCGCCGTATTTTGGGCGGCTTTGGGAAGTCATTAATGGCACTCCGAGAGGCTAAGACAAACAGCGCCAACACCAAAGGTAGGAAGAATGAATGAATGCAATGGCAATTACTTACTTAGTTAGGTACCCCTACTTTACCCCCCCCCCCCCGAATATTAATAACAAAAACGAAATGTTGTAAAGGGAGGGAGGGCATTCATTGAAAGGCCACCGCCGCCGAAATTGTTGGAGCTGTGCAAAAATGTTTGCTGTGTTACTTAAATCCGGGCCCTTTTGAGGGGGAGGAAAGGGCAAAATGCCACAAAAATAAATGTCAGTGAAATTGAGAGTATTTCAAAATGTTTTTGAAAAGGGCGACGAGTTGCAGAAATGCATTCGACGCCCCATTTTTTTTCAATTCTGCCGGTTTGTTTTTTATTTTTGTTGATTTTTTTTTTGGACTTCCGTTTCCGTGCCCCCCCTCCCTCCCTCCCTCTCTTTTCCCATTTACAAAATTCCATTGTTTGAGCATTTAAAAGGTCTCCAAATGATTTGGGTGAATTGTGCCCCCTCCCCCCCTTTCCCCGCAGCATCACGAGTCCGACTAATTATGCGTGCGACTTTTGACTTAAAGCTGAGGAAGAAACACGGCCATAGCAATTTGGGCATTCCCCGGAGTAAAAGCTTTACCCCGAAGGCATTTGTGTTAATTAGAAATTGTTGCTTTTAAAAAAATTCATATGCATTTACATTTCACAAAAAGCACTGAAATACTTAAGAATTAAAAGGAAACGAAAGATTAAAATGTTCAAAAAGAGAAGCCGGGGACAAAATTTCAATACCAAAATGGATGTCCCGGTCGCATACTACCTAATTGAAGGAGAACAAAAATGAAAAAATTAATTAATTTTTGAAGGACTAAATAGGAAACGGTGGGGTCGGCGGATGCCTTCCGGGGGGAGGGGGGGGTTTGGACTTTGATGGGTAGTCAAATGCCAAATGGATGGATAGCGGAGGGGGGGGGGTCCCAATCACTGGGCCATTTACATTTATGCATCAATTTGAGTTGTCACTAACAGCGCGGCCAACGAAGCCCCGGCGTCTCGAAAAATGGTAAAAAATATGTGGCGTCAAAAATCTTAAAAAACTAAACTAGGCTTTATGTCCGTCCGTGTGGGATGGTGACTCGCGGAGTGGAAGGTGTTCCTGATACCCATCAATTGACTTTAACGAATATAACATTGCCAATTTTGGTCACAATATCAATATCAGAACGTTTCTTGACTGTTGAGGATAAATGTGATCTGATCGGAGATGTTATTGGGGGAGATCGAGAGTGATCTCTGAAGTCAGACTGTTGAGGATAAATGTGATCTGATTGGAGATGTGATTGGGGGAGATCGAGAGTGACCTCTGAAGTCAGACGCTTGAGGATAAATGCGATCTGATCGGAAATGTGATTGGGGGAGATCGAGAGTCGGCCCCGTGCTACCCTAGTTTTAAGTAATACGGGAGAAGGGATCAAGTTCCAAGTACAAAAACAACAAAGCTTTTGCATTTATCATTATTCAGCTTAGCATTTTAACCCGTGGACGAATCCTTTTCGCGACGACCAACGCTTTGACAGTCCGGAACAGTGTGCCGCCAATGGTTCAACGACGGCGTGGAAGTACAAAAGACGGCTTTTTGGTGGGCGAAGGACGCATTAGAAAAGTGTTGAACGAACTCATCCGAACCACACGCAAAAATTACGAAAACACTGCGGTGATTGGAATGACAAATAAAACAAACGAAACCCGCCACAAACAAATTTGGCAAATCTTCTGCAGCGCGGGATTTAATTTTGATTTTATTTTCTTGAAAAAAAAATTATCGTTTTGTTGTCCAACTATAAAAAAGAATCCTTATCATAATTGCACAGAATGTTAAGCGATCATATTTATTTGTAAAGCGATCGGTCCTTTCCCTCCCCTCCCCGTATAAGCTTTGTTTTCCATTTTCTCATCGAGAAATAGTTTATTTTGATTGCAAATATATTTTATTCAATTAATGTACTTTTCTATTTAAGCATAAATCGTAAATGCCATATACACCGGCTTGGCCAGGCGTTGATGTTGGCATCGGACAGCCGAGACCGGGGCCGCGAGTCAAAAATTTGATGGCGTGGGGCGCAAAAGCGGGAGAAATACGTCGAATGGACCCAAAAGAAGAAGCGAAATTGGAAAAGGAAGCCGAAGAGATTAACGAGCGATTAAACGAAGAAACATTTGAAGAAATCATCGAACGTATAGCCACACTTTATTATTCACAGGTGGGCAGATCGAAAAGGGAACAGAGTAAGGGGAAATCCATTTGGAATCCCTCGATCAGTCTCCATTTGAGGGAAGGATGTCCCCCGATCAGTCCATTTGAGAGAAGGATGTCCCCCGATCAATCCATTTGAGGGAAGGATGTCCCCCGATCAGTCCATTTGAGGGAAGGATGTCCCCCGATCAATCCATTTGAGGGAAGGATGTCCCCCGATCAATCCATTTGAGGGAAGGATGTCCCCCGATCAGTTCATTTGAGGGAAGGAAGTCCCCCGATCAGTCCATTTGAGGGAAGGATGTCCCCCGATCAATCCATTTGAGGGAAGGATGTCCCCCGATCAGTCCATTTGAGGGAAGGATGTCCCCCGATCAGTCCATTTGAGGGAAGGATGTCCCCCGATCAGTTCGTTGAGGGAAGGAAGTCCCCCGATCAGTCCATTTGAGGGAAGGATGTCCCCCGATCAGTCCATTTGAGGGAAGGAAGTCCCTCGATCAGTCCATTTGAGGGAAGGAAGTCCCCCGATCAGTCCATTTGAGGGAAGGATGTCCCCCGATCAGTCCATTTGAGGGAAGGATGTCCCCCGATCAGTCCATTTGAGGGAAGGATGTCCACCGATCAGTTCATTTGAGGGAAGGAAGTCCCCCGATCAGTCCATTTGAGGGAAGGATGTCCCCCGATCAGTTCATTTGAGGGAAGGAAGTCCCCCGATCAGTCCATTTGAGGGAAGGATGTCCCCCGATCAATCCATTTGAGGGAAGGATGTCCCCCGATCAGTCCATTTGAGGGAAGGATGTCCCCCGATCAGTTCATTTGAGGGAAGGAAGTCCCCCGATCAGTCCATTTGAGGGAAGGAAGTCCCTCGATCAGTCCATTTGAGGGAAGGAAGTCCCCCGATCAGTCCATTTGAGGGAAGGATGTCCCCCGATCAGTCCATTTGAGGGAAGGATGTCCCCCGATCAGTCCATTTGAGGGAAGGATGTCCACCGATCAGTTCATTTGAGGGAAGGAAGTCCCCCGATCAGTCCATTTGAGGGAAGGATGTCCCCCGATCAGTTCATTTGAGGGAAGGAAGTCCCCCGATCAGTCCATTTGAGGGAAGGATGTCCCCCGATCAATCCATTTGAGGGAAGGATGTCCCCCGATCAATCCATTTGAGGGAAGGATGTCCCCCGATCAGTCCATTTGAGGGAAGGATGTCCCCCGATCAGTCCATTTGAGGGAAGGATGTCCCCCGATCAGTTCGTTGAGGGAAGGAAGTCCCCCGATCAGTCCATTTGAGGGAAGGATGCCCCCTGATCAGTCCATTTGGGGAAGGAAGTCCCCCGATCAGTCCATTTGAGGGAAGGAAGTCCCTCGATCAGTCCATTTGAGGGAAGGAAGTTCCCTGATCAGTCCATTTGAGGGAAGGAAGTTCCCTGATCAGTCAGTCCATCGGTCCTGTTTGCTGTTTCATTTTCCGAAACCTTTTTTCCTGATTTAATAGCGCTGCAAACTGATCCAATATTATGCGAAAAAGTTCCACGGCATTGATTTGGTCGAGGAATTGTGTGCCGTCCATTCCACAGCAGCAAACAACGACGGTGTCGCGAGGGCACTGTTTGACTCGTTGGTCGAGTCGCCGTCAGAGCGCGACGCAAAATGTCTAAACCGATCGATAAATGCACGATTTTAACCTTTTGACTAAAAACTGATAATTAATACTTTAATTAAGGAGTTTGAAGGCAACGAGGAATTGCTTGTCGAAGTTTAAATTACTCAATGTTTTTATTTTGCATTTATTTGCCTAAAAAGATCCTTCTAAATCGCACGTCCGATGAACTTACAGCGATTGGAGAAGCGTACAAAAAGACTTTTGGCCGGCAATTGACGAATGACTTTTGCATTGTCAAAAGTGGTAAAATTGGCTCTCTGTTGAACGGGTTGTTTAAGGCACGACAATTTCCTTTCAGAAATCAAACCGATCACTTTGCACAATATTTTATTTCAGAGTGATTGGCTTCGCCGAGAATTGCGCACCGATATTGAGAAGGCCAAAAAGGTAACCAATCACCAACTTAGCCTAAATGCATCTCTAACCAATCACCAACTTAGCCTAAAGGCATCTCTAACCAATCACCAACTTAGCCTAAAGGCATCTCTAACCAATCAGCAACTTAGTCTAAATGCATCTCTAACCAATCACCAACTTAGTCTAAATGCATCTCTAACCAATCACCAACTTACTCTAAATGCATCTCTAACCAATCAGTAACTTAGTCTAAATGCATCTCTAACCAATCAGCAACTTAGTCTAAATGCATCTCTAACCAATCACCAACTTAGTCTAAATGCATCTCTAACCAATCACCAACTTAGCCTAAATGCATCTCTAACCAATCACCAACTTAGCCTAAAGGCATCTCTAACCAATCACCAACTTAGCCTAAAGGCATCTCTAACCAATCACCAACTTAGCCTAAAGGCATCTCTAACCAATCAGCAACTTAGTCTAAATGCATCTCTAACCAATCACCAAATTAGCCTAAATGCATCTCTAACCAATCACCAACTTAGCCTAAAGGCATCTCTAACCAATCAGCAACTTAGTCTAAATGCATCTCTAACCAATCACCAACTTAGTCTAAATGCATCTCTAACCAATCACCAACTTACTCTAAATGCATCTCTAACCAATCACCAACTTAGCCTAAATGCATCTCTAACCAATCAGTAACTTAGTCTAAATGCATCTCTAACCAATCAGCAACTTAGTCTAAATGCATCTCTAACCAATCACCAACTTAGCCTAAATGCATCTCTAACCAATCACCAACTTAGTCTAAATGCATCTCTAACCAATCACCAACTTACTCTAAATGCATCTCTAACCAATCACCAACTTAGCCTAAATGCATCTCTAACCAATCAGCAACTTAGTCTAAATGCATCTCTAACCAATCACCAACTTACTCTAAATGCATCTCTAACCAATCACCAACTTAGCCTAAAGGCATCTCTAACCAATCAGCAACTTAGTCTAAATGCATCTCTAACCAATCACCAACTTAGTCTAAATGCATCTCTAACCAATCACCAACTTACTCTAAATGCATCTCTAACCAATCAGTAACTTAGTCTAAATGCATCTCTAACCAATCAGCAACTTAGTCTAAATGCATCTCTAACCAATCACCAACTTAGTCTAAATGCATCTCTAACCAATCACCAACTTAGCCTAAATGCATCTCTAACCAATCACCAACTTAGCCTAAAGGCATCTCTAACCAATCACCAACTTAGCCTAAAGGCATCTCTAACCAATCACCAACTTAGCCTAAAGGCATCTCTAACCAATCAGCAACTTAGTCTAAATGCATCTCTAACCAATCACCAACTTAGCCTAAATGCATCTCTAACCAATCACCAACTTAGTCTAAATGCATCTCTAACCAATCACCAACTTAGCCTAAATTCATCTCTAACCAATCAGTAACTTAGTCTAAATGCATCTCTAACCAATCATCAACTTAGTCTAAATGCATCTCTAACCAATCACCAACTTAGCCTAAATGCATCTCTAACCAATCACCAACTTAGCCTAAATTCATCTCTAACCAATCAGTAACTTAGTCTAAATGCATCTCTAACCAATCACCAACTTAGCCTAAATGCATCTAAAATTTATAATATATGGCAAATCGAATGGTCAATAAAATGTCGAATTCACAGGACGCGTTGAGACTGTACGAGGAAGGAGAGGCCAAAATTAGCTCAGAAGATGGGCTGTTCATCAAGCATCTGGTTGAGCAACACCCCAATCAGTTGGCCCTTTTCTTTGATCAAGTGTTTTAAACATTAAATAAAATGCCAAAATGCCCACGCCCAAAGTACGCAAAATTGACCAATCGCAACATCGAATTGGCGATAAAAGAGCAATTTGGTGACTTGGAATCAAATTTGCTGCTGATTATTGTGAGTTTTGTACGCAACGGACCGTTGGGGGAAGTGGCTGAACTGCTGCACAAATATCTTCAGGTGCTAATAACCGTTCCGTCTCATCCCCTCCCCCCCCCGGTTTTCAGTTTGATTGTGCCAATGAAAGGCTTCTGATCCACTTAGTTATGGCTCATTCGGAGTTGGATTTAGGCTGGATTTTGGACGAATTTAAAGAGCGATTTAAGGTGAAAGAAAATAATTCAAATTTGAAATAACTTTTGTCCCCCCCCCCCTCAACAGATTGCACTTGCCGATGCCATTAACGCAAGTCAAATTTCGCCACTTCTGAAGTTGACCTTCCAAAAAATTATCAAAGGCTGTCGCAAATGGATGTACGAATGAAAACAAATATAATGGCGGAGATTCACTGAAAAAAAGTTTAAACGGTTTCATTTGCTCTTTTGCAATTGTACAATTTATTCATTCTGAGTTTAAATGCCGCCATCAAACTTTTTTTAACTTTTATTTGTTTTCAGTAAATGGCGCCGGAGGAAAGACCCAAAAATTCATGTGGCGTTAATTACCTGTGACAAATTTCGAAGTGTTTTCTTTGCCAAATTGTTTGGACAGCCAACAATTTGGGGGGGGGAGAAGCGGTCGCGTAATTGCGCTATTTGCTGATAATTGAGCACAATGAAAGAATGCCGCAATTTTCCGGCCGAAGGGTTTTTGTTTGCGTCGGTCGGTTGCCCCCCCCTCCCCCCCCCCTTCCTCCCATTATCGCTTCTCATCCAAACTCATTCCACCGGTCCATCCCAGCTGATGTCATTATCATCATTAGATTAGGGCGCTCTCAGCGACGTGCCGTACATTCTTCCCCCCCCCCCTCCCTTTTTCTTGCAATGTTCCCCCCCCCTCCCTCCCCCCCTCCCCCCCCCCTCCCCCCTCCCTCCCCTCGCACCCCCTCAAGCAAAGCAACAACAAACCAGGCGCACTTCCAAACACTTACCCAACCAATTTTTTACTGTCCCAAAAGAACTTCCGCCATTCACAACGACATCCACTTCACTTCCCTCCCCTTCACTTCACTTCATTCCGTTGTGAATATCCCGGAGATAAATTGGGATCAACTGGTCCGGTCAAGAGATACAATTTTGAGGCCGGCACGCCCCAAGTTTTCTCTCAAAAACTCTCCAACGCTCCATTTGGGCGGCAGAGAGTTTGAGGCTTTGAGGGTATCCCTAATTGATTCAACAAATTCCAGCAGCCATTTCCATCTTCGTAGCTGTCCAAGTCAAATGTAAGGGCGTTAAATGAAAGCGAAGGGAAGTCATTTGTTTTTTCATACATTTGGAGCCATCCTAACTTATTTGCCCCCTTTTCATCAGCTACATTTTTGGAAGAGATGGGCATGGCACTTTCGGCTTTCACCGCCCCCGCCCCCTCCCTTTTTTGCAAAGCCCCCCCCCCTCTCCCCACAACCCCCTCCCCTTTTCTAGCAAAGTCCCCCCCCCCCCGACTCCCCCCCTCCCCCCCCCCGACTCCCCCCCCCTCCCCCCCCCCCCCCTCCCCCCCCCTCCCCCCCCCTCCCCCCCCCTCCCCCCCCCCTCCCCCCCCCCCCTCCCCCCTCCCTCCCCCCCCCCTCCCCCTCCCCCTCCCCCTCCCCTCCCCCCTCCTCCCCTCCTCCCCCCTCCCCTCCCCCCTCCCCTCCCCCTCCCCCCTCCCCCCTCCCCCCAACCACCTTTCATTTCCTCTGCCAAAATCTCCCAAAGCTCAAACATATTCTATTATACTCTATCCCTCCAAATTGCGCTTTGTCAGGCGATTGGTTGAATTAATTTTGTTGGTGCGTCGCTGTGAAGACAATGAGGAAGAAAATGAATTGCTGCGAGTGGCCGTTTCGTGACAAAAATAATTTAATTTAAATGCGATTGAAGCTTCTTCTTAAAATAAAAAACTTGGGTTTCACTTTCAGTTTCACTCTCCCCCCCCCCATTCATTCCATTCTCTCACCCAATCGGTGCCAATCTGTGAAGTGCCAAAGCCACAAGTTTTAGAATATTAATGAGTTAGGCGAGGATGGCGGAGGGCCGAGATGGGCCAACGAAAGTTTTGGCCAATTTTGACTTTGCATTCTGCTATGTTTGTTGTTTCTGTCTGTGACATTATTGTTTATCCAATGGCCGAGGAAAAATGCGTAAATCCCTCGGGGGGCTAAATGTGAAAGATAAACGCCGATTTGACTGCCTAAAGCCTTTTATAACTCAATTTGGCCATCTCTTCACTCTTTTCCTCTCCTAAAAGAATTATTCAACTTTTAAATATTTTTCCCCAATTCCCTTCCCCCCCATTCCCCTCCCCCCCCCCATTTCCCCCCTCCCCCCCCCCCCATTTCCCCCCTCCCCCCCCCCATTTCCCCCTCCCCATTTCTCCCCCCCCCCACCCCCCCCCCATTTCCCCCCCCCATTTCCCCCCCCCCCCATTTCCCCCCTCCCCCCCCCCATTTCCCCCCTCCCCCCCCCCATTTCCCCCCTCCCCATTTCTCCCCCCCCCCACCCCCCCCCATTTCCCCCCTCCCCCCCCCCATTTCCCCCCTCCCCCCCCCATTTCCCCCTCCCCATTTCTCCCCCCCCCACCCCCCCCCCATTTCCCCCCCCCATTTCTCCCCCCACCCCCCCCCCTCCATTTCTCCCCTCCCCATCCCCCCCCCCATTCCCCCCTCCCTCCCCCCCCCATTTCTCCCCCCTTTCCCCCCTTCCCCCCCCCCATTTCCAAAATCCCTTTTATTGTTTGTCAGATTTTCTTTTCCGGCCGATTCTCTCCCGCTTTTTACTTGTCCCCTCACAAATTCCACCTCTTTGGACCGCCAATTCGACCCTCCATTTCAAAACCACCCAAAAAGCCGAGGACAAAGGACAAACTTTGTGAGACGGCACGGAGAAAGGGCAATGAGCTGGCGGGGGTCCTTAAAGCCAAACTCTCCGCTAATATCAATTTCTTCCCATTCTTTTAGCCCCCCCCCCCGCCGCACATTTTCTCCGGTAATTGTTTTATCTTTCCATTTCCGCTTTACCTCTCATTTTACCAAAGTACCATAAATCTAATAAAGTTGGCCCAACAATTCACAACGGCCGAAGGATGTCATTAAATTTGATTTATAAGCAATTAAATCACGCCCACCAATTTGCGTTACTCGCGTCGTCGTCGTCCAATTTTACTTTGCGCATTAATCCGCGAAATCCAGCCAACTGATTGATCAACTGAGCCCTTTCCTTGCAGCATTTGGATGTGACATCGATCACAGAAAATGCCGTGCCCATTCTTCTCCAAAGCGTTGTTTCGATGACCGTTGCCCCACTTGCCCTTCTGATCCTCTTGCCCTTTCTCAGTCTTCCGCTGCTTTCCCGTTGTTCCCATCGACAAGTGATCGTCCCCGGGGACATCATCCTCGGGGGGCTCTTTCCCATCCATGCCGGCAGTCGGAACGCCTCCGGCGGAAGTCTGTGCGGACGCATAAAGGCTGACCAGGGTGTTCAGAGAATGGTTGGCACTCGTGGAGAGATTTGGTCGACAGTTTGTTCAGGTGGCCATGCTGTTCGCATTGGAGGCCATTAACAATAGTCCTCGCTTGCTTCCCGGCCTCAGATTGGGCACACAAATCTTGGACACTTGGTACGGTAATGGGACACCTGGTACGGTAATGGGACACTTGGTACGGTAATGGGAATAACGAACAATGAATCATTGAGAATTATTTTGGTTCCAATCTATAATGATTGCACTGATCAGTTCTGTCGAAACACACGCCCTCGAACAAAGTTTGGAGTTCATCAAATCCGTTCGGCTCGGATGTGCGGAGGAAGAAGTCGACGGCGCACGACAGCGAACGCTTTTGTCGATGGACGCGCGCACCGATCACCCGATAAGTGAGCAAATTAAACACGGCCGACGACAAAAGATCACCGCAATTGTAGGGGCCGCATCTTCGCAGGTTTTGCAATTGTGGCAAAAGCAAATTTGGTTAAAGTTTAGGTGTCCGTTATGGTCGCCTCAATGCTCCAACTTTTCAAGGCACAGCATTTTTCTTGCGATTTAATTGAATGTTTTCTTTATCAGATCCCAATGCTCAGTTACTCATCGACGGGTGTCGAGCTGAGTGAGAGGCCCAGGTAGGGCATTTTTTGGCCTTTGAATATTCCCCGCCCGCCGCCGCTCAGATTTGCTTATTTCTCGCGGGTTGTGCCACCGGACAATTTGCAAGCTAAAGCCATGGCTCATTTGGTAGGGGGGAATTGCTGGGATTAGTTTAAATTTGGAAAAGGTCGCCCAATTGGATTGGAATTACGTGCACGCCATTGTGGACACCGGCAGTTACGGGGAGAGGGGCATGGACAGCTTCCGGGGAGCGGCCACAGAATTGGGCATTTGCATTGAGGGTGAAGTGCACAAAATCAGCAGACGCTGGACGGACGACCAATTTGAGTGAGGACGGGGGCATTCAGTTCAACAACGAAACAAAACACTTCGCCAGAGAGTTGCTCATTCGGATGCGCAATTCGAAGGCCCGCGGGGTGGTGATGTTCGTGGACGAGGACAACCTGCGCAGGTTCCTCTCCAACCTGAAGAGACTCGCCGAGGGGAGACAGCCCGAGCTGCGCAACAACTTTTGGTGGCAAAATAGGGAATTCCCCTAATTGATTAGTGAGGCATTATCGGCAGGTTTGTTGCCAGTGACAGTTGGGGCATGAAGGGCTCCGTTGTGAAGGGATTCGAACACATTGTGAACGGCGCGATTACTGTGGCACCCAAAGTTCGATTCCTCAATGGTCTGTTGTTCACAAAATCTTTTTTATTTTATTTTTGCAATTACACAAAATAAATTGGAACGCTTTCACTTCTCCGCGCAATTTCCATAACATTTCAAAGGCAAATTTGACCTTCCCGCAGGTTTCGACGAGTACTTTGCGTCGCTGTCCCCTTCGAATACGTTCCTCAGCGAGTATTGGCAGTCTATGAATTGTTCCGAACGCTTTCACCCCAATTTCGGCTCGTGCTTCCAGTCAAAAGGGTCCGTCCGCCTCACCCCCCCCCCCATTTTTACACATTTAACGTCGCATCCTTTTGAAGATACAAATTTATGCAAGAGGCGTACGTCCCTTTTGTATACGATGCCGTCCAATTGGTGGCCCGAGCTTTGCACAGTTACATTCAGGTGAGGAGGCACCCAATTCGTAACCATTGGCTGTTGCTGATTGGTTCCTTTTTGATTTCAATGAATTGCAGGAGGATTGTGGTCTTGTGGGGCTGTGGGAGGAGTGTCCACTGTCAACCGAAGGTTTCGATGGTCAACGTTTGCAGCACTTGTACAGGAACGTGTCCCTGTTCGGTTCGGAGTTTGTCTCGTACGAAGTTCGAACTGTTTCATTAGGGCAGCCCCCGCTGATCGGATTGAACGGAGACGGCACCGGGCAGTACAACATCTTCCAAATCGACAGTCGAGGAGTGTACCGGAGGGTGGGCGGTTGGATGGACAACGGCCAGAAGGAGTTGGACGTGGCTGAGATTCGTCTGGGACTTCAGGTTGGTTCCACTGCATTCATAATCAATGGACAGATTCTTAGAGTATCGACGGCAACTTCTCTGAGTTCACTCCTTTGTCGGTATGCAGTTTGCCCTGTCCCCGAGGTCAGTACCGGGCCTACCAAGACCAGAACTGTTGTTGGACATGCATTCCCTGCGACACGGCCACCGCCATAGTTCCCAACCAGACCAGGTCTCCTTAAACTGTGTATTCCAATCTGTTGGTGTGTTCAGTTGCGTCCAATGTCCCCTCGGGGAAGTGCCAAATCCGGAGCTCACTGCGTGCCATCAAATCGTGCCGAGTCATTTGGACTGGGACAGTCCGTAAGTTTCGGCCAAAATTTAAATTATTTTTCTTCAACGTTCAGCTGGGCGCTCGTTCCCGCGCTATTTTCCTCCATCGGTCTATTAGCGACCTCCTTCGTCACGTTGGTATTCCTCCGCTTTAACTACACTCCGGTGGTACGAATTTGACTTTATTTGTCCGTCCATTAAATAAAATAAATAATAAAAGGTTATGGCCTCCGGAAGAGAACTTTGCTATTGCATGTTGGCCGGAATCGCTCTTTGCTACTCAATGACTTTTGTGTTAGTCAGCCGTCCTTCCGAATTGGTTGGTTGGTCGTCCCCCTCCCAAGCCCCGACCGGGTTATGCCGTCCCCGAAGAACCCGTCCCCCGCCTTTCCCCCAGCCCCAAGCCCCCGACCGGGTTATGCCGTCCCCGAAGAACCCGTCCCCCGCCTTTCCCCCAGCCCCAAGCCCCCGACCGGGTTATGCCGTCCCCGAAGAACCCGTCCCCCGCCTTTCCCCCAGCCCCAAGCCCCCGACCGGGTTATGCCGTCCCCGAAGAACCCGTCCCCCGCCTTTCCCCCAGCCCCAAGCCCCCGACCGGGTTATGCCGTCCCCGAAGAACCCGTCCCCCGCCTTTCCCCCAGCCCCAAGCCCCCGACCGGGTTATGCCGTCCCCGAAGAACCCGTCCCCCGCCTTTCCCCCAGCCCCAAGCCCCCGACCGGGTTATGCCGTCGCCGTCGCCGTCCCCGAAGAACCCGTCCCCCGCCTTTCCCCCAGCCCCAAGCCCCCGACCGGGTTATGCCGTCCCCGAAGAACCCGTCCCCCGCCTTTCCCCCAGCCCCAAGCCCCCGACCGGGTTATGCCGTCCCCGAAGAACCCGTCCCCCGCCTTTCCCCCAGCCCCAAGCCCCCGACCGGGTTATGCCGTCCCCGAAGAACCCGTCCCCCGCCTTTCCCCCAGCCCCAAGCCCCCGACCGGGTTATGCCGTCCCCGAAGAACCCGTCCCCCGCCTTTCCCCCAGCCCCAAGCCCCCGACCGGGTTATGCCGTCCCCGAAGAACCCGTCCCTCGCCTTTCCCCCAGCCCCAAGCCCCCGACCGGGTTATGCCGTCCCCGAAGAACCCGTCCCCCGCCTTTCCCCCAGCCCCAAGCCCCCGACCGGGTTATGCCGTCCCCGAAGAACCCGTCCCCCGCCTTTCCCCCAGCCCCAAGCCGCCCCCGACCGGGTTATGCCGTCCCCGAAGAACACGTCCCCCGCCTTTCCCCCAGCCCCAAGCCCCCGACCGGGTTATGCCGTCCCCGAAGAACCCGTCCCCCGCCTTTCCCCCAGCCCCAAGCCCCCGACCGGGTTATGCCGTCCCCGAAGAACCCGTCCCCCGCCTTTCCCCCAGCCCCAAGCCCCCGACCGGGTTATGCCGTCGCCGTCCCCGAAGAACCCGTCCCCCGCCTTTCCCCCAGCCCCAAGCCCCCGACCGGGTTATGCCGTCCCCGAAGAACCCGTCCCCCGCCTTTCCCCCAGCCCCAAGCCCCCGACCGGGTTATGCCGTCGCCGTCCCCGAAGAACCCGTCCCCCGCCTTTCCCCCAGCCCCAAGCCCCCGACCGGGTTATGCCGTCCCCGAAGAACCCGTCCCCCGCCTTTCCCCCAGCCCCAAGCCCCCGACCGGGTTATGCCGTCCCCGAAGAACCCGTCCCCCGCCTTTCCCCCAGCCCCAAGCCCCCGACCGGGTTATGCCGTCCCCGAAGAACCCGTCCCCCGCCTTTCCCCCAGCCCCAAGCCCCCGACCGGGTTATGCCGTCCCCGAAGAACCCGTCCCCCGCTTTTTAGATTTACTGCGTCCAATTCATTTTTTATTTCCGTAGATTTGTACGTTGACTCGCCTTTTGCCCGGTCTTTCGATGTCCACCGTTTATGCCGCCATTCTCGTCAAAACCAACCGTCTGGCACGCGTTTTTAAACCAAACAATGCCTTAAGGCCCAAATGGATTGGTCCCACCCCTCAGGCAATTGCTTTAAGATTTACAAAGACTGAATCAAAATGTTTTTTGTTTTCAGGTTTTTTTCTGCATCGGTCTCGCCTCTGTCCAGCTGGCCATCGCTTCCATCTGGCTCTGGCTCGAGCCTCCCGGCACTGCCATTCAGTACCCGTCCCGAATTGAGGCCGTACTCACTTGCCGAGTGACATTTTTGACATTGCCCCGTTTGAGCGCCCAATTTGTTTAGGCGACAATTTCCCAATTATTAGTCTCTCTGTTTTATTGCGGCCTTTTGATAATCGCCTGCACCATTTACGGTCAAATTTTCTTTAACTGTCGTCCAAATTCTTTCATTTTCAGCCTTCAAAACTCGCAAAATTCCGGAGAATTTTAACGAGACGCGGCTAATTGGCTTTACCATGTATTCGACCAGTCTTTTGTGGCTGTCCTTTGGTCAGTCGTTTCTCAGTTCAAAATCGTCGTCCGAAACTGCATAATTCCATCCCCAACAGGTCCCATCTATTTCGCCACACAAAACAACTTCAAAGTGCCATTTTCGTTTTGCTTTGCGTGCTTTTCCCTCCCCGCCCTCCCCCCTCCCTCCCCCCCCCCTCCCCCCCTCCCCCTCCCCCCTCTTCCCCTCCTCCCCCCTCCTCTCAGATTCAACTCCCCCCTCCCCTCCCCCCTCCCTCACGCCCCCCCTCCCCCTCCTCCTCCCCCCTCCTCCCCTCCTCCCCCCTCCCCTCAGATTCAACTCCCCCCCCTCCCCCCTCCCCCCTCCCTCCCCCCCCCTCCCCCTCCCCCTCCCCCCTCCTCCCCTCCTCCCCCCTCCTCTCAGATTCAACTCCCCCCCCTCCCCCCTCCCCCCTCCCTCCCCCCCCCTCCCCCCTCCCCCTCCCCCTCCCCCTCCCCCTCCCCCTCCCCCTCCCCCTCCCCCTCCCCCTCCCCCTCCCCCTCCCCCTCCCCCTCCCCCTCCCCCTCCCCCTCCCCCTCCCCCTCCCCCTCCCCCTCCCCCTCCCCCTCCCCCTCCCCCTCCCCCTCCCCCTCCCCCTCCCCCTCCCCCTCCCCCTCCCCCTCCCCCTCCCCCTCCCCCTCCCCCTCCCCCTCCCCCTCCCCCTCCCCCTCCCCCTCCCCCTCCCCCCTCCTCCCCTCCTCCCCTCCTCCCCTCCTCTTCCCTCCCCTCAGATTCAACCCCCCCCCCTCCCCCTCCCCCTCCCCCTCCCCCCTCCTCCCCTCCTCCCCCTCCCCTCCCCCCTCCCTCCCCCCCCCTCCCCCTCCCCCTCCCCCCTCCTCCCCTCCTCCCCCCTCCCCTCAGATTCAACTCCCCCCCCTCCCCCCTCCCTCCCCCCCCTCCCCCTCCCCCTCCCCCTCCCCCTCCCCCTCCCCCTCCCCCTCCCCCTCCCCCTCCCCCTCCCCCTCCCCTCCCCTCCCCCTCCCCCTCCCCCTCCCCCTCCCCCTCCCCCTCCCCCTCCCCCTCCCCCTCCCCCTCCCCCTCCCCCTCCCCCCTCCTCCCCTCCTCCCCTCCTCTTCCCTCCCCTCAGATTCAACCCCCCCCCCCTCCCCCTCCCCCTCCCCCTCCCCCCTCCTCCCCTCCTCCCCCTCCCCTCCCCCCTCCCTCCCCCCCCCCCTCCCCCTCCCCCTCCCCCCTCCTCCCCTCCTCCCCCCTCCCCTCAGATTCAACTCCCCCCCTCCCCCCTCCCTCCCCCCCCTCCCCCTCCCCCTCCCCCTCCCCCTCCCCCTCCCCCTCCCCCTCCCCCTCCCCCTCCCCCCTCCTCCCCTCCTCCCCCCTCCTCTCAGATTCAACTCCCCCTCCCCTCCCCCCTCCCTCACCCCCCCTCCCCCTCCCCCTCCCCCTCCCCCCTCCTCCCCTCCTCCCCCTCCCCTCCCCCCTCCCTCCCCCCCCCTCCCCCTCCCCCTCCCCCCTCCCCCTCCCCCCTCCTCCCCTCCTCCCCCCTCCCCTCAGATTCAACTCCCCCCCTCCCCCCTCCCTCCCCCTCCCCCCCCTCCCCCTCCCCCTCCCCCTCCCCCCTCCTCCCCTCCTCCCCCCTCCTCTCAGATTCAACTCCCCCTCCCCTCCCCCCTCCCTCACCCCCCCCTTCCCCTCCCCCTCCCCCCTCCTCCCCTCCTCCCCCCTCCTCCCCTCCTCTTCCCTCCCCTCAGATTCAACCCCCCCCCCCTCCCCCCTCCCTCCCCCCCCCCCTCCCCCTCCCCCTCCCCCTCCCCCCTCCTCCCCTCCTCTTCCCTCCCCTCAGATTCAACCCCCCCCTCCCCCCTCCCTCCCCCCCCCCCTCCCCCTCCCCCTCCCCCTCCCCCCCTCCTCCCCTCCTCTTCCCTCCCCTCAGATTCAACCCCCCCCCCTCCCCCCTCCCTCCCCCCCCCCCTCCCCCTCCCCCTCCCCCTCCCCCCCTCCTCTCATAGTCAGGTTCAACCCCCCCCCCCCTTCTCAGATTCAACTCACTTCCCTTTGCATGGCAATCGCTTTGAGTGGAACGGTGGCGTTGGCCTGTTTCTTCTGTCCAAAAGTTTACATTTGCCTCTTCCAACCCTTCAAAAATGTCCGCACGCGGAGTTCCGCGGTGGGCAAATTGGTCAATCAGCAAATGCGATTCATAAGGTAAAGACTGTCCAATTTTGGGAAGTGAAAAGAGTGGACTTTGGGGGGGGGGGGGGGAAGTCTTCTTTTGGAAAATGGAAATATTTTTAAGTGAAAATGCGCTCATTTAATTGTTTCCCCTGTTTCTGGTCAAGTTTTGTACCTTCGTTTCTTCACTTTTCCATAATTCCGTTTTTGAAATTACAATCATTCGCCCCCCCCACCTCCGTTTTTCTCAAATTGCCTTAAGGAATTTATTTTTTTGTTTTTTATAATTTATTTTTTTGTTTTTTATAATTTATTTTTTTGTTCATTTGTGTTTTTTGCTTTTCCATTTTCTTCATCTCATTTTGCAGCCAAATAACCAGCCCCGCGAACGATGGACGCACAGCGACTTCACTCGTTGCTAACAGCGAATTCTCAGGTCAATCGCCGCTGATCGGAGGGACACGTAAAATTACATTAATTACCCCAATTACCCCCTTCGGCCACCCCCCCCCCCTCTCCCCCGCCGTCTTTTGATGTTCGCGCCCCCCATCATTTTGGGATAAAAATATTCAGAGAATTGCAAATTATGAGAAGCTTCTGAATGGATTTAATTTAGTCGGAGCGAATTGCTCACCTTCGGTGGGTGTCGTGCACCCGGCACTGAGGAGACGCTCTTCGGCGGGCGCCCTTTTCAGTCCTACAACGCCCGAGGGGACAGCAAAATGTACGGCTTTGTACCCCGAGGGAATGGGAAGGCGATTTCTGCGACGGATGGAAACAATTGCGACGGGCGCGTGGGCCGACGGTACGGCAGCCTCAGGGGAAACCCAAAAAAGTTTACATTGGCAACGGTCAACAGACAGCGAAGTTACGGCAATTGTTAGGCCACACAATGGGACGATTATGAGGTAAAAGAAAAGGGACTTTGAAATTCCTTGGCCCCCTATCGTTCGGAATTTGACTGATCCATGTGCTTATCTTTCAGAGAAACTGATCAAAACGCATATAACCCGACGACAGTGATTAGAAAGCAATCGGACAAAAGAAAGTCATCGATGGCGGAAAAGAAGACGACGAATTCGGCATTTGGAGCGGCTGATGGCGGAAAAGAAGCGGAAAGGAGGAGTAGGAGGAGGAGGAGTGGAGAGAGTTCGACAGCGGTGGAAAAGGGAGACGGAAGAGAAGGAGAGGAACGGGGGTCGGGCAATAATTATCAAAAAGTGATGAGTGCCATCGGTGGAAGAAAAGCCAACGGCACAGTGCCTCGGGCGCAGTCCCCTCCGGCAGAGATGAACAACCCGGTTCAGCTGATCCTCAGGGAAATCAGTGGCGAATCCGCCACTTTCCTGTGACTGATCTCTGTCATTCAGCAGAATCTCCGATTATTAAGTAATAAATAAATATCAGACGAAATTACAAGTCGAATTTGAGAAGAGCCGCTTATCACTAATAACAATTCGTTCGTTTTGCTAATTTAACACTTTTCGATTGAAATTCCATTGGACAGAACAGCAGTGATAAGACGATAGCGGCGGCAGAAGCAGCAATCTCCGGTCCCAAAAGACGTTTTTTTGCGTTTTTATTGGTTTAAAGAATCTTTTGATTTTTAAATTTTGTCGTTGCGGGCGCTCGGACTCCCCAACATTTGAAGTTTTCTAAATTTAAATGACTTACCGTTTCTTTCAAATAATAAAAATAAGCAAAGTCAAAGCCTAAACCTAGACCCAAAGGCTTTTCGGGGATACTGATCAGTGATCACGAAACTGACTTCAGATTTAAATTTTAAGTTTGCAAGAAAATTTTATGTGTTTAGACTTTTAACGGAAAATTTTATGTTAAGATTGAATTGGCAAAATTTTAGAGAAAAATTCTTAAATTCACCGGCGGCGCCATCGGCAACACCCGTCCTTTACTCTAATGATCTGATCTGGTCTTCAGAGATTTGCAGATCAATCAAATCATTGGATCCATTCACTTTGTTGACTATTGAAACATTGGAAAGGATCGTGGCGATTAATTTAAAATATTTTAAAAAATGGGAATTTCGCACATCAAATGGAATGTTTGTCACATTAATCCTCCCGTCCCGTTCCATAAAACCCTCGTGATTAACGAATTCACAGGTCCCATCACCGCCATATCATCGCCCCCCTCCCCCGCAACAATGTTGGGATCATTAAAGCAACATTTCAATTGAGAAGCGCCATTCTTTTGTATTTATATAATAAGAAAGACAACTTCCATAGATGTCGCCGCTAATGAGCCTTTTAATAGGAAATAAATTAAAATAATGTCCGGTCCCTCCAACTTCTTCCATTATTGGATAAATACGTCCTGATTTGATTGTGGTGGGCAACAAACACAAAACATCCTTAACAATAATTCTTTTCAAACGCCGCCTCCCTCCCCCCCCCCTCAATTCCACACCGATTTTGAGTGATTTCCTCCCCCCCCCTCCCCTCCCATTACTTTGATGCCAATGAAAAAGATTGGGAAGAGCAAACCCATTTTAAGATGGACTACAACGAACGATGGCAATTGCCTAGAATGCCGTGGCATTGCTTGCTTTTTCATCTTTTGAACATAAGCGCCAATTGCTTCGCTGTAAGTGTCTGTCCGATGGAATTGGCATTTTTAAAGATATTTTGAACAAAAGGAATCCTCCAAATTGCAAATTTAGGCCCCCTCAGAAGCAAATGAACCGATTATTTTGGGCTGGAACAACTTCTTCAGCCAGGGCAATATCATACGGACAATTGCGCCACAAGAGCAAGTGCGCAAGTGCAGACGAAAATGCAAATATTCGGAGGACAGGAAAATGTCAGGACATAAAAAGAAAAAAGAATAAATGCAATTCCATTAATTGATTTACCCCTTTATTTTACGGACAGTGCCCAAAACGCGTCGGTTATCGTTTTTCACCAAACTGCGCGAGGCTCCCTCCCCGGTGGTCGAAGGTCGGAGCAGCTTTATGTGATGTTCGACTTGGAATCGCCTTCCCATTCCCATCCACAACATCCCTCCCCCGACTTCTTCAACCTGTCCATGACTTACCTAGCCGATGATGAACACAATCTGTTGGCTCCCTACGGCGCACTTCGCAGAATTGATCGATCCAAAAGGGAACATTTGAAGGACATTTGGACTTGGCAAGAAGTGAATGGAATAAATAATGTCTGTCGGTCGGCCAATTTTGAATATTAAAGGTGTTGACAAAAGTCGGGCGCAAAGATAAAATGGCACTTCAAATCGCGTCAAATTGCGCCTCGCATTCCGGACGCGAGGCGTACACCAGCGAATTGGGCAATTACATGGAAATTACCGGCTACGGACGCTGTTTTGGGCGAGACTGTGACAAAATGTGTTATGACGCACAAATTGGTCGGAGAAAGGCACATTTTGAAAATAAGAAGCAGCAGATTTATCAATAGACAGGCACTTCTTTTATTTGGCATTTGAAAATTCCGTTTGTCGCAATTACGTCACCGAAAAGTTCTGGAACGCCCTCCGCCAGTTGACGGTGCCGGTTGTGTTTAGCCGTAAGGCGCTGAAGGGGCTCAACATTCCGCCGGAGGCATTTGTAGCAGCCGACGACTTTGGCACTGTGGAAGAGATGGCCAAATTCCTTTTGGAATTGCGTTTTGACCAAACGCGTTATTTGCGGTTGGTGATCGGAGATCAATTTGCGCTTTAAAATTGGGTGGCTCTTTCCAAATTTTTGGTCTAAAACCTGTGCTTTTATGTCCCGTCCTAAGCTTGGGGGAGGCTGGTAAGTGAAAATTTCATTGAATTTGATGGCAATGGCAACATCAAAGGCATCAACTTTCAGATTTCCCTAAATAATATTTATATTTTCTTTGTTTTTGCAGTTTCTTCAACTGGACCCAATTCTATCGGCGGAAAAGTGACATTGACCCGGCGGGGAGGGCCATTTGTCGGCTTTGCGAATTCGCACACCAGCGTCTTGCCCCAGGCAGCAAAGTGATCGCTGACATCGACGAATATTGGCGCCTCAGGGGAAATTGCACCCGGGGATTCGTTACCCAATTCTTGCGAAAAAGGCCAATTGACAGAAGAGAAACGGCGTCAAAATTCACTCAGAATCCGGCAAATGTACCCCCCGCGGGGTTTCCGTTGAATCAACGCCTTCCGATCAGCTGCCTTCTCTCGGCACCTCTGCTTCTTCTTCTGTTGATCATTGTGATCGTTCTCTCTCTTCGCCGTCGTCCCTTTCACTTCCCATTCACTTTGTCCATCAGAAAACCTCTCAAACTGATCAAACGCCGAGTGCCAATCGTTTATTTATAATTTTGCACAAACCTACCTAGTCCATTTCTTAATTACTTCATATAAATTATGATAATTATTGTATCGCATCGAATGTACCGTATCGTAAATTCGCATGTTCAACTGAAGATTCCCAGACTTCCCATCTCCGTCTTCTGTAAAAGAATTCATCCAAAAGTTCCTCGAGCAAATCCAGCACCCACCGGCGGATGTCGTCAATGGCAACGTGGTGGGGGCGGGAGCCGGGGGGGGGGGGGGGGGGGAAGATGGGACGGACGAGCGCAAATTGGGAAAGTGCTATGATGAAGCCATCATAAGCCGAAGAGGGGCCAAAAGGGAAAGGATTCGCGCTAATGAATGAATGCTTTTAAAGGATTTGTGTGAAATGCGTGAACGCTGAAGGCACGGCAAAATCGGATTCCGGAAGTCCGAGATTATCCGTCACAAAATGGTCAGAATAATCGCAGACACTGCGGCAGAAAACGCAATTTGGCCTAATGGACTCTCACGCCCAATCGGCTAAATTCAAATACCGGCACATTGACTCAATGCCAATGCCAATCCCAATCCTTTCTTCTCCCAGTCGTCAGAAATGTTACCAAAAGAATGAACCAACCGAACACAAAGCCTTTGCAGGCTGGTCATGCCCTGCAGTGTTTAATGCACGGCCCGCACTCCCGACTCCCGAATAAATAAAAATCAAAGACTATTTTAATTGATTGTCTTTTGTTCGCTGCCTCCCCCTCCCCCCGCCCGAAGCATTCAAAAGCTTCGTAATGAGGGCGGCGGCTGTGGAGTTAATTAATTGCAATTTTAGACTTTGTTACCGCTTCATCGTTCGGTACAAAAGCGTCAAAATTGGGTGCCCAATTTCCCGTCCGCGCATGTCTTCGCCCGTCCAAACGCTTTCTGCCTCCCAATACAAAGCCCAGCACAATGAATTGTCCGTTCGTTTGCTTTAATAAATTAAATTAGTTCATTATTTAAAGGAATGCGGACGTCGTTTTGGACTATTTGCTGACCCACCCCGGCTTTCTGGAGGCTTTCGTCAGCGGCCCTCAGATTTCGGAAGAAACTTTTCGCCGATGGACTTTAAAACGGAATAACAAACTTCGCCGCGACTCCCGTCGCCAATTGCTGTCCGGATTCGCGGTAATTTTCAAAAATTTGCGATTCATTTTTTGTTTTTAAGACTCCGGCCGGGAGAAAGAATTTCCGACAGATGTTGGCAGAAAACACGAACAATAGCAACCGGTTGTTGTACGAGTTGGCGTTGACTGTTGCGCAAATTGCCCAAGTCGAACAGTTCGAATTGCTCATTCCGGCGGTTGCTGCGGAGGTAATAATTTTCGAAGTCCTTTAACTGAGTTTTTATTGTGAATTTTGACATTTTAGGACGAGGAAATTCACTCAGTCAATTCGTTGGGTTCTTCTTCGATCAACGCGGGAGGTGGCGGAGAAGAAGCCAATGGGAACAACGCTTTCGTGGGCAATTCGAACAGTTCGGCCCCTTCGATGGGATGGCTTTCGGTGGTCCGTTCGGACGACGAGGCGGGCACAATAAAATTGAGAAAAGTGCGCCGACAGCGCAAACCCCCGGTAAAATATGGGGAAAGACCAAGCCGGCATTTCTCATTGGTCCCCCGCATTTCCAGGTCCATGTTCTGAAACTTTTTGACTGCGACGACACTCTTTTGGGTTAGTAAAGTAAAATTGTTCGTTGTTTAATCATCCGACCTTCCGTCCCCTCAGGCGAAGTGCACTTTTATTCGGTGGTCAACGACCGCGACTCGCAGTTCATTCAAGTCCTCTGCACTTGGGGCGGTGTTGCCATTCAATTCGCGCGGGTGATTTGTTCTTCCCTTATGACGTCACTTTCGTTTTCCGTTCAGCAGCCGACAAACAAAAAAGTGAACCAACCGACACCGATGATTTCGCCGTCTCCCGAGGACATGGAGTATGTCCATCGCCAGCGCAAATTGAACTCTTTCCTCTTGGACGTGGTCAAGTCCGTGGGAAATGGGGGGGGGGGTCCGTAAATTGCTCCAAAATAGAAAAGACTCCTTCCAGATCCATCTTCCAAGATATCATCACAATGGACACGGTCATCATGAAAGTGATGGTAGGTGCTGCAATTGGTTGTCTTTGCCGATTCGAACTTTGTCAATTTGACAGAATTTTGCCCAAAAGTTGGTGGACGCCGACCGCGCATCGCTTTTTCTCGTGGACAACAAATCCCAAGAAATATACGCCCGCATTTTCGACATCAGTCAGCCGGAATTGGATGATCAAAGTCAATATAACGGCGAATTGAGTCCGCCGTTCGTCGACCCAAACGTTCATCAGAGGCAGGACGGACGGAAAGAAATTCGGTGGGTTGGGAGACAAACAGAAAGAAGTGTACTCTTTCAAAAAGAATTAAGATTCCCGCAAACAGAAAGAAGTGTACTCTTTCAAAAACAATTAAGATTCCCGCAAACAGAAAGAAGTGTACTCTTTCAAAAACAATTAAGATTCCCGCAAACAGAAAGAAGTGTACTCTTTCAAAAACAATTAAGATTCCCGCAAACAGAAAGAAGTGTACTCTTTCAAAAACAATTAAGATTCCCGCAAACAGAAAGAAGTGTACTCTTTCAAAAACAATTAAGATTCCCGCTTGGGAAAGGCATTGCCGGCCATGTGGCTTTGACGGGTGAGAGTCTCAGCATCCAGAACGCGTACGAGGACGAGCGCTTTAACCGGGAGATCGACTCAATGACCGGCTACCACACGCAGTCCATCTTGTGCATGCCCATCTTCATCCGTGGAAGGTGATCAGTTCGGCTAGACATCAGAGTTCACTCTGATCAGAACCTTGTCCCTTCGGCTTCAGTGTGATCGGAGTGGTCCAAATGGTCAACAAACGCAGTGGAGGGCCCTTTAACC
Source organism: Globodera rostochiensis (assembly GCA_018350325.1). Classification (NCBI taxonomy): domain Eukaryota; kingdom Metazoa; phylum Nematoda; class Chromadorea; order Rhabditida; family Heteroderidae; genus Globodera; species Globodera rostochiensis. The sequence continues at coordinate 1,598,941 of JAEVLN010000008.1, read as the reverse complement.
AAATTGACGAAGAAGCCTTTGAAACTTTCGCCATTTATTGTGGGCTGGCGCTGCACCACGCCAAACTGTACGAGAAGATCAAACGATCTGAACAAGTTTGTGTTTCTTCTGAGATTCCACTACGCTGCCAATTATTATACCATTTGCCCATACCAACTGCCCTATTCAATTGTCCATTTGTCCCTAATCCCCCAATTCCTGTCCCCAATCCCATTTGTCCCCAATTCCATTTGTCTTCAAGTCCGTTCGTCCCTTATCTCCGAACGTTCAGAAGTATCGAGTGGCGCTGGAAGTGTTGGCCTACCACAGCGTGTGCAATCGGGATGAGTTGAACAAGCTGAAAAAAGTGAAGCTGCGCGAGAAGATCCCCGAGTTGGACCTGTACGTTTTAATAGCCCTTCCCAAAAGCCTAAATGCATCATTTGATTCTGCTTAGCTTCGAGTTCAACGGCAACCGTTTGTCCGAGCTGGAGAAGCCCCTTTATGCCGTTTACATGTTCAAAACGCTATTCGACGGAGTGATGTAAAAGTTCACTTTAATATTCGTTAACAATTTGGGTTAGGACCAAATTCGAAAAGCTTCACCGTCCGTCCCCTTACGCTAATCACTTCGCTTCAGATCCTACGATAGTGACGATTTGATCAGATTTGTGCTGACAGTGCGGAAGAACTATCGCAAGGTCCCTTACCACAATTGGACGCACGGGTGGACTGTTGCACATGCGATGTTTGTTTTTCTGCGGGGTAAATATTTTTAAATAAATTTTAATCAAAAAACAAAAGTTATTTAGCGACCAACATTTTTCAGCCTCTCGAGGTGGCGAAGTTTCGAATTCGTTTTTGTAAATTGTTTAGGCCGTTGCCCTTTACATGGCCTCCATTTCCCACGACTTGGACCACCGGGGCAAAAACAACGCTTACATGAAGACAATGAGCACTCCGCTGGCCTCAATTTACTCCACCTCAGTGATGGAACACCACCATTTGTAGGCATTCGTTTGGCGAATTATTGGCCATTGGCACGTCCCTTTAGCAATCAAACTGTCACCATTCTGCAACAAGTACATATTCGTTGGCATTCCGCAATTATTTCCAATTTCAATTCCCATAAACAGGATGGACACAACGTTTTGAAGTCACTGAATTCATCTGACTACAAAAAAGCGTTGAGCACAATCCGACATTGCATTTTGGCCACCGATTTGGCACTTTTCTTTCCGAATAAAGGCCACCTCAGTGCCATCATAAAGGAGGGCATTTTCAGTTGGGAAGAAGACAAACACAGGCAAATAAGGGAGGGGGGGGGGGCATAATTTAAATAAAGAATGGTCCAAATAATTCCTTTTTGAAGAACTCTTGTCCAAGCCATTCTGATGACGGCCTGTGATTTGATAGCGACTGCAAAGCCTTGGCAAGTTCAGACGGAGACCGTCAAAGTGATTTTCGAAGAGTTCTACGAGCAAGTGCGTCATAACAAATAAAAAGTGATCGATCATCACTTTTCCAATCGATAGGGCGACGCCGAGCGACTGAACGGACGCGAGCCCATCCCAATGATGGACAGAACTCGGGCACACGAATTGCCGCAGATGCAGGTCGAATCACCAAGCAAGTACTGAAGAAAATTGGGGAAGTTTAGGTTGGCTTTATGAGAGGCATTTGTATCCCGTGCTACGAAGTCTTAGCCGATGTGATTCCCGAAGCGGAGAAGCTGAGAGAGCGATCAAAGTGATCAGAGGGAGGAGGGACAATGCCCAATTGTCACTGCTGGGACTATTTCAGATACAATGCCAGCAAATGGGAAGAAATGGCCGAAGAACAGAAGCGCATCCGGGAAACGGCAGCCAAGAAGGAAGAGACCGTGCTGGGTAACGGAGACTGATGGACTATAGAACGGGAATTTGCTTATTCAATGGGGGAGATCAATTCGGGGTCAGGTAGGGACGCCTTTCACTGATGAGCCCCAATCATTCCAACTCACACGCAAATATTTATTAACGACGAAACAATATCGGTCACTCGAAGCAAACGGCGATATCGATAGAAAAATTAAGAAGTGAATTCCGCAGTGAATGAAAAAGAGATCCAACAGGACTGCAGATGAAAGTGATCGGCGGTGAAGATGAAAGTGATCGGCGGTGAAGATGAAAGTGATCGGCGGTGAAGATGAAAGGGATCTGATTAGCGGGGCTCGCTGCCTTTGACTTTCCTTCGGCCAGAGAATGACACAAAAACACCCCCCCCCCCCCCTCCAATTGTTTGAAGGTCCTTATAATTCTGTCGTCGTGTCCATTCTGTCGGTCATTCCCTTCCCCCCCCCCCCCGCCCTTTCCTTAGAACCTCAGAGATTTACAAAGTTGGCTGAAAATAAAATTGGATTAAAACAAAACATTCGTCACGAAGAACTGATGGATCAGAGCACAAAGCATTGGTTCCATTCCGGAAGTCGGCGGTCCGAATGTTGTAATTTTGTGCATTTTGGCGGCTGACAAAATTTGGGGAAGAATTCTGATGTATTAATTATGGTGCATTAGGCGAGAGATAGCATGCTAAAATGCGCGCTCTTTGGGAAATTTATGTGAAAACGGGGCACTCTTAGCTAATTGACTAATGCGCCCGGTTCCTCCCCCCCCCCAGGCGTAAATTAGAGAAATTGCCTCAGGCGAATCGCTGCCAAATTTGCCATCGGCACCTAATAATTTCTCTATAAATGCGTCCGGTCCTTTCCTAATAGGCTAAGTAATTAGCCACAGGGAATGTTTTTAGTGTTCCTTTGGGGCTGACCTTCAAATTGAAAAAGAGAATGGACTCGAAGGGAATTTTGACATTGGCAGCCGCCCTTTCCATCGCTTCTTTCGGCGCATTGCTTATTGGAGTTCCGCTGATGCTCAACGACATGGCCAACCTGCAATCAGAGCAGAAGCAGCAGCACCAGCTTTACCTGGACATGGTCAGCTATTAAATGCCGTTTAAAGTCTAAATGATTGGACACCCAATTCATTGTCATTCATTTAAAGACAGTGAAAATGTGGCGTGACATTATGGAGCAGAAAGAAGCGATACGCGAAGAGAATGGTACTTCGATGCGACAGCGACGGCAATGTAATTAAACCTTAAGTCACAAAGTGCCATTGTTCTCATTTGTCAATTCTTTATAAATGCCGTAATCAGCTCAACCGACGAATCCGCAAATGTGCGCTCGAGGACCAAAAGGAAGTCCCGGGATTCCCGGGGAGCCGGGTACATCGACGGGCGTTTTAAACTTCTAACAATTCTTTTAAGGCCAAGATGGGCTTCACGGGGCTCTGGGACAGCCCGGGACTTCGATGGCCGGTGGTGGGGGGTACGGCGAAGGAGTTTCGGCGTCCCAATGCGCCATTTGGTAGCGCATTTGGCGTTTTTAAAAGATTTTGGCCGTTTTAGTCCGGCGGGCCCTCTTGGACCGCCAGGTTATAAAGGAAAACGCGGGCAGCGCGGGGAAAAAGGGAACAAAGGTAAAAAAAGGTGAGAACAAAAGCATTTAATTGGGCAAAAATTTGAGGAATTCCTGGATCACCTGGCCGAGATGGGCAAATTGGTAAATTTTACTAAAATTTTGATTTGCAATGCTTTCTTTTCTGCTAATTGGAGGCGATGAGGGCCCCGAAGGGGAGATCGGATTGCCGGGGGACCTTGGTCAGTCGGGGCCTAAGGGCGCTCCCGGCGAAAACGGCATCGGCTATGCAAAGGGAATGCCCGGACCGAAGGGCGAAGTCGGGGCGCCGGGAGCCGCTGGGGAGGAGGGACCGCCGGGGGAAAGGGGCGAAGATGCACCGCCAGGTGAAAAAGACGGGGATCAGCCACAGAAAAGGGAGCAGTTCAGGTCCGTCCGGAGAGCTCGGCCCCCAAGGACGGCCCGGAGAAAAAGGCAAAAACGGAGAGGCAGGGCCATCCGGAACCCCAGGAGCACCAGGCAAGACGGTCTTAAAGGGTAAGCAAAGCTTCCGCTTAAGGGGCCGACGCGGAATACTGCCCGTGTCCGGAACGGTCGAACGGACAGGGCCCGGGCAAGGCCGCCTACCCGGGAGGAACCGGACGCGGTTGGCTTTGTTCCACTAACTCCTCCATTCAAAACATTTGCTGTTTAGCGGAAGCGGCACCGGTTATTGCCGTCCCTCAACAAAATTATTCCTCTGGTGGTGGCACACGCCGATTTGTCAAGCTGTCCCGAAAACAGCTTTGAGTGGCCAAACCAATTGGACTTCTTTCACAGCTTTTCTAATCATTCTTTTTATAAAATATGGATGACGAAAAAATGTATAAATGAATTGACTGGACATTTTTTGGTTCGAAGCGACCTTTACTGGTTAGAGTGAATATTTTTAGTCATTTTGAAGCTGATTCAGTCGCGAAAAAACGAATAAACCACATACAAATGCAAAGATCATTTTGTAAGTCTTTGAAAAAATTATCGGAGACAATCAAAATCAAAAATGTTCGTCAGTCTCTTCGGATTCGTTTTGGCAAGTTCCTAAGAAACTAAGGAAATGTTCCAAATTCTTCTGAAGGTTTTATTCGTCGCTATTTCTGTTGCCTCCGCTGCCGGGGAGGAAACGAACACTTTTGGGCCCGACTCACTCGGCCATAAATGCAATTATTCGGGGCCCGGACACTGTCCCTCGGGTACGGCGGCATCTTACAAATGTTCTTTTTGCACCAGTTTAAGTTATTAAGCACCCATTTATTGCTCATTCTCTGATCAATCAGCTCAGAACACTTAACATTTACCCATTTCTGATCAGTGCCTTGCACAGGATTCGTCTGCAAGGACGGCGGCTGCACTCGTCGCTGTCTCTTTAAGGGAAAATGCCCGGAGGGGTTTTCCTGCAAGGGCAATTTTGTTTGCTTGAGAAATGAATGCGCCGCGAGGGATCCAAACTGTTGCGCCAATTGCCTGGAGGCAATCCAAAAATAAAAAGCCATTTTTGCTTTATTTGTTAGGGAAGACAGAAGCTTTTATGTGAAGAAGTAATTCCGCTTTATATTTGGGTCAAAAAGGCAATCCGCCGCCACACACAACCAATCAAAGAAAGAAGCAGCCACACCACGGAATTTCCATTTAATTCAGTTTAGAAATGCGCCAAACATCTGGACTGTCCTTCCGCTGGCTGGGGATGTGTGCTGAACAAATGCCGAAGAGTTGGTCAGTCACATATTTCGTCATTTTTCCAAATATTCCTTAAACCCGAAGATAATCCCAAACCAAAATTTTTTTTTGTCTTTTCGGTTTTGTCACCACTGATTCAAATTGCTTGTTTTGATCGAATTTTTAAGGGTTTTCGCATAGTGACTGGATTTACAGTTTTTGGCATAAATTAGCAAATTTGAATTCCAGCCCAGTCATAACACTGAATTGTTGTTGTCCGTTGTTGAACAGAGTGCCATGTCAAGGCCGACTGTCCGTTCGAATGGCCCTGTCTGGTCAGTCCGTCGGGAACGAATTGCCCCCCCCCCGTTGCCTAACCTTACTTTCAGGTTGGCAAATGCTTCCCTCCAGGGTGTAAAACGGGAAAAGACTGTCCGGGAGGGTGGAGATGCGGCGAGAAGCGTCGGTGTGTGAAAGAAGAAGCGAAAGGGAAGGCAAAGAGAGGCAAAGAAAGCGATAGGAAGTGAAGAGAAGCGAAAACGACGGGGGCGGCCGCCATCCCTTCGGCTGAATTTGTCGGATGATTTGTGAGGAAGTGTTCTAACGCCACAAACAAAAACTGTTTAATGATTTGGCAGACAAAATTCAATCGGAAAAAAGCACAATATAACATGGGGAGGGGAGACTTTTACCGGGAACCTGAGTGAGTGAACGCAACAAATAAATTATTATAAGCAAAATGAGCAAGAAATGGACGTATTGCACCTGAGGTCACAGCAACTACAGCTTAAAGTCGAAGATGTATTCCACCTCGACGAGAAAGCGCTCCCGGATTTGGTCTTAATCAGCCAAAATTAATAAAACCCCGAATTGCCGAAACAACACCGAGGTTGTAGACGACAAATTCGTTGTAAATTAACGAAGTTTCGTCCTCCGCGTCGAGTTCGGCATTTTGGGTCGGCTTCCCACAGGGCACTTCAACATTGCCATCACTCAAAGACAACAATTAGCATAATATACTCAACATACCACCCAAAACTTCGTCTTACATTTTCCTCCCCCCGTTTGGAAGCGGCACATAGCGCCCGACACCCTTCACACTGTTCTTCCCCTCCGGCAACTTCTTGTGCATGTTCGAGTCGGCTTCCTTTAAGTCCAACACTTCTCCGAGTGCGACGTCGGAAAGCAACAGAAAGCCGGGTTTGTCGGGGTCACAGAGCGAATAATTTGCCGATTTGCTTGAAATGTCTTCAAAAAGGTATAAAATATTTGTTAAATTTAAAAACTTTTTTTTTGTTTCAAATGGACCTGCAAAATATACGCCCTTCCCGAACATAAATCCGGTCTAAATTAATGAAAAGATTAATTCGATTTTGATATTTTTTCACTTACAGACGGCGCCTCGGGGGGTGCAATGCGTAATCCCTGTGCCAAAATGCTGTACCAATTGGCAAGATGTGAGCCTTCAGTTAAATTATTTGCATTGTTTTTAGAGTTCGCCAGTACCGTGCCAAAGCAACTTCCGGTTGCCAACGCCAATTTCCTTCCGAGTGCCGTCAATCCCTTCGGCGCGCTTCCCATCGACCGTCCCTTTCGGTTTAAACTCGAACACATTTCGCAATTTCAGTTGGTATCGGTCGTGAGTTGGTCCGTGCGTTTCTCGCAAATATTCCTCAACGATCTGATCAATTTAAAGGACAACTCAATTTACGACAAAAATGATAAAAGTTTGATGACCACCTTATAATTCTCGTCCTCCCTCTCCAAAGGAATCAGATTCCATCGCAAACGCGCGTAATGACATTCCAAAGGGTCGCCGCCAATGTTCGCAACAGTTATTTCGATGCCTAATTCAAAAACTGATTTTAAATTTAAATGAAAGAATTTGCAAATATTCCGTTGAATCCCTTCTCCTCGTTGGATAAAGTCTGTCTAATTGCTTTGTAAATTCAATTTGATTTGCAATTAAAAACGCTTAAATTTCGGCCCCTCCCCATTTCGAAATCTAATTTGAGTTAAAATGCTCCGCTTACCCGTCAGCATCTCCAACAATTCTGTTTCCCGATTCAATTCTTCCGGTGATTTGATCGGAGGCGGAGTCCTCATCCCAAAACTGTGTGGAATGCGCGTGTAGTAACTGAAAAAGCATTCATTCATTCGTTTAAAAGGGGACAAAAAGCAAATTTAAAAAAAGAGTCTCCCCCACCCACGACAAATTTAATAATATTATTCCTCACTCGTTCATCGCCTCAACAAACTCTCTGCCAAAGTTCGCCTTCTGAATTTGACGCTCTATGCGACTCAGCGCTTCGTACCCAAAATTAAGCTGTTCTTTGGTGATTTTGCCTTAACCAAAGTTCGAATTAAGTTTTGCCCATCCAAATTTTGTTTTATTTGAATTAATTCAGAAAAAGTGTTTTAATCTTTTGCACAAATCACCAGAGACCTCACCCCGCAATTTCGAGTGATTCAACGACAAACCCTAAACCCAACTCGCCCCCCCCCCTCCAATTTACCCAAAGGAATTCGCTTGAAGTCGTACTCCAATCTCCGAGCGTCGCATTCCATCGCTTTCAAATCACAAATTGTGGTCAAAAGTGCCCTGACTCTGTCGTCCATTACCAACGCTTTTGACTCCGTCGGTGAAACATTTTGCCGCAGTTTTACACCGATTTTTTCTATAAAATATATTGTTGTAATCATTACAAAGCTGCGATCGGGTTTAGACAATTCTCAAGGACAGACGGGTTGGCTTCAAGGACATAACAAAAAAATTTGGTGAAATCCAAGGACGCTCAAAAAATTTTCTCCGAAATCAATTTTTAGCTTGACATTCTGAATGTAGACAAACTCAAAAAATAGGGCATCCTGAAATAATGTGTATAATTTTTTAACAAAATTTGAGCAGTTTTTATGAGAAAATGCATCCAAAATTTTGAGAGTCCATTTCCAAGGACTGTCCTTGGCATCCAAGACGAATCGCAGCCCTGTTGAATCGAATAACCTTTCTTTTCCACTTACTTTCCGTCGCCTTCCGCCGATCATGATCAATTTTGATCAGATCGTATTTGCCAGCAACCTTTTGGAAGTTTTCAGTGCCTTCAAGAAAATCATTGCGTGTCTAAATTCCAAACGAATAATTAATTAATCCAATCGAATAATTAATTAATCTAAAATGCACAAAATAATAACGGGAAACCTCAAAAGATGACCAATTTTACTTGCCTTGTCCGAAAATTTGTTGAGAAACATTGTCAAAGCTCCGTCAAACTCAGAACCAAAAGGTATCAAATTTGACTGACCCTAAAATTGAATTAAACTTAAACATTAATGCACAACAACAAAACCTTTGGCAGAATAAATAGGCCCGGGTCCCAAACCTCACCCAAAAATCAAAAATTACCCTAAAACCGACACGGCCCCACCGACGCCAAAGCCAAATTTTGTCTTTTGCTGTTATATCGCATAGCAATTGCATCAAATAGAATTTATTGTTGTTTTGATGAATGTCCGTCTGCAAAAGAAAATCCCTCAGACATATTGGTATTGTACTAACAAAAACTCACTGACCTGGTTGAGCATCACGTCATAACAACGACCCTTTTCGTCTACGTACACCCGCACAGTTGCCCGCAATTCACGACACTCAGCGTCCACTTCCACGTCCGACTGTACACCGTTCAACTTTGACTCGTTTTCATCCAAATGTTCTATTTCTTCCGCTTTTTCCTTCCGTTTTACTTCCTCCTCCACCTCTTCCGCTTTCTTCTTCTTCCGTTTTACCTCCTCTTCTACCTTCTTCCGTTTTACCTCTACTTCCACCACCTCTTCTGCTTTCTTCTTCCGTTTTACCTCCACTTCAACCACCTCTTCCGCTTTCTTCTTCCGTTTTACCTCCACTTCAACCACCTCTTCCGCTTTCTTCTTCCGTTTTACCTCCACTTCAACCACCTCTCCCGCTTCCTTCTTCCGTTTTACCTCCTCTTCAACCTCATCCACTTTCATCTTCCGCATTACCTTCCTTTCCACTTTCCCTTCGCTTCCTCCCATTTTTTCTTTGTCCTTCTCCAAATACAGCGACCTCCCGTTTTTTATTTTAGCCGTTCCTTCCTCATTGATAAGAGAATATTTTCCACGTCTCATTCTGTTGGGGGGAAATGGCGAATCGGATGGATTTGACGGTTGAGCCTTATTTTATTAGGCAAAAGTCTTTTTTGCGTAATTTGTGTAATAAATTACATTTGACTCGGTCCTTCTAAAAACGCATTGCTCCTTCGTGTTCAGAATAATCATCTTTTTAGTCCTCCAATCGATTTGCACCTTCTCACCATTCAATGTGAACTCCATTTTTTGATCACGGACAATTTTGGTTGGACTAACACAACCAAATTTCTCTTCCAATTTGAGAGACAAATCCGCCGGGAAGCTGATCCATCGTTTTCTGGGCCCGTACTGATAGGACCAAACAAATTTCACTTGCGCTTAAATTTTTTAAATTTTATTAATATTTATTCACCATAACGGCACAAAGTCTAAGCAACATTTCAAAAAATCCTTATAAAACCAAAATTTCTGAATTCTGCTTTTCGGACATTTTTTCCCGATTTGTGCGATCGGACCGTTTGTCCTTTTCCCCACTACCAGGACGGGCTTTAGTTAATAATTATTGTATGTCCATATTTTGGCATTTTAGTCTAAAACCGGTCCCTAGTCATCACTAGGGCGGGAATTTATATGCACATAAAATCTGCACCAAAGCACATAAAATGAAAAAATATGCACATAAATTTTTCCAAATTCAATATAAAATTTCCACAAATCACAAAAAAGTCAATTTTTTGGAGTGCATTTTTTGAAAAAGTCGATCTTCAGTGGTATATTTTTCAAATTGCATTTTTGTTAAGAAATTTTTGAAAAATGGCGAAATATGGATAAATTCCCAGTCGAGGAAAAAACCCCCGCCCTAGTCATCACTTTCTTTCCTTGCCCAAAAACTAACCGCCCCCTCCGGTTGGGCGCACTGCACACCGAATATTGCGCGTGACTCGCCCCTCCGAGTCGCACTGTCGCATTAGCCGAAGATCGAATATTACCTTGCGCCCTTCAAACTCAAAACCGGAACCACCGGAGTCGTTCAAAAAACTGTTATTCATAATCAGAGAACAAATCCGCGCAAATATAACAAACCCATCCAAAAAAGTGGCCAGGCCCCGTTCAAATTCTACCCACTTCGCAGGTGAACACTGATACTCCCAAACAATTTGAAAATTAGACATCGCCTAAAAGTTACTCTTTTATGTAAACATATTTTTATAAATAAAAAGTATCAGTTCGGAGAAACAATCTGATGAATAGAATATAAAAAACTTGGCTTTTATTTGGATTGTGAATTCAAATAATTAATGAAAAGCGGGCCAATACTGTCAAAATCATCGACGGGATGCATTTTCATATATGCAACAAACTGATGACGAAGTCGGCTGAGTTGGGGAAGTGGACGAATTCGGCTAAACGCCACCTAAACATACAAAATATAAAATTCGTGATTATCTCTGAATAAAAACATTTCCGGCATTTTAAACCCATAAGTGCCAAACTCACCCCATTTGCATGCCCCCTTTCTCCGTCGAGTACTGTCAATGTATCGCCAACTGTGGCACGCCGCTGCAATGCCAAAAGACGGTCCAAAATTTGCTGAGTTTGCTGATCCAACTCGGTGATAAAAGTGGACGAAACCACCGGAATTTGCAGTTTCATGCATTTGTTGGCGCTCAGTTCTTTGCCCTTAAGATTTGTATGTATTAATTGTCTTATCTTAATTAATCCAAAACAGAATTTTTAACAAGCAATTAAATGCTACTTCTTATTCACTCATCCCAATTAAACGATAAAGCACACTTTGACAAGAGTTGCGTAGATTTGCTCCAACGGAAGGTTCACATTTCTCGGTAACTCAGTTTCACTCATTTTCCCAAAATTCTCAGCCAAAGCACAATCATTTGCATCCTCAGTAATAATACCAAATTCGTCTCTCATTTCTATGCTTTTTATTGCACTCTCTCCTCCAATATTAATTTCAAAAAGAGGTGAATCCTAAGCAAAAGATTTAAGGTAATAATTGTAATAGGACATTCAACCCATCGATTTTTCTGTTCTGGAGCTTCAAAACGCTTCAACAAATTGAATAAAATTGAATCCGAATACCTTCAAAAACAAAGTTTAAAGATTCAACATTTATTCGATTTTACCGTCCGGTGTCTTCGCGTTGTGCATTTAGCCATTTGCAGGTGGAAAATGAAGCCTTACAATGGATGACAGCGAATCTTGTCTGAGTATTTTTGGCCAGACAATACAACTCATAACGATATCCTTAAAGGTGGAAGAGTTTGAAAACAATTAGTGAATACCGTCAAAATATGGATTTTAGGGTTTGTTGGGTTTTCTTATATTTTTGTTAATTCTAGAAGTTTCTCCAACCCGGCGGTACCGATAGGCGGTGTCTTTTAGAGGTCCCGATTTTTTTTTGTTTTAAATCCGTTTTAAGCAATTCTGAGAAGTACTCGGGGGTTATCGAGGTCGCTGATCACGAATATGACATCAGATTTATCATATGACATCATCTAAGCTATGATTTCAACATCTAAGATTTGTGAAAAAAATCAAAAAAATTTTCAAAGTCGCTAAGAGGGTGTTTCTAGGGGTATTCGGGGGCGTAAATTCCAATCGAGCTCCATTTCGACCAATTCGAACGCCGGAACAAAATCGAACAATTTTACAAAAAAATTTAAAAATTTTCAAAAATTTATTTTGGCTTCAAAATCATTCAAAAAAGCACAAAACTACAACAAAAAGGTCAGATTCGAATTCTACGGGCACGAGTACCCCTAGAAACACCCTCTTAGCGACTTTGAAAATTTTTTTGATTTTTTTCACAAATCTTAGATGTTGAAATCATAGATTAGATGATGTCATATTCGTGATTAGCGACCTCGATAACCCCCGAGTACTTCTCAGAATTGCTTAAAACGGATTTAAAACAAAAAAAAATCGGGACCTCTAAAAGACACCATTACCCCGATTTATGCGCCGCCGGAAATTTTTTTAATTTTTGATGGCAATTTGTTAAAAAAATTAGTCAAAAAATTGTAAAAGTGCAAGGCAATAGGGTCCCCCCTATGGGTTTTTTTCTCAAATTTCATTTCGGGAGGGGGGGGGGGATTCCCCCCCCCCTGGCTACGGCCCTGGTTAAAACCTAAAATCCGCAACCTAGTTATTATTACCAATAAAAATAAATAAAAGGTGGATAATTTATTTAGGCTTTCCCCCGATGATTACCTTTTATGTGGTTGGTCGAATCGCAAATAACCAAAGACTTTTTGTCCAACAATCGCTGTACTTTTGCTCGAAGTGCACTTCTCACTTCTTTTTCCTGTAAATTTTAAGCTTCAAATGAAATAAATCACGCAAATGCCTGCCTTCTTCAAGTCGTCATAAATTAAACGCGAAAAATTTGAATCTATTCCTTCGTCAGAAACAATGTACAGATTCTCGCCCAAATTGTGCTCTTCAAAATAAGAAAATATCCTCGCACATATTGTCGACTTCCCACAAGATGGGTATCCAGTAATCATTAGCAAAGGCATCCCTCTATTATCCTATAAATGAGTGTTTACTCCTAAATCAGGGCTCCCCCCTTTCGTTAGGCTTCAAGAGATCTATGTTTTGAGAGGGCGCATTTTTGATGAAATGGCCATTTTCTGTTGAAAATTTTGAATATACACAATGCCAATCGTGAGTTCCTTTGTCAAAACCCATAATTTTTCAACACTCCGGTTGAATGGCTTCAAGTACATTCTTGGAAATAAGTATGCGTTTAAATTTGTAAGTACGAGGATCTGTTTCCAAGTATTGTACTTGGCATCCAAGTACGAATCTGAACCCTGGCATAGTTCGAATTTTGAGAAGCAAAAACGAATTATGGATCAACTCCAGCCGCAGACAAAATTAGGAAAACGTGCTAAAGAAATAACCATGGGCAGACAGCATATGTCAGACCCCACCTCCCCCCATTGAATTCATGAGAAGTCGGGGTTGAAGGGAATCACATTTGTCGGGGTATGGGACGGTAATGTCGGGGATTGGTCCAAAATCGTCGGGTATCGGGTCGGGTTTTTAAAATTTTTAGAGGTTAAATTTTTTTCATGCATTGATCGAGAGGCACCGATTAACATGCAAATATTCCAATATCACAGCTTTATTTGAAGCAATTCATATTAAACGCCAAAAGATGAAAATTATTCAAACACGGCTCGCGTACTTACGGTATTCACCGCATTTGGATACCCCCCAATCGGGTTCTTTCTGAATATGTGTATTTTGGAAAGATATGTTTTTTGTAAATTGATGAGTAGCTTCGATTTCTACAAATATAGACCGGAGTCTGGAAGAAGAGCCGCAACATTTTACCATTTGAAGGAGGGGGGGGCGCATATATTAATGATTTGGTCTTTTTGCTTATTCAAACGAAGATTGAAGAACAACAATGCATTAAGTTACCCAATTAGACGACTACTAGAATCTTTTCTGAGTACATGCAAAAGAAAGAAAGAACAGAAGAATGAATCAATGAACGCAGTAGTTATATCATAAAGCATATTAGGAATGGAAGCATTCATCTAAAACTTCCTCATAAATCCTACGCTTCCCCTCCAATGTAATGGTCAGTTAGGAGTTGTTTCTTAGATAAATTTGGAATATTCTTTATATGTTTTCCCCCGTGCATTATCTTCTTTGTTTTTTGAGCATCCGGAGTGTTTTCAGCATAAGAGGGCCTCTTTGGGGTTTTTTCTTGGTCGGTGAAAACGACGAAGACACGTTGCTGCTTCCCTCCCGTTTGAAGGAATTAGCACTGCGAATGGCAGCTGGCATACTCCGTAGGTCCGCGTCATTACCTATGGGACAACAATGAAGTCGCACGTATTTATCTTTTTGAAACATTTTTTTTCCATTTTTGTAGATTTTCCGGTGTATTTTTTGGAAAATCAAACTTAAATTTTTTTTCGCTTTTTTCAGTCCATCAAACCAACCAGTCTCAAAGATCTGTCGTCGCGCTCGTGTCAGTTCCACAGCAGATGGCACTTGACTAGCCGCCACTCGGATGCCGTTTTGGATTTGTCTCTTTCTAACATAACGAGGGGCGATCGGAGCAGTGACCTGCCAATAGTCCAAATCATCAGGCACTTAGCCGGGGGAGGAATGTTTTTAAACATAGGAAGGCACCCTCTTGATTTGTAATTCTAAAAAAAACATTTTCGAAAAATTCCTTAACAAAAAGCAATAAACGAAAAATGCACCCCCCTAAAATTATTTTGCAAAAAATACTGAGTTCTTTTTTTGTTGTTTGCCCCCCACCCAACATTCAAAACATTTTTTCTAGCTTTGCCACAGATCGGACCCACCATCGCTTGTCGCTGAGGTTGTGCTACTTCACTGTGCGATTTGATTTGCGTGGACAATCGAATCAGCCGTTGTTCCCGATCAAAAAGGAACTTCTGCAAAATTTCCGTTGATCAGTCGGACTGATCAGTGGTGAATGGATTAGAGACCGGTCGAGACGAGATCTCGTCTCGAAATCTCGAAAAATCTCGACGAGATTCTCGAGAAATCTCGTCTCGACATCTCGTCTCGAATAAAACTGAATTTTCGAGATTTTTCGAGATCCGAGATTTTTTCGAGAATCTCGTCTCGAGTCTCGCTCGAAAGAAGCTCGAGATTCTCGATCTCGACTCCAAAAATTTTTCACAAAAACAAGGTGTTTCTTAACAAAGATTTCCAATTTTTGTAAAAAATTCCCCCGGCGGCGCCTGTCGGCACCGCCGGACATACTCCATTTTGGCTGCAATCTCTTAACAAATTGAGTTTAAAATGTTCTCGGCGGCGCCTATCGGCAACGCCGAACCTCCTCTCTCTCCCAAAAGTTAATAAAAATTCTCAAAAACTATTTTTGAAAAATTTCATAAAAATTCTCGCTGGCTCTTTCATACCCCACTAATAGGTCAAGCCCAGCGCGGCAGACAGCACATGGTCAGACACTAAGACCCTCACCATTGAATTTTCTTTTGATTTTCAAAACCTTGAAACACAGGCTAACACTTACATTCCGTGACCAAATTTTGCAGACATGCTTCTAGTGCTCCCTTCTTCCCCTACAAAATATGGTGGAGTTTCTGAGAATTTTGAAAAAAAAACATTATATTTGCATCAAAATCTCGAATCTCGACTGTTCCGGGCCGAGATTTTCGAGATCCGAGATTTTTCGAGAATCTCGTCTCGACATCTCGTCTCGACTAAAATGAGCTTCACGAGATTTTTCGAGATCCGAGATTTTTTCGAGAATCTCGTCTCGAGTCTCGCTCGAAGTTCAAGTCCGGTCTCTAGAATGGATTATGACTTGTCCAAATTTCACATTATCGAACACTTACCTTGTACCTCTTGCGCCACGCAATCCCACCACCGTCCGCCTCTTCCTCCTCCTCTTCGTCCTCCTCACTACCAAACTCTTCCCTCAGTTTGGCCAATTCCTTTCCGAATTCCCTCTTGCAATGATTTCTCCACAGATAATTTGTATCCTCTCGAAGATACTGTAAAACTGATCAAAATAAATCGGTTACTAAACATTTGAGACAAAATCCCACGGGATTTTTCTTCTCCAACCGCATCAGCTGCTCGGCATTGGCCTTCTCCAAAATCGGCCTTAAAACATCAAAAGGGATGCTGCCCGTTTCATCAATGGCTAAAATAATTTATGAAAATGACGATGAATTTCCCCAGCGAATACCGTCAATGTTGTTGAACAAAAAGCGTATGCATATGTCAAACAAAGTTGGAACGGTGTGAACTTCTCCAGCACCCGTTGTTTTACGTTTCCCCGCGTATACCCGTTTCTTCTCCTTAGGCGCTTTGAACATATTAATGTTCAAATCAGAAGACACAAATCGTTGTTGATTTTGGACTAAACTGGCACAAATTTTTTTACGTTTAATCCCGCAATTTTCAGAATTCCAACCAGCAGAAGGGACGAAGACCGACGGACTGTTCAACGAGTCAAGCAACGAATTTTGAATGCTTTCCGCAGAGAGCCCTGGGACTTTTTTAGGCTTTTTGGCAATCACTTTGGGCATCCGATCGGCAGCGGCAAGTTGGGAGGCGAATGCATCTATCGGTTGGTCTTCCACGACATCCTCAAGTTGGTACCCTTCAACATCCTCACTGCCGTCTTCTGGAGAAAATAAATGTTCAAGTATTAATTTAATTAAAAACAATTATTAAAAATTATTAAATTTGTTTTTAATTACCAACCCATAACATCAACAACAGAGTGCCTTTTTCTCCTTTCCGTTTCATCGATTGGCATTGGTACGGGCGTTTTTGTTAAAGAGGATGAAGGTTTCATAGAAGGGAAGGCATCCTTCGAATTTTTTTTAATCCTCAATACCAGCGGATGTCGTTGTTCCTCCTCTCCCTCACATTCGGTTTCTGTAACTTTCAAACATAATAAATCAAGAGCAAATGATCTGATTGATCTGGACATTAAAGATCGGAGGAATCACAATTTCGAACCCAAATCCAAATAGTAAATTTCAGGAATTCGAGCTGTGATTGTATTGCATTTTCCTTGTCAATTCAATAAGCCCAGCGCACCTTCACCCTCTTCTCCCCCCTCGCTCATGGCGCCCTCTTCCTCCTCCGCCTCTTCTTCGTCAGCCGTTGTGTCCTCACTCTCTTCCCGTCGTTGTGCATCCTCCGCCGCCCGTGCCGTTTCCACCTTTGCCACTTCCTTCCATCGGGACACAAGCCCAGTTGCTCGTTCGCCCCACCGATAGTGTTTTCTCAGGGCATTTACCGCCTTACCAATACCTTTGAGAAAAATAATGCATAGTGATTTTTGGGTTATTAGCATCATTAAAGCTCAAATTCACCCATAGGTACCCCAGTTTTTTTGTCATCATACATTTCGGGGGGGGGGGAGGGGAGGGGGGTCGGCCCTCTTGCTCCCCCCTGGCTACAGCCTGAAATAATGGGGATAGTCAAATTTACAGGTCCATAAAAAGTTTTAGAGGGTTTTACGCAATTCTGAGAAGTACCCGGGGGTTACGAGATCGGATCACGATATGACATAGACTTATTATAAGACATCATCCAATCTGAAAGGGTATTCGGAGGAGGGGGGGGGGCTAGAATCCGAATTTCGGGATTCGAAATTGGTCGAAATGGATGTTAGAATCGGATTCTACGCCCCGAATATCCCCTAGAAACATTTTTTTCAATGAAATCATAGATTAGGTGATGTCTTATGATAAACTGACCCTAAAAATTCGAACATTTTGTCGAACAAATCACTAAAGGAATTTAATCAAAATGCATGTAAAAACAAGGAAAAGTAACAAATACGGAATTCGTGTTCTACGCATCATTTACCCCAAATAAGCTAACCGGTTGAAGACAGAAGTTGCAAGTTGATATCAACGTGATCCAGTCGTTTCAAGGCATGTTCGATCTTGAAAAACAGATGTTGAAAAAAAGCATTTAGGTAATCCCGGAGAATGGGGATCCCAAATTTTTCTTTTATTTGCGCTAAAAATTTTCATCCGGGGGTTTGTGGGGGTGCTGATCACGAATATAATCATATATTGTTAAATTATTGATTTGTCTAAGATTTTTCATTAAGTACTTGGTTTTCGGTAATAGTAAAACTTGTGCCCCACCATGTTAAAAAATCATTTTTTTGCCAAAAAAAATTTAATTTGTAATTTCGAATTCGTGTCCGGGGTTCGAAATCAGACAAAATTGAGGTCAGATTTGGATTCTAAATCCCAGGAAGCCCCTGGATACTGTTTTCTAACGACTTTATAAAATATTTTTATTCGGGATTCTCATTCTCAAGTATTTCGAATATTCGATTAAGCACACCTTTTCTTCGTCGGATAACATTTTTGCCCATTTGGACACTTTCTTCTCCAGACGTTCCTCTTCTGCCGCATTCACACTCATGTTTTGCGATGATAGATTAGAGGTGATTATGCAATTAAATGCTGTGAATGAGAGAGACGGGTGATTAAAATATTGTTTGCCTGTAAATTATGTTTTGTAATACATATGTTACATTTTATAATTAGGGTTCGGAAAAATATGGATATAAAATCGTGAAATATAGCCATAAAATATGGACATAATTCCTCAAAATATGGACAAAACACCAAAATATGGACATAAAAATTGAAAATATGGACATAAATTTTTCCAAATTCAATATAAAATTTACCAAAATTCTTCATATTCATTCATCAGTGGTTAAAATTGCTGATGAGATACATTTCCAAATTTTCAAGTGTTTTGGCGACTTTTTTAATTTTTGTGACTATTTTGGCATTTTTGACGACTTTTTGAACTTTTGTGATTATTTTGCGCTTTTTTCAAAAAATTTCAAGAAAATGAAATAAAATCAATTTTCTTGCCAAGATCACAAATTGCAAAATGCCAAAATATGCACATTTTTTGGCTTAAAATGATGGATGAAAAATATGGACATAATGGAAAATATGGACGAAATATGGAAATATGGACATAAATCGCGAAATATGGAAAAATATGGATATAAAAATCGGTCCTAGAAGCTTCAAATCAAGCTAAAAATGTGTTTTTCGTGCATTTCAGGGCATCCCCAGTTCGCAAAAAAAATATGGATTTCCATGAGTTTCCGAACCCTATTTATAATGATCAATTTTCAAAAATAAAATTAAATGTCCATACTAGAGAGCGGATTTTTATTGGGTTAAATGTTTTTTGCGAACAGGGTTGACGAGAGAAGCCCGGAAACAGCATCATTTCGAAAAATTTTAGAATCAGAGCGACTTTTTAGTCCATATAAAAAATATTGGCTTTTTTGAGAAAAATCAATATTTCGCCATTTTTCTATAACACTCAATATTTTAGGCATTTTTCCTAAAAATTTGATGAAATTCAATATTTTTAGGTATGTATGTATTTTTAAGTTTTTTTAAAAATAATATTGCAATAAAAACGACAAAATGTGTCCCTAAAAATCAAAAAATGACTTTTCTTGGACTAAAAATCCACCCCTAAATATCGAAATTTTTGGCACTTTTTGGGGGTTCTGGCCAATATTTTGGGGATTTTGCTCAATATTTTGCGTTTTTCAGTCAATATAAATCCGCTCTTCTAGTCATACATATGTATGTATGTTGGATAATGTGTAACTAACTATGGGGCACATGAAAAGCGTCGAAAAAAAGGTAAAGAATTATAAATTCCAAAGACGTAGAAATAGAATGTAGGGGAAAAGGAGAAGAATGAATTTAACGGTGGTCTTTGACTTGCTAATGTTCTCACATTGGTTTGCTCCCCTCCCCCCCCCCCCGCCCCCTATTTCGCTCAACGCATCTCTGATGCGATGTGGATTGGGTGTCCTACACCAACTCTTCTTCTGCTTGCTAAATTTGTTGGTTCCTCCAAGAGAGTGATGAGAGGGAATTGATTGGAAAGCATTTCGGGGAGAGGGGGGGGGGGGGGGGGGGTCGTCCGACTGCGTCCTTCTCAAAGGGCGTGTTTTGCGTTCGTTGGTGTTGCATGCGTGCGTGCGATTGGTTGGGGGAAGGAGCTGGTTGATGGTCACAGCTGTGCGCCGCTGCAGCTAGGGTAATCCAACCACATTCATATATTTGTTGTTTTAGAAGAGAGATATGCGCATTGAAAATCAGCATCGTCATTGATTTTTTTCTTGGTCAAAAATGCACACTTGAGTATCGATAATCTACAAAAAAAACAAATTTTTTGGCTACTTTTCATAAATTTCTTGTCCATATTTGGTAGAAAGTTTTTTGAGTGTGAGAGTAATCTTTTATTGGAATTAGCTGTTATTTGACTTTTCACCACCTACTGAAAAAGCGGACGTTTTACCACATTCGAGAAAACCCATTTATTTTTTTTGCTGGCAAAAAGAGGCAAAATGCCTAAAATCCGCTCCCTAATGATATTCATTAAGAATTTTTATTGGTTGGGTCATCAAATAATCGAAAAGAATTTGTATTTTACTAAATTCGGATTCCGCTCTTCATTTCTTTGTCTAAAATTTGGTTTCCCCGCGGGCGGCGATGTGCTGAAATGTATTTGTTCAATTTTATGCTGAAAGAAACCACCTTTTTGATGACGGGTTCATTGTGAATGCGATCGATCAACGCTTTGATGTGAGGGAATGCTTCGAGGCAGTCCTTTTCGCCAAAGTCGACGCATTTGGAGAAGAATTCGGCGGCATAAATGTCTGCCCAGGTGATCTGAAAATGTTATTCATCGAAATTCGATCAAATGTTCGTCAACTTTGTCTTTGCCAAGCAATGTGCCGTTTTCACTCTCAACCAAATAGTTCTCCACCAAATTCGCACATGCGTCCAGCAGAGGGCGTATCTTCTCGCGGAAAAAAGCCGCCTAAATGTGACATTGATAGTTGGCGGTTTTCGGAATTGCGATTGGATGCCCGTTTTGGCTAATTGCGGGACATCCCTCCGCAATTAAGTATTTACTAGAGACCGGTCGAGACGAGATCTCGTCTCGAAATCTCGACGAGATTCTCAAGAAATCTCGTCTCGACATCTCGTCTCGAATAAAACTGAAATTTTGAGATTTTTTTGAGAATCTCGTCTCGCTCGAAGCTCAAGTCCGGTCTCTAGTATTTACTTTGTCTTCACACGGCTGCAATTCCAGACAAATAAGTGGCCAGTCTTTGAACGCCCCGCTGTTCTGCGCGTCCGAAATGTGGTCGGCGATCATTTCCAAAAGAGCGCGTGCCAATGGCTCCTTGGGCGACAATCCTTTTAAGATACAGATTAAAAAAGGATGTTCGAGACTCGAGAACCTAAGTCGGCACTTGACCCCAAAACCCAAAGAACCCGATTTTTTTTTTCTAAATTTAAAGTACAATTTAAAGGTTCAAAAACGTCGTTAAGCAGGCGGTATGTATGAGAGGTCCGGCGGTAAGAAAAACTCGAAATCGAACGCAGCCCTGCAGCGTTGTTTAAATAATTACCGTATCGTTCACCAAGGTAACGTGCAATGGCCAAGGATTGGCCAAGTTTGACGCCGTCGACCTCCAAAACAGGAACTTGGCCGAGAGGCATTTCTGTGATGGAAAAATTGGATACTTGCAACAACTTTGCCAAACCTCCTTTATATTTGGACCACGTATCGAAGGTTATGCTCACTTCCTCATACGGCACATTGGCCAATTTGAGAATTTGACGAATGTATTCGGCTCGGCCACGAACCCCGGTGAAGTAATATAACTTTAACTGCTGGGCAGACATTTGAGAGTGAAGGTAATTGTGAGCTGTGGGTAATGGGGGCAATGATTGGCGGATGGCTTACATCATGGCACAAGTTTCAGAATTGATAGGTCGTAAACGGGGGCCGTGTGCCAATCCCATTTTCCCTTTTACAAAATGTCTTTTGTGATTTGATTCTTTATAAGTTGCAGCAGAGCAGAGGCTTCGTCTCTTTATTAGCATCACTTCTGAACCGGGATTTAGCCAGCAGCGGCGCCTGTTTGAAAGTTCAAAATTGGACTGAATCTAAAACGCATATACATTTTGTAAAAAGAAAGCCCAGAAATTTATTGGATGGGATGGAGTGATGGCAGTGAGGAGGAGGAGGCGAGGAGAGGGGAGGGGGGGGGGGGGTCTGGTTAACTGCAGGGGAAAGGATTTGGGAGGGCGTCGGGTGGGGGGGGGGTGGCTGTGGTGAGTGGGCGATGGAAAGAGTGAAGACCAAAGACCATAACGAAATATGCAAGTTCAAAATGCTCTATTACATAGGTGTTTGGGTTTTGTTGAAATCAAAGAAACTTTGATAAGGGAATTTGGTCCAAAAATGCCAGACGATACGAGACAATCATCCTCCAATGTCATCATTTTCAATATTTATAAAAATATTCATTTCTCGGACAACGTGACGAACACGTAAAGCAGCACGTAGAAATCCTCAAATTGTTTGAATGTTTCTTAAAAACCTTTCAGTTCACATACATAGCAGGCCTTCACCACAGAAATTGCCCAAAGTTGAAGTGGAATTTGTGAAGCAAAAGCCACAGCCTATAATGAGTCTATGTATGTCTGTCTTATGGACCGACTGGGAGCGCAGAGAAAGCACGGTTAGGTTTAAATTTCCATAAGCATTAAATCTCGACAAAGTACCGTCTTCTCCGATCTCCAATTGCCGATTTACCAAAAGAACATTTTTCCATGTCCACGTCTCCGGACCCTCCGAATTCAGAGCGAATACAAATAGAAAAAAGGCGACCACATTGAATCCGAGGGCGAAAAAATCGAACCGCCAATGTATTTTGAGGAACGCTCTTTCGAAGGAGAAAATGCCGTAGAGGAGACATAACGACATGAACAGCGTGAGCAAGTCAAACAAGCCCAGCAAGTACAGCGAAGTCTGGTGTGTGACCTGTGGAGTTGGGAGGGCGGGGGAGGGGGTAATTGGGCGAATCGAAAGGGGGGAGTGTACCAACAATAGCATTGAAGTTCGTGTCCAATTCGTCCCAAACGTCAATCCGACCTCCTGATTGGATAAAATTAGCTAATCGTTTTCAAATCGTCAGGTTAATTGAATCTCGAGAGGACTTTCTACCAACTGAAAAGAAAATGTTGCCGGCTCTGTGTACTCACCGTCGTAAATTTTGAGGCCAATCACAAAGGCGGTAATGGCCACGAAGAACAAATTGAACGTCACAGCCGCGCAGCATCCGGTGCGGACCAGACAAGAGGACAGACAGCACAAAGGCTCCAACTCCAAGTAGCGTGGATGGATTCTGACTCCGTTGATTCGATTACCCTAATAATTCAGTCTGCCTCACCAGCAAGCAGTACCTTTCCTTAATGGTGACCTTTTTGGAGTGATGGCCCAGATTTGATTCCTTCTTTCTTTTCAACAGCATCCAAAACCCTTCCAACGACTTTTTGGCCCATCCGACCGCCAGAAAGTATTTTTGATTGTTAATTGGAGGTAAATTATGTTGAGGGGAAAGCTCAATGTGAACGGCTGGCGTTGGTTGGCCTTGACTCCTCATCTCTTTTTGGCCTTATGGAATTTGAATGGAAAAAAACATAAAATTTAAATATTGAGCAGAGTAAATTTGCCGCGATGAACGTCCGTCCCAAAATGTAAAGCCACCAAAAAATGGCACTTAATGAAAAGTGCCAAATCTCCTGCTGTGCCGTTTTGCGAGTTCTTTGAATCGATTTGGTGAAAACCAACGAGTGACTTTTTTATTGTAAGTTTTAAAAATGTCAACTTTAACTTTATTCTTTTTCCTAATTAATACCCGAAATTAAAAGTCAATATATTTTTTCTGTTGCTTCTCGATTACTTTATTGACTTCGTTTCATTCCCAATGATTAAATGTAAATAAAAATGCCCAAAAGCTCACGCACGCAATCGCCGGCGGGGTGTCACTATAATTGCCCTCCTCCCACTTATTTGCCTTCCCTTTCTCACAAATGCCACATTAGCGTCATTATCACTCGTTAATCGATTCCCACTCACCCCATCCCCCGAAGGTGTGCCGTCCAACTCCCTTTGCCGCTCTCAATGCCACCGACTTCTTTCCTACTCCGCCGCCTTAGCCAACTGCGATGAAGCATCTTTTGCACAATTTGTCTAACGATACCTTACGGCAATTTATTTTCGGCATTTTGCACAACACTTCTTCCTCATTATCATCGTTATCATCCAAATACGCGATTTTGACTACTCAAAATAAAAGCTGGAGTAAGGAAAATGACGAATCTGACGCGAAATTTTGCCATTGTCTCGCACAGTTGGAGTCTTTTTGTGCAAACAATGGGTGCATTGTTAAATTTTGAATTGAAAGTCTAAAATAAAAACGTTTGACAGAAGTCGACCTTTGGACACAAAAATGGCTGAGTTTCAATCGATCACTTCGATGGACTTTCATTCGGACGTCGGCAAAATGGTCCGATTTTGTGCGATTGTCCGCTTTAACTCCGCTCAATTTCAGCTTTACACCATCGGCATTTTGCTGATGGTCCGTCCGTCCGTTTGCTTTTCCATTTGCCCCCCCCCCCTCCCCCCTCCCCAGTTTTCGTTCGTCATCTTCGCACTTATGATCCGTTCCATCAGTCGGTCACGCTCATCCGCCGAGTTGGAGACGTTGCTGGATGCCATGCGATTCCGAGAAGAGTTGGACATTCAGCTGAGACAGAAGCATCGGCTGAGGAAAGCGAAGCGAAAGGTGCCGGCGGGGGGCAAAAAGACTCATTCAAATTCCAACGAATATTTTAAGGTAACAACGTGGCTTTGCCGTGGAAATGGTGCCAAATTGTGGCAATCGTCGCCTCACATTTTGATCTCAAACAATGCCATTCCCGGCCGTAAAAACTCTTTGCAGTGAGAGGGGAGAATTGCAAATGTTATCCCTTCACCTATTTCAAGGTCCATCGGGTCGTATATCCCAGAAATTGTGATAAGCACAGAAAACAACACTTCCACTGCCACTGGCGGCTTTCTTAGGAACATCGAACGTCAAAACTCCTATACGCCAAGTCTCTCGTGAGTTGGTTGCAACTTCTGCTGAACAAAGAAAATCTGTTGCCAATTTCTTCAGACTCATTTACGATTTTTCATACGATTCCCGGAGAGGTTCACAAATCCTTTCATCGTTTGAGCAGGTCCTTTTGCTCAGTCGACGGAATGGCATTATTTGCACTTTTTAGGAAGACAAAGAACAAATTCTGTTAAAAGATGGGGGGACACAGCTAAGTGACGGGTCACTGAGTCCGAGTGCGGCTGGAAGCGCGGGCAATGGGGACGAAATGGGAGCATTGCTGGCCGAAGGTCGAGGACGGCACGGAACCAATTAAAGGAGAGGAAGAAAAGAAACTGATAAATGAGGGGGGGGGGGTATCATCCACCTTCAGTATTAAATATTCATGTCATTTGTTTAGAATAAATTTTGAAAATAAAGGAAGAAAAAAAGCAAAAAAATGAGGAAAAGAAAGTGTCTATAAAGGGTTGATGGTTGTTGAGATGCCATAATTATTCATATTTATTAGGGATCCGAACATTCGACTTTGAAATGTAAGCAATTGAATTGTCGATAAATTAGGCAAAATGCGACAATAAATTTAATGTCTAATTTTTGTTGCACTTACAATTTAACCCGAATTCACTTATAAATGAATAATATCCGGCTTAACAAAGAGCTGCCAACGCCGCCCATTTTTAATGAAAATTGATCTTTGATGGTTCAAAAGTATACGTCAAGAAAGTGTGTGAAAAGTCGGGATTCCGACTGACGGAGGTGGCAACATTAATATGAGATACATAATGTATAAATTGTAAGGAAGGTTATTATCGTGTTTATTTATGTCCAAAGGTTTTTTTTCTTAGTCAAGAATAATTTGGTGGGCCATTCGAGATCCATCTCCGATTTGGGACACGAACTTTACATGTGTGTGTGACTGACTGATCAGCCTGTTTCCGTCCTCTGCTGAATAAATGGAAAACAAATCATTCACAAAACAGCCCAAAAAATGCCTGTTGTTGGTTGTGTGCTCTTTGTCTTCTCAGGTCCGATTTGATAATTGCTATTGAAATGGGGCGATTGGAATAATCAAACTGGGGAAGAGAGGCAACCAACCAGTGAGCAAAAATCCGATCAGAAGGAAAAAGGACATGATGAAATTACACCAAAATATGGAAAGGGATTGCATTACCTCAAAGAGAGTGGAAATCGATTAGAAAATATGTTAATTAACGTTTACCAATCCCATGCCAAAGGTCATTCCGATGCCAAATGCCTGTGCCGATCCGTTCAACAGCCCAGAAGTGGTCCCCTCGGCAATTGGAAAGGTCAATTCCGCGGCAAATTCAAAGCCCAGCGGCAAATAGCCGGTCATGAAGAAACTGAAAGCGAAAAAAGTCACCAAAAATATCAAAGACAAAAAAGTACCCAAGCAAAATGGAAATAATAAAAAGCCCCCAAATGGGCACTTTGGCGAGGGTCAGCGTAAAAAGGACCTTAAATGGATTGGATGAGCTGCTGGTAATTACATAAATAATAGCAACGCAAATACCATGCCGAAAAAGGAGAACAGGTAAACGACTAACGTTGTCGCTCTGCAAAGAGTTAATTCAGACAAAAAAAGTTCCCCCCCCCCCCGGGCATATACTTAAAATGATGAGATTTATCCAAAATATAGCCGCAGGTTACGGATCCGAGCATTCCGCTAAGCACAATTAGCACCCCGCAAGTGCCCACGGCCTCTTGCGCGGTCGGATTGAAAAAGAGGACCATTTGGCTAAAACATCGCAAATCACTCGCAAACTGTCAAAGAAATCACCTCAGCAAAGTCGAAATGGCGTAGAAAACCCCGACATTTATTCCTAAGAGAAAATAATTCAAAATATTCAAAAACGGAAAGCGACCATAAGTGATGACAAGGAGCACAAAGTTAGGGTTGGAAATCAGTTTCCTCACTGATCGGAAGAAGTTTTGGTCTGATGACTGATCCAAAGCCTGGATTTGTGCGACGGACGGAGGCACGAGAGGCCTTTCTTCGAAGAAAAGGATGATTATGAGAAAGATGACGGTGTTCGTGAGGGCGGAGATCAGAAACAGCACGGTCAAGTCGAAACTGAGATTTGACGGGGGGGGGGGGTCAAAGCGAGTAGAACCCCACGAACGTCACGTGTTTCTCGTGAACAAGCCATGGAGGCAGCACAAAGCCAATGGCAATTCCAAGCTAATTTGTAAGAAGCAAACGATTTTAACAATCTTTCAAAACGTTTTTGCCTGATTTCCAAAAACACCGGCCGCGCAAGCAGTCGAAACCTTCAAATTTGCACTAAATAAAAGGCAAAAACAGTCCAAAATCACTTGTTCCGGCCCAAACCAAACCGCAGCGAGCCTTGGCGGAATTCCGAGAATAAACACTTGGGAGGAACCGACGATCTGAATTTGAAAAAATAACTATTTGAAAATTATTCAACCGTTTGGGCAACAAAAGTGAGCCAAAATCGGTCTAAAAATGAAATCAATGGCACTTTCAAAACGACAAAATGCCTGGAGCTGTCGAGAGGATCTTCAGCCAAGCACCAAAACAATTGCCGCAGGCGCCTATCAGAATGGATTTCCTAAGGCCAAATTTCTCAAGAAACCAACTTAAAAGGAAATAATAATAATCCATGCGTCGTTCTTGCTTTAAACTGACCTCCCGGGGAACATCAGAATCATGTAAGTGAGCATATAAATCATCGAAGTCCAATCGACAGCGGAATAGGAGACACCGTAGTAGGCGGAAATGATGTGGGCAATAATACTGTACTCAATCCATTGCATGGCATTTGAGGCGGAAAGCAAGATGAACCTGGCAATAAATTAAGCACATTAAAATGGTCGTCGTTGCCAACAGCTTACATTCCCAGAATGGCGTATCTCTTCGTGTACACCCTGGTCTGTTCGTCCACACTTCCGTCTGCGTGTCGTCGTTGTTCGTTCACATCACTCCTTGTTGTACAGCTGACTCCGTTGCCTTGCACTTTCAGTTGGCCCTGCTGATGTAATTGTTCTTCCGGTGAGTCGGAATTGGTCAGTCGCCGTTGTAATTGTTCTTCCGGTGAGTCGGAATTGGTCAGTCGCCGTTTTGCTCCCGTTTCTATGTCACTGTCCTCGTCCGATAGGGCGGCCATTCCACCGCTGAACGATGGCGACTACCAATGAATGAATGGTTAAAGTGAACGGAAACGCGAAGTATTTATTTGTTCATTGAATTCTTTTAAATGAGTTCAAAGAATTTTAGCAAAATTGCAAGTTGAGTGGCTGAAAGCAGACCGACCATAAATACATAAAGAGCACCGAATTTGAACTGGCGAATGGGGGAGGGGGCGGGGGGAGTTCGAAACGGAAGTGTCAGGAATAAATGAAGAAAGGATGAAAAGCATTTGTTTAGCATTCTTTAAAAGAGTAAATAAAGGCTGAGGAGGAGGAAAGAGCGGGTAGCGCGATCTCTCAAGCCGCAGAGCGCCATTAGAAAGGAAAGGATGATCCCCCCGGGGGGAGGGGGGGGGGGGGGTGTCCATAGAGCTATTAGACACAGACAAACGGACAAATGCACGCCGCAGGAGGCAAGTTGAGTAAGAAGCTCTGTCGGAAAGGGAACACTTCAAATCGAAGAAGTCACTCGGATTGTTTGACATTTCGTTGCTGTGTCTGGTGGTCGATTTATGTCGTTACACTGATCTGGCTTTTACTGGCTTCTTTTGATCAAAACTTAGCGGACGCTTTAAAGTCAATGTTAAGTTCATATAAAGTCCGGCGAGTGAAAGAGAAATTAAAAGAACTTTGTGTACATAATAAACGAAAAAATCAAAATGGTGAAATTGGAATTTTTGTGACTAATGACCATCAAATGACTTGACTCAACAGACTTTTGGACTCGCTCGCGTTTTTTTTTTGTCTGTTTGCCGGATATTAGATGAAAAGGCTGTCAATTTGATTTTGAGTTGTTTAAATTGTATGAAAATAATTTAACTTTTAAACTTGAATATGTTAAATTCACAAAATTGGCCAAATGAAAAGAGAACAAACAAATATTTCACAAGGAGAATAAATAGCCTTTTGTTAAAGTATCAAATGTTTTTGACGGTCGCAATGATTGTGGAGGCAGGCGATGGGAGGAAATAACGGAGCACGAAATGGCAAAAAAAAAGAATGCTTTTGAATTGGGGGGGGGGGGGAGGGGAGGCGGGAGGCGGGGGGGGGGGGGTGTAAGCCGATGATTAAAAGAAATGGTTTTCGAAATAAAAAGAGACTTTTCTCTGAATTTTTTCAACAAAGGCAGAAATTTGAGGAAAGGAATCAATTTCCGGAAATTGTTCTCTTTTGCATTTGTTTGATTTCGATTGGGCCAAGTCGACCGCCCCAATCGGAAATTCCTTTTTGGGAAATTTCCATGGCCATTCATTTGTCAGGAGGAGTCCCCCCCCCTCAATGTAAGCACTTCCATTCCAACCATCGGTCTTTCCATTTACACTTTCAATCATTTCATTATTCTCCAGTTCCGCGCAACTCGACCAAGCGAGAGCGAATCAGTACGTTTTAAAAGCTCATTTTGCAAAAGCTTAAAGACGGAAAGGCTTTCTTCCGAAATTTCAAACGTTTTTTTGATTGGAGTAAAAAATAAATTTGCCGGACATATGTACGATATTAAAAATGGGTAATACTGTAGCCCAGCCACTCTCCCCCCCCCCCGCCATTTTTAAAGGTGTCTTTTTATTAAATTTTTATTTCTTTCCCCCGGCCCCCCCCCGCCCATTCAATGTTTGCTTTCACTTTTTGGGAAAGCCACTCAAATGGTTGAACATTTTCAGCAGAAGTGAAGTGGCACCAAAAGCTTTTAAAATAAAGAATTTAAAAATAGGATTATATTCAATTTAATTAAGCTGGAGGAGATGGACTAATAAAGCTGAAGATGCATGTAAAGTTACAAAAAAAGGCAATTTTTGTGACCCATTTTCTGGTGGCATATGAGAAAAATGGGGGGGGGGGGGAGGAGGTGGACGGATGAACGATCATCTTTATTATGTTCGATTAACGGATGGATGGAGCTAAAAATGACTGACAGATGGAATGATTGGTGACAGACAGCGGGCGGGGTTGGATGATGGATTATAATTTATAAATGGAACTTTATTTAGTGTTTTTATCTTTTGTGCCCGTATTTATGTCTTATCTCCAAATTAAAACACGAAGAACACGTCCACTAATTCACCATATCATTCTTTGTGACGTGTTTGGCATCAAAATTTCTTGTCTTTACTCCACCCCCTAATTTGTAAATTGACTTTTCGTTATTTCTACCCGTGAACACTTTCAATATAATTTATAAATTACAGTAAGAGAACAGTGCCCAAATATATTAATAAAAGTACTAAACAAAGCATTTTATACTGTACGTGGGTAAGGGTACAGTTTGTCCGTGGGGCCATTTGTTCGATTTCGCAGGAACATTTTGTCAGTGGGACCGTTTGATAGCATGCCGGCCGGTTTCGAAAGAGTAAAATATCGATTGGCTGGATGGATTTGTGACTTTGGGATAAAGCCGAATGAGAAGAATAAT
Organism: Globodera rostochiensis; assembly: GCA_018350325.1. Classification (NCBI taxonomy): domain Eukaryota; kingdom Metazoa; phylum Nematoda; class Chromadorea; order Rhabditida; family Heteroderidae; genus Globodera; species Globodera rostochiensis. The sequence continues at coordinate 1,568,602 of JAEVLN010000008.1, read as the reverse complement.
TTGCTAAAATTTTCGGTTAATTTGACGTTAATTGATCGGGAGAAAAGCGGAGAAAGGAGTGACGACGCCCATTAATCACAACTTTAAGTCACCCAAAATAAATGTGCTTTTGGACAAACCGGTTCTTGAAGAGTATGCTAAAGTCCAAGGCAAATTAACTGAGATTGGCCATTAATTCTCAGTTAAAGCATCCCAGAACCGATACAAATTTAAAATGATTTCAGCTCTTCTGTCACCAAAGACCATGAAATGGTAACCGATCAGCTGGTGCTGACTTCCGGAAACAGAAAAAGGCAACCACCGGCGGATTGGGCGAGGAGCAACAGTCTGGCGCGAGTAGTAACTTTCGAATGGATAGAGAGAATTCGTATCGGAGAAGGAATGAACGAAGAAGAGCAGGAACGCGGCGGCATCCACGTGGTGTTGACCTTGGATGTGCGTAATAGGGAAGTGGGACAAAATTTTCAGAAATCTTTCGGCCCATTCTTTAAAATCGCTCGAAACAAACCAATGGTTGTGAAAATTCTATGATAAAAATGTTCCATTCATTCCGAGAAAAGTGCACACCCTTCCCATAAATTGCACACATCTTTGCTTTACTTACATTATTGCATTGTACACAGAATTCAAATAACTAAAAAAAAATTCAAATACAATTTCTTTGTTTTACACGTTTCTCAATGGATTCACAAAATACGTAATAATGATTTGTATAGCGCCGGGAGGGGGATGAAAAAGTACACGTCATATTAAACATAAACATTGGCAGATGATTTCGTCCAGGCTACCTATTTTACATTTACCCCAATGAGAATAAAAGGGATGACGTTGCAGCGGTGGTGATTGGCTACTAACCCACTTATTCAGTGCTGTCCACAGACAGAAAATGTCATTCCTCGCTTTTACTGTTTTTGGAATTTCTTCTGCTGCCAATTGACCGCACATATCATCTGATCTCTTTTGCAAATAAACTGAAAAAAAAAGATTTGTGTGTGAGAGGCGGCCTTTTAGTTTGATTGTACATCTCTAGGAATAATTTATGTTTGAATGAATGTGAAGTGTTACACTGATAAGTGAACGAGCGGACGATGGGCGAAGGCGGGAGGCGATCACTTTTCACTTCATTTGGAAGAGAATGATCAGTCAGTTCACCTTCTCCCGCAGACATTATTTTGCGTCATTCGGTAATTTAACCCCTAAAATTTACAATATTAAGGAGGATGTGACTTCGCTGTCCATCCCATCCTTTTGCCAACCAATTTTTATTGCTTACTAATCCCAATTCATTCCGTCTGTTTCATCGGGCGGACAATTCGCTTGCTTTTACACTAAAAATGAACTCAAACGGCACTAACGGACAGCAGAAACTTTTGGATAAGGTATTTATTACTTTACTTGTATAACCCTCAAGGTCAAAATTCAACACTCGTTGGATTTTAACATATTAAAACGATTATCTTTGCAGTTCAAAGGCCGCGATAAAGTCCATGACGGATGCAGCAACGCATATCTTTTCGAGTTCAGACCGGGCTCTGTCACGTATCGCTACGATGTCAAAATAACGCAAGTGGGGGGTCGATGGGTATACACCAGAGGAGGAGGAGACCCGGCACAGCGGTCCCGAGCCCAGAGGATTAACCACAGCATTGTGAGAAAGGTGTTCGAGAAGACGGACATGTTCGGGAAGCAGGCGGAGGGGGGCTGTCTGTACGTGTACGACTGCATGAGCACTCTGTACACGAATGTGCAGGTGGATGAGGTTGGAGCGGTTCAGAAGCAAAGAAACGACCGAAACTCCCAATTGACATTCAGATCTCACTAGAATTGGACGCTCAGGTGTTCCCCGATGAACTGCGAGTGCTTTTCCAGAAAGGAAACTTATGGGTGGACATCCAGGCATGCCAAACCGAGGCTCACGTCCTTAGACTGAGTGTCGAGCAGACTTCTCCGGCAGGTGCGAGCAATGGTCATTCATCCGACCCCACCCTCCTCCAAAGCGCGACGTCCTCCAACCGTTCACTCCGGACTTTTCTCGAACTTCTCACTTCACAGCCTTTCATCAACGCGTAATAAATTAGGGGAGGACGATTTATATTTAAATTTGCATTTCTTTTTCGCCTTTCTTGCTTTGTACCAAAAGTGCGGAATCTATTAGGAATTTAAAAAATTTTGGGTTCCGCGGGAGCATAAGTCGGCTAACATTTCTGATTGCAACATTCAAGTGGAACGCATTTTTTCGCTGGCAATGGTGAATTATTCGAAAGTGTGGCGGAGAGAGAACTCGGAGACGCCATCGCCCTGCACAAGGGCTTCCGCAAAAGTGTAATGGTCGTCAGCAATGAGGGGAAGCCGACCGCGGCGCTGTTCATCGACGGTTTAGAAAAAAATACGCAATTTTATTGAATGGCAATTTCAGTGAAACGGTGTCTGTTTTTTAATTCTGTGACCGGCGGGGATTGTGTGCGACAGGTGGCGCAGCGGTGGAAAGGGCCTCTGGGTGTCCAATTCTGGGAGAAATGGGTCGGACTGTACCAGGGAGTCCGCGCTTTTCTTTGCTACAAACCCTGTCGAACCATCGTCATCGGAGGACTCACCCAGGAGAGTTCGCGGGAGAAAAGGTAGTCACTTTGACGAAAAACAGGGAGAGGGGGAACCAGCGATCGACAGCCCCCAAAAGACGCAGAGGGGGGACTTGTCTATTTGACTTTTCCCTCATTTGGCGACCTAACCTTCAGGCTGACGGTGGATGGTCACGAAATGTCCTTGGCCGAGTTTTTCCGTGAACGCAAGAAGGTCACTCTGCAACACGCGGATTGGCCGGCTGTGATTCCGAAGGCACCCAGCGAGATGGGCGTGTTTCCACTTGAGCAGATCAGCATAATGCCAAATCAGAGAGTGCCCCAATTGAAGTTCAACGGTTACCTCTCCAGTCAACTAATCAATGTCAATTCCCGCTTTTTTCAATCCTTTGCATCTTTTGCTTCAGGCAAATGTCGTCACCCCAAACCTGCGCTTCCAGGCAATTGAGAATGTCGCCCTCCAAATTGGCCATGCAAAAGGCCATGGTGAGTTTCTGAAGAGTTTCGGAGTGAAGATGAGCGGTCGGAACAATGTTGTGCCACTGAATTTCCACGGAGGAGCCGTAGTTCGGTTTGGTGAACAGAAAACGGTCGACACAGAACAGGTTCTGATCAGCAAATGCGTGTAGTGATTGCGAACATTGCCTTTTTAGGGGAAGTTTGATCACGGCCGCTTCTGCAAATTTTATCGCTCGGGGGAGCTCAAAAATTGGGTCGTTGGTCATCCTTCTGCTGTTGAGGAAACAATTGTCAAGTAAGAAGACCTTACGAAATGCTTAAATATTTACAAGAGTTGGGGCCTGGACTTAAACTCGAAAAAGAACATAAAACTCCCTCCATCGAAGGGGCAGTCCTTAAATATATTTGTGTTTTTATAGTAAATTCATCAAAAGTCTGATCGAAAGTTCGCGTCATCTGGGCTTTCTGCTGCCGTTTCCCCAATTTACGAATGTCGAGATTTCGGAGTTGGAACAAAAAATGGGCAAATTTGCGGCTGACGGGAAGCAGTTTTTTATGTACATTGACAAGAAGGAGTCGCCCTCGCACAGTTTTTGATTCGTGTTTTGACTTAAAGTTTTCGGATTGTTTAAGGTCCTTTGAAACTTTACGAGCAAATCCATCGACTGATGACTCAGCAAGTGACGTCCGAAGTGGCAGCCGTTGCTGGCCAAGTGACGTTGTGCAACATTGTAAACAAAATGAACATGAAGCTGTTTGGACTCAACCACATCCCTATTTTTGAACCGATTGCGTACGGCGGACAGCAAAAGGCCAAATTGTTACCAATAAGATTCCTTCAGGGAGAAGAGGTTCAAACTCGGCTCGGGCAATGTCCTTGTCGTCGGCTATGACGCCAGCCATGCCCCTAGGGCAACTACGGAAGAGTTGGCAGCGATGCGTCGGAGAGGCATTCAGGCAACGTCCATGGAGCCGGATGTGATTGGGGTCGGTCGATGTTGGCGTCGGGGTCCCGCCAACCCACTAAAACCCTTCGCCCAAAATGGCTATTCGAAAAAATGTTACTTCTTCTTCTCTTTCCTTCTTGGGCACTACTCCGTTCTTTCCTGACGATTCTTTCCTTAACAGTTCTGTGCCAACTATCTGAAGGAGCCCAACAATTTCTGTGGCGACTACTTTTTTCAACCGGCAAAGCAGGACATTTGTCATCCGGAGCATTTTAAGGCCAAGGTTTCTTGGATGCTGCGCAAGTTAAAGGCCAAGCGAGAGCGTCCGCCTTCGATAATTGTATGGAAGGAGAGGTTTTTCAGCGACATGATTATAATCGCGTTTTAGTTCATCATCCGAGACGGGCTGGACGAGGGCAAAGTGGACAATGTGAGGCGGCAGAATGTGTCTACGGTTGCCCAACCCCTACTTTTGTCCTTTAGGCGATGTCCAGTGAAATACGACTGTTCCGCGAGAGCTGTTCACAAATCAGCAACACTTGGAAGCCCAAATTCGTCTATTGTCTAGCGGACAAACGTCACAACCGACGCTTCTTTGAAGTGGAAGGGCGACTACCGGATGCGTCTCAGCCCCTTAATGTGTTCAACCCGCAGCCGGGGTCCGCGGTTGATCGCAAACTGATCCGACCAGATGTTCTTAACCTCTACGTCCAGGCTCATCAGCCCGTCCGGGTGAGTGAATTGGGAGGCGTTCTCAGCACTTACAACATCAATTTTGTGCCTCAGGGAACGGCGAAGATTCCTGAGTTTCTCTTTCCCTGCAACGAAGTGTGCGCCACCAAGGAGGAGCTGGAGGCATTCATCAATGGGCTTTGTCATTCGTGGCAAATTGTGAAGGCGGCCACGTCACTTCCCGTGCCAGTTTATCAGGCCCACGAACTAGCTAAGCGAGGAAGGGCCAATTACATGGAGCTGAGAAGGTGATTAAAAGACAATTTTAAAAGCAATTCTGTTGACCGTTTTGCATCGTATAATTCCCTCGAAGAATGGCCCCGGAACGAATCCCGCGAAGTTCGGATGGACAAGTGCTCTGCGAAAAACTGTCCGAATTGCTCTCCTACAACGACAGCCCTCTCAGCGATACGCGAACAACGGCTTAACTTTTGAAAAACAATTTACACATAAAAGCAAAGGACGAAAATTTTATCAAAAAAACAAAGGATTTGGCCCTAATGAGAATTCCGCCTATTTTTGCTCCATTTTCTCAACAGATTTTATGTAAGCCAAAGATTTATTTATTTTATGGTTATTCCTCACGTATTCACCAAACTCCCAAAATTCTTTTTGTTCCCTCCCCTTTCACTTGACCTTTTTTATTTTTCATTATCTTAGCCGTCATTTGTTATTTATTATTATTATTATTAACGCGCGTAATCCTTCCACCTCCAACCATTCGTCGTTTTATTTTAATTTGTATTTACTTTGAAACTAAACAAACGATGTCCGAAATTCTAGCCCACAGACAATGAAAGGGGCATTTTGAATGTTCTTACGAAAAATTGTTCGGATTTGGGTCCGGTGTTTGAAATTGGTCAAAATCGGTGTTGGAATCGGGTTCTACCCTCCCCCCCCCCCGAATACCCCTAAAAACAGTTTTTATTGGCCATAAAACAAAAAGTGGTAGGCGCCTCCTGGAACAAAACGAGTTTTAGTAAATTCAGTCGGGTACCGTTGGTCTGTTTTCACTGGAGGGCCTTGCCTGAACCAGTGAAAATCAGACAAACAGTAGCACTAGAAATGAGTTTAATGGGTCATTCATCGAATATTCATTTTATTCAATTTGTAATCAATGTAAATCTGTAAATAAATCGTTTCAAGCATTATTTAAAGAAATTACATATCTTTGTGAGATCCAACAAATTAAAAATCGAATTTGAATTGAAGAATCCTCGACAGAATAGGTAATACTCATGCCTCTCACCGAACACATCCTCGCTAAAAGTGCTCTTTTGCCGCTTCCAGCAGCTGCACATCATGGAGTTCCTAAAGGCAAAAGGCAATGAGTCGGTTGGGTACTCCCCGACCACCACCTTTCTGTAGATGATATGTTTCTCGATCACATTGCTGCCTTGACCCGAACCAATCTGAGCCTTATGCGCGAACTGGACGTGCGAGTAGCAAGCCGATCGGCTGTACGAAGTGAAGGTCTTCTGACAAATGTCACACTCATGGAGCGGAAGTTGGAGATGCCTGTGAATTTGAGAATGAGTAAAATGAAGCTAAGTAGTGGAAGACCAGATTTATAAATAAAACTCAATTCAGGGTGCAATGCAAAAATGACAAAACGGCTCATGCCGAAGAAACTCCCGTAGTCGGGATCGCAATTATTTTGTACTTTCAGTCTTTAGGCATCACCGAACATTGACGTGGTTGAGTCGATTGCCGGTCTTGTTCCATACCATCTCTCCACACACTTTACACGATACCCGTTGATCAGGGCCGTCACTGGCCTTAAAAATTATTTCATAAAAATCACCAATTCATTCCAATCAAACTTCTTGTTGAGGATGCTGATTAGGTCTCTGGTGTTCGGCAGAAAGTCGAACGGCCCACGACTTTAAGTCTAAAATATTAAATAAGTTTCCCAATTTTTTATTCCTTTTTTGTTGACATGAATATTTGTCAATCGAAGGCATAGAGCCGTCATTCTCTTCGGCCCCTCCTTTCAATTGGCCGTCAATCTAAACAGTTTAAGCATTCTCTTTGGAAACCCCCATTGTTATGCAAACCCCGTCAGCCAAACAGTTCGGTGCTCCGTCATTTGCCGATTTCGAATGGCCTGAACAAAAAATTCAAATATTACTAATAGTTAAAACATTAGCCGGCGAATGCTTAGAGAATTATTATCAATTAAAAAAGAGTCCCACCGCTCTCCACTGCGTCCTCCTCCCCAATCCCTTCGCCGCGTTTCCCAATGCCATTCATTCCGATAACACTTTTGGCTCGACCCTTCACGTTTGGTGTGCGACCAACTTTGCTTTTTAGCGTGCGAATTCGCTCATCCTTTTTCCCAAAGCATTCGTCGCGAGTGGCGTGAAGAATTGCAGAGAACTTGGAAAGAATATTAAGGATAATGTACGCGGCATCGAATTACTAGAGGGTTCATTGGAAAACAAAACTATATTTTTTGTCAAAAAGTACGCATGACCACCGGCCCGTCCTCAGCAAATAAATTTTGAAAAGTAAGAAATTTTCAAAGCTGTTAATTTTTCGAATTTTGAGGGTGGGGCGTCAGGAAATTTATACTCAATTTGTTGAAATTTACAACCAAAAATTTATTACGGTAATTTTTTGAAGTTTTTAGGAATGGAAGAAATCTCGGGAAAATTTGTTGAAGAATTTAGAGAGATTTGTAAAGAAATTGGTCAATATTGCGAATGTTGAAAACCAAAAAAGTCCCATCCCCTATAATTTTTTTTTTCAAATTTCATTTCGGGGGGGGGGGGCTTCCCCCTGTCCCCCTCCCCGGATACGTCTCTGGCCTTAATGTAATGCTGCTCACTTTGTGATAGTTGCTGATCAAATGCTTCTTCTCGCCTTTGTGATGTGTGCTCATGTGCTTTTGAATTTGGGTGTTGGAAACCTCGAAAAAGTCTCTGGAAGAGAACAATTGATTTATACACCGTCAGATTTTGCGCTTTAATGCGCCTTTAACCGTTAACATTTAAACGCACTTTTTGCAGAGGGCGCATTGGAACATTGGCAGGCGCAAATGTCTGACGAATGAAAAAAAACAAATCAGAATTTAATTTTATGGTCAAAAGGAAATCAGCGGAAAGGGCGGCGATTTCTCTAAAAGCTTAAACATCTTTTTTCATTTAGGCCAACCGCGCGTTTGTATGGTGACTGAGACAGCCGCCCCGCGCATTGACCATTTCCTTGCACTTTCTGCACCGAATCCGATCGCTCGTTTTGCTTTTGCTTCGTCGTTTCCGCCTACCTTTGGACTGATCAGAAATTATTTGCATGATCTATATTATTGTTAAAGAATTGCAATATAAATACCGATGATGGGCTTTCCATTTCCCGAGAACTACTAGCAGTCTGAAAAGTGTTTTCTGTCGGAATCGGAATTCCCTGATGCAGCATGGCATACGGTTTGAAACGGTTGGGACGGAGAGAATAGGCCTAAACCGGTGGGGTCCAGACAAGTCATAACCCTCGAATTAATTCCAACTGACTTCGGAGCGCAGGCTAACCGGAGAATTGAGACTGAGCTGCTTTTTCGACCCGCCAATTTGGGAGACCGCCGCCGCGGTTGCCTTAAGAATTTCTTGCACATCGGCCTAAATGGTTCTGTCTTTGTTGTGCATAGCAGAGAGTGAATGAATGCCTGCTGTCCCTCCATTGCGTCGTCCGCCTCCTCTCCCTCAGTTGACAGTGAAGCGTCCCTTTGCTCCAAACCCCGTACAATCTCCAAATTATCACCGCAACTGACGCGACGAAGTCGGCCCCTTCCTAAACGGTCCGTTACTACTAATAGTTGTACCGAAGAAGCCAAGAACGTTAACGGGATTTAATTAGAGCCCCACATTTTGAAAAATTTCGACCAACGCCACCAATTTTTTAGGAGTCTTTAAAAAATTGCAATCGATGCTTTTATTATAGAAACTCACGATCATTTTTCTGCTCTTCCAAGGAGCTTTCCCCACCATTAATTGTGTGCCGGTCCTTTGTTCGATTCTGTCCATTCTTAACGCTTCGCTTCATTCGCGCTTCAGTTTTTGATGAGAGCATTTCTTTCAATTTTCTTAAATTTCAAATATAAATTAAGATAATTCTGCAGACTTCTCCACTTACCCTTCATTAAAATTTGTATGAAGATTTGAGGGAAATTTTTCGTCCGTAACATTCAACAAACATTCGCGCACTTTTTGTCGTTTCGCCTTCACATCGGGAGTGATTCGACAGCGAAACTAAAATGGAATTGATCGAACCAATCGATCATAGCCCCAAATAAATACGGAATAGCTTTGATTGTCGTGGTCCATTTCATTGTGTTTCATGACAGCAAATTCGGTTGGAAATTTTGCGAATTGACACTGCTCACACTCATAAGGCAGCACACTAAAGTGATCAGCGGCTAAATGGGCTTCCAATTGTTCCAACGAAGAAAATTTCTAAAAACCAAATAAATATTGGCACAAACCTTTAATTGCAAGAAAATTATCAACAAATTACATTACCATGGCATCTTGAACTCCGTCGCCATTCTCATCGATGCAAAGTTGACAATTAAGCATCCGTTAAATTTAAATCAGTAAAAGGTTTAAGTATAAAGCAGTCCCACCCATCTCATCCATATCATTATTAAGGACTTCTAGTGGTACCAATATTGTTTTATTTTGTTTAATACTGACCAAATTCAGTCAATTTTCCGTGAAAACTTTTAAAATTCGTCAATCTTATAAAATTTTCCTCTTACAATTTTAAACATAATTTTTTTACATGTTTTGGAAAATCGATCTTTAAGAGTGCATTTTTGTCAAAGAATAAGTCATTTTTTGGAGGTTGCATTTTTGGTTTGAAATTTTTTTTGAATTTTAGCTCTACATCATAAGTGGGACCCTTTTGGTTAACATTTTTCAAGAAATTTATTCTAAAAATCGTCTGAAAGTGTTGATGCACTGATTACAAATTCGTCAATAGAAACTAAAATTGAGAATTTTAAAGCGGCCTTTGAACCTTTAATTTGTTGAAAATTAATGAAAAATGACATTTAAACATCAAAGCCGGATAAGGGAAAAGTTAGACTGTAAGGTGGAAAATAGCAGCCAAAGTACCGCACAGCGAGACTCCGGGCTCCGAAAGAAGTCCGCACGTAACCCGGCTGGGAGTCTCGCGCGCGCCCGCTCTGCGGGTCCCCGCGCGCTCGCCCCCCAGTTTCGGAAGGAGGCAGTTGAGGGAAAAAGTCGATTTTTAGGGTTGGGGGGGGGGGGGGGTGTTTCCCCCTTTTTATTTATTAAGCTTTTTTCTAGGACCAGGAGCGCTTGCAGGGTCGGAGCGCCGATTTTTTTTTCAACTTTTTTTGAGTTGTCCACAGCTCAGCGATATTTTTTGCATATTGTAGAACTTGGCGAGCTGCGTCGAATGGTGTACTGTATGTCCGGAAAAGTCTGTGTGGGGATTCAATTTCGGCAAAAATCATTTTTTCCGACTTTCTGTAAGCTGCAATGGAATCTAAAATATTTAAGATTTTTAAAAAAATATTTTTCGCGGAAAAAAGGTATCGCAAATTGCGGTTCTTCAAATTATTACCCATGTGGAAATAAAAAATTCACTCTGAATGAAATAAATGTAAAAGTACAAATTTGTAAATAGCAAATATGAATCTAGAATCAAGAACCTTATAGTTAGGAGGAAAACATTTGTGGTTACTTCTCACTTTGCATTTGATTTTCTCGCGAATATGCCAAAGATTTTTCTTAAAGTGGCGGGACCCTCCCAGTAGCCTTTGAGTAGAAACATCCAATAGAGAGGAGGCATCACATAGCGCTTCATCAAATAGGCAAACCTGAAAAAATGCATTAAAATAGCAGATCAATTTACTTATTATACATTGTTGGCCGACTTTGATCATAGGGAAAAGTCTCCATCGGACCATTTGGAGAAAACTCAGCAAGGATAACGTGGCGTCGATCAACAACCAATGGACACGAAGCGTAGCCGTCGTACTGATTAAAAGCGAATCTTTACTTTGATTCGTGTTGTGTCTTAGGACTACGACTTTGTTAGACCAAGGGCGAGATGAATGGACTTTTAAAATTACCCAGTATGTTTTTTTTTAATTTATGTTGTTAATAAACCACACCTCGGCTATTGGTGCCTTATTGTTCATCACATTTTTTAGGTTTTTTGAAAGTGCTTTCAGTTGGCTGGACACTGCGGCTGCCGTTTTCGCATTGGGCGTATTTGCGCAGTCGCCGATAGCGAAAACATTTGGGAAGGCTGGGGACTGCAAAGTGCGTGGGTCGACTGCAAAGCAATTTTGTGATTGAAAAGCATAAAAAGTCAATGCCATTGGAAGCAATAATGTATGGACCCCTTCCCCACCCCCCTCCAAAAGGAAATTATTTTCTACTATAAATGTTTACCCTGTCTATCAGTGTGCCCACCTTTTACCCATCCCTGGGGATCTGTAAGTTGAAGTGCGTTAGCATTCTGTTCATTTTTCTGGGCATGTTCTATAAGTGCCTTTGCAGGTGAACATGGCGGACCAATGTGAAGGAATGAATACTGAATGGGTTAAATTGAGGAAAACCGACCAAAAACACAAAAGAACTCGCTTCGAGAGTTTTCCGTTCTCCGGTGCCTTTTCCTTTTTCGTTGAGCAGTTCAAACACCGCGTGTCGCCTTTCCGGGTCCACCTTCACCAAATTGTGCTGAAGGTACGGTTCGATTCCGCGTTTTTTGATTGTACGTTCGAGAGACTCAGCATATCTTTTAATTTCTTCGTTTTTTACTGAAACCCACAGAAAAAAATATAAATTTCACATTACTTTGGCACACCAAATACCCGACTGTTAGAGGTGCAGAAACGAACGAAGGAATTCGAGCGAATTCCTCTTCTGCGGAAAATCTGTTTAAAGTTTGGGTGTTTCCAATTTCAACATGTAAGTCACTTCTTCAGCCAAAAAACAAATTTTCAGTGGCGCCCCGGCACACTTTATGGGATGCGCCGGATAAGTAAAAAGTGCCACGCCGCCTGAGGGAAATTTGTTCAGTTCTTCCAAGGTCTTTTTCGCGCCCTCGGGGAAATAAATAGAGCTGATGGACGGAGAAATGAGCACCGATTCAGTACCGGATGAAAGGCCCTCAATCTGAAAGAGAAAGTTGAATTTAAGTGTAAACCGAAAGCCTACATAATCATAACGAAGCTCAATTCCCAAAGCCAAGACCAAAAAATCATAAGAAATAGCTTGACCGTTGTCTAAACGAAGCTCATTTGATTCAGGAAGCAAACGTTGAACGGAATTTTGAAACCTTAAAAAACGGTTGATGTCCATTGAAAACCACAACATAAACCAGGGCCATAATTTTCGAAAAATTTGACTTAAGGCAGCTGCCCCCCCCCCCTGATTACGGGTCTGACATTAATTGAAAAAAATGTTACCAATTCACGCCGTGTGGCAACACTGAACCTTCATCACGATGGAGTTGATCAAAGTTCATCAGACCAGCCGCTGCCAGTGTTAATCCGGGTTGATAGTAATGGTCCTGAATTCATTTTAAACAATTAAAATAAAATTTAAGAGGCAGAAGACGGTCTTAATATTATCCCCTTCCGGTTTTTTCTAAACACTTTGTGGCGTTTTTTTTTTGCCTTTCGATGTCACAAAACGTAAAGCTGATACCAGTTTAACTAGTCCTACTCCCGACCACAAATGCGAATCAAGAAAAAGACATGTATCTTTCTGTAAAAGGCGCAAAATAGCGAAACACGTACTTTTTTTGGCTCAATCACAGCAATTTGTTTTTTAGGCAGAAGTCTTGCAAATTTTGATGTTACTGCACATCCAGCCGTTCCACCGCCAACCACGACAAGGCGAAAATGGCCTAATTATTGAGGAATAAAAATCAACTATAAAGTAAAAGAATATATGTACCTGCAACGGTCGAGAATCGGAGAAGGCTGAATTTCATACCTAATTAATCAAATCTGCAAAATGGAGAGAAAACATCGTCTTCACAAAAATCGCGAGCGAAAAAAAAAATTCAATAAAGGGATAGGATTTATGAGAGAAGCCTAATTTTTGAAAAAAAACATTTTGTTTTCTTCGAAATTAATCAAATGGATGTTAAAATCGGATTTACGCCTTTGAATACTCCTAGACGAATCGACGAATCCCCCCCCCCCCATTTTGACGGTAAAAAGACGATTCGTTCCACCCCGATTCGTTCCCCCTTTCAAAAGTTTTTTCGTTATAACTTCATTCCCATAACAAATTGCGACCGCAAACGATAGGTATTTACTTTCTACATAATCATGGCACAGAACAACTCCAGTGGGACATCGAGTTCGACGCCTGTTCATGTTTACTCTGCTTCTAAATTTCGCATTGACATAAATGTAAAATTCGGTTTCAATGGCATTTTTCTTTAACATCATACATATTATTGTATACCTAGATTTTAACCCGTGATGGTCCACTTCAAACCGGAAAATATGAAATTCTCATGGAAATAAATACAACTGATGGACGAAAACGAACAGTGATTTTTGATGCCAAATCATTGACATTTTTGCACGATCAATTGAATGCATTGGCACGCGCTTTTCCACGCTGCTATGTTTATGCCGATGAAAAAAATAAATAACATTGTAAAATAATTGTTTCTTAAAGGAAATCTGATTCAGAGTTTTACTGCGAATGACCAGTATTACTCGCTCTGTAGCCCGAGTTCGGGGTCATTCCACTCCCATTGATTTGCCCCGTCTCGGTTTGGCGTCTTTGTCCTTCACAATCCCTTCTCTTCGTAATGGAACTGACCAAACGTTGTGTTTTTCAGGTTTAACATTCATTTCGGTTCAGAAGGAAAAAAAACTTCCACCTTTCATTTCTTTAGGCAATGGTTCTTTCGTCGAAATTTACTCCAATTTTAAACATTCGTGGCAATTGATCGAAGCGTTGGATGCTTTTCCCGAAACAAAGTGTACAGTTCATGGATTATTTCCATTTCGACTGAATGAAAGGGAATGCTGTACGTTTGAATATAATTGTCTTTCTGGTGAATTTTTTCTTTTCTTTAGTACTTTTATGCTTTGGACAAAACGAATTTGCGTTATTCACTGCGACACAATTAAAAGATGACCAAATGGGCGGCATGTTGGAGGAGAGCCGTTGGAATTGGAAGAGAGTAAAAGGCGGGAGCTTGTCAGATTGGATTCTCAACGCCAAAATACTTTTTGGACGCGATGGAAATGAGGAAGGTTCCTGTTTGAAAGCTGGAACCAAGGTAGAAATATTGTCCTAATTTTTGGAATGGGTTCCCTCTCAAAAGCTGTCCCTTTAACTTTTCGTTGAAGGTTGTTCTCCATTTCGCCAATAATTGGATCAGAGTGTTGGAATTGTTCGAAGACAAAACAGACGAAACTGCTGCAAACCCTTTCGATGTTTTATCTGTACGGCTCGGATGTCAGGCGCTTGTGTAAGACATTTCGTCTTTGTTAGACTAAAATATTTCCTGATTTTGAACCAAGTGGTTTTTATAATTTTTGAAGAAACTAGGACCTCTTCTTTTCTTCATGGCCATCATTGGACATCACTTCGCGTTTTTGCCTGCACTTCCTTCGGCGCCATTCATCTCTTCCAACCCGCGATCGGACCGCAAATATTGCAAACTTTTTTTGGAAATGTTGTAAGTTCCGAGGAATTTACTTTTTCAATCTTTTTTTGTTTGAGGGAATGTCTTTCGCCATTCGTTCCGATTCCAATCTTTGGTGGCTTTTTTCCATTGGCGACGACCGCTCACTTCGAATTTGGAATGTTCAAAATGGTGCAAAAGTAAAATTAATTTCGTATTCATTTTTATTTTGACCCTTAGCTTTTCACGAAATTCGGCCACGGGTCAAGGCCTTTTGCGCTGGAACTTAATGAGGGCAAACAAATGATTTTCACCGGTGGGATGGACAATTACATTTGCATTTGGCGTTGGTCATCTGAAGAGAAATGTCTGACATAACAAATATATTTTAATATTTTAAATAATTGTTCAGCGTCTTGCGTAGAGATGAACGGACTGTTTTTGGAACGTAAAGTTGACATTTGCTGGGCAACGGGAGGAGGAGGAACCATTAGAAGCATTTTGGCACTGGAATGCGATCGGGAAGTCCCGAAAAGGCCGTTCGATCTGGTGCGTTATGAACCCCCACCCCAAAAGCAAAGCATCCATTTGCTGATTTTAGCTGGTTGGGTCCGAACGCGGGTCTCTCTTTGCCGTTTCGTTGTCAGCCGACCTTCAGCCGTTGAGTTGCCCAATTGAAGCGAAGAAAGTGAATGCATTTGCATTTATTCGCATTCGCGGAATTCTTTATTTGATATCGTTGGACACAAAAAGGTATTGTCAAAGCATTGCATTATTTAGGTTTTGTTTTAGAATGTTCGGCATTGAACGAATAGACAGTAGAACTGATGTTGATGCAGGTGAAGAGACCGATTTGGCCGAACATTTTCGGCTAAATTTTTCCGATTGCAATGGTCGGCCGATGGTCTTTCGGCCCGATATGTTTTATTACTCGAATTCTGCCCGGTCCCTCGCGCTTTGTACAGAGTCGGATCGCTCTCTTCATCTGGCGATTTGTATGCCTTTTCTCCGCTATTTTATTTGCATATGCCCATTATCTCTAGTCGGAAATCGCTCTTTTTGCTTCACTCATCACATCATTGGTGCGCCAATCGACCAATTTCTTTGGGTCCAACCCGAATCCTGCCAATTGTTCTTGTCGATCGGTCAGAACGGACAAGTGGTGGGTATTGTTTGTGGATGGGGTGTTCCGATTCTAGCAAGTTTTATACTCCTCCGATTAACATGCTTGCTTAGACTGTTTATCGGATTGGCAAGTCTTCCAGTGAAAACGACTCGCACCGCTCTCTTCTCACAGTCAGCCAATTCCTTTTGTCTAACAATAAGTGCGGCAACGAAGACGAGAACAAAGTGGCGAAGGTACAGGTAGCCCTGCTAATTGCGGAAACACCAGATGACGTTCCTACGGTTGGAGTTTTGCTCCTCGGCACGAGGTCGGGAACTTTGATGGCATTTTCACTTCAATCCGGACGGGTAAGGAACAGGAGAAAGCGGAGCAATTCAATGTCGTACTTAGTTTGGTAGTTGGGAGAAACTTTAAGCACTTGATAACATAATTTCTCATTCGCTTTTATGGACGGGTAGCAGAATAATGCATTTGACTCTCTTTTTGAGTTGCTTTTGCTTAACCGACTTGCGCATGGAACAAATGGCTGTGCGAAGACAGTAACCGCTTTGCATATTGAGGCGATACAAAATTCGAAAAAGGCGCAAATTGAAGGGGATTTGATAAGCACGGGAAGAGACGGCACTATGAAAAAATGGCATTTTCATTGGACGCAGAAAAGGTCACTCGAAAATGGTGAATATCTTTATTAATCCATCTAATCGGAAGTTTTTGCATTTAAGTTGTGGAAAAGTTTTCGTTGGATTCCTTTTTTGTTCGCCAACTTCCGATCGAATGGCCCTGCGCCATTGTCCAATCGGACAATTCTCGCGCTTTTATCGTCGGATTTCATAGCGTGGGAAATTCATATGTACCCAATTTAATAAATAAGTTTTAGAATGAATTTGTTATGATGGATTTCGAAAGTCTTTTTATTTTGGCCACTTTTCGATGCGGCGGCGGCAACCGGAAATGGCAATTTATTGTTGGAACGGGAGGGAAAGAGACTGACAGAAAATACAGGTCGAGCTTGGGAACGTAGTCTAAGGAAGATGGCGCAAGAAATGTTTCCCTACTGTTTTTTTCGATTAAAGGGGTTGACTAATGAGTGACCCGTCTTTTTATGTCTTTTCAGAAATTAATTAAGCAGTGTTAGTCGTTATTCTGTCTTAAATAGCTTTTTCAGTTCAGTTTCGCCTACATTTGCAAAGGCTTTCTGAACTTTGTACTGCTTGATCCTGTGGAGTTCCATCCGATCCGGGTACTTTTGCTAATTCATTGATATTTTTCTGTGATTTCGCAGTCATCCCTTCACTCTGATAACATTGTTACGATGACATCTTTGGAACATCGCGGGACCGTTTTTTTGATCAGTGGAGGGACTGATCGACGATTGACGCTGTCGCTTTTTAAGCCATCTGATGGCGAAAGGCTAAATGAACAAAGCGAAAAAACTTCTTATGGTAGCCCCATTTTGACACTTTGTAACTTTTCCTTTCAGCAAAACGATTCGTTCCGCGCGTTCGTTGTGTCGATTCGTCAAATGTCCACCGTTCCAATTTGGAGTGCATTTATGTCGTTGACAATTGGCATTTGCACGATGAGGCAAATGGCAGTGGAAGAGACAATGACGACAGATTGATTCTAAGTGTGGGCGGCCGTTCGGAGATTTGTGCATGGAAATTGCATTTTGACGCGGATAACGAAACGACAAATGGTAATTTATGCATAATGTCAACAGCTGACGGAATACTGACAAAATCAAGAAGTCCTTCCTCAGCTGCACTTTCTATCTTCCATTGATCTCTCTGACGATTCTGAAAGATCGTCGGAAGGGCCTTCTCCACAGGACTGCCGTCTGATGGCTGTTCACCTTTTGAACGATCAGTTCCTGGCGATTCTTTGTTCCGATGGGACTATTCGGTTTGTTCTGCTCGAATAGTGATTGTTAGACCAATTTTAAGAATCGTTCAATTTCATCGTCGTCTTCACCATGCGCCCATCTCTCCGCGGCCTAACAACTGGACAATTCGCCTTCCTTCGCTTGCCATGTTCACTTCTTTGGAGCTTATTAAACATAACAAAGTGCTGTTCTGCACATCTACGGATGGTCATTTGCACGCATTCGCAACCGTGCCGATGCTTCAACAGTATAACGTTGATTTTGATGCTGAAGCATCGTTTGAAGAAAGGGCACATTTCTGTCAACAGCAATTCTCTCCTTTTCTTGTTGAGCATTGTGGCCTTTCTGCTCTAACCATTGCCCCATTCTCTGAAGTATTATATTTCCATTCTTGCCGCTGAGGAATGCTTGCGTCTTTCTCTTTTCCTTAGTACGACGTCATATTCATTGGTTCCGAATCTGGTCGGGTCAACGTTTTGAAGCATCGTTCAAACCGAGGAACGTGCCAAAATGAAGCGATGGTTGAGTTGGTCACCAGAGGAGATTGGCATGCTTCGACTGTAACCGGTGATAGAAAATTCGAAGAAAGCATCCAAACTAATTAAATTTAGCCCTTCAAACGGTCACCTGCCCATTTCCTTCGTCCTCGCAATGTCCAACGCTCGTCACCGTTCTCAGCACTTCGCTTGACTGTCGACTTGGGGTCGTTCACTACGACCTTATCCGGCAAGAGGTTACACAATTCCGGCCCGCCCACCGATACAAATTTATGCTCCCTCGCTATCCATCACTCAGCTCCGACCCCTTCGCAACTTCCCATTGTGCGTGTCCGACCCCGCTGCTCTGCTTGTTCTTCCTACCCATTCTCCTCTAGAACTCAATTGTTTCGTTTCTGGCTACGGGATTGAACACATTCATTTAAACATCGAACACAACGATGAATATGAAAAAAGATGCGCCGTATCTCTGTAAAAATCGTTCATTTCAACATTTGCATGGCATTCAGTTCAACGATACATACTCACACATTTCTATTCATTCTAATTCAAAGTAAATTGGACCTCTTTTGAAAATTTCGATTCTCTTAAGGATGGGCAACGTTTGCGCTAATTTACCGGAGAATTATTTTTAGTCTATTGTTACTATTGTTGACGATGGGACCGATCGTTTGGCCCAACGCCAAATTCCTTTTCTGTCTTTGTTCGCCTTCTGCCTCTTCCAAACTGAACAGCTCCAACTTTTTGAGTGCTGTAAAACTCTCTACACGTCGATGTTCTCTTTTCTTGCGTCGTCGATTTTTCATTTTTCGGATCGACAAGATTGTTTCAAGAAGTGACAAGTCAACGACTGCTTTCTTCAAGGCCATCAGACTTGGCGGCTTTTCACTCGCTTTTGTCCCCTTTTTGTTTAGGTTCTCTCTCTCGCTTCTGGACTTACGTTTTGTATCTTTCCTCTAATTAAGGTCCGCCCAATGCAAACATTCGATCGCCCAAACGCATCGACGCCTCTCAGCTGAGTCCGACGGCAATGCATCGCCGGCTTCTCCAACCGTCTCGGAGTTGTGGTCTATCGTACGACCTTATTTAGGATGGCTTCTGCTTTCGATCATCGTGAGCACTTTGATTTTGCTTACCGGGTGGCCTTTATTCCCTCCGGGGCGACGCAACATTCGCATAACAATTACGCCTAATCAATTTGTTGGGAACTTTTGCTCCTCAAGGCTTCCGCTATCATCGCTTACCTGAACATCCGAATTCCTGTCCTGCTTGGTCAGCTCGTCAACCAAATTCTGCGCGTTGACCGACCTCCCACTGTCGCAGTGAACTTCACAATGTTCAGGCCGGTTGTCCTTCGGCTGGTTATGGCACAGTTGGGACAGGTTTTGGTGTGATGGCATAGTGTCAGTGTTGGCAACACTTTCTCCCCAGGCAATTGCGACTTTTGTTTGCATAACGGCACTTTCGTGGATGGGCGAGCGGATGAGTGCCGACCTGCGGACCAAACTGCAAGATTTGACCGCCGGTGTTCAGAGTTCTGCTAAAATGCCCTTTTTTCAGCTTTTCCCACCTTCTCCGTTTCCCGATGCACTTTTTTGACACTCAGCGAAGTGGCGAACTCAGTGACTGTCTTAACCATGACGTCCAGGAGTTTAAGAGCAGCTTCAAACTCTGTGCCGCACAGGGACTTCGTACCCTTGCGCAGGTGGTTGATCGGTTTTTGTGGGGTTTGCCTTCTCCCGTCGGCGCCCTTTCATTTGCCCCCCCCCCTTCAGACGATTGGTTGTGCCGTTTCTTTGTGGTTCGTCTCCCCCCAAATGACTTTGCTCACTTTGGGCGTTGTTCATTCCGTCATTTTCGTGGGCGCTTTTTTTGGCTCTTTGCTCCGCCGTCTTTCGTTTCAATCGCAAACGCAAAGTTCCGTTGCAGCCGGAGTTTCTGGCGAAGCTCTGCAAAACATCCGAACGGTCAAAATGTTTGCGATGGAAGAAGCCGAGTTGGGGTCGGTTTAATTTTGCATTCATTTTTGTTTATTTGCATAACTTTGCCCTCCGTTTCAGACTCTATCGGACGGAGGTGCAAAAGGCGCGTTCCCTTGGCGAACGGCTCGGCGTCGGTATCGCATTCTTCCAGGCCTTAAGCAACCTCTTCCTCAACGGTCCAGTCACTGACAACCAGCCGCCATCAATCGCTTTTCCAATCTTAAGGAATCGTTTTGGGCGTTTTATATGGCGGTGGACAGCTCGTGGCGGGTCAGCAACTGTCTCCCGGCGACTTAATGTCTTTTATGGCCACTACTCAAATAATCCAACGTTCTGTGGCCCAATTCTCTCTGATTTTTGGAAATGGAGTGAAGGTCCATTGCATTGCTCGAATTTGTCATCGTGATTTCCAACTTAGGCATGGACCTCATGCGCTCGCATTCTCGAATTTTTGCGTATCGATCCAAATTTCGATAATCATTTGAGCGGCACTGAGCAAATTCCAAAACATTCGCTAATCGGCGACATTCGGCTACACAACATTCATTTTTCTTACCCTAATCGTCGCGAAAAATTAGTTCTGGAAGAAATCGACCTGCACTTCGCAAGCGGACAAACCACGGCCATTTGTGGACCTTCGGGTGCCGGTAATGATGGCCATTCTACCGCAAATTTATTTGATTAATTCACTTCTTTTAAGGTAAAAGCACAATCGCCGCATTGGTTGAACGCCTATACGAACCCCAAAATGGCCAAGTAATGGAATTGGCATCGATGAATCGGGCTTTTCCTCCCCATCCAGGTGACTTTGGATGGTCGCGACCTGCGCCTGTTGGACCCGCTCTGGTTACGTCAAAAGGCGATCGGAGTGATCTCGCAGGAACCCATTCTATTCTCGACATCCATCAGAGAGAACATCCGGTACGGACGACCCAACGCAACTGAAACTGAGGTCCAGCTTTTGGGCACAATGTCACTAAATTGTTTCAGTATTAAGATTCGTACTGCAGCAAAACTGGCAAATGCTTCCGAATTCATTGAGCAGTTCCCCAACGATTACGACACGTTGGTGGGCGAGCGCGGGGCGACTTTGAGCGGGGGTCAAAAGCAAAGGTAAACAGCGAAAGGTCCAATTAATCCAATTGATTCGGCTTCGAAGGATTGCAATTGCGCGTGCACTAATCAAAGACCCGCCCATTTTGATTTTGGACGAGGCGACCTCCGCACTGGACGCGGAAAGTGAACGAGCCGTTCGTTGTGTCTTTTTAAAGAACGCATTTAATTCTCTGTCTAAGGTCCAGCAGGCATTGGGCCGCTTAATGCGCGACCGGACGGTCATAATCATCGCCCATCGGCTCAGCACAATCCGAAACGCGGACAAAATATATGTCCTCAGAGATGGCCGAATGGTTGAGGTTCGAATTTTTTTTGGGGGGGGGGGTCTGAATACTGAAAATAATTTCGTATTTTGCAGAAGGGTACCCATGATCAGCTGGTGCGGAACAAACGCAGTCTTTACCACGCAATGGTTAGCGAGCAGCATAATCCGCGCACTAAAGAAGGCGAGGCCGGGCTGCTCAAAAGACTGAACCGACTCTTCAATTTTTAAAGAAAAACTATTTCTTTGTTTGTCATAAAATATCTTTTGTCAATGGGTCAGGCGATTATTGGGGATTGTACAACGTATTCCACAATTAATAATGAGGCGTCCATCCCAGTAGCTTTAAGTCGGATGATCGAGTAGTTTTTTCGCTTAACGCGTTTCTCAAAAAATGACAATTACAACGGAGCAAAATTAGAGGTCGCGCGCGTGCCATCTTCGGAAAAATCAAAATGTCTGTCGAACTTGTTCCACGCTGATTCGGGGTGCTTCTACGACCTTCGGTTTCTTCGCGTCCCTCTCCGTCCTTCCTTTTGGACATTTCGGCGCCATTCTCTCAATAACTTCTCCAACCAAAGGCGTGTTTGTGTTGTGCTTGCGAACTTCGCCAATTCCTTTCTCAATTTCAGACGAACTTTCTGCTGGTCCCCGTCCCTTCTGTCGATGCTCGAGAGAAATTTCGTTTTCTCCCTTTTTGTCGGCGGACGACGGAGGAAAGCCTTTTCAAGGGAAATAGTTAAAAGCCGTCGGCGTCTTTCGTTTTTTCTCTTTACCCAACAGAAAGTCGCGCTTCCATTCTTTGGACTTCGATGCCGTCCCACCCGAAGACGAATTGCTCATTTGGGCGGGGCCAGACGTCCCTTTTTTGGTCACGAATGCCTTTATCTGTTGCAGAAACTGTTTCTCCTCATGTTCTGAGTCCTAAAAACGAATCGGGACTCAAACGGAACTTTGCTGTGCCATAACTAGGGATGGCATTTATATGCACATGCATATTTTTTTCCTGAACTCGGAACGGTCTGAAACGCACGAAAAACGTGTTTTCAGCTTGGTTTGAAGCGTTTAGAACGCATTTCCATGTGCATATTTTGCATATTTTACGATTTATGTGCATATTTTTTTCATTTTATGTGCATATTTTGGCATTTTGCAAAAAAAAGTGATCTTGGCAAGAAAAATTTTATTTTATTTCATGTTTCTTAAGAAATTTTTTGAAAAAAGCGCAAAATAGTCACAAAAGTTCAAAAAAGTCGTCTAAAATGCCAAAATAGTCCCAAAAGTTCAAAAAAGTCGTCAAAACACTTGAAAATTTGGAAATGTATCTCATCAGCAATTTTAACCACTGATGAATGAATTTGAAGAATTTTGGGGAAATTTTATATTGAATTTGGAAAAATTTATGTGCATATTTTTTCATTTTTGGTGCATATTTTGCAATTTTTGGTGCATATTTTATGCGCATATTTCAAGATTTTATGTGCATATAAATGCCATCCCTAGCCCTAACTTACGGACGATCCTTCCTCCGCCTCGTCCTTCGCTTCAGTTGGTCCAGCATCCGCCAACTTCAAATCGTTTAATTTTGTCACCAATTCAACACCGAATTTAGTTTTTTGAGTGGACGAAGTCGGCCCATCGATCTGTTAAGTTGAAGAAATTCAGAGAATAAGTTTTGGATGATTAGTGCGCGACATTTCTTACCTCCTCCGGTGCCTCCGCATTCTCTCCCGCCAAAAACGACTTCCATTGGCTGTTATCTTTGGGAATTACGAATTGGTTCCGCTGTTCCGCCAATTGTGCGATGATTGCACGGGACATTCCCATGCACCGATCGGAACAGAACTTCACGGGCTCCGAGTCGGTCGGCACGATCTGATCAAGAAAGATAACCGTGCATTAAAGTAACTCTCCCAACCATTTTGCGCTCTCCACCGGCAGAATCTTTCCGCCGCCTCACTATTGTGTACTTTTTGCGCAAATCGACGTTGATTGTATTGGCACAGAGGGGAAAGCCACACAAACGGCCCAAAAAACGTTCCTCGACCACTTCACACCAGGCAGACGGAACCAAAACTGACAGCTAATTGTAAGGGAACGCGGTTAATGCAAACAAAGCCCCAAACACCCTCTCCCACCACAAAAAACATTTTCTACTCACATGCCGCTGCAACTCGTCCTCCTCCACCGTGTCGGCCAATGCGCAAATTGCCTCGTAGACGGACCGTTTTTGTATTTCCTCCTCCCCAATTCGCTCCTTCACCACCCCCACTCCCTCGCCTAACATTTCATCGCGGACAAACGGTGTCTTCTTCATTTGCAATTCATTTCTTAAGTCACTGACAATTATCATCGAAATGTTGTGCATCTTGGGTTCTCAACTTATCCAAATACTTAAGGCTAATAAGGTCTGACCATCCGAAAAGCAAACAACTGAACCAACGACAATGTGATCACACCATTTATACATACTACTAGTACTTAAGCAGCAGCATTAAGCAACAATATAAATATTTGTGTATGGTTATAAGCGAGATTTCACTGTCCAAATAGAAATCAAATAATGAACAAACGAAAAAGGATGAATACACTTTCTGCTCGGATGAAGTGAAGGATGAATATTCGAAACAAACATAAATATATAAAGAAATATGGCGTCCCGTTCCGTGTTAGGCAATCTTCTCGGAAAGCGTTCAATTCCTTGTCGGACTGGGCTTAAGAGTGCCGATGACGGCCGAGGCGGATGACGGAGTGTTAGCCGTGCTGGAAGCGGCGGAAGAGAACAGTCGGATCACATCGTCTAAACGGCTGCTCAGTGCATTTTGTTGATCCAAAAATTGGCGAGTTTCATCCGGCAACACTCGACGAACACAAACGCTTAATGAAGAAGCTTAGATAAGTAAGCCATTTCAAGCTTTTACCCAGATTTCAATGGCTCTCGATTAAGGCGTGTCTGACGAATTTCGGAAAATGCACGCCTCACAATGGAAGCGTATTCACACCGAGCCATCAGCTGCTCAAAATTTCCACTTTGATCGGCATGAATGTCCATAAAATTGTACAAATCCTCTATAGCCTGAAAAAACAACAAAGAAATAATAGTAGAAGATTTACTAGTAGAAACTTTTACTAAAAAAAGAACTCACCCCATTGAAAGGATCTTCGGAAATTCGGTTGAAAATGGACGTCAACTCATCGGTCATCACCAGAGCTGCTCCTCCTCCCTCCGCCTGTTTACTAGTGTCTTCCATTGCCTTTCTGCCAACAGTTCGAATACATCGTCTCACGTAGCTGACCAGTTGAGAACTTTCGGGAAACGGATAGAGATAATTGAGCATCTAAAATTTATATGTTATCCGTTTTGTCATTTAATGATAACAAAGGGAAATGTTTAAATAAATTACATTTATTATATAAAAAACCATTTCATTGTCAATAAAAGATTGCAAAAACAGACCGCGTATCTCCGTTTGACCACCAAACGCTGCAAGTAAATGCATAATAATTTGGTTGTATCTTTCACCGTCTCAGGAATTTGTTTCGTTTGTTCGTCGATCACATAAAATCGCGAGTAATATTCGTGAATTGGGCTCAACACGGTCAGAAGATCCACCTAAATTTGCGTAAAGCTATTAAAAAAGACAATCGTTCAAAAAACAACTTTTTCAATTTTGACAGGATCGACGATTGTGTCGGTGTATTTGGTGAGACATTTGTGAATCAACGTGGACATTTGACTGCCTGGGTCGGAAGACTGGTACTTCATGATCAATTTAATCAGCGCCACAAAACAGACGTTCGGATTTGTGAATTCGCAAAGTCGAATGACCACAATGTTGAGAGACCGAAATATCTGCAAAATCAACCAATATTGAAACCAAAAGATTTTTTTTTGGAAAAAATAGATGGGTAACATAAATCAATTACCTGTTTGTTGAGTGTTTTAAGCCGTTGATCGCTAACCAACGAAAGCAGAGAGTCAATGAATGAGCGCAAAGTGTCGGTGCTTATCCGCTGCATTATGAGCATTTCATTCGTCAGCTGAATATGAAAAGTTAATTAGTCCAAACGCCTTGCCGACCGACCGAAATGAGAAAGTTGCAAATGGAGCGCATGAATTCACTCAACTCGGCTTCCTTCGGCTCCCCCTCTCTCACTGCCTCCAACTGCTCAAGGTGTTGGCTTCGAATGTGAAATATTTGGGTGACCATCTAAAGTGAGGACATTAATTGAACATTGACTTATTTCTCTAAGCGGCAGACCGTTTTGAGAACGAGCTCAGTCCTGTCACATACGTACTGACGAGTTGTCGGATCGTTCATCAGATGAAGCAACTTAAAGAAAGCTTCAGAATGTCTGCTCTTCTTTAATGGCGAGTCACTTGTGCCATCGCTTCATCGGCAATGTTCAACTGAAGGCAGGAAATGTTGTGCACGGTTCGGTCGATGTGTTCAGCACTTTCCAGCGAAGATATTGAAGAAACCGACTCGCTCCGACGTGAGAAAGTGCTTGTTGGGCGCACAACGGGCTTCTAATTCCATTTTATTTGCTCCATTTTTATTATCTTACAATCGGTTGTAGGTCGATTGAAGTTGGTTCTGTTAACTTTTCGCTGTAAGGGTCTGCCGATTTTGGAATGTCCATTCGAAAGGTCTTGTCCATCAGTGTTTGTGAAACATTTGCCCCTCCTCGCTCTCTGTCATTGCCGACAACCAAAGTGTTGTCGTCGAAATCATTTTGAAAGAACTTCGGGTCCAATTGGTACTTTCCAGCTCCATTTGGAGGTTGGATTGTTACGGTGGTGTTCAAATTAGAGGCATATGAAACAGCAGATGAAAGACCATGCGACCTTCGTCCAGGCCTAACGTTTCCGTCATCGGTGTCATCAAGCACAGAATTATTTGGGATGACAGCCATCGATCGCCGATGACTAAACTAACGGTTGACTGCATTTATGCGAAACGCACAGTTTACCCGCTTGCCGATCGAGCCCTTTTGGACGAATTCAAATCATCCGCCGCAATTGTGCTATTCATCGTCTGGTTCAACCGCGACGTGGACGTGTCCCTTTTGGTTGCATCCGCACGGGAAGATGGGTTCCCATGGCCACTTCGCTTAATGCGCTCCTGCATCGAATGGGACAGTGCTAATCATTGACTATGAGAAAAACAATACTCGCCTCAAGCATTGCCCGCTCCTTTTGTCCCAATTGGCCGATCAGCGGGAAAATGCGGTCACCCATCTTCCTGTAAACCGTAACAATGGCATTCAGTGCAGCGTTGCGCACAGCGCTGTCTCGATCGGCGATGCAGGCGCCTAAAGCTCCCATCGTCACTTGAGGGGTGTTGGTGATGTTTATGCCCATAACCTAAATAAAAAAGGATGAAAAATGTGGTGTTTAATCTGAAAATGGTACGCGCCTCTATCAAAGCGTCAGCGATGGCGATACATTCGGACTTTTGGCGCGAGTTTTTAGTCTTTAGTCCGTCAAGGACCATGGGAAAAATTTTAGCTGGGACGGCGATTGAATTCATTTGGCGAACAATGCGACGAACATTGCTTCTGATAATGTCTTTGGTGTCTCCGCTCTAAAAAGTCAAAATATAGGAATAGTGAAACGAACTTTCCAACCTTAAGAAGCAAATACGGCAGAAAAGATTGGACTTCAATGTCGTTGAGCATTTCCCCCATCGCATCCATCTGGTTGAATAGAGCCGCTAGGAAGTCAAGCAATTTTATCAGAACGGACGGGTTGGTGTCGAAGAAGCGAAGAGAGGACCATTTCAAAAGCAAGTCCAAATTGGAGATGATGCACTCTGGATGGACGGCGTGAACCTTAAGAGAATCTAATCATTTGTCTAGTTTCTAAATTCATATCAATAAGCAACAAAAAAACGTGAGAGAAGATTTATTTAACTCCTCCAACTCGTTCAAACCTCTGACAAATACTCAATGGCCTTGATGTGCTGCTTAAAGTCCTTGCTCAACAATTGAGTAGTCAAAGGCGGCTTTGTCACCGTCGCTAAGCTTGCATTCAATTGTTCCACATGTTCCGTTTGTGGTGTGTCAAAATTCCATTTCAGGGACTATACCCGGAATTAGATTAGTTAAAACGACGATTTTGGCACAAACCCTCAACGACTTTTCATCTTTGATACGGCCCGCTCTGTCACTTTTCAATGCAATTAATTCGGGCATTAACGTTTCCGTCGGCTCGTCCTTTGCCTAAGCGTAAAATATGCAAAAAAAACAAATTTAAAATTCGAATCCAAACCTCTGTTTTCTTCGCAACAACAGATGACTCTCTCTTCTTTTTCTGTTGCTTTTGTTTATCCGGCATTGTCTTATTTGAGGTATCGTTTTTGTCCTCGTCATCATTGACGGAAGATGTAGCAACCTATAAAAAAAAATACGAAGAAAACAAAAAGCTTGAAATGACCTCAAGTTCCACGTGTTGTTTTATCAACTCGGTCGATTTTGAATTGGGGGTTTTCTCTTCAGATGTTGGTTCATTGTCTTTTGAATTCATAATATGAGACGAGAGATTTGGTGCGGTTGAATTGGCAGCAACTTGATGAGAATCCTAAAATATTAAAGGTTGAAACACAAATTTATCGCAGTTTTAATACCTTTGGCGGCGGAGCCTCCGACTGTGCTTTTTCCCTGTACTCGACAATCTGAACGAAGTTTTTGCTAAAAAAAATAATGAACGGCTGGACGACCTTCGACATTTTGTTAGCATCTTTCACCAATTCAGGCGTCAGAAAACCAGAAAGGGACTTCTCCCCAATGCATTTCATAATGGCCCCCAATGCGGCAAACGAAGAGTCACGCACTTCCGGATCGGCATCGGATCCATGCTAAGGCAACATCTTGTTACAAAAAAAATCCCATCTTCAAACTTTGCTTAATGCGGCCACCAAATCCTTGAGGAAGCCCTTGGGCACGTCTTTTGCCGAGAGAGAGCGGAAGACGCGATAGAGGAACAAGTCGAGCTGGCACTTTTGATTCGGATTTTGCTTTGACGACAGTGCTTCTAGGATGGCATTGCTGAGATGGTCTAAGGTCTGCAATATTTTCGTATTTGTCATCTGGTTATGAATGTTATTACTGTGCATGCAAAAGCGGCATCAATGCACTCGATGAGCGCATCTCTGAGCATTTGTTTCTTTTCTTTGAACTTCACGAAAATAACCGGCAAGACCAACGGTACGTGCGGAGCAAATTTTCCACGCAATCCCTTTGCGAAACCCGCGATGCATTTGGCCGCGGAAGTGACAACGTTGATGTTCGAATCGTTGGCCATGGCCTAGAACACCAGTTCAACCAATGACTAATCTACACGAGGAGACCTTTGTCAGACGTTCAATGACTTCTCGATACTTTGGAGAATCAGCAAGTCGTGGATTTTGGATGAGCAGTTGGAGAAGTTCGTCCATTGCCTCTTTTCTTTCTTGCCATTTATTGCTTTCAAAATCAATGGTCAGCTTAGAGGAAATGTCGACAGGCTCTAACAAATCCCAAGAATCCATTTCGTCGTTGTTTTGAATGATGAAGGCATTTTCCTTGACGGAAGAAGTGCTGGTCCGTCCACAATCGGTATGAACATTGACCTGATCATAAATTATTTATTAGTCTGATTTTTCAATTTTTTATAATATCAAAGCAAGTCGAAAAATCTTCACAACGGAAGAAGAAAAAAAAATGGAATATTCAATTTCTAAACAAATTCCAAAGAATTTCCCGGCGGCGCCTATCGGCACCTCCTCCCATTCTTAAAAAACCTCAAAAAAATTAGCGTATTTTTAAAATTTTGGTTGCAGATCTCAACTTATTGAGATAGAAATTCAACATTTTTCTCGGCGGCGCCTATCGACCCCCCCCCCCAGAAGGGAAGCAGAATTCTAAAAAAATTTACATATTTGAAATTCCTTAACAAAAAAGCAATAAAAGGGGAAAATGCATCCCTAAAAATCCAGTTCGAAAAATTATCTTTCTTGGAATCGTGAGGGGGAGGGGGGGGGGGGGGGGCAAGTGCCGATAATTGAATAATGTTCAGACTCATTGAGTTGGTTTTATTTCAAAAAAAATTGGGTAAGTGACATTATGGTTTTGAATTGTCGACCCCTATACGTGAAAATCGTCGACCCCTATTTTTAGTTTTTAATAATTTAGATTTTAGCAAAAATGTTGCCTAAATTTTCAAAATGTCTTAAGAAGCATACTAAGTCAATGCATAATTAATGTCGTTTTTTGATTTGGCTCCGTACAAGTTTTTAAAGCGGTTCAAAAATACTGATTTTTCTATATGCAACTCCTATCTGTGTTGAACACTTTGTTTCCAAACCC
Source organism: Globodera rostochiensis (assembly GCA_018350325.1). Lineage (NCBI taxonomy): Eukaryota > Metazoa > Nematoda > Chromadorea > Rhabditida > Heteroderidae > Globodera > Globodera rostochiensis. The sequence goes on along the minus strand of JAEVLN010000008.1, from coordinate 1,539,038 downwards.
GGTTAGGTCGATATTTCCGAAACCGGTTTTTCCGGTTTTAAACCGATTTGCTTAGGGTAAGCTCTCCGGTTTTATCCATCCCCCTAATAGCCTAGCTGATTCTGCGTCGAATACAAAAAACCGCATCCACAACTCTTCGATTTTTTAAAAATCCTTGAATGTCACTTTTTTGGCCATTTTTTGACAATTTACTGTTGGAAATGACGACAAGAGTTGACGGATTCGGATGCGGGTTTTTGTATTCGATGCAGTACCAGCTTGCCTACATTTACACCGTTGATAACGCGCAGCTATCTCCACGCCAAACTGGTTTAAAACCGGAAAACTGGGTTTGAAAATTTTTTTCTCGGCGGTATGAAAAGAAACAGAAACCGTTTACGTAACTAAGTGTTCTACTCAGATAGGAGTATTGAATATAGAAAAATCGGAATTTTTGAACCGCTTTAAAAAAACTTGTACGAAGCCAAATCAAAAGGCGACACTAATGATGTAATGACCTAGTACTTTTAATAAAAGCATAGAAATTAGAACATAAAATTCTCGTTCTATTGCCATTTAACTCAGTAAATTCAAAAAAAAAATACCGCTATTGTGAGCGAAAGCAGTGCTGCGGCCTCCGACTGTGCTTTTTCCCTGTACTCGACAATCTGAACGAAGTTTTTGCTAAAAAAAATAATGAACGGCTGGACGACCTTCGACATTTTGTTAGCATCTTTCACCAATTCAGGCGTCAGAAAACCAGAAAGGGACTTCTCCCCAATGCATTTCATAATGGCCCCCAATGCGGCAAACGAAGAGTCACGCACTTCCGGATCGGCATCGGATCCATGCTAAGGCAACATCTTGTTACAAAAAAAATCCCATCTTCAAACTTTGCTTAATGCGGCCACCAAATCCTTGAGGAAGCCCTTGGGCACGTCTTTTGCCGAGAGAGAGCGGAAGACGCGATAGAGGAACAAGTCGAGCTGGCACTTTTGATTCGGGTTTTGCTTTGACGACAGTGCTTCTAGGATGGCATTGCTGAGATGGTCTAAGGTCTGCAATATTTTCGTATTTGTCATCTGGTTATGAATGTTATTACTGTGCATGCAAAAGCGGCATCAATGCACTCGATGAGCGCATCTCTGAGCATTTGTTTCTTTTCTTTGAACTTCACGAAAATAACCGGCAAGACCAACGGTACGTGCGGAGCAAATTTTCCACGCAATCCCTTTGCGAAACCCGCGATGCATTTGGCCGCGGAAGTGACAACGTTGATGTTCGAATCGTTGGCCATGGCCTAGAACACCAGTTCAACCAATGACTAATCTACACGAGGAGACCTTTGTCAGACGTTCAATGACTTCTCGATACTTTGGAGAATCAGCAAGTCGTGGATTTTGGATGAGCAGTTGGAGAAGTTCGTCCATTGCCTCTTTTCTTTCTTGCCATTTATTGCTTTCAAAATCAATGGTCAGCTTAGAGGAAATGTCGACAGGCTCTAACAAATCCCAAGAATCCATTTAGATCTGAAACGGTTAATAGTAGTATCCAGTAGGCAAAAATCGGGCAAACAAACATTTTATTTTTTAACCAAAATTCGCGAAGCTCGAAGCCGAAGTTTTAAAAATTTCCTGACTAATTCGGAAACGAAAATCCGACCCTCCAAAATTTAGGATTCCGAATACTCCGAATACCGAGCCAAAATCAATTGTGCGAACCGGAATGGGGGGGGGGGGTGGGGTTGGTTAGTCCGGCGGCAGGGGCGCTAGGGGGGGGGACCATTTTGTTTTGCACATTCGTAATTTTCGATTCAAAATTTCTGTGGGACTGTAAAACAACGGCGGCGCACTTGAACTTAAAGAATGATATCTGCAAAATTTGGTCACGAAATCCTCAAAAATTTAGCAAAATTCAATGGCGGTGTTAGAGTACTTACATCATTCTGTCTGTCGCGTCATTAGTTAAATGATTTTGGCATTATGCTTTGCACAAATGAATTAATTCGGCTTTTTTTTTTCGTCGTCCATGTCGGGAATTGCGGTCGTTTCGGCCCTCACGTTTCCAGACCTTGAAGTGCAACAATTTCTGGGGGCGTAGAATCCGAATCTGACCTCCGTTTCGACCAAAACCTCGGACGCTTTTAGAATGTAGAATTTCGGTCTTATTTAGGATCGAAAACCCCAGATAAGTATTTGTTTAAATCCTAAAAATCCCATCTCTAATAATAATCGATTCCTTTCTAAATTTAGAGTTTACAAAATTTTAAAATGTCCGTGGAGGGAAATGGCAGAGTAAAGAGACTTGCGAAAGGAGCTAAAAGGTTTTTTTGTAAAGAAATTCGCTTTCTTCAAAGTTTTTACAGGAATTAAGCAATTTATGTATGAATTAAAAAATAAAAAATCAGCTATTTTTAAAAAAAATTGCGAAGTGTGGCCAAAACGTTACTATGTATATATCTTGTATTAAGCGGATAGTATAGCAAGCGATTTTCTGAATATTTTTTTGATACTTTGGATAAATCGTGGTGAAAAAATTATTTCCTCATTGACGTACAGATTGAGCGATGTTACGACTGATAATGATATTGGGTACCATCGACTCGACCGCAAATCGCCGTGTAAAGCGCCGGTTACATCCCGATGGGCGCATATTTCGTGCCTTTTGCGTTATTGCGTGCATTATTGGCAATTTCTGACTTTGGCGTTCATCTTCCTCGTCATTTATTCAGTTGGTTTGTGTTTTTGCGGTTTTATTTTTAACAAAAAAAAAGTGTTTTTCAGCACGAGTGTTTGTCCCTTTGTTCATTTCACGAGTGGTCTCTGATATGGTCCGGTCGAGTCAGATGCGAGACTTTCTTACCTCAATTTTAAGCCTATCCCTCCTGACTCTGATTGTTACGGTGGCAGGCGGAATACGGTAATGAACCACATCGTCATAGTGGGTAAAAGTATTAGCTAGACCAAAATTCCTTATTGAAATTGCTTTCAAATTAATGACGTAGCCAGAGACCTTTGTTTTTGGATGGGTGGCTGCTATGTGGGCGTAATTAATACGCCGACATTTTATGAGTTTTTACTTTTGTATTTGTGGGGAAAGTTTGTTGTAATGTCGTACAACAAGGTTCGCTCATGCCTTTTTTCATTAATTCAGATCAGGAACGTTTAATTTTGTGACTGCCAAAATAAATCGAAGGATGCGTCGTGATTTGTTCCGTTCAATCACTGTCCAGGAAATTGCCTTTTTTGACAATGCTCAGACGGGTTATCCCAAAGTTATTTAGCTGAAATATTTTGTCTTAAAATTAAGGCGAAATTCTTTCACGCCTAATTTTGGACTGCGAGGTTTTTGTTTGATTTCGCTTTGTTCCTCCTTTATCGTGACAAAATGTAGAAGATGTCCTCCACACTTTCGTCCACAGTCGATGTTTTTTTTAGCAATGGCCTAATGGTTCTCGGTTCTGTGATGATTATGCTTGCGTTGAGTTGGCGTCTTACGATGGTCACTTTGGTCCTTATCCCACCAATTGCCGTTTTCACCAAAGTGTACAGCATTTACTACGACGTAATTGAAAAGGATTTGTACTTAAATTGATTTGCTGAGCGATTCTGTCAAACGAAAGTGCATTTTAAATTAAGCATCTCGCTGAACGATCACAATTGACCAAGGCGAATGCCAACCGAATCGCAGGCGAAGTGATCAGCAGTATGCGTGATGTCCGCGTGTTCGCAGCCGAGCGAACGGAACAGAAAAGATTCGAAACTGAATTGGACGCCACACTTCGACTGGACGGGGTGCGTTTTTTATGTGGAGCTGTGGGCACATAAAGGCGATGGTGGGGGGTCGGTCTACACCAAGGGCGTACCCAGAAAAACTTGTCAGGGTGGGGGAGCTACCAAAAAATTGTTTTATTGCATTTTGAAGTTAATTTTGCGTATTTATAACTTCAGTTTTACTGGATGCATTTTTAAGTGGGGCAGTGCCGATAGGCTCTGCCCAGTGTTTTCCCGGTTCCGGTGCCGGTTCCAACGGTTCCGGGAACCGGAACCGCAAAAAATTCGGAACTGATTTTGGAACCGGAACCGCGAAAATCCGGAACCGGTTTGGAACCGGAACCGTGGAACCGTTAGAAAAAATGGAACCGGGAAAACACTGGCTCTGCCGAGGTCTTCGATCGGCTTGGGGTTATTGTTTTGGGTTAGGATCGTCCCAATAGCAAAAGTCAAAGGAAACCGAAAAGAATCCCGTGGCACTAAAACACATTTTTTTGCTAAAGAATCTTATTTTTTTGCTGTGGGAACGTTTTAGTTTTATTTTAATTTATATGAATGCGAATTGTAAAATGAGTTGAATTACAGACAAAATCGTTGGCTCTGATTGGTTTCCAGTGGATGAACGAGTTGGCCAGCAACATTATTTTGGTTCTTGGTTTTTCTGTTGTTTTCAATGTGTTTTCTGTTTTCGGTGGCAGTGCTTTTTTATGGAGGTTACCTGGTGTTGAACAAGCAGATGACCGAGGAACAAATATTTGCTTTCCTTATCTACCAGCTGCAACTTGGAGGAAATTTTTACCTACTTAACAGGTCACAATACCTGCAATTAGCTTTACTCACTATCATTGGGGCGTATCTAGAGGGCGGGCGGGTGGAGGGAAAAGGGTGATAAATTTATAGTTCAAAATTAAAAATTTAGCGTTGCAACTCAACTGATGGAAAGTGTCGGTGCATCTCGAAAATTTTATGAGTATTTGACTCGGCAGCCGCAAATTCCCTTGGAAAGTGGGGAGTTAAGGCCAGCGCCAGTGATGGGCATTTTGGAGTTTCGCTCTGTGACTTTCATTTATCCTACACGGCCGAACATGACGGTGCTAAATGTTAGTTTGTAAACTTTATGTATTTTTTGATGTTATTGTACACAAATCAATTCCAATATATTACAAATCAAATTGCTTAACAATTGCTGTGTTCAGAATGTTTCTTTCATCGTACGACCAGGTGAAATGGTTGCTTTAGTGGGCCCAAGTGGAGCTGGAAAGTCAACGGTCTTTTCTCTGTTGGAGCGTTTCTATCAGCCAACTGATGGTCACATTCTCCTCGATGATATTCCAATTGAGCGATGGAGCCACATTTATTTTCATAAAAAGGTCGCGTTGCAGCAACTTTGCGTTTTTTTAATTGAGTTTTTAGCTTTCAGGTCTCATTAGTCCCACAGGAGCCGGCCTTGTACAGTTGTTCTATCCGTGACAATATTCTTTATGGCTGTGGCAATTCTTTGGGAAAAAGTGACGAGACCACAATGGAAGCGGTGGTTAGTGCAGCCAAATTGGCCAATATTCACGATTTTGTGTTGGAGGAGACGGAGAGGGGGTACGAGACGGAATGCGGTGAAAAGGGCGTTCAGCTGAGTGGTTTGTTCCTTTTGGCTTCGTTTAAATAGTGAATAGATGTCTGGGGACAAAATACGTGTTGATTTAGAACTTAGGATCAATTCTGGGATTTAGGGTCCGGTTTCCTCTTTAAAAGAGCAGTTGAATCGTTAATTAGGATTTATTGATTTTGCCATTTTCATTGCCTTGGCTAATAAGGCGGTCAACGGCAACGCATTGCCATCGCCCGGGCACTGGTGCGGCAGCCAAAAGTGCTTTTGCTGGACGAAGCGACTTCCGCGTTGGATGCACAAAACGAACAATTGATAAGGGAGTCGCTGGCCTCTTGCACAAAGGGACGCACCGTCCTGATGATTGCTCACCGGCTCTCCACAGTTAAACGCGCAGATCGCATTTTGGTGATGGACCGTGGCCAAATTGTGCAGGTCCGAAGAATAAATTGTCAATTTCCAAGTAAATGTTATTATTATAATAGAAGGGCAACCACAAAGAGTTGATGACTCAAGAGGATGGTCTCTACTATTCAATGGTACAAAAACAGATGGGAGAAATGAAGGACTATTAAAATTCATCACGATCTCCGACTCTAATTAATCAGACGAATTTTCTCAATGTTGAGATGTGATAATTAAAAATTAATTAAATTTATTTTTAGACAAAAGTAGTCAAACAGGTGGCCGGTTAGACTTGGATAGGGGGCATTTGGCTGCTTCAAAAATGCATAAAAAATGATTTAAGGGATTCCGGATTTTTCAAAGCAAAGTTCACTAATGGTGTGTGTACCCAGCGACACGATGAAGCAGTTCGGTATTCGTACATATCTACGAGTAGGCGCAAAAAATCGATGCCTTTATCCGGTTTATCCAGCATCGCCTCTTAAGCTCCATTTAGTGGGGACGGGGACAGAATTGCGGCGTAGAGAGGGAGGGGGAAGAAGCAAAGGATGGATGATTAGAGAGGGAGGGAGCAGAGCGCGCATCGCATCCTCCAAACGCCCATCCATCGCTGCCCTTCCCTTTCGCCCCGCTGACCGATCAAAAGCATTCACATCGAATACCTCCTTCATCCCCAAACTTCTCATCTACTTTGCATTTCCTGTTTCGTTCAGACAGGAACGAGATGGTGATGAGAAGGGTGCCGACCACCATTCACATCCATCGTTTTAACGGCTACATTTTTTTTGCTTTTCAGGAATCTTAAGATTCAAAGGCCAAATATAATGAGTACGCGGTTATATGTAGTGGGGAAAGGACAAAATGTCCGGTAGAAAAATTTCATCAAACTAAAAACACTTCTCTAGGTTTGTTTTAGTTCTGAAACCGAATTTTCGATCAAGAGTGATTGAGTTGTAATGTCCAGTGCTTCAATAATATCCTCACAATTAGCACAGGATTTGCGTAAAGCTTGTTTGCAGCTATAGCTTACCATATGCTCCTCAAAACGTTGTTTTGTTTTAATTTTTATCTTTGTCCTGTCACGAAAGATACGCGACAGTTTTTTTGACCAATGTTTTTATACATACCGTATATACTCTTATAATCCCAACCCCTCTAATAATCTCGCCCCTCTAATAATCCCGCCCCTCTAATAATCCCGCCCCTCTAATAATCCCAACCCCTCTAATAATCCCGCCCCTCTAATAATCCCAACCCCTCTAATAATCCCGCCCCTCTAATAATCCCGCCCCTCTAATAATCCCAACCCCTCTAATAATCCCGCCCCTCTAATAATCCCAACCCCTCTAATAATCCCGCCCCTCTAATAATCCCAACCCCTCTAATAATCCCGCCCCTCTTATAATCCCGCCCCCTCTGAGTAGGTTGAAAAATAATCCCGCCGGTGGGATTACAAGAGTATATACGGTATGTACTCTCCCAAATATTCACTGAAAATAAAATTTGGTAGAACGGTTGTACCGCGCATTCATCACAATTAGTCCATTGATACGTTCTGATCCGCTTTCCCTCCGCCGATGGCCTCTGTCGCCCCGGGCACCTCATCCGCGCGTCATTCTTTTCTCTATTCATCTGGTCACCCACCTCCGGCGTTTTCTGACCCACGACAACATTTGTCGGCGTCATCCGCCGTTGAGAATGAACATCAACAACATTATCCGGGATGGCACGGCCGTTTTCCATCCTCCCATAAACGCCGATCGGAGCCCGAATGGTCCGTGAAGGAGCTGATCAGAATGAACCCTCTGCACCTGTCAGTGCCCTTTTTATATCTTTTTACTACAATATATAGGCAAATGGGCTTCATTACTCTGCACACCGAACCTCTCACATTACCCCTACCCTAACCAATTTAGCTTCTTCATCGGCTTCGTCCCACCCTTTTTGGGTGCGATTGGGTCAATCGTGACAGCTCTGCTTCTGCACAATGACGAAATCAGGCAAAAGTTCAAATTCATTAGGAAAAATTTGGGCAATAACTTTCAGCAACTACAACTGGCAGTGTGGAGTGAGTTTTACTCATTATTTTAAAGCGAATTTATCAAATCATGCAGAGGGCTCGCCTTCCTTCGCTCTCGCGGATCATCAACCTCCCAATGGAAAGTTGGAGTTTTGTAGTTGTAAAAAACATGGTGACCTCGAAAACTTTAATAAAACATGCGCCATAAATAGGGAATCTGCCGATGTCAAAAGATAACCAAAGTTCCCAGCACAACCATCGTTCACTGGCATATTTTAATTCCGAGTTTTTCTTTCAAGGGATCTTCTGGCAACTGACCTTCCTATTTCACATTCCGCTGAGGGTGGTCGAAATTGCGGTGGGATGTAAGCAATCTCTAAGTCAAGAAAAGCTTTATCAGACTGACTAAAAAGCCTTTGTCAGTTTTCCGATACGGCCGTTTGCGTAGTGTGGAGTGTAATTGGCCCCGCGCCTATACGCTTTGTCGTCACTTTTACCTTTGGCTGGGCTCCCTAGAGCTCATTTTTCTGGTCTGTCAATTTGTTTTTATTTTCGTTAATGCCCAAAATTCCAAAGATTGCGCTGTCGGTGGTAGGTGAGCGTGAGTTCATCTGTGAGTTTGTACATATTGGCGCGTTACTTTACCATGCATTACTTGGCATCATTAAGCCTATCACGTGATCTTCTTCTACGCTTTTGGAGCATTCGCCATCGGCTTCTTCATAATGAATGCTGTTTGTCACTCTCAGTCTCTGTACTATCTGAATCCCTATGTACTGAAGTGATGATTTATCCAATTCAAACAACATTTTTCTTTTTCAGGGAAGGATTTCCTACCACACCAAAATTGTTTTGACCGTTTTGTAAGTCAATTTAATTTAATTTTGTTTTTTGTTACCTTCTTTAAATAAAGTTATGTCATCTCGGTGCCAATTCTGTTCGGGGCATTTGTGCTTTATTGGCGAAAATGCATCACAATCAGTCAGTTTTTTAGCATGGAATGGATCATCCTATCGCCTAACGTTATACACTCCGATCTCTCCTATCCATTGTTAATTCTTTATAAATGTAATTAAACACATTTAAGTGTACGACGTGTTCGCTGTTGCCGAGTACATTGATGTCTTTTTGACCATCGCCTACCACTGCTGTGCCTTCTTTGACATTCGCTACAAAGTCGTGTTCAGTGTAAGAGAAGTCCGAGAGATGAAGTGAAGATTCAAATGATGAATCAGCGAACGCTTGGATAAATTAATTGCTCAAACTTTGTATACATAAAAGTATGTTTGGTTCGATCCAATACAAATATGCAAAATATTGTACCGTTCGCCATTCTAAGTAGCGTTCCTCCCCGACCCCTCGGGGGCGGGAAAGTCGGGGTCGTGTCGGGGTTGGGGGTGAAGAAAATTTTGTTCATAAAAATTTAAGCAATAAATCGCCACTAGGCAGGCATAAAATATATTATTTTATTTTTAAATCCATTTATCATCCTCAAATATCTGATGAGTGAAGACGATTTTGTAATTTGTAAAAAAAATTATTTGTTAATTTCTCGTCATTTTTGACTTAACCCCTCAACACAGAATCACAACCTTTTTGAATTTCTAAATACAAATTTGAGAGGGGGGGGGGGAGGGCCTTCTTAATTTTTAAAATTTTCAATATTATTAATAAAAATATGGGAAAAATGTTGACATACTGTATTTATACAACACAAATAATGCATTTTCGCTCTGAGCCAGGGGTTCGAGCCCGGTAGACTGCAAGGATGAATTTCAGCGATTTTCGATACAACAGTTACCTATGGATGATTAAAAGATACTTTTAAAAAGTTTAAAAAATATTTAAAACCACTTTTACTTCGTTCTGCCTCCCTTTCCTACGCCCGAATTTTCTTCTTTTCACTCATTTTACTCAAAATTCGACTTTTTTTCACTTTGTTTGCTGAAAAGTGTTAAGAAAAAAGTTGCCTTGGGCTTAAAGCAATTGCTTTTGGGTAGACAATTTAATTGGCAAGCTCTGTGCAAAAAATTAGGCAAAATCGGTATTTTAAAACAAAAATGACATAACGCCAACGCTCAATGCCATATTTAATTCTTTTTCCTTGCTATTTCCTTCGTTAAGTTATAATAGTGCCACTATCAAGACTTAAAGCTAATACAGTATGTATTTTGCTAACTGCTTCGCCACTAGTGGTGGCGAAAACCCCAAATTTTTGATTAAGGATCGATCAGGAACCTATATTGTGCACACATTTTAGATCAATTTCCATAATGCATTGTCTAAATAAACTCCGACAACAATGGACGAAATTTAGAACACGCGGGTTGTTCAATATGTTATTTGTTGAAGAAAAGCGAGAAAAAAGGCGCATTCAGAAAGGGCGCATGAAATTAACGGACATATTCTTCTACAGGCAATAATAAATTTGTTTGCTTTTATTTTAATGAATTTGCCTTTTAAGCAGTTCCGATGACTACTTTTTGCTTCGTCTTCTGTACAATCTGCCAATCGGGTTTGGAATCGCTATGCTCATCTATCATTTGGCATGGTATCGCGTCAACTTCGCCGATTCCATTCTAATCGATTCGTTCTGGAAGGAGTTCGTGAAGTGGTCCATGATTGCTTTTTCCGCCTTAGCCTATTCACTTAATCCTGTAAGTGTGAAGAATCTCCTTCCCCCCCCCCCTCTCTACGGTGGACGTTATTTCAGTTGGTTCGTGCCTCTCTCTCCTGTGCGTTGTTCTCCGGTCTGAGCAGTACTGGGCAGGGGTTGGTTTAAGATTCAGTCCGTTCGAATCTGATTTGAAAATTGCAGAATCCTCTCAGTCTTTGTGATCGAGAAGCTGAACCAGGGTAAGTTTTCAAGTCTAAACAAACCTAAAAAGCGCTTTATTTGGGATTCAGGCCCAATTAATAACATACTTCAAAATTTCAACATCTCTACGGTGATAACGGTGTGCCATTTGGAGCTTCAAGCGCGAATAACCAAACGTCGGATTGAATTGCAGGCGGGTCCAATGGAGGCACTCTTCGAGAAAAATTTTGGTGATTTTCGCCGCTGTTCTTTTCTCACGGTTTTTCATTCATACCAACCAATCAGGGAACATCACAACGATTGGGCATAAGGTCGTCCAGACTCTGAAGTCTTTGATTCAGCCTTTTGACGAAGACGTGGAAGAAAACACCGATGAAGACGCTCATTTGGCTGCAATAATCGATACGGCTCAGGTGATTAATCTGAATGAAAAGGTTCGGCGGTAACAATCGACGCCGCCGGTAAAATGTTGCTTTTTCAAATCGTTATTTCTATATCATACGGGAATGGTGTCAAACAATATGAATCAGGGACGTAGCCAGAAAAAAAAGGACGGGGGAGGAAAAGATGCAGGAATTGCGGATTCAGCATATGCCATGTTCGTAAATATTTTAAGAAATTGGCCGACCGGCAGCTGCTTACAGAGGGGGAGGATTTGTCTGGACATGGAAAGTTGGATCGAGCGGCAAAGCCAGCCTGGAAGCGTCTCAAATCGCAACTCGGCCGCGCAATTGCACATCGTTTTGAGCGTCGCTGCAAGTACATGTTCGCCAGCTCGGTCGAATCTTGTCACAAAAAGCTTCAGGATTCTCAAGTTAATCTAATCCAACGATTTCTTTTCCAATTTGTTTGCTTGTTTTGTAGTCTCTCTGTTACGACTCGGTTCCATGGCCACTTGATTCTTTTGCCTGCTCGCGAATAAACGCCCTCAGCCTTTGTCAGGTGCTTCTGTCATTTATCCGTTGGGCTGTTGACTTTGCATCACTATTTAAGGCCAGAAAAGTGGGCGAAATGTCCACTAAGTTTTGCGAACTCGGACAAAGTGTGGACTCGGGTAAGGAGGAGCATGAGATGCTCTTCTCACCGGAATTGGACGGCCAAATGCACGGTCTGCAGAATGTGAGCGACCAAATTAAACGTCAACTTCAGCTCAATGTAGTATTTGGATGGGAATTATGCCGTTGTAATTATAAAAGAGATTTTCAGTTGCACTTCCAAGTGATTGAACAGCCAGAAATTGAGCGAGGTTATTCGCTGATTCAGTTGAACAGTGAGCTGAAACATGACGTAAAAATACTTCAGGTAAGCCATCCCGAAAACCGTCTTTTCCGTCTCTATTTTCAACTTAAGGTCGTTCTGGGGACGTTCAATGTTATGTTGGACTTCGTCGTGGTCATGTTCACCTACTTCATCTTCAAGAACTGTGTACAGACCACGCTTAGATATTTGAACGACATCGAATTTAGGAATTCCTTTACCACACCTTACTTTTGGTACTTTTGTCCTTCATATTTTAACCTTTTATCTTCATGAAATTAGGCGGATCGATGCAAAAAGGCAGGCTATGGGGAAAGTGTACATTCGACCGTTGCGAAAGGCTGAACGAAAGCATAACAAAGTGATCAGTCCGTACGGGTGAGTGGAAACTCTGTTCAATTTGAATTCTTTTTTTTTTTCAGTTTACCGCGGAGTGACGAAATAAAAAAGATGGTCAGTTCCTTTGTTCGATGGTCTGTGCTGGCGTTTGTTGTCGCTGTGGTGGTGATGGTCGACTACTTTTTCTTTAAACTGCTCGAAATTGTTGTTACCCATGGAAAGGTTCTCCGCCACCAGAAAGGAAACGCCAATCTGAACATTGTGTGACGTTTGACGCGAATTTTTTCTGATAGATGCTGTCAATTTCCATTAGGTTGTGAATGGCACGGGAGCAATTGCGGAGCTTCTGCGAAACGTGTTGCAGATGAACTATTCCCAGCAGCTCGACGAACATTTGGACAACCTTTACTGTCTGGACAAAAACAATCCGAGCGAGCCGGGATGGAACTTCAACATACAATATCTGGTGGTACCGCTTGTTGGCATGTTAGTCTTGCAGGTGCAATCAAAAATAAATATTAACTTTTGGCACGATTCGATCATTACGTGCCTTTTTGTAGTAGTTTTGCACTTTGTTTGAACAATTTTGAGGCAAAATTGTTTTGTCGAAATTTTTGGATTTTCGGCAAATTGTTCGAATTCGGGTCCGGGGTTCGGAATTGGTTGAAAAGGAGTGCCCCCCCCCACCCGCCCTAGGCGTTTTAACCGTCGACGTCCAACCAGCGGAATTACTCTCTCTCTCCTTCATATTTTCATCTTCAGGTGTTCTTCAATTTCGTTGTTCAGCGGTTTGTGCTCTTTTTTGTGCTCGGTTTAATGTTTCCGCGGCGGGCAAAGGCTCGTATAATTCACCTGTACAACAAAGTACTACTTGGCAGAGTGAACCTGACCAAGATGGAGGATGTTAAGGATAAAGTGAAAGCTCAACAAACTCCGAAGGGAAAAAAGAATAATATGCAAATAGAGAATTTGGTTGATAATTAATTGTGCAATTTAACTGAGAGTCTTCCGGTTTCAATGTTTGTTTGGTTATTGTTATTGTTGTACAAACTGTTAAAAACAAATAAAAATCATTTGCAACTTCCAAGGTTTTCGCGCGGTTTGTTTCTCCAAATTCTCATTTTAATCCTTACATAAACATTCGTCTGCTCTTTTGACATTTCATTAGTGAAAATGAGTGAGGAATGTGCCCCCTCCCCCAATTCATTTCGTGGATCCATCTCCAAATCCGGCGTTTATCTTCGGAATCGACCCCGCCGATGTATTGACTAATTGTCTCTGGCGATTTGATTCATTTAAGACTAACGCTTTCACCCGCCGCATTCATTTGACCCAATAGCGCTCTTCCCCCTTCCCCCGAAATACGTCTCCAACTCTTCGCCATGCTGCACGTCCGTTGAGCGGTGTGACGAACATCGTATCATAAATGCATATTTCCGATAGCAATGGTCCAGTAAAGAAACGAACGTTGCTCCTGACTTCCGTCCTCCATTCTTCGTTAAGTTTTTTTTGTTTGAAAGACCAATAAATCCCTTTAACCGCGTCAGGGAAATGTTTTATAATTTTGCCCCGGTTACCAGCAAACCACGATTAGAATTGCCTTTTTATTTCAAAATGAAAGTGTTTTATGTGCCGAAACGTTATGCCGACTTTTTGACCCGTCCCCTTCCCCCTCCCCCCCCCCCTCCACCCCTCCACCCTTCGTTCTCTCCTCGTTTCGTTATCCATTTGACCGTTCGTTTCCATTTCCAAACCTCCCCAAAATCTCCGATCAATTCATCGTCCGTCCCATCCTCAGCTGACCACATCAATCAGTCTCATTCATCTGATCGCCTTTTGCACAAATTGCGCTTTCCCTAAGTTAATAGAACATTGACGAGGCTTTCCCATCCTTTCTCCCGACGACCCGACGATGTTCTTCCTACAGCTTCAATATCGCTGTCATCATCAGCATCCCTTCCTCTTCCCTCCGACTCCCTCCTCGTCCTCCTTCATCTTCTTCTTGCTGATGTCCCTTTTGGTGTCCTCTTCGTTGCTGCTTCCCCTTACATCCAATCCAAATTCTTCCATCTCTTCCGGCAAAAGCAATTTTAGTGACGTCCTCCTGCAAATTCGCAAGATTCAGAAGTGGGTGGGGAGTATTTGTGGTTTTAAAATTGAGCTATTCCTATTGCTTCATTCTCCAAATTAAGGCACGGAGAGGTGTTTCGAGTGTTCAGAATATTTACGCAAAGTTGGTCAGATGTGAAAGCAGTGCAGAAACTGAGCAACGTTGCCAAGGAAAATCCCGAGGCAAGGAAACACTGGACCGGTGATTTGATCAACAGAATGTCGTCTCCATTTATGTGTGTTGGTGACTGAGTCGTAGAACTATTTGATCAAATAGGCGGGCTACTACTCAGTCACAACAATGTGAAGCGAAAACATTATGAATGATCGATCAACTTAAAGCGGCTAACCCAAGAATTGCCACTCCAATAATTTCCTTTGATCAGATGGATTTTTGGTTGGAGTCGACGCACCCGGGTCAATTCGCTGAAGTGATGGTCTCCCCCGAGGGGGTGAAGGCGTTCGAACACTTTCTGGTGGCTCATCCTCGCCTTCACGTGGAGATGACAGTCGACGATGTGCAAAAGTGAGTAATGGTTGTGAAGAGACTAATCCCACACCCACGGAACTAACCAATTACCGCGAAGGCTAATCGTCCGTAATGAGTTTCGCGCGGAGGAGAGACAAGCGCCAAAAGGGGGGCGGAAACGGGAGGAAGAGGAAGACGCGTTCCTTCGCAGTCGGAGGAAAGACCCTTCTCCGGTCGTGGATGGTGGCCACAAACAGTTTTATGGTCTGTTGGAATGAATGCCATCCATTTGGGAGATTGTTTCACCCCCCCCCCCGTCAATCAGTATATTCCTTTCACATTTCAGCATTTGATCAAGTCGGACAGTTGCGCGGTGTCACTTATCCCTGGGGCCAGTACACTGGATACAGCGAAATGGTGGGACTTGTCGAGTTTGCGAGGGAAATTTATTAGTCGTGCCGATAATTTCAGGTTCGCTACATGCGAACATTGGAGTTTTATTACCCTAATTTGGTTGGTTTTGTGAATTGTGTTTCAACAACTATTAACTTCCATTAATCAGGTCCAACTCGTCCAATTGGGAAGTACCCACGAGGGACGTTCCATTGAAGGGGTGAAGGTAGCAAAGAACATCTTTTTCGAGCAGACGGCCACTCACTTCCCCAAGTTCAGATTGGTTATAACGGCCAGATTTTCGCACAATCGGCGAATTCGGAACAAAAACCAAAACCCGCGCGAAAAAAGCGCCCAAAGCGTGTCTTTTGGGTTGACGGAAATATGCACGCGCGAGAGGTTCATTCGTTCGATAAAAGCGCAAATTTCCCTCTCCCCGCCGTTCAGTGGGCAAGCAGTCACACGGCTCTGTTCATCGTTTGTTTATTTAAAACGATTGACCAAAAGGTGGACGGACATTGCCTCTTCAGATAAACCAACTCGTTTGGGCTTATGAAAAGGACCCGTTCATCACCAATGCACTCAATCACATCGACTTCGTCATTGTCCCCTGCACCAATCCCGTATTATCTGCCTCAAAAACTGACCAATGCCAACGTTCACTTTTTCGGCCCCGGTCAGGATGGCTTCGAATACTCGCGAAGTAGCATGAAGCCCCAAACTCGTCTGTGGCGCAAAAACCGCTCGCCCGAGCAATGCTCCCGATCGATCTGGGGCGGACTGCACTGCTGTCGGGGAGTCGACTTGAACCGGTGAGCAAATCAAAACACAGAAAACATTTGCCACAATTAAACGCATTTTCGGAAATTTGTTCAGCAACTTCGACTTCCACTGGGCCGAAACGGGTTCCTCTCTGAACGCCTGCTCCAATCTGTTCGCCGGCAAGAAGGCATTTAGTGAGCCGGAGGCGAGAGCAATTGCCAATTTTCTGCAAGACGAAGAGATGAAAGGACGCGTTGATGCCTTCGTGGGTTCCGAGTTTATAAACAGTCTGAACACCGTCTCCCTTTCAGATTACCCTTCACACTTACGCCCAACTTTGGATCCATCCATTCTCGCACGAATACCAAAATGTATTTGCCTCATTCCGATTTCCTTCCCATTCTTTTCTCAGTTTCCCAATGACGTGGCCAAAGTGAAAAATTTGGCGTTGAGCGCAACCGCTCGACTTCGCGAAGTTTACGGCATCAATTACAAAGTTGGCACGGGAGCCGACCTTTTGGGTAAGGAAAAAAGAACAAGCGAAACAATCAAATAATTTTGTTTAAGCACCGGCGTCTGGAGGTTCGGATGACTGGGCCAAACAGACGTTGGGAGTCAAATTCGTTTATTTGGTGGAGCTGAGACCGCAACAACAAGGCAAGTTTTGGAGAGCACAAAGTTAAATAATTGGCGGTACCGCCTTAAGCGGTTTGATTTGGAGTTGGGTTTTATGACTGATTGGCTTGGCTTGGCTTATCAATGCCAACAGCGCACCTTTTCGCTTCAGTGTCCAATGGGTTCATTTTACGCCAGGAGGAGTTGTTGCCGACGGCCATCGAAACTTTTGAGGCGATCAAAGTGATCATCCAGGGAGTGCTCGTCGAGAAAGCACTGCCTTTGGTCCCCCTGCCGCCATTCGGTCGGTCATTTTTGGTTAAATGAATTTACTCGACAGCTCAATTCAAAATTGCCCCTTTAATAGGAACATTGGGCAAAAACGTCACTACGGCTTTTAATTCCATCACAACGAACTTTCCCAGCACCGCCACTCACATTCCCGAAGTGTCCGCCGCCGCCACCTTTTTGCCAAACACAACGACAACAAAACAAACGACTAAATCGAAAACTCTTATAACAACTATAACTGCAACAACGACATCAACTACGGAAATAACATCCTTTACTCCAACGAAAACAACGTCGACATATTCGTCTGACTCTTCCTCCACAATCACAGCAGCATCGTCATTAACATCATTAACTTCAGCGTCATTAGCATCATCTACTTCATCGTCATTAACATCATCTACATCAACGTCATTAACTTCATCTGCATCAACGTCATTAACTTCATCTACATCAACGTCATTAACTTCATCTACATCAACGTCATTAACTTCATCTACATCATTGCCATTAACTACACCTACTTCATCGTCATTAACATCATCTACATCATTGCCATTAACTTCACCTACTTCATCGTCATTAACTTCACCTACTTCATCGTCATTAACATCGCCATTGGCATCAACTTCATCGTCATTAACATCTTCATCGCCATTAGCATCAACTTCATCGTCATTAACATCTTCATCGCCATTAGCATCAACTTCATCGTCATTAACATCTTCATCGCCATTAGCATCAACTTCATCGTCATTAACATCTTCATCGCCATTAGCATCAACTTCATCGTCATTAACATCTTCATCGCCATTAGCATCAACTTCATCGTCATTAACATCTTCATCGCCATTAGCATCAACTTCATCGTCATTAACATCTTCATCGCCATTAGCATCAACTTCAGTATTGGAATCATCACCAATAGAAATAATACACGCGCCTTCTTCCACCAACCGTACGCCAATAACGACGATGGAAGGACTATCAACAGAAGCAACGGGCACTGAAAATTCGGCTAATGAAATTGGATCTTTGGTGAGTGGCGGAGATGAAGAGCCGGAGCCGCCAGCGGAAGGGCGTGCCTTTCAATTCATCTCAGTGGAAGTGAACGGAAGAGAGTGGGGACGAACGGAGGGACGGAAGGCGACGAACGAAGGCACCAACGCGACGCGAACGGCGGCGGCGGCGGTTGGGGGATGGCCAGAGAATGAAACGTCGAAAAAGGGAAATGTTGCGAAGGAAGCCGACGACGGGTCCTTCTTCGTAAAGCTGCCCGCTGACGCGGAACGCACTTCGACTCCAACAGAAGCCGCACCATCGTCAGAGTCCACGGAGCAGCAACAGCTATCCCCTTCACCGGCCTCTTCCTCGTCCGTCCATTCGACACAATTCCATTTCACTCTCCCATCGGTGCTGACTCGTCGCATGACAACCACAACCACCGCAAGTCCCGGAATGGGTGATCGTTCTTGGAAGCAGTTCAGTGAGTTCTCTATTGGAATTCGTTATGATTCCTCGGTAAATTCCTCCCCCCCCCCCCCCCCCCTCTGTAAGCTGAAAATAGACACCAACTAGTCGGTGAATTCACTGCCTCCACCGCCGAAGTAACGAGGATAAATGCGACAATAGCGGCAACTCCTTCTTCAACACAAACTTTATTAAAAGAAACAGAGACTGAATCATCTGGCACAACATCAGTCAACCCAACAACAGCACAACCGATTAGCTCAGCAGCGACTGAAGAAACGACTATTTTGGATGCTGGGACGGAACATGAGCAGCGAAACCTCCAAATTGACGAAATTGGTCGGTGTTGCTTCAAGTCAATTACTTCGAATAGGTCACTTCAGATGCTTCTCTGATGCCCACATCTTCTACTTCCTTCTCTCTTATAAGAATTATTTCCGCCTTCAAATTGAATTCGGATAACTTCACCGAATTTGATGTGCACCAGAAGGGCGAAGATGGAAGTTTGAGGAGTGTGTTCATCGGCAACCGAGGAGGACAAACCGGAGGGTCACTAGGAGACTATTGGAGAGCATTGTTCGCAGAACAGAAAAGGGAAGAACGCGAAGGAGGGGGGGAGCCCCAGCAAACGACGACGATGACATCATCGACAGGACAGACAGTGTTAGAATCAATAACGACAAACCTGCAAGAGTGCCGGGATGAGAGGTCCTCCTGTGCCTTCTGGATACGGGCACATCCCTTGGTGTGCACAGAACAGGTGGGAACACGGGGAAAGAGAGGCGATAGGCATTTTCACACAGATGCGATACATGCGAAGGAATTGTGCCCTTTCTTGCGGCTTCTGTTCTGGCAGAAAGAAGCACTAACCAAAGAAAACGTTACAGAATTTGCTTTACATCAGGGTTGCCTCGAATTTAGTAAAGTTGGAGTCGAGCTTCGAGTCTGAAAAACCCTCGAGTTTTGAGTTAGGAAATTCGGTGACAAAATGTCATATTATATTATTATCGTCAACAATGGCAAATTGTGATGCAAAAGTAGTAGTTTTTCAATCAAGATAAATTTTCGAAGCTAGGTATTTGTTTTTTTGAACATTTTCAGTCCTTTTCAAGGGGAAATTACGTGTTTACATTTTCAGTGCCCATTATAAATGCATTTCCCAGGATTTCTATTAAATTCGAGCCGAGGCATGTCTTACAGGCTAGAAATAGAGCCCGAATTATTTTGGAAATAAATTCGAGATTTAAACACATCATTTTTTTGCAAATTGCTGAAAATAATTTTGTTAATTATTTGAATTTAATGGCTTTCTACAACATTATTTATTTGAATTTTTCTGGACGGGCATCTTTTCGGGGGTAGACAAATTTTTATTTCCAAAACCCAAACGAAAAAACAAAATGGCCGATCCGAAAACGACACCATGTGACGATGCGTCTCCGTGTTTGTCAGACGACAGTCTTCGAGAAGGGTTAGCCGTAGAAGACGAAGAACTTGAGATTGGGCGAGGAATCGTCGAGCTGTCGTCGCCGTCATCTCCCATTTCTCCCCGTCCGTCCGGGGATGAAACTCGGGCGGAGGAGGAGGAAAATACGGATTCTCCACCGCAAGAACTATCAATTGTAAGCGATTACAGTCAAAGTCGAAGTTTTGGGGCTAGTAATACTCTCAATCACGGCAGGCTTACTCTAAAATTGGAGTTTAACCATTTAGAACCCGTTTGATCGGCAGAGAGATATCGTTGGGAAAAAAATGGACGCTGTTGCCAAATTGCAGAAGACGATGGAATTTAACAAAGGTTTATTTCCGTTTTTAATGGGACCCTTTCCAGCAAAAGGATTAACCGTTCAAAATAATGAATATCCCTTTGAATGTGGCGAGTGTATTAACAAGTTGTACGTTTGGGGCAGGGCCGTAGTTAACAAAAATGGGGGGGGGAGCCAAAAAAAAATCGATCTAAGGGTTCTTGGCGCCGCCGAGAAAATTTTGAAACATTTTAATAAATCTTGTTAAGAGACAGAAAAAAAATTGGCCAATAAATGTTTCCATTCTGCGTTTTTTGGGTCCGTAGCCAGGGGGCGGGGGAAGTGGTGGAATTTCCTTCTTTCGAATGTTTTGAGGGAAAAACCATAAGGGGGAGGGGGGGGGGACCCTTACGCTATTGTGTTAGTGTAAACGTTAAACGTGGCTAATAATTTTGTCCTTTTGCAGAATCGAACGAATTGTTGGATCGTGCGGTCGACTACATGCAACTTTACTTGAGCCGTTATTCGAATGGAAATTTCAACACGGACGTTCGTTTTCTGTCTTTCCTATCGGCTCGAATTTTATAGCTCATTCCAAAAAAAAACATTCTAAAATAATCTATTTGGAAACGCTTTTTATAGTCAGAATATGGCAGTAATTGCTGGTTAGTAACCACGATTTTTAGTGGGTTCGACGTATGCTGTTTTATGCACGAATTCATGGAACACCGGTGTCGAGGCTTCGCTTTTCAGACCCGGAAGTATTGCTTAATGCTTAACCAGATTCAATTACTTTTTTAGAAAAACAAGCGCTTGAGAGCTATGCACAGTTCAATTGGCGCAGGATTTCTGCCGTCCCATTGGTCGGGCGGTGTCATTAACATGGCGCAATTGTTAGCGATTGTATTGTTAGGATTAAAATATATCTTTTTCCTTTTCAGTTTTACTCGGATGGATTATTTGGAATCGAAATACGGAGAGCGTCTTTGGGAGCTTCATTTTATTTACGGCTACGAGAATATCAGTCCGTGCGAGACGTACTTTTTCCGGTGGCAAATCATTTCGACGGTCCGATCGCTTTATAAAGCGATCTTAAAAAGGCAATGGGCAGAAGTTGCACAGCAAATTTGTGAGAATTTTTGGCAACCGCTGATTTTGCCGTTTAATGACAACAGCGAACATCGAATTGACATTGGCCATCCAATGTAATGCCCATTCCTACCTCGGATTTCTGCGGAACAATCTCGCCCCACACCTTCCCGGAATATTTTTGACTTCTCTTCAGTGTTTGCTCGAATCAAAACGGCCAATTGAAGAAATGAGCGACAATTTAATTGAGGTGATTTTTTTAGAAACAGTAAAATCGGAAAATACCCTTTAGAAATCAATTGGCTTCCCCCCCCTCCCAACCCGAAACCCGGGGTCTGGCTACGCCTTTGGCACAATCCCTAAAATATTTTAAATTACACTAATAGGTAAATTTAATTGGTGAATTGGATAGCCATTATTTTTGTAAATCGACTATGATTTTGTTGCCGCTTATGGGGCAGTGGTATAATCGCCCGCGTTTTGGGGGTTTGACCCCTTCCGCTGTGCCCAACTCTTTCAATTTCATCGGCAATTAAATGCTTGTAGTGCGCCTTTCCGGTGCTTTAAGCATTTGCATGGCTGCCGTAAATTATTGTAAAGCACGGCATAAGTTTGAATTGGCACTAAAAGTGGCCAATTCAGGCAGGGCTGTTGCCACATCTCCTTGTAAAACCCATTAATTTTATGTGAAGCCATATTTTGTTTTTATTTTTGTATTTACATTTCACTCCCTAATTTATGTGTTGTCTCAGATTTACACGGCCTTCAAGAAGCTGCCAACCCCCAAGGACTATCCGTGGATGGACGATTCTCTCCTCTTTCTCTTTCATTTGCTCACTTTTCATTTGGTCAATTTGCAAATAAAACGGAGAAGTGAGGATGGAGGCGCTTTCCTCAGCTCATATATTCACGGCGTCCGGCTGCACGACAACGCGGAAGTTAGTGTTTAAAGGGGCCGCAAGTTGGTTTGATTGGTGAATTTGCACTTTTGTGTCTAAACTCTTTTCCGTGTCTTCAACAATTAGTCTTCAAGTCTCACCTCCCGGCCCTCGACGTTGATGGGACGGGGATAGAGGCAATTTACTCACTCTAAGCATTGTTTTGTAATTAAATTAATAATTGCCGATGTAACACAATTAGTTTTTATTCTTTAGCGTCATCGAGTGATTATGCTTTTGAGCTATTGTTTGGATGTCGAGCGGAATCTGATAGCCGAGCGGAGTGGGGCAGTCGTTCATTTAAATATTTCCAATAAATTTTTTTTATTAAGAAGCACGGACCTAAGCAAAACCGTTCGCAGGCCATCACCTTCAGCAACTTTTTAAGGACACTTTTCGACGAGCCCAAAAGCTCCGTGGGGCTTCTCCCACTTGCCGTGTGGGGCGCCGTTCAATTTGGTTCTGAAGAAGTTGTATATTTTGAGTTTTTTTTTTTGCATTTCTTCAAATTATCACAGGAATTAGCCGATTATATGTTGGACGCGTGCACAAAACACCCTTTCCTGTTGGTCCAGTGTCACTATATTCTCTCACGTTTTCACCTTGAACAAATATCTGGTCGACTCTTTGAACGGGTTAATTCTTCTGTTATTATAATATTAGATAAAAAAAATCTTAACAAATCGGTTTTTCAACTGTCTCCCGCGTCGCCTGTTGGCATCATCAGACCTTTCCAAAAAGATAAAAATCGCGTTTACGGGGTGAGGGGATTTTCGCTTTTTTGCCCTTTTGCCCTTGCTGTACACTTCCTTTTTTCGTTGGTTTCTAATTATAATTCATATGCAAAAGTTTGTTTTTTCAGCTTTTTGATCTTTCTCTTGAATGCTTGGCAACTTCGCCGGTTTTGCTTGAAGTTTTGGAACAGCGCTCCTTGGACCCTACTGGTTTCGGGATGTTCGACAGCGTGATTAATCAGAACCTGAAAGCACTTTTTATGGTATAATTGGTCGAACTGATTGATGTTTACTTTATTTTGACAAGTTTCTTGATTACGGGCGTCATAGGACAGATGTCCGTGCTTGGGCTCTGTTACACACGAATTTGTGCTATTTATGTGACAACAACGAACTGATGTGGGCACTACTTTGGCCTCTGTGGACAAAACGCAAAGAGTGAGTTAAAAGGAAACGCATTTAACCTTTTATTGCTTGTTTAGTTGGTGGCCTCGTTTTCACTCAGTCCGGTTGTCTTCCGCAGAAGCTGAGCAAATGCGTTTACAAACTTTTGCTCTTTTGGGAAGATCCAAGTCGGATAAATAGTTGTTTCACTAAATTTAATTCCTTTTTTTGTTTGAATAAATTTATTTACTTAATACCTAATTTGATTTTTTTTGTTTATTGTTTGGGCGTTTCAATTAAAATTTTTCGAATCATTTATGTGTAGCATTTTTTTGTTTTGTTTAAAAGCACTCGATGACGAAAAAGAAAGGCGCAAAAAAGGTTGCAGATAGCAACAGCTCGGCAGGCGAAACTTCAACTGATGAGACATACGAGAATGAAGAGGAAGAGAGTCGAGAAGAGGTCGATCCTTGGATTAATTCCAAATTGATCAATAAAAGGGGAGGGTTCTTTATTGGAGTTCAAAAGTTGATAATCAGCTGAAATTATTCGACATGGAGATGATTCTTTAATTTCAGGGGGCGTGGGAGGGTGGAGGGGAGCGTCTCAATTTCAAAAGGGTTCGTCACTGCGATGCGGACAAAGCCCTCCTCGGTTAGCTGTCTTTGGTTTGGCCGTTCCTTAAGAATCCCTTTCGAAGATCACTCGGTGGACTTGCCCAAGATCAGTCGATATCTGTTGGCGGTAAAAAATGCGCGTGCACGTGCTTTGTTACGCTTGGTCGAGCAGGAAAGTGCTGAAAATCAGAATTTGGCGTGGGTTCGATCCATTTATGCCGAACACGGGGAGAAGAGGACGGAATTGGCGCGCTGGCGGAGAGTCGACGATGGCAAAGACGAATTCGGTGAAAGGTTGGCTCTTAACTGAAAATGAAGCGGAATGTGCAATGGTTTCTGAGTTACTCGGCTCAAATCAGACTCTTTCGCGCATCAATCGCGTGTTGTTTGTTTTAATCGGCAATTTCAGTTCTCTTTCGCGATGGCTTGGCTCTCAATCGGTCGAGTTGGAAGTGTGTGGTTCGGTGCCTTCTGATTTTACAGGCTTTTCTACCAAAAAAGGTAACTAATTTGATGTTGCAACTTCGTTGTGTTCGGGCTCGGCATTGGATGTATTGCATCATTTGATTCGTGCTTTTAGTCTCTGCAAGAAAAATTGTTGACAGAGAGCCAAAGAAGCGAGGACGACCTCGAAAAAATCCGCAGCCCGAAGAGACTCCTCCCGCGCCGCCTCGACCCAGGGGTCGTCCACCGAAGGTTCCCGTGACCAAATTCGAGAAACGTAAATCTTTACAATTTTTATTAAACAACAATTTACCCTTTTCCAGCGATTACGCTCAATGAACGGCTTCATTCACTCGTAGATGAAAGCATTGCCCAACGGTCGTTGACAAAACTGAGCACCGGTGGCGGGGGACGGTGCACAAACAATTCGCTGAATGTTTCGTTGGAATTGGTCCAAAGACAAAATTTGTCGCCACTCGTCTCGTTCAAAATACCAAAAAAATCTTCTGCAATGCCACAAAAAAATTCCAATGAATTTTCATTGCTGACGTTGAAGAAACCCAAGGTCGAGGTAAGTAGGCCGAAATGGGCAGGGACAATCGATTCAAAAATCGCTTCGTTTAGCCTTCGGACTTCGAACTCCCCTCCAACTTTTACGGTAATATTGCTGCTGTGCCCGCTTCTTCGCCTTCCGTTCGGCCCTCTCTGCGCAATTCCTTCCAATGGGCGGCGGACCGTCCCTGCACTTCGTCATCAGTCACTGCGCACAATCAGCGGTCAACTCCAAGCAAAACAAACGGAAAAGGGACTCTCAACAATTCGAAGAAAAAGAATACAACGTTTGTCTTTGTCAGTTATGCGGTTTGTCGAACACTGCACATTTTTCAGTTCATCGGACAATTCTGAAAGCGCAATAAATAGAGATTCCCATGAGAACATAACCAAAACGCGACATTCGACGGAACTTAATGCAAATGGTTCAATGGCCAAGAGCGGGAGGGAGAAGGGAAGAAACGAAATATCTAAAGACTCGGACAAACCCACGACTTTACAACACGGAGACTTTGTTGAGCAGAAGAAGTCTTCTTCCATCAGTGCCAAATTGGGCATTTTCACAGCTCAAACTTTTCAATATGAAGTGGACGTTGCACCCGCAGTTGTTAAACATTTTGAAAGTGCGCAGGTCGGTCGGAGCTGAGTTTTGCTTTTGTTTTATCGTAAAATTGTTTGTACGATGGTGTCCCGCATCTGATATTCGCAAAGTCGCTATAAATCCGCAAAATTCAAACCCACAAAATGTCATATCACCCACCGTACAGGTTTTTTACATTCTCTTTAGGTTCTGGACATTTTCGACAGTTTGCCAGCATCGATTGATCCCCGATTGAAGCAAGAAAGTGCAAACGGCTTGTCGCTTTCATCAGGCAAAAGACTCTCTTCCCCGCTCTTTTAACTTTCACTCGTCCGTTGTTAAGCGCGTACTTTGAACCGTTTGGTGCTCCGCCAGGGCAAGCGCAACCATCGAACCGCTCAGGCCTTTTTCTGCGGTGGTCCGTTATCCGCATTGGCGGTGTGCCCGCGAGCGACGAAACGAGGTGTAAAAACACTTAAGATTTTATTTTTACAATTGTTTAAAAGGTCGTGAGCTGATCGCCATCGGCACATTTACCGACGAGAAAATGTTGAGGGTCGCAACGGAAGAAAAAGAAAATCAGCATGCATTTGTTCATTTATGGACATCAAATCCGAAGGATCTCAAGTGGCAAACGAAAAACTTAAACACTTAAACGCAAAAATGCATATTTACAGCGAAATGGCCCGGTTTGAGTGTTTGTTGCGCGTCCCAAAGGCGCAACATATTTGTTCTCTGGCTTGGTGTCCGTTAATTGATGACGATTTCGACCTCTACAGAAAGTCCTTGAGCCAGAGACCGGTGGCAAACGTAAATGCTTATTTTTTCGCGTTAACTGATTTAGTTTAACGTCCCGATCACATCAATAGGCTCAGTGCCTAATCGCTTTTCCGTTTGAGGCTTTAGTAATTACTGTGCGAAAAAGAAGTTTTCGCCATTTTTCGTACTATGAGCTGTCCATAAACTTTGCTTTTTATTTTAGCATGCTGAACAAAGAACGCGTCAAACCTCGGCCCCCTCAACTTCCCTTCAGAATTTTGGAGAGATTACAAAGGAATCTCTCGGACTGCTGGCGGTTGGCACGCATAATGGACGAATACACATCTACAAGTAAAGGCTAAGTTTTACAATCAATTCGAACTCCAATTGATTTTAGCCTTCCTATCGATTTTGAAACTCTCATCAAAAAATATCAAGGCGATGTTTGCAAGGAGACAAATTCGACGGATTCGCTGCCACTCATTTTGGAGTCGGAGCCAGTAATCACGCTGTGCCATCCGCCCACACCGGTGTTCGATTTGAACAGTGTATGTTTCTTAAGCGAGTCAGGCCCTCGTGCTCTTTCAGTCTCAGTGGTATTTCCCTCTGTTTTCCGTCGTGGGTTCAATTCCGCTCGGTGGTTGTTGTTATTGTTGTGTGTGAAAATGTTGCTAATGATGATCCGAACCTTCTTGATAGGAAGTGCCAACTGAAATTGATCTGTTGACTACTGGATCGCTGAAGCATTTTTTCATTTTAACATTTTTATTTTCATTTATTTTATGCTATCTCCACCATTTCAGGGGAGCGATAAAACAGAAAAAGCAAAGGGGCAAGGAAGTGGAAGAGACGAAGAAGCATCGCAAGCTGGGACGGACGACAAAAATGACAAAATAAATTGTAAAGGTGCAGTTTTATTCATTTGCCTTCGTTTCTTCTCATTTTTAACTATCACTTTAATTTCGTCGTCTCTTTTTCTTCCACTATTTCCCCCATCGTCCATAGATAATGCCCATCCATCAGCAAATGTTACTGCCATTCCGCTCTTCTGTTTACAGTGGAGTCTTTTTTCGAGTGCTCGACACTTTGGAGCTGTATCCGCAATTGGTCTGGACTTCGGGTTGTGCTATATTGTTATGAAAGGTTCTTCATTTAGGCCGCGTTTTCATATGGGATTTGTCACGGCCTGCTGAACCCACTTGGAAATTGCACTTCGACGATTGGAACTCCCCTCCCCAATCCCTTTGCTGGTTGGATAAAGACAAAAGTGGGTAATTCAGAAATATTTTCGTACTTTTATGTTAGGCTGAAGAATGGGTAGATCGCAAATTTGAGATCGTATCTGTAAATTTTCGAATCCCGGCTTCTTTTTTTTGTCCTTACCACAAGTGCAAACGGGTTGAGCGCCATTTACCGTTGGATGGGTCTTCTACACAACCCGTTCGATGTATTCTGGCGCTAAAATTGATTTTGGGCCAACATAGGCAAATTTTTCTTTTTTGATTTGCCAATGAATGTCCAAAACATTTTCTTTATTGGAACGAAAAAAAATCCTTTTTTAGTTTGTATTTCCTTCCGCCGTCGCCTTTTCCGCATTTACTGTCTCATATCGCCGTCCGGATCCGACCAAGTGAGTGTTCATTTTGTACGTGTAAGGGGCGGGAGAGCTCGTCACTCTTTGCCATACTTGAATTGAAAGCATTACTTTGGCTGACAGATTTTGTAAATTGATGCCATTCATCGTCACTCTGATGCTGAATGCAGCGATATCAAAGAAACTAACAGATGACTAAACTTTTTGACAATGGATGTCGTTACTGCTCGTTCCCCCTCCCCCCCCCCCTTCCCGCCGTTTTCTCCCCGAGTGATTTTCGACGTCTTTCAAACATCATAACTCCTACTTTGCTATGTTTTGGCCATATTCCGTGTTTAAGGCCGGTTCCTCTCAACCCGTTTTGGAATGCGACTTGAACAAAACATGCGGTGTCAAGTGTTGTTCCCAACCGTTGATCTTCCGCGGTCTGATCAGTTACGAGTCGGCTACTTTCTCTTTCTTCGGCACTTCACAACAGGTCCCTTCCCTAAAATAAATTCTTAAGCATTTTCTTCCTAAACGATTTCCTTACATTTTTCTGGTTTTAGGCTCCTTCATACATTTGGGTAACCTCTTCATCAAACGAATCTGAAAAAGATCAAATTTGTGCAACAACTCTCTCTAATTGGTCGGTTAATAATTTGAATGTTCACATGAAGTGTCGTTTCGTTCAGCCATCAAATTCAAAACACCAATGTCAGTGTGTGTCAGTTGGCCGGATTGTGCGCCTCGGTGGGTGCGGATGGACGAATGGCATGTTCGCTTAACGGAAGGATGGCACCGAATGAGGAAGGAAGTACGGTCAACGCAGAGTTTTTACACTCGAACCTTAAGAAAATTTTATTCCATTATCAGATGGCGAAAATTTCATGCATGGCCGAACATTGTTACAGCTCATCACACATGACAAATCGCCCGCCAGAGAACCTAATGACCAGGCAAAATAATTTGCCGTGTAATTAAGTATTCGCATGTTTTGTTACTCTTTTAGCAAAGTTTCTGCTTCTCACACAACGACTGCTGTGAACACAAAAGGTTAGAAGTGCGACTGGGCGACTGCGCATTGATGGACCAGGAAAATGTATTTTGTTTAAATATATTAGGAAAGTAGTTTAAAGCCAGTGATTTTCTCCTCCTACCGCTTCATCAACCAGTTGCAATTGGTCCTTTTTTTGCTTATAGGAGCGCGTTTCCCGAAGACGTGCTCCCGAAGTTTGTTCCAGTCGACGTCTCGAGTCGCTGACCCTTTGCGAGTTCAGTCGCAGCTGCGCCGGACTCATTTATTGCGGCGGCGAATCGGGTCTCGTGTTCCTTGTGCCAAGCACTCTTTGAGGTGAAAGTGAACTGAACGAAGGGCGATTTGAACGGATCATCAACTCAATTCATGGGGAGTCGTCGTGACCTTAGTGCTTGCCTTAGTTTGGGACGAATTCTGTTGGCGACACCCCTAGTCAAATTTACATTAATCAATTGTCATCGGAGAACGTTGTTGCCCTTGTTCTTTGATAATTGCCGTTTTCACGTTTGTTGAATTATTAGGCACTAACACACTTACGAACGGAAAAGCACCAAAGACCGATTTCATTTGCAATCTTGATTTAATCCTATAATAAATGTTTACAAAGTCGGGAAAGATTGTTTCTACGTACTATAATACTTGAGGGGTGTGCCGGGTGGAATCCTAAGTATTACCGAAAAATGTTAATAATCCAGGGCTTCGTCTGGGTCACTGCGTCTCCCCATATTTTTTTTCAGGTTTTAAGGGGTATTCAGATCAAACAACACGAACAAGATACCGTTCTGTCGAATTTCGAATCAAATTTAAAAAAGCATTAAAAATGGATTTTGGCATCGGTAAACAAAGGAATGGCTTTATTGGTTTCTGGCTAAGCACAGCAACAAAAAAAGGACAAAGCATTTTGAACAATTCGCGAGTTTGTTGATTTGAGCCTTCACCTTTCACTTTAACTCTCCGGCGGGGGGTCGTCGATGGCGGCGATCGCTTCAATTTCAACACGTCCATTTTTGGGTAATGCGGTCACTTGATAAGTGGAACGAGCGGGGAAGGAAGTGTTGTTGAAGAAGCCTTTGTACACTTCGTTAACTGTCTGGAAGTCTCCGATATCGACCAGCAGAATGGTGACCTTGACAACTGTAGGGACGTGTTCCGTTTTCATTTCGTCCGATTCGAACCGTTGTCAAATGAAGCGCCGGCCGCCTTCAGAATCTCTCCCAAATTCATCATCGCCCGTTCCGCTTCGCTTCTGACCCCACCCGGCACCAATTCCGACTTTCCTGGCACAATCCCAAGTTGGCCACTCACATACAGCGTTTTGTTGGCAAAAACTGCCTGACTAAATAAACTAATTGTGCCCGCAGCATCCAATTTCTCGCTTCACTAACTCATAGGGTAACCAATTCTGTTAGGGCCCAATTTCTTTTAACTTATTTTCTCTTTTGATCACCGATTCATTTTTGGGCCGACCTGTAAGGACCAATCGCCGCCGGCGCGTTCGATGTTGCGATCTGACGAATAGTCGGAGACATTGGAGAAAAAGAAATATTCTAAAAATCGCTGCGGGAAGGAATCTTGGGGTGAAAGTCCAGACAAATGAATGGGTTCGGCTCCTTTAGACCCAATCAAATATTGAATTTGAACAAACCAATGCTTAATGTTCCATCGAATCGACTTTCTTCTACCCTGATATGTACGTAAAAAAGCATTCATTGATTGGCGGTTATCGTGCTGTTGCTAATGTTGAATGATTCCGATAATAATAATAATAATGTTACGTGTGCACAAATGAACGAATGAATGGCGATCGAATGGATTCTGTGGGAGGGGCAAAAACTCATTCAATGGAGGGGGGGGGGGAGGAGGACACAAGCACCAGACCATCAGAAGGACCCTCGACATTCGAATACAACCAGTTAATAAAAGACCAAATAGACTATGTAAACGCTGACTGAAGATAAGCTTCCATTTGCGGGTTAATTACTAAATTAGGTTGAGCCCCGTCCCGAAAGTCAGGGCTCAACCCTAACAAAAACTAAGTTATTATACTTTAATGAAAACATTAAAGTTCAAAATGAATGATAAATCTGGAAATGTACAAGGAAACGCTCGAACACAGGCAAATTTACATTCGATTTGAAATGCGAATGTTGGGAAGAATGGAGTCGATTTTTTTTATCTTTGTGTGGGGAGATGGTTCAATTTGCTTCTGGCGAGGACTGATCCGTCGATGCACCCAAATCAGCAGCTCAAACACTTCTTCGTCTCGCGCCCCTCCCCCGCATTTGGCTGATGCACTCCTCTGCTGCTGGTCACTGCGCCCTGTTTTGACTGAACTCCGCTGTCCGCAGCGTTCAGATCCAAACTGAGAAATGAACAAATAAATCTAAAGAATGAAAAGCACTGACCTTCCGTCCATAATATTTTGGTAAATGCGCCTCGCCGTTTCCAAAAAGGCGTCCTCAACATTTTCACCTCTAAAAGTTGATGCGATAAACAATTAAAAATGGCATTAATAAAAAAGATATCCATAAACAAGTTTTGGACATATTAATTTAATATTCCCCAGCAGCGCAAACCCCCCCCCCCCATTCCACAAGTAAAAATAAAGCAAAAATTACGTTTTAAATTGAAATCTCAGTGGAATTAAAGTGTCCAAACGTACGTTTTCGCTGAACATTCCAAAAAGGTGAGCCCGTTCTCTTCCGCAAAGGCTTTCGCCTCCTCGTAGGTCACGTCCCGTTGAGCGTCCATGTCGGACTTGTTGCCAATCAAAAAAATGACCTAGAGAGAGATTAAACTCTATCAAAAGACAAAACGCCAACAAATAATCCAAATCAACGAAACCTCCTACCCAACGTCCAAAAATGGATATGCCCCTGCCGATTGATAATGTTGGCTAAAACGAAATCATCCAACGCAACTTTTTCTTACAGTATTTGGGTTGGTGAGCGTTTTCGCGTCACTTAGCCAACTGCTCAAATGGTTGTAGGTGGACCGTCTGGTTATGTCGTACACCTAAATTCGTTTTCACAGCGCATCATCTTTGTCAGCCCGATAAGCGAAAGTCTCAACCCTCGGGACTTAAGAAAATCCCTTTCTGTTCAAACCATCAGAGCTCCAGCAGCGCCGCGATAGTACGAACGAGTGACTGCGCGAAACCTTTCCTGCCCGGCAGTATCCCTACAATTTTATGATTTAAAACGACTCAAATGAAAGCCAATAGTAAAGAACGAGAGTCATTACGCTCTCTCCAAATTCGCGCTCACCAAATTTGAAGTTTGATTTTCTGTCCGTTCACTTCAATTATGCGTGTTCCAAACTCAACACCGATTGTGTGGGGACAGTCGGCCATGACTGAAAAGTACAAACAAACACAAACATTGAGAATAATAATTACATTTCTTCTCAGTGAATTGATGGAGAAGACAAGATCTAAAGCAATAACATAATACGTAAACTTTAAAAAGGATGCACTCACTTCCCCACACCCATATCACCAATAATAATGTATTTGAAGATGTACGAATAATTGTAGGGAGCTGACGAATTGTTAGTCATCGTTAATACCAAATAATTGTACGAATAAATAATTACGATCACTCGGAGAAAGCGCTTAAATGGTAAAAGTTTTTGCGCAACGTTTATAGCAAAAGACGTCGAGTTTTGAAGTTTGTATGAATAGCATTCTAGCACATCTGCCACAAAAAGGGTTAAGGCATCTCATTGACCTGCTGGGAATAGGGGAAGTTGCGCTCTCGACTGCAGCGCGCGCTGCATGCATGCATCAAGATCTTGCAAAGTTTCATAAATTTAAAGCATAACGCCAATGAAGCGAATTTTTCAAATTTGCTAAATCGCCGGCGGTTCGACGACTTTTCGTCAACGGGCCGGGCCTTTCATCAACTACTGGTTCGTCATGAGTTCAGTGCCAGATTTTTTTTTTTGCTTAAAAATATTTCCTAATAAGGTGCGCAGACCAGGCAATTTTTTCAGATTTATCTAACGACTTTAATGGCTACAACAAAAAAATTCGGGCAATTACATCAACGTTCGAGTCGACATTCGAGTATTAATCGCATGGGTTGAACATTAAATACCGGATTATTTCAAAGATCGAATAAGTGCCCAACAACCTGCAAGATCAATTGATGAGGCAGCAAAACGACGTCGCGTTCAACAGCAATTGGAATCACTCGAAAGAGTTCAGCTTTTTACAAAATAAAATATAAAATAATTATTTGCAGGACAATTTTCAAGAGGACCCGCACGTGAATCTCACCTGGCACAAAGCGGCGCCCAAATTCGACGATGAAATGGTTTTTGGGGACAAAGACATCAAAAAGCGGAAGCGGAAAGTTGGCTCACCCTCAAAGATCAGCGGGGCAGAGCAAGCGAGTGAAAGCCGAGTTGAAAACGGCCATAATTTTGTACATTCCAGCGAAAAAGGGAAGGAAAATTGTGGCCGCTTTGACGAAGACGCGCTTCCGAAAGACTTTTTCCCAACTTTTGGAGGAGGCCACAGTTAGTGAAAGCGAATGCCAGATAAGCGACGCATACCGGGCCCATGGGGAAGCGCCAAAACGACATTCTACTATTCGGGATTTTGTGACACATCCAAGATTTTATTGAAAATTCATAATTATTGCTCGATTTGCAACAATTTTACTCATTTTAGCGAAAGCGTGAGGAAGAAGTTCAACAAAATAAGAAAAAAGATGTCAGCCCGGAATTTCTATTGCCAACGTACTCGGAGGTGCTGTTTTCTTTGCTTGTCTTTTGAATTGTACGATTGGTATGAGTCGAAAAAATTATTTTGGCGGTTCAGGTGGCATCTTTTCCAAGCAAAATGCCGCCGAGGAAGTTCTGTGCTGTTTGTGGCCTTTCTGCGGCTTACACATGCGTTCGGTGTTCTGCCAGATTTTGTTCCATTCCCTGCAGGGGCACGCACTCGGACACTCGGTCTTTTAATTGGGGAGGTGGCCTAATAATCGCTTTCCTTTCTGTTCCCAGGTGTTTAAAATGGACCGTCTGAGTGCCCTAAGAATTTGGCGTTTCGTTATTATAAACAATTTTGTAAACGCAAAAGTAATTTATTGAATTAGTTCAGATGAACCAATGTTCTTCATAAAGTTACTTTCCAAAATGCTATCATTTTTATTATTTGCCATTTTCATACTTTTGAGTGACTTATGCCCAAGCAAAGCAGATTCAGTGCGCTTATTAGGGTTTTCCAATTTGAATGGGTTCTCCGTCGTCTTTGCTCTGTACATCGCCCGCTGAAGGCAAAGGAACGGCATTTGACCTTCAACGCGATTCTGTGATAATAATGCGGTGATTTTGCGATTTTGATCAATTTAAGTTTTTTGATTTAGTCTCTCACGAATTTTGCGCGATCCTTTGGAACGAGAGAGGCAATCGTTGGCGGAGGGAAAGCATTCGGAGTACCAGAAGGGACTTGGTCTTGCACGGCAAAGGTCCGACCGTCGGTTCGAACAAATTCAAATCGAAGAAATGGTGAGGGCGGAGGCTTGTCACTATAGCCCGGGCCGATCGCGATCTGTCGTTTATCTCGAGATTCTCGGCGGTCCTCAAGACAAATCTTTAGTTCACACTCATCGACAAACATTCAATTTTAAGGAGGAAAAGACTCGCGTTGGCCGGGAGTACGAAGAAGGGATTAGTCTGCTTGAGCAGGAATATGAAAAGGCAATTATTTACAATGGCCGATTTGTCTGTTAACAATTTCCGAGTGCAGAAACTGAAGGAACTCGAGGAATCGTTCTACAAAGAGTTAGAGGAGCAGAAAAGGTCTCTCGACAATGAAATCAACGCGCTCGACATTGCCCAGCCGCCGCTTGGAAATAACAAAGAACCGCTGATCAGCTGTGTCAATCACCAACATCCCCAGGGGGGACATGGCCATCAGCATCCGAACGCGGCCAATGCCCTTCACCCGCCACCGGCAACAATTGGAGGCAAAAAATTTCTCAGAAGGTAAATTGTTTCTTTTTGATGAGAGAAGTGCCGATTTTCATTCAGCCGACTGAACGAAGCGCTTCCCTCGTCGAGCAGTGCCGATTCTTTGACGAATTTGGGTGCCGTTGGATCTGTCGGACTGGTGGACGGAGGCGCGGGCGGTGTGGTCAAGAGGCGAACTCAGACTAAAAAGGGCGGCTTTCCTTTCGGATTTCTCGGCATGGGTGGCTCTGGCGGTGCATTTGCGGGCTCTGTCGGGTCGGCTAGCGGCGGAATGTCCAATTCTTCGCTGACGATTCCCTATCTTTTGTCGGGGTCGGCAATTTCGGAAGACGTTCAATTGCTCGGCATTGAGTCGACCCATCATAACCACCTGAAAGAGCGTTCTTCTCTTGGAGGCGGGTTAGGCCAAGACGGAGGAACCTCTGGGGAGGGAATGGCACTGTTGGGCAACCCGTGGCATTCTGCCGGAGGGGAAATGGCTGACGAGGAGGCCGGAGAGAGGGCGACCGGCACGAGCGGAAGACACCACCGACGAGTGCTACTGGAACAGAACAAACTCATTTTGGACGGAAAGACGTGAGCAACCGACTAACTGGTTGTTTTTCGAGCAATTTGTTTTTTTCTTTTTAAGTTTTCATCGGTTTCAAAATGTGTACATCGGTAAGTCAACGTGTAGAAGTTATTTATCGAAAATATAGGCGAATTATAAACATTTTAGAATTGATTTCCTCCGGTCGAATGCCCGCCACCATCCGATCGATCAGCGAGGGTCGGTATGCTGAGTTCCGCAGCGTAATAACCGGCGACATTCGCGTGATCACTGCCACCAAAGACGATTTGGAGAGCGGTCGCGTGTTCGTTCGGAAACGATATTAACCGATTTTGATTTTAATAATTTGGAATTAAAGGGAAATTTTTGATGGACTTATACTGGCACTATGTTTCTGTACTTGAATCATTTCTTACAGCTTCTATTATTTTTTACCACTATACTAAATTCTCTTTTTTCGTTTTGATAACAAACTTCTTTTTTTTTGGAATGACCAATAAACGCATTTTTGTGTTCATCTTCAGTCAGGCCCATGCAAGTTTTAGGCGTGCAGAGTTTGAAGCTATTTGCCGACAACAGGGGATTTGCTTGGTGCCCAAATTCTCTTCGGATGGGGTCTGAACATTATAATTCGGATCATAACCCCGGTATACCAGTGTTTCCAGTCTCATCTCCAGTTGTTGGAGTTCCCAAATGGTGAAGCGGACGTTCAGCGACTGTTGGAGAGGTCGATGCTGGTTAAGTGGGCATTTGAACTGGTCGCTGAGGGGGACGGCCACGAGGAAGTAATGGCCAAATTGGGCTCCGATGCGGGTTCATCTCTCGCGGTGGGAATTTTGATGACAAGTCTTATTATGCGTATTTTGTGTTAGAGTTTCGACCTTCCCGAACAATCCTGGTGTCTGCTCGTACGTCCTCAGCGAAGAAAACGCTCAGGCGACTACATTCGGTCCGTTGTTGAGGTTAATGCGAACCCCTGGGAAGAAAATACAACGGATGAATTTGATTATTAGCATTCAGCGGTACACCAGCATGCCCCTTCTGAGACGAGCCCCGGTTGAGCTGATGAACCCGCGGAATGTTTTTACAGTGATCGAAATGTACGGGGAGGAAGGGGTCGGGCGGAGAGACACGCCGAACAAAGTGTTCTTTGCACGACTTGTGGGTTAATCGGTGCTATTCCGCACATTTTCATCCGTTCTGTTTTTGGTTGGGAGAGGGACAGGGCCATTTGAAGGCTCTCTTCTCTCTGAGCAGTCGTCGTTACATTGGCAACTCCACAATGGACCCGGAACTGGCGTTCATCCAAACCAATCTGGCAAACGTCCGGCCCGGCGCCGTCGTTATGGACCCTTTTTGCGGGACAGGCAAGAACACAAGGCTTTTCGATGACTAGCAAAAGTTCGGCCAGCCTTCAAAATCTTTAGACCAATTTCGAACTACGTACTCGAATTAGAACAATTTTTCGAAAATTCAAAATTTTCTGATTAATTTTTAAAATCTTCAAAAAGCACAAATTACAAGAAAGGGCCGTAATTGTTTCAAACTGTCACTGACAGCTTCAGGGGGTCTCCTTCTCCCCGCCGCCCACTTCGGCTCCTATGTCTTCGGCGTTGAGATCAAATGGGACGTTGCGCGGGCCAAAGTGCTTATAGCGCTCTGTTCCTTTAATGGATGTTTTGCATTTGTTTAGGGAAAGTCTTCTCGTGCCGGAGAACATTGGCTGAATGCTGAGCATTCAATCCGTGCCAACTTTGATCAGTATGACCTTTGCGATGGCCGTTTTTTGGGTGTTGTATTGGCCGACTCTTCGCGACCCGAACTTTGGCACAATTCGGCAGCTGATGGCACAATCGACGCGATTATCACTGATCGTAAGGGTTTTGATAGCTTTTCCTTTTTAGGGAATTTCAGTTTTTAGCTCCCTATGGCATTCGGGAGAGAGGACAACGCTTAGGCGTTCAAAATCGAAGTGCGAAAGGAGACAATCGAAGCAAAGTCGGACGAATGGAACACAAAAAGGCAGAAAAGTGAATAGGACAGCACTTTTTTCGAATGGAACCCGCCGATCATGGGTTAATCAGTCCAAATTTCAGCGGACCATCAGCCGAATCCGAATTAACCCAGCAAGGGGCAGTCATTGGCAACGAGGAGCAAGTATTTCAGTTCGATGTTGGATTTCCGGAGAAACAAAAATATGCGATGTCCAACGTATTTTTGGACCTGATGGATTTGGCCGCCCGCTTACTTAGGCCGGGAGGTCGCCTGGCCTTTTGGTTTCCCGTCTGTAGATCCGAGTAAGCGAAGTCGAAGTCCGCTCCTTTTGCATTTAATTCCGTTTCCATTAAATAAAAACATTTTTCGTTTTGTTTTTGATACTCCGACCGTTTTCTTCCCCGCTTGGGATGCATGCAATTGGTGCACAACTGCGAACAAACACTCGCTAAAGATTCGTCAAGGTGAGGACGTTCTCTACGCTTTGCTTTCCATTTGTGTCTAACGGACTTTTAACTCTTTGGTTTAGGCGTCTTCTGGTCTATGAAAAGTTTCGTCAGCCTCTGGTTGAAGGCACTGACCAGCAGAGAGAAAGAGCGCACTTTGAATTGGATTGTTATGCGGAAAAAACATTCCGTCAAAAAGTGTTCAACAACAATAGCAGCGAAGGAGCGAAAGGGGAAAAGGAATCTCTGCGTGAATGACAAATTACCAATTGAACAAAAAAATATGTTGATTTTGAATTTCTCCTTCACTGTTCAAAATTTTAAAAATGAACACAATGACGTTTATGCGGTCGGCCCTCGTCATTAAGCACAAAACTCTTCTCATGGCCATTTATTCCAATTAAAGGAGAAATTTTGTAATGTTCAAACAAAAATGTT
Source organism: Globodera rostochiensis (assembly GCA_018350325.1). Lineage (NCBI taxonomy): Eukaryota > Metazoa > Nematoda > Chromadorea > Rhabditida > Heteroderidae > Globodera > Globodera rostochiensis. The sequence goes on along the minus strand of JAEVLN010000008.1, from coordinate 1,500,873 downwards.
GACGCGCTTAACAAAGATTAGGCAACATTGGCCGCCTGTCCCTTGTCCACGGGTTCTGTTTCTTTTGTCCTCCGATACTTCGCCATGTCATGCTGCTCCATCGGATTCTCATAGTCATTGTATAGAGCCGCCCACACGCCCTCCCCTACGTTCTCCTTCATCAACCGTTCGTGCTCAAAGAACGGCTTCTCACTCCAATTCTTCATGTAATCGATGTCCGGATACGGTTCTGGCTCCAACTTCTCGCCGGGCTTCAGCTTCACCAATTTCTCCAGCCGCTTTCGCTGCACCTCCCGCCTAACCGTTTCGGGGTTCCGGAACATATCCAAATAGCTGAACAATCGGACAGAAATTGATAGGGGAGGGCTTGTGAACTCTTACTAATGGAACGGCATTGCCTTCATCGGATATTCCTTCTGATCCGGGGTCATCTGCTTGTTCCATTCGTACCAGTAACGGGGTGACTTAAAGCCTGAAACGTCCCCAATAAAAATGTTCAATTTTGCATTTCAGCCACCCAATCCGTGCAGAGTCTGGTCACAGCTTTCGTCCCATTTGATTTGACAAAAACGAAGCGCCGATGGGCTCATTCTGTCCTCAAACTGTTTGTAGAAGGCATTTGTGTTGAATGTGCGTGCAATGAGCGAATCGCTTCTGAACAATCGAATTCATTTTCGTATTTTTTATATAGAAATGTCACCCTTTGAGCGCAAAATCGGAGACATCGATAGGCTGTCGGTGGCGAAAGAGCAAAAATGCGAATCGGTGATAGCCCGTGCCTTACAACCAAAAACTGCATGTTTTGATTTTAAATTTGTTTGTTCTTCTTCAGAAACAATTCTCGGGCAATATACAAATTTTTTAACGTGCCGTAAAAGGGTACGGGCTGCAAGTACGGCACCACTTCATGCCCCGCGTCAACTCCGTCCCGTCCGTCTGGGATGTTAGCCACCATCCAATGGAGCAGTTGGCGATTCTCTAGCCTAGCCAACAACTGATCCTGCGCGGATGACGGAGGAACGCTTCCCGGCGGCTTCACTTGCCAAGATGTCTCATTGGTCATGCCATCCTCAACGGCCTGTTGCTGTCCGGGGCCTTCCAGATTCAACAACAGCACTAAATGGCGAACAAATTTCTAACAAATAAGAAGAAAGTTGCCCTACCCTCCACCCCCCTCCTCCCGAACCATTACTGACTTGTGGTGAGCGCATTCGTCCCCGGCTGGGGCCGTTCGATGGTAACCACCGGAGGGCGTGCGGCAGTCGACGCTCGAATTGTGTTGCCAAAGAGCATTTTCTCTCGCGAATCGCTTCCTCCAAAGATCACTTCAACAAATTGAACGTTGTGAAAGAAAACGCCCGGCATGAAAAGGTCCTCAAAGACGCTGAAGTGCTCTGCCAGACCCAGCTGGTTGGACGATTCCACCGCATCCAGATCGATAAGCACTGAACAGATAGAGAGTATCAATCAAATAATAAAGGGTGGCCAATTCGGGTCCCGTACGACGTACGATTGGCCAGGACGGGGCAAAAGGACCCATACGACCAGCTTTTTTAAACCAAAAGCCGTCGCTTCGGATAGAAATGAAAAAGAACGACATAAATCAATAATAGCAGCAATCCATTGAATTGTATTGCATTTGTCCTTATTTTTTGAATAAACGAAAAATAAGACTGCAAAAACCTCCTAAATATATTAGTTTTTATTGTCCATTTACATTGGTTCATGACAGCCAATTCCTCCAAGTTGTTTTTGGCCTCTTCCGTCATTTTATTCGGTACAATTTCATTCTTTTTGAACCCAATATCAATCGTCCGTTCCTTTCGACCTTAACAGCGAATAGGCAATTTTAGGCCGATTAGTACCCTAAAAGTTACTTCGTATTTTGTCAACGTAATTGTCTACGATCAGATCGGGGTCAATGACGTGCAACTTGGGGAGAAGCTCAGGCTTCTGAATTCGCGCTTTGTACCACGAATCGAGCTCGTAAAACCTGAAATCAAAATCAATACAACATGACGATTTGTAAATTGGTTTTAATTCAATAAAGAAAGTGCAACTCTTTTAAATTTCCATAAATTCAAATATTTAACAATTTGCGACCTGTCATAATTTCGACCCACGAAAAATTGAATAAGAAAAATATTATTGGAAGACATGAACATGGAATCCCCCCCCCCTCGAAGTTAATCTTCAAAAAACTTTGGACCCTTTTCAAAAGCACGGACCTATCTCTTGAGAAGGCGTCGGGCCCGGCCCAGGCAATGACTCGCGGACGCCACGGACGGGCCACCCTCGGCGAGCAGTTCGCCCGACGGCTGTACTTCACACGGAGTTTTGCGTAAATCGAAACTCTGTGCATCTTTCTATTTGTTTTTTAAAATTTAAAAAGCAAAAAGAAAATAGTGAAATAAAAATGGGCGCCATCCATCTTTTTATTGCATTTTACTTGAACTACCTATTTATTAATAATAAGGAATGTTGAGTTGAACTATACATTATAGCAAATTTTGCATCGGAAATTTCTGTCGCTATTGCTTCTGTCTGAATGTCTCTCGAGCGATTCCTCGTTGTAATTGGCCCATCCGACTTTGGAGTGTCTAAATGCGACAATTTCAATATTGTTCGGGACAACGATGAGCCATCACTTGAAGCCTTTGGCCAATTCCGTTGATGCGCTTCCGACTTTCGTCCAATTTGCGCACATATACGTCCAAATCGTACGGCAAAAGTTGCTCATCCACCAAACCCTTTAGTTCTAAACACTTAACGCAATTAGAAAACGTATGATACAAAGTCATTTTTTTCCATTTTGGAATACATTTATTGGGGGTTAAGGGAAATTTAGAGGCCGCAGCATATTAAATATAGTAATTGGAGTTGGTTGTACTCACTCGCTGATATTTGGTCGATGTTGTTCGCCAAGTACAACTGACTCTTTCTGGTGTTTTTTACCTGTTCGTCCATGCGACTAATGGCGGGACGGACCATTTCCAAAATTGCTGAAATATAAATGCTTATCCGGACAAACAAACAAAGCAAACCGTCGCTCATATTTGAGCCGCTAGCAATCATCGAATTTGTTCTTAAACAATTAAATTGTGTGGTTTAAGCATTGTTTTACAAAATGATAAAAAGGGGCACAATGCAATTAAGTTCTATGCAATTAAAAAAAAGAAAACATGATGATAAAACATTTATTGTCGATCAACAACAACACTCCAAATTTATAAACAGAAAACAAAGCCAAAACATAAGAATTTCCAGATTTTATAATGCAAAATTTCCACGTTGGCCAATCGCCACCATTCATTCATTGCCTTGCCACCATTCATTGATTATAATCTTTTATTTAAAATTTTGTGACCATATTATAAAACATACGAAAAAACCAGAACGATTGAGTTTATTGAAGGAAAAAAGGTTTTTAGAAATTACGAGAAAGAACAAAACTGACGTCCCACAAAGAAAACAATCTTCACGGTATAAACAACCAATTAAATTCCTCCCCCTCCAAACCCTCAACATGGAAATAGCGTACGAACGCCAATTTTGAGCAAATCGGGCGCGCACTTTGAACTCGGAGAAAGAGCTTTCGCAGCCTCCCCGAAGGTGTTTAGAATGGCCATCCACTGCTCGGCGTTGGTTACACAGCGGGCCGTATTCTGCTGGTCAAACGGCTCTTCGACGAACAGTCGAAAACGTTCAGTGTTGGACGCCAATTCCGATCTACGAATTCCCTCACGATTTGCCATTACTTTTAGCGTCTCCTACCTGGAAAAAATGCAGCCTCTTCTTACGGAAATGGCAAAGCGCTCAAAAGCGAATCGGTTGTAATAGTCGAAGAACGCCATCAGCAGTTCGCCCACAGTCCTTGTATTTTGCACCATCTCTGAAGAACAATTGACAATTAACTTTAATAAACGTTCAGATTTCCCGCACTTACCTGGGAACGGCGTAGGCAACGTCATAAAAAGTTTAATATCGTTGAAATGTCGATTGCAGCTGAAGAGGTCCGGGTACAAATGCTGCAAATTGGGAAGAACCGGGGGCTCAACACCGCACTGCAGAAAGTGAAGGACCATCAGAATCAACGAGTAACTGTAGAAAACATCGTCATTAAAAGTACTACGTGCTTGATATAAAAGTCGAAATAAATTTTAAATAAAGGCCGGACGGATTAAGAACCGTTCGGGATTTCGATCGAGATCCGAAAAATCTCAATAAGATTTTTCGTTATTCATTTGATATTTTTGAAATAAATTACAAAATGAAATAACAATTTCCCAAAGAAATTTTTCGAAAAGTAAATATTCTCCAAAAATTTAAGGGAAAATTTAGTGTTTTACCCTAGACCAGGGCGCTTTACATAACCTTAAATGGGGGGTGCAACGCAAATTTAATTTTTAGGTGTTTTGGAAAACTACAATTTCTGAGGGCTTATACTAAGATTAAGCATCCGACGGCGCTTGAAATAATTTGTAAACTACTGATTTAGAAAAAACGCGCAATATAGTTAGTAATGAGTAATTTTTAAAAGTTAGGACAAACTTTTCCTTCAATTTTTATACTACGGAGTGGACAAATTGATTCCCCTTACCACCCCCCCCCCTCTAGCTACGCCCTTGTTATACATATACAACTTAAGTCAATCATTGAAAATGGACCTGTTAAGGTAACCCTCGCTGGCTTCACTAATCCCCTTAATTTTGGCCCAGTGTTTCACGAGCAAACAAAGCGCAGGAAATCTATCGTCAATTCTAAAAAAAGAAACTTTTTATTTATAAACCATCAAACAAACACCTGGAGTAGTTGTGCAGCAAAAAAGAGTTGTAGACACCTGTAAAAAATCGATGGTTATTTTGCCCAAGGCCATCGCCAGGGGAAAACTCCTCCCAAAAAATAAACAACGTAACAAAAGAGAGAAATTTAACAAATGCACCTATTTGAATGACTATCTGAATAAATTGACAACGCTCTGGCGACGGCCCTGATTCTACCAAAAAGAAATTGGAAAACCGGCGATGTTGTTCACGTTCATGTCCACCTCGAGGTTTGTGTACGGCTGAGCAAAGATCATCTTCAGAATAGGCACTTTTGCTGGTATGTAGTCGATGTAACGAACAATGTCCAGAGAACCCAAAATGCGTTTCACTTTCCGCAAATGTTTTATCGCATAACTTTAAATTTTGTTGCGGTTTATACTCATTTAAAACTTTAATCGGTAAACAAACCTTCTCGTGGTCCCATAGTTTTCGGTTGGGCATGGAATGCCCAGGCAAAGGTCCATGTCCGAATTATACGCACCACATCCATTGACTAATAATGAATTGAAGGGAAAGGTTTAGATTTTGTTAACTCATTTACACCTGTCGACCCAACAGCGAGTAGAAATGAGTCGGGGAAAGCCTGTAACACAAAACACATAAATTCAAAAAATATCAAAGACAAACAATTCTGATCTGATTGTGAAGGATTGTGCGCACACGCATCTTCCTAAAAAATTGTGAATTAACGGCATAAAATAAGCGTTGACACAAACCAAGTAAAAGTGTGATCATTCTAAAATGATAGGATAAAAGCATTTGCACATAACAGTTTGTGAACCTGAAGATTGGTGGTAAGATGCGTCCAAATTGCCTTGTTAAATTCGTTAAATCCTTTCAAAAATTTGTTCCTGTAGTTCGAAATAGCCTTCATAAAGCGGCGATTGGCATTGGAAGTCACCCCGTATTTTTCAATCTAAAACAAATTGTGAATTTACCAGACTTTATAACATCCTAAAACGAAATGTCTTATCGCCGTTTTTTTAACATTAACGGCGACCCCCCTCCCCCTTCCCCCCCCCCCAAGTTTTCTGACTATGCTCCCTTTATTTGCTAACCACGGTAAGTGAAAGGCCAATGTCGGGTGACAATCTTTCCATAGAAGGCTTTCTAATTTCGAACCCATTGGCAAGTTCACTTTTTATGTTGTTTTGCTGCCACCCAGACTAAAAAAGAAGATTTATTTTCATCGAGTTAAGAATTGAGTAATGCTATTGACAACCATAGTGAGTGATGATGCCACGACCGGACTCGTTTCAAATAAAATGACAAGTTCGTTGTCGGAACTCCAACCGCCGTTTTCTTCCGCAACCGCCTTCTTCTTTAAGACGGCAACTCTCTTGCTTTTCGCGACACCTTTTCGCTTGACGGGGAGTGTCGTGTCGAGATCCTCACCGTCGGAGATGTCGGCTCCCGACGTTTCCTCCTCCTCCCCCTCCACCATCACATTTTGCTGCACTTCAACGGCCTTTTTCTTCTTCCTCTTCGTCCTCGGCTTGCCTTTAATCAATTTGCGCTGGACCAATGCGTCTCTTTTGTCCGCCCTTTCCGCCGCATCTTCCCGTTTGCGCTTACGATGAACGGTGACGCAGGCACTGGTGCAAGGAACTGATGCTTCCGGCTCACGTTGTGGTGACGCGCAAACGTCATCATCGAACCATTCGGGGGGTGGCAGACTAAAGTTAAAACCTCATGTTATAAACATTTCATACATTTACGTTAATTTATTCTGTATATAAAAACAAACTACCAAAAACAAAAAACAATCGTTTTGTTATTTGCGTATATCACGAATAGGGTTGGCGGTTCCGGACCAAACCGTTGAACCGGGATTTTTCGGTTCGGTCCGACCGAAAGGATTCGGTTCGGGTCCCAAGATATTCGTTAACAACTCAAATATTTTTTGCAATCATTATGCCAATTTTCGTGGGTTTTTCAAAAGGTAAACGCGAGGAAAAAAATGCAACTTTGGTTGAAATCTCTCAACAGAAACAGACTAAATTCTAAGTTTTCTCGGCGGCATCACGATTGGCATTACCTGACATCCATGCCATCACCATTCGTTTCCATGTCCAAATCCAGTTTCGTCCTGAAAATTGAACTTGGCACATGCGCCACCTGCTCATCCTCATCATCGTCGATTTGAATGTAGTCAACATTATCAGCTGTCGTGGTAACATCAGACCTTCCGAGAGACGGCATCGGTAACTTATATTCAGAATATAAAAAAAGAGAAACTGAAGACACAAATACATATATACGTATACGCTACATCAGAAACAAAGCAAATGTACAATTTTTGTCATTTTATTGGCGACTATATTAGACAAAATTAAGGAGCATCAGTTAAGAATCGAATTTTTTCATCATCAATCCAAGAAAATCCTTTGTTCTTGGCAGGCCCATCCAACGTGCTTCGGTCGCCTACTTCTGAGAACTGTGATAACTCGGACCTACCCAACAAATACTGTCTGAATTGTTCCATTTTTTCTTCGTTCCACGGCGTAAACCTTATTGCATCTGGATCTTCAGAATTTGGCTGAGCGTATACTTGGGTTCGACTTCGTCTTAAGAGTTCGGAAGCAGTTTTTTAGGTTTCAACTTTTTAGCCGATTCTTTTGATATTTTATTCAAACTAAAAATTATTCAAAAAATGAATTTCTTCCAAAAAACAGACCTGACAGCATCATGCGCCATTTGTATAAACTTCTTGCGATTCTCTTTTAAAAGTATAGCCGCTTCCGGGTTGGCCGCTTGTGTGGAGTCACAGTGGCAGCTGAAGAAAATGCTCTAAAATAAACAATACAAAAGCCAGGGGACGGTTTGGAGCAACACCTGTGTAGCGATGATCACCTGGTAGATATGGTTTCGGTCTCTTTGCCAACCACTAGGAAAATATCGGCTCAGGTCAACACAATTTGTCCTCGAATTTACAAGCGGATGGAAAATGGGTTCTTCAAATTGGACGGCCTGAACTTGATCAACAAATGGGTTGAAATTGATATTTATCTTCCTCGGAATACTTTACTTGTTATTCAATAAAACACAATAAAATAAACCGGCAAGGATTCTGAGTCCGGAAAATTGTCAGGCAACGTCAAGGTGAATCGAAAGATGCCACCATAGAAAATACCGGTTCGCACGATCAATAAACCAAACCAAACTATAAAAAATATTTAAATATTGAATTAAGCGATGAATGACACCCAATAATGAATCTGCACTCGAAGTCACATAAATTCCTTCGATTGGATTTTTTGCGACGGCTTCACTTTAAATTTAATTTTAAAAAAATAAATGTTTGTAAATTGTAGAAACATACTATTCTCTGATGATGTAGTGAAATAATCGCTGTGATGATATAATGCTTAATTCACCGAGATCCCGATGCGGCGTGCAAGTTTTGTTTTTTTCCGAATGTTCCGCTCCATTTTCCGTGTTACTTCCATCTTTATTTTTTATGCAAATATGCCCATTATCGCTATTAATGAGCTGCTCGGCTTCTTGTTCCAAGTCCAATTTAGGAACAAACTCCAAATCATTGTCGTTTTCGGTATTTTCTTCCTTGTTTTTACGATTTAACCAAAAACGCATTTTGTATAAAAGCTAAATGAAAGGAGATTAAGGCGGCTAAGGTAAATTTGCGGAATATGTGTATGATGCACCTAAAGAAGTTGAACATATTAGGTAAACGATTCGATTACTCTCATAGAGCTAAGCACGAATACCTATGCAATTTTTTTTTGTGAAAACCACTGAACAATTAGAGGTCAGGACTGGAGTGTCCCTTTCAATGGGGACTCGGTTGTCCAAAAGTTAATAATATTTTAATTTTATGCAATAATTTTGAATAACTAACGGTTTACAAATTAGGTTTGCAATTTTCCCACTTTTGGCATTTTTCACCCTTAATGATTGTGTGGGTTTTATGGGTCGGGAAACGTTTCGGCTACTCGGGGTTTTTTGAAGGCGTAGAATCCGAATCTTCTATCTCTAACTTTGGACCCAAATTCCAACATTTTTTTTCGAAATTTCAAAAATCACTTAAGTCTAAGCCAACCCGAGCTAAGCTTAGCTTAGCTAAGGCCTATGTCATCTAACGACGAAAAAGAATTGGATGAGAAGTCATTGATTACGAATGATGATGAAGACGATTTGGCAAAATTGGAGGAAATGCGCAAATGTCTTTTGGACCAACTACGACAAGAAGAACAGGAGGAAGATGACAATCAGCAGCTGGACGCAAAATATACAAAGGAAGATCGAACTGGATTAGGTCGGATTTAAGTTTTGCTTCAAAACAAGGGCATTTCCTTTTAGACGAACATTTAACAGATTGCAATGAAGACAGAGAAGAAGAGCAACCAGGGCACTTAGAACAAAGTGTCCAGGAGGATAGCAGTTCTACTATAAACACAAGGTGACACAAGAGTGCGGAAATTTGCTTAGGGGTTGGGATGGCACTTTGGGAAGTTGGAACGGAGCAGGAGAGAGAGGGGGGAAAAATTAAGTGATTTAGTGACGAAGAACTGTTTGAAGAAGATGGCTCGACAAGCGTGGGGCCTGACATCAAATACGATGAAATTGATACAATGCTGGAACAGCCAATGGAACAAGCGAATGAAAATGGCGACAGACCTAAACATATCTCGAAGAAGTTGTTAATGTTATTGATTTTGAGTAGAAAACGGATTCTCCAGGTTCAAGCGCGTGCTTGAATTTCGAGGAATGGATCATTTTGATGTTCTGCCCGATGGGTGGGTGGAAATAACACACGCCAGTGGTCTTCCAGTCTACCTGGTCTGCAAATTGGCGTTTTGTTAAGAAAGTGGAAGCTCTCTACCTTTTAAGAAAACTTACTTATTTTAGCATCGGCCCACGCGTTGTTGCACCTTTTCTCGCCCATATTTTATTGGACGTGGATCCGTTCGCAACCACACGTTTGTGAATGTTTTTGATTACCCAAATAGACGTTTTTAAGAGTTCCTGAGTCGGCCATTCCGTGTTTGTTTCAACGTAAAGTTCGAAATGAAATAGAGAAGCCTGAAGAGCGAAATAATACTCTAGAAGGAGGTTCGAAATATTTTTTCTTTGGGCGTATTTTTCGCTTTTATTGTATTTTTAAAGCAAATTTTCAAGCACTTTTTTCGAGAACAGAAAAAGGGGCGACTCGTTTCTGCTTAATGGACACGGCTGAACATACTGCTAAAGAATGGTTTATCAAATACAGAAAAGATAAAAATTGTAAATTCTTCACAAAAAAAAAAACAGTGGCTCGGATCTCGGTAATTTTTTTTTAATCTGGCTTTCAGATGACAGCCTTTTGAGTCGACTGAGCGCTCCGAGCGTTAAAGTTAAGGTTAGATCTTTTTCCGCGCACACACCTTACACCTTGCATAGCAATTTTTAGACGAAGAAGTAATCTTGCCCCGGGCTCTAATTTTGGGTTGATAGATTCTCCTACTATAAAAATATCATTTAGACGGAGGTTGATCTTCAGAATGCGCAGCTAAATTCTGAGCAGCTGTACGAATATGCCAAAAGTTGTTTCAAGTTCAAAAATATTTGTGTGTTTCGCTTTCGAAAATGGTCCGAAGCTCGCAATTTTTACAAGAGAAAAAAGGAGCGAAAAACGCTCAATCAATCGGTGCAAAGCAACGGAACTTCTCGTGAAGCACGGCCAAGTTTGTCTATCAAGTGATTTTATTCTTGAGACAAATCCGTTCTTTAATTTGACTTCGAAGTTGTCGTGTTTTAGTTCTTCCGTCCACCGTCAAGTTGATCACTGTACCTTCTTTGGAAGCAGATTCGAAACCCCATCAGAGAACATTCTATCTGAACCCACAAGGAAAGACGTCGGTCAGCATTCTGCACGGTATATTTTCATTAAGAGTTAAAGCATATTTTTAATTTAGAATTTGTACAAAAAGTGCTTAAATGCACGGTCCGCTACTTTTTCAACGAAACAAGGTAACGTTTTGACAGTTTAGCCAATTATTTTTGTTATTTTAAGAAGCAGCGCTACTCCCTTCCATTGTGTGGCCAAATTGGTCAATTCCGGCACGCCAACTGCTGCCGGTCCGTCATCATCCACAACTGATCAATTGACCAGTGATTTGGTCCGCCAGAAGTTGGCATTGATCCAGCGTCAAAACGAACAACGGAAGAGAGTAGAAGAGAGAAGCGACGGCGGCGATTACAATTTTAACGGAAAAGACGAAAACGCCGCTAACGATGAGCTAATCGCACTGGGCGAGGGGTTTGGGGCGGGGAAGAAGAGCGCCAAACTTATCGCTGCGAAGAATGCGCTGCAAAAGTTGGTGCCGGGAATTGACTTTGATGAAGAAGGAATCGCCATTGCTAGCCGAAGGTATTCTATTCTGGTAGAGGTATTGCGATGCCAAAAACATTTAAGCTGCCCAAAAACCAACGATGGCATTCACTCGAACAATGAGAATGCAGAAGGAACGACAGCATTCGAAAACCCTCTTCATATCTTCGACCTTCTGACTATCACAGACACACGAATTCCCGAATTGTCTGCGCGAGCTGGACAGCCTTCGCCCTACCTGATCCTTCAAGTGGGTAATTTCCGAGTCTATTTTACGGTAGATTTTAAAAAATTGGGTTTATTTTTTTAAAAGAAACGAGTTTTAAGACAATTTTGCTTAAACAATAAGTGTATTTGCAGGAGTATCTGAAGCGCTGCTCAACCTACGGCAACACGACGATTCAATTGACGACCCGCCGCCTCAGGCATCAAATGCATGAATTTGCGCTGAGTGTGGGCGGAAACAACAACGAAAGGGTGCGCGTTGTGTCTACAAACAAACGCGAAGGGAAACAGAAGGCTGCGCAAGCAATGCTGAAAAAATTGCATCCGAATGTGCGTTTATTGGGTTTGCATCAGGATGGCAAGTTGTAGTTTTTTCTTTCGGCTTTAGAAATCGAAATGAAAGAAAACACTCGAAATTATCGAACTCGAGCTCTGCATTGAGGAGAATCCTTACAAACCCGTTTCAGAATTCGACTTGGGGTTCACTTCTTCGACTGTATGGTTATGAGGCACAAATGAAATTGAAAGAGGTTCGAAAGTGCAAGGACAGCGTTACCAGACTACAAGGCATTTCAGGTAGAATCGGAAAGGATCGGTGTAAGCGAAAAATGTATAATCGATATTTTCAGACGATAAGTGTCAAGAAGGAAAAACGAAGGGCGAATTTCAACCGAATACCGTTATTCTAAAAAAACTTCGAACTGAAATGCTTAAACTATCCGAAGACATCGTTACCCACCAAAAAGACCAAATGCTATTGTCGGACAATCAACAAACGGTCGAAAAACTGCTGGAGAAACAGGAAAATTGGGAACCGTGCCCGAAATTAAGAAGAAAGGACTTCCAATCTGAGCTGCCTATACTTAGCGAAGAGCAATTACGTCAACTGTCCGGCAAATTGGCGGCGAAACAGCCGACAGATGATGAGCTTGTGCGAATTCCTTCATTGAAACCTTATTAGCAGCTTGCTAGACTTTTTATTTTATTTTGAATTTTTGATTTAATTCTAATTATTTTTACACATTCTGTGCTCAGTTGTTGTTGATCAAAAGTATTGACGGTTATTTGAAAATCTCGAGCTGAAAATTTAAGTTTTTGGAATCAATAAATTTTGTGTTGATTTCCGGACGGCTGTTTTGGCGCACCTGATAATTAGGATATCTGTTGCATTTTTTTTCATCGTACATATTTTATTTGGAAAATGAAGAATACAGCCATTTCTTCCTATCGAACCATATACTTACCAGGGCTTCCAGATGTGCGCTGTTTTGGCCAAGGTAAACTGACTTGGTCAGTTTTTAAAATGGTAGGTTAAATGAGCATTTTCAGTACAAACTTTGACGAACTGAATTTTGGCTCAGAGTGTTACCGGCGCATAACGAGAGGAGTCGATCGACGTATGTCCATTACAAAAGTCGGAATTGTCAGTATTATAGATACCGGTTTTTTGTTTTAGTTAAACATGGACAGACCTGCAAACCTTAATTTTAAATGCTGCTCATTTTGTCCGATTGAAAAGCATGAGCTTTACAAATGCCCACAGTGTTCGGCATATTATTGCTCTTTGCGATGCTTCCGGTCCAAGAAACATTTAAGATGTTCTGAAGAATTCTACCGCAAGCAATGCGTGAAGCACCTCGAGGTTGTTCTTACATTTTTCTTATTCATTTAGGTATTTTTACAGTTCTCACCCGCCACTTCAGAAACAAAAGCGGGCATTAAGGGAAAGGAAGCAACAATCACAACCTTTGAACAATATATGGCACAGCATGAGCAAAATTCTAACGAAAAAATTGCAGAAGATAAAGCCAATCCTCAAATAGCAGTGAAGTTAGCATTTGTATGGGATTAAAGACCAGTTGTAATTACACTTTTAGTGCCAATGAGGAAATTTTGTTCGACTCCGATGATGAACCGGAATACCTCAGCAAAATGGTCTCGTCCACACTCGAACAGTTCCATTCTACGGATAATGAGGAGTTGAACAGACGCATTCTGAGTGCCGGACTGCCAATGCCATTGGGGTCGGAGACATTTTCGACGGGAGAGGATAGCCAAGAACAGATGGAGCATCTTTACCAGAAGCTGACGACTGAAGAAAAAAGAAAATTCACCGAATTGGCCGACGAAATGTTCCGCGACGATTTGCAACTGGAAATGAATTGCTTTGCGAAGAAAAGCGTTAAAAAATAAAAAGGATTTCCAACACTAATGAAATTAAGTCCTCAGCAACCGCGATAATTACTTGTTACTATTGATTGATATAGTGAATAGTTAATTAGACGAAGTCGACTTTAGTCCCTGCACAAATCGGCGGTTAAGCACTTACCAACGGTCAATGATGGAATGTTACGGCAAAGAACAACAGCAGTCGGCAGAACCCACCAAAAAAAGGGTTTGACCGTTTGAAATTTTATCTGAATTCCAATTGACTAAAATTAACAAGAAAAAAACTGAAATTTATAAAATTTAGAATCCGGGGCGAACGTTTTTGGTGGGTTGTCTTGGGATTCGTTTTTATTGTCTTAGGTCTTTGAGCGGGATTTTGTGCGCATGGCCACTCTGACCAACGAAGTGATGATGCTCCGCCGAACTTTGGAGGTTTTCGTCTTTTGGCCTGCTAATTTAAACGGGAATTCAGCGCGACGACCTGCACGAAATTCTTTTGTGTTTGTATGGACCATACATTTGCGAGAAAGCGTTTGAAAGTGCTGAACAGCTTGAGACATTCGTCGCACAATATTGTCCGTTCATTCGCGTTGAGTCGGGCGGGGGAGTGGATGAGAAAAAAGTAAATGAGAGCATTTTGTCGCCACTGTTTTGAGGGTGTATTTTTGGTTTTTCCGGGTAAAAGAGAGATAATCGGTAAATGGTCATGGCGGCAACAAGTACGGCACTTGATCACATTGGCACCACAACAGATTTTCCATTGGGATTCGGCGGGTGATCAGCCTCAGAAGAGCGGCTTGGACCGAATGGCGACGGGGACAGCGTTCGGCGAAGCTAATGGGGAAGAAAGTGACTGAATGAGCGATTCACAAAAGGATCTTTGTTATGTTTTTTGTTTGTTTATGTTTACTCTTCAAAGCTCGGTCGCATTTATATCTTTTTTTTGTTAAATTAAACGATTTTTCAGTGGACATATTACTTCCCTTTTCATTTGTCACGTAATGAGTGGCGGAGACCATTTGAACTTTGGTGATTGAGCCGGAGATAATATTCCCATGGTAACTAAGCCGAAAGTGAAGAGGCTTATTAAGGGCTTCTGGCAATGGAATTCTGCCCAAACGACAATAATACTCCAATAGTGTCCCCATCGCAAAACGCTTTCATTTTTTCATTTCGAACCAATCCTCCCATGGCGTGGTTTGAGTCTCGTCTGCTGCGTTCCGCTCGTCCCTTTGTGCCCGGCGGCGGGGGGCCGTGCCGAGACGGTGTTGGTGGAAGTGCCGTCGATGATCAGGCAATGGTTCAGATGATGTGCGATTTGGTGCTGGGCGAGATTCAGGCGGAAATCAGCAAAGCGGAGAAGGAGACGGTCGGTGTGGGGCGAAGGGTGGGGGGAATTTTGGATGAGTCCGTTTTATGAAAGGGGGGGGGGGACGTCCGGGGGTTGGTCTAGACGACCTCGAGGCCTTTCCATTTGTTCTTTCTGAAGGAACGACGACGCCAGGAGGAGCTTCGACTGACTAATCGGCCGGATTATTCGTGGTGAGAATGCCCGAGGGGGTGGATGGGCACTCGTTTCCCTTTTTCTTAAGGCTTTTCTCAAAAAGTTTAGCCCTCAAAACATGTAAAATCTCAATTTTCCGTGCCAATTTGGCACGCTGAGTTCGTTAACTTCCTTTGTTTATGTCGGTCTCTGCCCACAACGTGCACACATTGCAACCATTTCTATGTTTAGGCTGGTGGATTGGCGGCTGCGCGCTAAACGACCTCTTGGCTTTAGAGTGAGAACAATTGCTTTTCGATTTAAAAGCGAGAAATCCCTAAATATATCCCGACAAATTCCTCATTGTCTCGGGAGTCAACGCGAAGCTTTATTTGTTTTAGGAAAGTTCGGAGGTTGAATTATTGTGTGCAAAAGTGCGACCTGAAGAATGGCGTAGACTGTTAAAGGAGTGGCGCACGAGAGTTCGCTTTGTGGAGAGTCGGGACGAAGGTGGGAAGAGAAGCAGGGACGTATCCGGGGGGTCCGGGGGGGGGGAAGCAGGGACGTATCCGGGGGGTCCGGGGGGGGGAAGCAGGACGTTTCCGGAGGGGAGGGGAAGCAGGACGTATCCGGGGGGTCCGGGGGGGAAGCAGGACGTATCCGGGGGGGGGGGGGGGGAAGCAGGGACGTATCCGGGGGGTCCGGGGGGGGGAAGCAGGACGTTTCCGGAGGGGAGGGGAAGCAGGACGTATCCGGGGGGTCCGGGGGGGAAGCAGGACGTATCCGGGGGGGGGGGGAAGCAGGACGTATCCGGGGGGTCCGGGGGGGAGGGAGGGGAAGCAGGACGTATCCGGGGGGTCCGGGGGGGGGGAGGGGAAGCAGGAACGTGAAGTGAAGCAGAATCATCAAAAAAACTGACCAACTTTCATGTTAAAATACAATTTAAGATTTTTTCAGAACCGAACCAACAAAATCCAAGACTAAATACCGCCCTGGTCTCGGGTAGTTCTTGGAGAGGGGGGGGGGGTGGGAGTGACTCGTTATTTTCCTTTAATATTAGTTTTGGACACATTTCGGACGGTGGTGGACGAATTAGCGACGGAGCGAATGCGAAGGGAATGTCTGGTGATGAGTGTGGATGAGCAGCTTGAGGAGAACCAGATGAAGGTGTTTATAGCGGAAAAAGGAGTAAACATTGGGGGGGGGGGATGCCTTTTTGGGGTAAATTGGACGAAAGGACCCCGGGGGCTTTTCGCGGCCGCGTCTGCTTGAAGTGACGACAAGTTCAGCTTATAGCTTCCAACGATGGCACAGACCAAGCAGAAGCAACGTCCGAAATCGGCACGCACCGGCCACTACCCCGCGCAACTTTCGGTTTTTGCGCTGACTCTTCCGGACGAAGGGAACGTTTGAGGGCCAAAGAAGAAATTGTGCGCAGTTTTTCGGTAATGAGGCGGACGGTGTTGGAGGGGGCGCGGGGCCGACTTTCCGGAAGAGGCCGTGAAGAAGTGTTTTATGTCCGATTTTACTGACAATCCGTGCATATCAGGGATGTATCCGGTTTCCGGGCATTTTTGAGCCTGGAATTCAAACTGGACCCAAAATTCGGACAATTTCCATAAAACATTATCTCAAACGGTTTTCTTTACAAAATCGTTCAATTCATATTATTTGCTCTCGCTCTTTTTTTTTAACACATCCCTGGTGCATATCCAGGAGAGGCGCGGGAATAAAATTATCTTGACT